>CP106727.1:178646244-179256903 GCA_025506655.1 Gossypium rotundifolium | reverse complement strand
TTGCATGTTCGATCATCTCCCCTGACAGCACAATATCAGAAAAACTTTTAGTGGCACTTCCAAGCATGTGATTAATGAAGGGAGCTTTCAACGTATTGACAAACAAAGATGGTTGTCTCTTTTCTGAAGCGGTGGTTTGAACTTGTGTGGCTACTTCCTCCACCGGGCATATTGCTCAAACTTTTGTTTGGCTTTTTCTCCATATTTTGGAGCGTGATTCGATCAGGAGCTATATCGGCTACGTGCCCGTATTATTTCAGGAAGGCCTGTGCTAGGTCCCTCCACGACTTGATCTGGGTACGGCTGAGCTGATTGTACCATTTGGCCGCAGCCCCGGCCAAACTATCCTGAAAATAATGAATAAGCAGTTGATCGTTGTTAACATATCCCGCCATCCGTCGACAGAACATTGTGATGTGCACTTCGGGGCAACTGGTCCGATTGTATTTTTCAAAATCTGGGGTCTTGAACTTTGGCGGAAGTACGAGGTCTGGGACTAGGCTCAAGTCTTTAGCGTCTACCTCGTAGCGATGGTCAATAGTTTCTATTTCCTTAAACTTTTCTTCTAACCATCTGCAACGATCCTCGAGTTGTCTGGGAAGGTTTGCTTTTACCTTATCCATTTCAGCCATTTCATCAAGATCGAGGACTATAGGATTAGTCGGACCTTCTCCGGGATTAGTGCCTGAACTAGTCGGAAAGTGCGCTGGCATTGCGGTCTCAACCTGGCACTGTGGCCTGATAACAAAAGGCGTCCTTTGGGGACATACTTCTGGTGGTGCTTGGGTATTTGGCGGGGTAAATCCCGGAGGGTAAGGAGGGTCGTCATTATTCCCCGAGCTAGCAGCGGCGCCCTTTCCTCGTTCACTGGCCAATAATTGCGCCAGCTGGCTTATCATGTTGTTTTGGGACTCTTGCATCCGTTCTATCATATCTTGTTGCATCTTGGTTAATCGTTCTTGCATCTGTTCTTGTATTTCCCTTTGCATTTGCTCTAGCCTTTCCATTCTTTGATCCATGTCTTCTAGGTTACTGAAATAACTTCACCTAATAAGGGTCTTTCTACAAATTTTAATGCATGTGATATGATGCAATGCAAATGCATGAAATGCAATGCAAATGCATGCAAAAAGAAAGAGAGGCGTTGATTATGAATTCAATTTTATTAGAAGAACTTTTCTAGAAAATACATTTCTTTACATAAAACGGATTGCATATACGGCTTTATCCTCATAGTCCAGGTGAAAACACCAGTCTTCTTCTTCGTATCCGGAAGTTATGGTCGTGTCCCGTGAACTTCCCCAATAAATGCCTCTTCTAGCTCCTTGTTCTTGATCCGAGCCGTGCCTCTTCACCCGCTTATCCTCCGCGATATTTATAAGCTTCTTCGAGAAAATAAAGACACGATGACTCTTCAATAATCCTTGTCGGCTTGAATCCTCTAAGCGAGTTTTGTATTCTTCGTGGGTTATCGATCCTCTCTTGTTGCTTACGGACTATGTTCGAACGACCAGTATTATAATCCACTTTATCAAGTAACACATTTCCTTATGATAAACTCTTCTATTTAGCAATCGAATATGAATCAACACCTCCTTTCTAAGATGATGCGGTGTAATGTAATGCCATGCAATCACAAACAAAACCAAACACGTTAGCACGGAGAAATAAACAAAATAGAGTACCTACCGGTGACCACTAGGGTTTGACATAGTTCTACCTAAGGTGGGTCCTTAGGGTTCACTACATGTGGTTTGGTTCTAGGTAAGGGTACCAACTAACAGATTCCTCGATCCTCACCCATTATAGGCTCATTCGCATCGAGTTCGCCTCAGGGAATACATTTCCCTATGGCTGCATGGAGATGAAAATCTCACGAAGACATAGGTACGGATGCATCCCAAAGCGATCCACTATCCCGCACTTGAGGTGAAGACCTCACGAAGGAGTAGCTTCTCACTCCCACTTAAAGGTGTGACCACAACGGTCATGCAATGCAATGCCGAAATTAAAACAACATGCAATAAAAGATCGTAATTTTCAAATTGAATTTTCAAAATTCCGACAAAAGACAGATAATAATCAATTTATGGCTTGACTCTCTTTAAGGTGATCCCCAGTGGAGTCGCCAAGCTGTCGTAACCATTTTTTTTTTTGGAAAACAACAAGGGGTTCGACTTTGGTTTTGAAAAATAGGAATAAAACGGGAGTCGCCACCGACCTTTATTTGGTGTGATCGGATCACCTTTATTTTAATAAAACGTTTTGTTTTACTAAAACAGTATTTTTGGTCTGCGAAGTTTTGAAAAATCGGGTTCGGGAGTCGGTTACGCACGAGGAAGGGCTAGCACCCTCGATACGCCCAAAATTGGTACCAAAATGATTAATTAGTGTCTTAATGTCGGAAATTTGAAAAGATTTTTTGTTTTATATTCGGATCTTAAAAAAGTTTGAATAGTTGAGGCCGAAATTTGAGATTTCTTTATTCCGAGAGGATACAAACATCACATCCAGCACGTTAGGACACGATATTCGAGGCCTTCGTAATCAAAGTTATCTCGGAATTCGTAAAATTTATTAAAAAGATGTTTAATGTTTTAGTCAAACGGAAAATCGCAACCCAACACGTTAGAGCACTATTCTCGAATCAACATTGCCTTATTTAAAAATTTTGAACAAAATAAAGTGGTTTTGTAAAATGTTCTTTGATCTTATAATGTTTAAGCTAAAAATAAGTGCGGTATTCGGGCTAAAAATCGAGATTTCTTTGCTCAAAAGATCTAAACATCACATCCAAGACGTTAGGACACGATGTTTTAATCTTTCGTAATCAAAGTCGTCTCGTGTTTTATGGAGTTAGGTCAAGTATTTAGTGAAGCGGAAAATCGCGACCCAAACATGTTAGGCGCTATTTTTTAATTTCTAAATACAAAACATTGCCTTTATTTTTTAAAAAACTTTTAAATGAAACGCGATAATTTCACGAAATGTATTTGTTTGATGATGTAGCACAAGGTTAAGAAAACAAATATGGACTCAAACACATAAATATAAAAATACTACTACTACTAATGATAACAATGACAATAATAATAAATAAACTAATAATAGTAATAATAGTAATAATAGTAGAAAAAATAAAATGATAACACATACAATCATAATAATAGATGATAATAATAGCAAACCAAAAAATAGTGAGAATAATAAAATAACAAATAGTAATAATAATATAATAATAATAGCAATATAGCAAAAATGGTAGAGAATAAAAATAATATTAGAACAATGACAATGAAAATATAAATAATACTAATGATGATATATAATGCATAAATAATAATGTGAAATAAAACGAAAGATAAAATGATAATAGTAATAGTCATTAATAAATAATGTAATATATATGCAAAAGAATAAGCAAATATATATTATAATAATGGTGATAGTAGAAAATAATAGTAATAATAAAGTTATATTAATAGTAGAAAATAATATGCAAAATAATAATAAAAGCAAAACATAAAATAACAAATAAAAGTAAAATGGTGGTTGTGGCAAAAAAAATAATGATAATAATAATAATGAAGATAATAATAATAATAAAAGTAAAATGTGTTAATAAAATTAGATAATAATATGTTAATAATATAATAGTAATAACAATAGCAATAATAAAAATAAAATAATAATGATGATAATGATATGGTAACGAAACAATAATAGAAATAATAACAATAATAATATAATGATACAAATACTAAATAATAATAATAATAGTAGCAATTATAGTAGTGATAAAATGAAATAATAGTAAAAAGGTAAATAAATACGTATTAATGGAAATAAAAATGATACTAGAAGTGAAATAAAATAATAAAATAACAATAGTAAGGAAATGACCAAAATGAATAAAACGGAATACTTGGGGTAAATTTGAAAGAAAATAAAGAGGAAGGACTAAACCGCATGCAAAAATAACCAAGAGGGACTAAAATGGTCAATATCCCCAAGATCCCCCACGCATATCCGGTTAAGCGACTTTAGGGACCAAATCAAAACAAAATAAAATCGAGGTCAAATTTAAAAGAACCAACAAGTCGAAATCGGGGCCTAATCAAGCGGAGCGTGAAAGGAGGATCATTCGCAAATATCCCTTTTAGGGATATCGCAACATCTCTCGCACCAAGCTACTGTTTTGTCCGATATAAAAGCCTCTTTATTTTTTTCAGAATCGATTTGAACCCTAAGGTTCTCTCAAAACGCCTTGACCAACATGTTTTCTCTCTCTCTCGCCTCCTTTTCACCCGACGATTGGGCTTCCTCCATCACCGTTGCCGTCGCCCTTGTAATCGGTGGCCAATCGGCCGCCAAGAGGGGGTTTTAGCGTGCTCAAGTGAACCCTTGACTCTTGTGGGCACCAAGGCGAAGGCCCTCAACCCCTTTTTCGAGTCTAATCCAGGATGATGATGCGAGACCTCCCATTGACGTTGGACGGATTCGTAAGGTTCTTTCCTCTTTCTTTTTCGATTTTGTTTTCAAAGATTTGAAGTAATAAAAATAAAATAAAACCGAAAATAAATAATAATAGGGAATAAAGAGAAAACGAAAACCTTGATCTTTTTGTTCAGTTTTTTTATTTTGCTTTGTATTGCCAAAATTTCGTCAGAAACCGACCCCTTTTTTGTACATTCGATTCCGGATGGGTTCGTATCCTTTCGTTGTGATGATATTTCGTTCTCTTTTCTTCTTTTTTTTTGAAAAATCCCCCCTTTACATTATCTATTTTTCATGGCTTTATAGCCGAAAGAAAATTACATTGTTTATTATGCCTCTGTTTGCTTTTGTTGTTTCATTACTGTTGTTGGCGTGTTTCTTGTCCTTGCTTCATCTTGTTTGCAGTGCCGATGGAGCAGGTCGGTGGTCGATGGCGGTGGAGCGATTGAAGGGCGGTGGTCAACCTGTCGATGGCGGTGGCTAGTCGAGGCATCGAGGCGGCAACACTTGGGTTAAGGGAAAATTAGGGTTAGGCTTCTTTCTGATTTGGGTTTCTTTCTGATTTGGGTTGGTCCAAATTGGGCCTTTGTTGGGTTTGGTTTTTTTTATTGTTGGGCCCGGGTGAAATGGGTCTGTACACATATAACTTGGCAGTCTTTCTCTGCCCTTTCATCACAACGAGGGAACCTTTGGAAATCTTCAAAACCCTACTTTCAACTGTGTATTTGTACCCTTTTGAATCAAGAGTACTTAACGAAATTAAATTTCTCTTCAATTCTGGAACATGTCGTACGTCACTAAGTATTCTGACAACTCCATCAAACATCAAAACTTTAATTGTTCCAACACCTACGATTTTACACGAAGCATTATTTCCCATCAAAACAACACCTTCAAACACTGTTTCATAATTTGTAAACCAATCACGATTGGGACACATGTGGAAGGTGCAACCCAAATCAAGGATCCACTCATCGCTCACTTTTGAATTATTGACAGAAGCAACTAGAAGTTCACCATCGCTGTAGTCTTCTACAACATCAGCTTCACCAAAATTTTCTGGTTGTTTTCCTTTTTGATTCGTAGCCTTCCTTTTAATCATATTTTGTAGCTTATAGCATTTAGATTTGACTTGCCCTTTCTTCTTACAGAAGTTACAAGTTTTACCTCTATTTAAAAACTTCGATCTACCTTTAGATTTACCGAAAGGATTCCGTTCCTGTGTCCTTCTACGATCATCATCAGCATTTCGATCTTGTCTCTCACGAACAATGAGACCCTCTCCCGAGAGTCAGTTTTAACCACAAGATGCTTCATCTTATCGTACGAGGTCAAAGAATCATAAACCTCATCAACTGTGAGAGACTCGCGGCTATATAAAATCGTATCTAAAGGTTGACTAAGATGGGGGCAATGAACAAAGTAGAATCAACCCTAGATCTTCCTTATCATCTTGAACCTCCATGGCCTCCAAGTTTGAGAGCATTTCTTTAAACAACTTGTTAAGTGTTAGGTACCTGACGTACCTTCCTCCAAGCGATGAGCATAAAGACGTTGCTTCATATGCAACTTGCTAGTTAGAGTTTTCGACATACATATTTTTTCTAGCCTCTTCCATAATGCAGCGACGGTCTTCTCATTCATCACATCCTGTAAAATTTCGTTAGACAAATGCATATGTAACTGTGTTAACGCCTTTCGATCCTTGCGCTTCTTCTTTTCCTCCGTCAATGTCGAAGGCATCTTATCTACCCCTAGTAGGGCTTCCTCTAAAACCATCTATGCAAGAACTGTCTGCATCTTTATCTACCACAACGCAAATCTGGTGTTGCGATCCAATAGTGAAATTTCATACTTCAAAGACCCTATTACCGTGATCGAGATGAAAAACTTAGAAGCTCTGATACCAATTTGTAAAAAATATAACTTCGGTAATGACAATATATCACAAAGAAAAGAGAAATAAAATGTAAAGAATACAGATTTAACGTGGAAACCCTTTCAGCAAAAAAACCACGGGCAGAGGAGAAGAAAATTTACTATGTCGAATTCGAATCAATTACAAAATGAATAGACTATGTCTATTTATAGGCTTGTAAAGCCATATTCTAATAGGAGTGTAGTAAGATTGAAACATCTTATTCTAATCAATATAAAATAGATTGAGTTTAATAAGGTTTAAAAAACTTTATTCTAAAATAAAATAAAAGAGTGTAGTTCTATAGGGATTTTTCTTTTATTTTATTTTACCACTGTATTTTATTTAAATAAGGATTCGGGTCACTTAATTCTAACAATTATGATATATGTCCACCATGTATATATAGGTATTGCTTAGATTTATTCAGTTTACATCCAAATATATTTCAATTATCAATCCAATTATATTTTAAAGGTTTAAATATGCATTTGCCTCCGAATTTGGAAGTTCCAAGTTAGTACTTATAGTTTTCTTTTTTGGTTTCTATTTGATACCTGAATTTTCATTCCATCAAGAATTATGGTATTTTTTTTTTAAATGATGTTAAGTCTGATACACGTGGTACTTTTAGATAAACAAGTGACAATATTGACATCATAATTCAATTTTTTAAAATTGAAAACATATAAAATATATAAAAGTATTCAAAATTTAAAAGGTATATAATTTTTTAATTATTAAAATTATAAATTAAAAATAAAATATATTAGAATTTTATTTTCTGTAAATTTTAAGAAAATTTAATATAATTTTTTATTTAAAAGTGTGTGTGTATAAATATACACATCTTTAGGTCCAACTCTCTCCGGTTATTGGAGGGTATTCCTCTGGTCTTTACCCTTTAGAGTCCGAAAGATAACCTGTCCGGCAAGGACAAGAACATATAATCCTCTCCATAAGTACTTTGGAGGTGACCATTTGCTAAGGAATGTTTCGGGTTCCGAAGTGGGTGCATGGTTCGTATTGCCTTCTTCTTCTAGCACAGGGGCATCTGCCCATCATCTGCGACTGAAATAACAAACAACCTAGTTTTGCGGATCAGTGTTAGAAATCTAAGACTCTGACCTCTTCTATTGTAGCCAAGTTGACCTGCATCCAACCTCTGTGTTTCATGCGGCCATTGGATCTGATACAGCTCCTTCTACTAGAAAAGTAATATATTGGTGAAGCAGTTTGCATTCTTGAACTTCTCTGATTGAAGATGGGAGATAACGATGGCCGTGGAGATAGATGGCTGTGAAAATTTAAAAATATATTAAAAATTTTAAAAATTTACAAAAAAAAAAATTGAATTAAAAAATTTAACAAATTTATTTTATTTAATTTTTGTAAATTTTAAAAACTTCCAATATACTTTCTTTTTATTTATAAAATTTTATGATTTATAAAATTATATATATTTAAAATTTTAAAATATATATATTTAAATTTTTTAAAATCAAGTCATCATTACCACGTGTCATCGTCTAAAAGTGCCACATGTATCAAACTTAACACCATTACAAAAAAGCACCAAAACTATTGATAGAATGAAAATTCAGACACTGAGATAAGAAAACTCACAAGTACCAAACTGGGAGAAGGTGCCAATATTGATGGCCAAATGCATATTTAAGTCTATTTTATAATAAATGATTCTAGTTATAGTTATGGGTTAGTATGTGATAGACTAGAGTATTTTTTATTTCACAAATAGTTTTAAAATATTGTTATGTGTTTCTTTTTAAAAAATATTTATTTTATAATATTTTATTATATCCTTATAGGACACTTATCAATCCTCTAAATTATTTATAAAATTTAAAACTTTACTAATAATGTACCAAATATTTTCTTTATAATTATTTGAATGTATTATATTTATAATTGTAATTACAATTATACATGTAACTTTAAAAAATTATAATTTCGTTAAATGATACACATTTGTGAAGATGAATGATAGTTGATTTTATTGTAGAATCATACAAGGCTACTATTAAATGAGACAATCACACAAATCTAAGAGTTATATAGCAGAAAAACATAAGGGAAAAAAAGGATAGATACCAACTCTATTGAATGAATGATGTAAGATAAGGAAAGCATATCACTCAACGAATAATCATAAGGGACTTAAGTACTGAAGTGATTTTTTATCTACCAGATATATAGGAAGCACGAGCTATGTGGTTGATACTTTGACAGCCAGTCTCTGTACACCAACATTTTACCTTTTTCATGGTCCCATATATACAAACATAAGCTAAGAATTAATTTTTTTTGGCACATTACAAACTAACCTAAGCTAGCTAAGCAGGTATAATAAGTTAAAGCTTCCCAAGCATTAATCAAAGTTGTCAGATGGTCAGTATATATATAATACATATATATAATACTGGGAAGCCGAATGCATATATAACTATATAATTTATATTCAAAATTTATAATTTTGAACAGCGATTAAAATTTTCATCTAACATATGATGATGCGGATGTAAATTCTACCACTTTTTTTCCTTTAATATTGTAATAATAATAAAAACCTAAAGGTTAAAAAGGAGTAGTTCTTACTTGAAATAGAGGCGGTGATAGGGACCACGGAACGACTTATTGAACAGACCAACTAGCCAACTAGAAGACTAATATGTAATCGATGTAATAGCCAGTTGAGTTGTAATCGGCCACGTCGTCCTTAGGGATGGAACCAGTCTTTGTCATATGGGGTCTATGCAAGGCTTCTTTAATTTCGAGACGAGTTCTTTGCTTCTTTATTAAAACTTGCCAAATATGCATCTTTTTTTTCTCAAACTTACCTCTTAAAATCCTACTAGGCTTTTTCTACCTACCTCAATTTTCCTACACAATATTTCTCAAATTTTATTATTGGTTAGCATTCGATCAAATCAAGTAAAAAATTTTTAAGTTATTTGAGTTAACGGATCTTCTTTTATCATTCTAACTTGATTTGAAAATTTTTCGAATCTAGTCAAGTGAAATGAAATTTGAATCAAGTCGAATCAAGTAAATTTGTTCGAGTTAAATTAAAAAATTCAACATATCAAATGAAAATCTTGTTACAGTATACCTAATTCCATGTTGAAGCATATAAATTTGAAAACTTTTTCAAAAAAAATTATAATAATAAAAAAGATACTTTAATATGATAAGGTTCAACAATTAATTAACTTATTTAAGTCTCCAAATTATTATTTTAGAAAATTTTAAATTTTAACTTTCTTTATATATTCTTTAATTTTTAAAATTTATAATTTTTTAAAATATAAATTTTAGAATTTTATAAATATTTTGAAGTTTTTTAAAATTATTTTTATTTTTATTAAAAAGATCAATTTGTTCATTTTCAAAATTGGCAAGGACCGAATGTGTATTTAAATTAATCTATTATTCGAATTATTCGAATCATAAAATTCAACTCAACTCGAATTTAAAATTTGAATTACTTATTCGAGTTGACTAAAATAACTCGATTCAATTAACTCGAAATTTAATTTTTTCGAATCGAATAAAATTTTGCTCGACCTACTTTACATACAAGAAACAATAACAATAGAGTTGAAATCGCGCTTACAAGTTCATCTAACCATTCAAAAGATTTACTTTTTTTCAAATTCTAACAAAAACATGTAAAAATTATTATTTTTCTTACATTTTATCCCATCATATTTCTCACTTCTGAAATGTCAGTAATTAACGAATTTGTATAAAACCATATTTATCAAGATTTAACTTATATTTAAATGATCTTAAGAAGCCAATATTTAGCATCCATGTAATCCTTGGCAATATATTAACCTAACTATCCATCCTTTTGTGTTAAACAATTAAATAAAAGCAACCGATAACAATGGTAAAATAAAATTTAGGGTTTATGATTCGTATAATATTTAAAGCTTTAAGATTTTGGATTTAATGGGTATTGGTTAATATATAGGGTTTAATGTTTATGACTTTTTGAAACAAATTTCATTTTATTATCCAGAAAAACAAAACAAGAAACCTTCTACTGCAAAGAATACATTCCAGAATATTAAACTCAAAACAACAGGAGCAAAATCACATGTTCAGTGTGTAGTAGACTAATATCGTATTCAAGTTATTTGATTCGAAAAACATATTTAAATTTAATATGAAAAAATAAATATTTAGAAAAAAGAAAAATACTACTAAAAGAAGAAATTTAAGGATAAAAAAAGATTCGAAAGATAGATAAATAAAGAAAAGGAAATTAAAAAGTAGAAGATGGATATCGAATAAATCAGTGGATATAGATAGAAGATAGTTGTCTAATTGAACCTTTGAGATATAAACACTAACAAGTTTAATTAATGACTCTAATTAACTCTCCAAAAATAATCTTTGACAAATTAAAGGATGAAGAATGAATTTTCACAACTTCTTGGAGAAAATCAAGAACAATAATTGCTTCAAAAATCACAAGAAAACATTTTTGCACGAAAGAAATTAACTTCAAGAATTGAAAATTTTATTAATGAAAAACAATTGTATTTTTAATGAATAGGCTAGTTAATTACATCCAAAAATAAAATTCTCAAGTATAATGAAACTCTAATAAATCTAAATAAGAAGTAATTTTAAACTAAATTTTCTTGTTGATTAAGAAACACAAACTCATAAACAACTTAAAAACTTAAAAAAAATCCTAAAATTTGGAATAAGTAAATAATAAAACATAATAAATACAATATTGAGCTAATATATAATAAAAATGAAGCCTAAAAATTGAATCTAATATGATTTAAACTCGAACTAAAGCCTGAAACTCATAATTTTCTATAATAATGCCGTCTAAAAATTTTGCTAGTCATTCTTCACTAAAACGATTGTAACTTAAGGTCCTGAACTTGAAATTAAGTAATTCTAAGTGAGTTTCGAAGCTAATAGATAGATCTTCGAATGCAATGAAAACAACTCAACCTAAAAATGTTTGGATCCCATCCAAAAAATCGCCGTAGGATTGATTTTTCAAACTTAAAAATTGATAGCTTAATTGAATTGATTTTAAAAATTTTACCCCATTCATGCATGTATCACCACAATATTAATTTAATATGCATATTAATGAGGCTGCAAATATAGAAGGATTGTAATGCTTTTGATTTTATGGTTTGAAGTTTATGGTTAGATTTTGAGTTAGATTTTAAGGTATATTATTTAGAATTTGAGATTTAGGATTTCAAATTTAGTTAAATTTTAAGTTTTAGCTTGGGGTTAGAATTTAACGTGAATTTAACGTTTAAAACTAAGTTTGGATTAAAAATAGTAAAGGAAAATGAAATGAAATGAAATGAAAAAAAAAAAAAAAAGTAAAAAGAGAAAGAAATCATTAGATAGAATTCCAACACATAAGATATGATCCTTCCAATAATATTACGCCTCATAAGTCTTTTTTATGAATGCTCCAAGTACAAAAACACAGACCAATAACTATGGAATAGCAAAGGTTAATCAAAGGATACATACAAAAGGTGAAGAGAACAGTAGAAATAAACTAGAATCTAGATTACTACTAAAACCCGGGACTGGAGAGAACTCTAGTAGCCATTCTTGATGTTCTATACTAGATTTTGGAGTCCAGCAAATTGAGAGTAGAGATGCTAGTTAAACTGAATGGCAGTGCCCATGAAGCTTCAAGGCTTCATCTCCAAGAATTTTTCTGGTATGACGCATGGGAAGAATCCTCTTGCAAACGCATTGATAATAATTCAGAGTTTAATTTTAAAACTGCATTATTCCCACCCAAATCCATCTTTGCCTCTTTCTTAGTTTCCTCCTAAATAATTATTTATTATCTTGTTGGGCAGTTAAAATTATTAATCCAAATTTAATTCTAGTTATTATAAACATTTTTTAATGTTTGGGGTTTAAGAGTTGGAGTTCTGATCTTAAGAGTTTGTGCTGTGTGGTTTGAGGTTTGGGTTTTAGAAATCAGAGCTAAAATTTCAAGTTTCATGTGTGGCTAAATTTATAAAAAAAAATTATTTAGAATATAGAGATGTGTTTAAAACAACACATAATAAATGATGAGAAATATAATTTAGAACTAATTAATAGTAACAGATAAAATATGTAAGATATTAAAAGAAAAAAAATCTAATCACATGCATACACTAATATACACAAATATAAAAAATTTGTATAACAAATGTATGTATTAAAATTTCATATAAAATTAAAAATCATTTTAGTTCAAATGGTAAATATAAAAATGTTTTATATGTATAGTGTTCTTGGTTCAAATATTATTATAGATAATTTTTATTGATTTATAAAATATAAAAGATAAAATACTCACATAATTATATAACTTACGTTATAAATTAAATAGTATTTTTTATAATTCATAATTGAGTTGGAATCTAGTTGGTGAGTGACACCAACTTAGTAAAAGGTTTAATAAATATTATATATTAATAATTTATAAAAATTATAGTAAAAAAATTATATGGTAACGATGTCGGTTATTCGCCTAAGGATTGACTGACTGTTAGCATAGTGGTTACGTTTTAATTAGTGTTCTCATCCATTTTACAGTTTGAGTCTAATTTTGTTCGAGTCGGGGCGGATTAGATAACAGGTAGCCTACTTAGCCCTGTAGGCCTAACCCAACTTGGGTGAGGTTTGAGCAAGAATTTTTTCACTTCACATTGGTTCGACCGACCTAAATTCAATTTAAATAATAAAAAGTATTTTAAAATTAAAATTTAATTATAAAAATATATAAAATAACAACTAAAAAACATAATTTTAATATTTTATTAAATTTTAAATAATAAAATAAGTTTTTTTAGTGGCCTGACCCGACCCAAAAATGAACTTAAACTTGAAAGGTATTTTAAAACCTGAGGACCTGAACTCAGCTCCACTCAATGGCACCCATGAGATTATATTATGAGAATTATATTTAATTATTCCACCCAAGTAATTATATTTATTAATTTGCTTATCAAAACAATAAAAGATTTACAACATTGTTTTGCTTGAATTATGGTTAATGTGAAACAGAAAGGACACAAGAGTCTAAAGAAACATATCATAACCTAATGGGCATAGCTTATGGGTAAAACGCTTGAAATTTTTATTTAGCTAAGCATTGAGAAGTACTACGGGCTTAAAGACCATTATAGCTCAGATGACATATTTATTGATGATTAAGTTCAATTCCGAGAAGGATTAGGGATAGGAATGTTATAATTTTATGTTTGTTTGATTGAAGTATTATGTTTTAATACATTTCGTAGTACATCGTTATGACCTATTATTTTTCAAAACTAGGGAAAGTTTTTACCTTTTTAGAGGTGGTCTTGCTAAGGTTTTTCATCCTCTTAGTTTCATGTGTTTAAATTAAATTAAAAAATTACACTGTACTCAGTACTCATGATAGTTTAATTCTTATTATAGCTTCATAATTTCTCATCTAACTTATTGTTGTTATATTTGAATTCGTTCTTTCTTTCTATGTCTGCAATATTTTTATCTTTTGTCCTTTCAGAATATTTGTGTTCTAGTTATTGCTTTTGCATTTTATTATGTAACTTAATTGGATCAACTTTTAAGAACACAATGAATTAATTGAAATATGATTTTTTTCCCTTTTTTTCAAACAAAAAGCATATGCTTTAAAGGAAGATGTCGAATAATGCAATTTAGTTAATATATTTTCTTAAGGATACATTCATTGATATTTGTAGCAAGTTGAGTCACTCACTTATACATAGATTGAAAAAGTTAACAATAGAATAGAAAAAAATTGAAAGGGTCTCGGAGTTTGATCACTGGAGCACCCTTTGATGCTTGAAATTGGAAAGCATGAAATTAGGTAGAGGGGTTCACATATTCAACTTTATGAATCTCACGTTCTTGTATAGTCCTTTTCTCTCTACCCTATGTTGGTCGAGCTAGCGCCCAAATCTAAAATCTTGGCATTTTCACGTTTGTTAGATTCTTTGTACATTTTGTGCTTCTTTGACTAAAGCCATGCTGAGGATACTAGAGAGGGTCACTAGGCCCAACACTGGATCTGGGGGCCGTGGGTCAGTTACAGAATGACTCCAATGTAATAGTGTTGAACTTTTTAGGGGTGTCACAAGAGTCGCCCCTAATGTGGCTGAGTATTGGTTAGAGGCCACGGAGAGGATTATGGACAATCTAGATTGCACCCCGAGCAAAATTGAAGGGTAAGGTCTCCTTGCTTCGCGATGAGGCTTACCAGTGGTGGTTGACTGTTGAGGAGGGCACTCAGCCTGACCGTTTGACTTGGGAGTTCTTTAAGACTACGTTTTAGATTAAATATGTGGGAGCCAGTTATGTTGAGCTAGGAGACGTGAGTTCCTGAATCTCACTCAGGGAGATCGATTTGTGGACGAGTATGAGGTCGAATTCTTGAGACTGAGCCACTATGCTCGAGGCATGGTGGAGGATGAGTATGAGAGATGTGTCCATTTTTAGGACGGTTTCAAGGATAATCTGAGGGTGCTGATAGCTCCGTAGAGGGATCACAAGTTTTCTGTCCTAGTGGAAAAGGCGAAGATCGCTAAGGAGGTTAAGCGCACTGAGAGCCAAAATAGAGACTGTGAGAAGGGTAAGAACAAAAGGGATTCAGAGCCCTCGAGTTCGGTATAGAGTCCTATGAAAAAGGCCAGGGTTGATGGGCCGATTAGAGCTGGGCCCCTTGTTGCTTCTATTGGGTTGCAGCTGTGTGGTGATTATGGTAGACGCCATTAGGACTAGTGTTGGAGGAGGACTAGGGTGTGTTTGAGGTGTGGGTCATTACATCACCATTTTCGTGAGTGTTCACTTAGGGTCGATCAGATGCAAGCTCCAAGTTCTGGTACCGCGCTACCACAGAGGGTAGTTCAGTAGCCACCGAGGGGACGTGGTCAAGCTAGGGGTGGTAATGATATGTGCCGTAGATTAAGGGCACCAAGAAGAGGTGCTGGATAGACTGAGGTGAGGCAGCCTACTCTTGTATACGCTGCTTGTCACCGAGAGGAGAGATGCTCCTGACGTCATTATCAGTACGTTTTTAATTTATGATGTACCTTATCTTGCTTTGATAGACATAGGTTCCACACATTCCTTTGTAGCTAACATTGTGTCTGGAAACTTGGGGATATTGGTTGAGAGTATCTCTAGTGCGGTGACTGTAATGAGTCCATTGGGGTAATCAATTCGGGTTACCAAACTGTATAGAGATGTTCCGCTAGAGGTTCAAGGGTCGGTATTTCTGGCTAATTTGATCGAGCTTCGTTTGGGGGGTTCGTCCTAATTCTGGGTATGGACTGGTTGGTCAAGCACCGTGTCAGTCTGGACTATGCGACTACGAGGGTCGTCTTGAGAACCGAGGAGGATAATGAGGTGGTTATGATTGGAGAAAATCAGATGTAACAGCTCGGTTTAGACTTTAATCAGAACAATGATTTTGGGACCACAAATTTGAGGTCAAAAAAATATTTTAATATTATTTTTCGTGTTTACAGTGTGTGATTAAGCATGTGTCAAAATTCATGTGAAAATTTTATAGTTTTGTGTAGAATTTAGAAAAAAGACTTAATAGCATAAAATACAAAAGCTGTGTGCTGAATGTTAAAGTGCTTAATTGTCATGGCTTTTTAAATGAGAGGTCTTTATGTTGTAATTGGACGATTGCTACGTGGAATGGACAAGTATGGACATTAGTTTGTGGAATTTTAATGAATTTATAAAGGCTAAATATGGTATTTGATTAATAATGACATAAATAATAAAACAAAGCATAATTTAGTGGTATTTCATGTTCATCTTTCCGAAAATCATAAGAAAAGAAAAAGAAAACTAGGGATTCGACACTTGTGAGCTTCAATTGGTAAGTGTCTTGAGCTCAATTTTGATAATTTTTACGTTTTGTGGTCCTTGCTTTGTGTTCTGTCAAGCCCATGTCTTAATTTTAGAATTTGATGATGATTTTGAGATGTGCCATTGATGAATTCTTGAGCTTTGTGATAGTTGGTGATGAAATATGAAAGATATGTCATAGATTAACATATTTTGTCTTTGAATTTTTGGTGAATTTGAATAATTTGTGCTATGTTGTAAAAATGAGAAATTGGAAGACTAAAATGTAAAATGAATGCAATATATGGGTTTGTATGAATATGAGGAATATTCGGCCAACATGGGAATGTTGAAATTATGTGTATTTTGTGATTTTATGAAATAAGGACTAAAATGTCAAAATGTGAAAATATGAGGGGTAAAATGTACAATGCCTTAACTATGTGTTGTGAAATGTTTTGGATGAAAATTTAATTGAACGAGTTAAGTTTAATATCATATAGATCAAGAAAAGAGGAATACAGACTTAGATCGAGGCAAGAACAAAGTGCTTGATTGATCGACTAGTCTCGGTATTTCGACATCCGCGGTAATTTCATTTATAATACAAATTTTTAAATTATGCTCATGTGTTAAGTAATGAAAGATTATGTGGTTGATGAAATAGTAATGTTAAATATGGTTTTGAGAGATGTGGCACTAAGTGTGCGAAATAAAATTGATACAGTCGAGAATGGCAGTGTGTGTGTGAAATAAAGAAAGTATCGACTACATTGATTGGCACTGTGTGTGCGATACCAAGTTAAATTAGGTTTAAAAGTAAGGGAACTATGTGTGCGATGAGATTTAAGCTTCGGCTAAGAAATTGGCACTAAGTCTGCGACTAAATCGAATGAATAATGAAGATTGATCGAAATGTGCTATTAAGCATTGAGTAGCAAGAATGATCGTTAACTAAGTGTTGGAAAAGGTATGTTCGGAACCTATGTGGTTGATGATATTGTATATAGATAAATGGATGGTTGTGTGAGCCTTTGGCTAAGGATGAGATTTTGTATAATTGTGAATTGGTCTATGTGATGATTTATTTTATATATGGAAATTGAATTATTGAGTTAAATGTATTATATGATGAACATACTAAGCTTTAAAGCTCACTGTGTGAAGTTTTTTTTTTTTACAGTGAATTTAAAGCTAGTTCGAATCAAGGGATCGTCAGCTACTCAATCACACTATTGGCTATCTAATTTGGTACTTTTGGAAGTTGTATATATTTGGTATATAGAATGTATAGGCTAGTGATTGTGGTATATTTTGAGTTGTTATATCTTGCCATGTGATATGGCTTGAAAGTTGAATGATTTTGGTATATATAAGTGGGTTATGTGAATGATAAATATAGTATGTATAAGAGAAAAATGGAAACAGTATGTTTCATGTTTAAATTGGTTGATGAGAATGGTGGTTTGAATGTGTGCTTTGTGGTATGGGTTAAATGATACATGATTTACATGATATTGATTATGTAATTGATACTTTGTGTTGGTATGTTAAGATGGATTTGAATAGGAAGATGAATTATGATATTAAGATATCAAATTGAGTATGTTTTGGTTTGTTTGAATGCCATTTGGGGTATGAATTTAATTGGTTTATGCTTGTATATGTGACCCAAAGTGTGGGTGTTAAATTGGCATTGAAAATGGCCTATTTTTTCCCACACGGTTGAGCACACAGACGTGTGGCTCGACCGTGTCCCTGAAATTTGTAATTTGATTCAAGTCAGGCTCGCACACGGGTTGAAAACATGGGCGTGTGACTGGCTGTGTGATACAAGTCAGTTTTGACCATGGGCCAGACATATAGGCGTGTGATAGACCGTGTGATGTAAGTCAATGTCGACCACGGCTTGGACACACGGGCGTGTCTGAGACCGTGTGAGGCACACGACCTACCCACATGGGTGTGTGACCTCTGTAGCTTTGAAAAATGTTAAGTTTTCAAAAAAAAATTGTATGAGTTTGATTTAGTCCCGACCCTTTCCCAATGCTTGACTAAGGCCTCGTAGACCTCATTAAGGGACTATATGCATATATCTTGTTATGTTTGGACGATGATATACTTTATGTTGTAAAATGATTGTAAATGTTCTAGAATATTTGGTAATGCTTCTTAACCTTAGACCGACAATGGCTACAGATTAAGGGTGTTACATTTTATTTGGTATTAGAGCTATGGTTTAGTCGATTCTAGGACTAACATAGTGAATGAGAGTCTAGCTATACATGCCATATATATAAACTACGATAGTGTAATGAATCTTGATAGTTAAAAAGATGTTTTCATATAGTAAATAGATCGCGATCGAGCAGTTGCTGATAATGTTGAGAGCAATGCACCTGCTCCCGCTCAAGGGACAGCGCCGGCTGAATCTAGGCTGATTTCTAGTAGCCATGATGAGAGGCTAAGCAAGCTTTCTTCCAAATGATGAGTGAGTGGTTTTCGGAGTTCGTTCGAATGAATCCAGCTGCTCAACAACCTCCACCCCCGCAAGTTTCTATAGTGCCACGAGTGATTGATCCGATCCAATTGAGTAAACCTCCTATGGATAGAATTCGAAAGTATGGGGCCAAAGAGTTTAGGGTCACAGTTGATGATGTTACTGAGCGAGCTGAGTTTTGGCTCGAGAATACAATTCGAATGTTTGATGAAATGTCATTGACTTCTGATGAATGCTTAAAATGTGATGTTTCATTGTTGAGAGATACTGCGTATAATTGGTGGAAAACATTGATATCTGTGGTTCTAAGAGAAAGAATCACCTGGGATTTCTTTCAAGTTGAATTTCGAAAGAAATATATCAGTTAACGATTCATAGATCAGAAACGTAAAGAATTCCTCGAGGTGAAATAGGGTTGTATGACTATTACGAAATATGAATGGGTATTTGTAAGATTGAGCTAATATGCGCAAGAATTTGTTTCGACAGAAACTACTATGTGTAAATGATTCGTTGAAGGTTTGAATGAAGACATTAAACTATTGGTTGGAATTCTTGATTTGAATGAATTCGTAATATTGGTTAAAAGAGCCTGCAAAGCTAAAGAGCTTAGTAAAGAAAAGAAGAAAGCGGATTCAGAGGCTAGAGACGAGAGAAAAAGGTCAATGAGTAAATCGTATCAACATTCGTCAAAGAGATTTAGAGATGAAGCTAATCGCTCAAATGTTTCATTTGGACATTCGAGTAAAGATCAAGTGAAATAGAATACTAGTTCTAAAACTCAAACTCCAATTGAATCGAGTGTTGGTAGTGTCAGAAGCAATAAGCCTGAGTGTAGACAGTGTGGGAGATGACATATCGGTGAATGCTGGGGCAAGTATAATAATAGAGTTTGCTATAAATGTGGATCACGATATCATTTTATTCGGGATTGTCCAGAGTTAGCTAAGAAATATAATGTTCAGAGTGCGAGACCGAGTAATACGATAGCTAAGGGTAGACCACCCAAAAACACTGGGAATGTGAGCGGTAATCAAAGAGGAACAACAGATACAGTTGTGAGATCCAAGGTGAGAGCACCTGCCCGAGCCTACGCTATTCGCGCTCGAGAGGAAGCGTCATTTCCAAATGTCATAACTGGTACTTTTACTCTTTTTGACACTGATGTGATTGCATTGATAGATCCAGGGTCTACTCATTCATATGTGTTTGAATCTAGTATCTAGTAAGACTCTACCTGTTGAGTCTACTGAGTTTGTAATTAGAGTATCAAACCCCTTAGGCAAGTGTGTTCTAGTTGATAAAGTATGCAAGAATTGTCCGTTGATGTTTCGAGATATTTGTTTTTGGCTAATCTGATGCTACTACCCTTTGATGAAATTGATATAATTCTGGTATGGATTGATTAACCTTGCATAATGCTATTGTAAATTGTAAACAGAAGAGTATTGATTTGAGAAGTTAGAATGGTGAAATAGTTCTAATTGAATCTAGTGATTTGAATGGACTACCGGTAGTAATATCTTCAATGAAAGCTTTGAATTATGTGAAAAAGGGTTGTAAAGCTTATCTTGCATATGTGATAGATACAAAAGTGATAGAAAAGAAAGTTGAATTTGTGTCTGTGGTTTGTGAATTCCCTGATGTGTTTCCTGAAGAACTACAGAGATTACCTCCGATAAGATAAGTTGAGTTTGGTATTGATTTAGTGCCGAGCAACAACTCCTATCTCAATAGTTCCATATAAAATGGCATCAACAGAATTGAAAGAGTTGAAGTCTTAGTTGCAAGAGTTGATCGATAGAGGATTTGCACGGTTGAGTTTTTCTCCCTGGGGTGCACCATTTTTGTTTGTGAAAAAGAAAGACGGGACTATGAGAATATGCATTGACTATAGACAACTCAACAAAGTGACAATAAAGAAGAAATATCCTTTACCCAGAATTAATGATTTGTTTGATCAGTTAAAAGGAGCTTCTGTATTTTCAAAGATGGATCTGAGATCGGGATATTACCAGTTGCGAGTAAAAGATTCAAACATTCCAAAAACTACTTTTAGAACGAGGTACGGGCATTTTGAGTTTTAGTTATGCCTTTCGGACTAACAAATGCTCCTACTATTTTTATGGATTTGATGAACAGAATTTTCAGACCTTATTTAGATCAATTTGTTGTTGTGTTCATTGACGACATATTGATTTATTCACATAATAAAACTGAGCATGCTGAACATCTGAGAATCGAGCTACAAATTCTGCGAGATAAACAATTATATGCAAAGTTTAGTAAATGTGGTTACGCGAGGTTGGTTTTTTGGGACATATTGTATCAGCTGCAGGAATACGAATTGATTCAAGCAAGATTTCAGTAATTTTAGATTAGAAACCTCCGAGAAACGTGTCTGAAGTCCATAGTTTTCTGGGACTAATAGGATATTATAGATGATTTGTGAAAGGCTCTCGATGATTGCAACTCTGTTGATGAAATTGTTACAGAAAGATGTTAAATTTGAGTGGTCAGAAAAGTGTCAGCAGAGTTTTGAACAGTTGAAAGTATTGTTGACAGAAGCACCATTGTTAGTTCAACCTGAACCGGGTAAAGAATTCATAGTTTATAGTGATGCATCATTGAATGGTTTAGGCTATGTATTGATGCAAGATGGTTAGAATTACGATAGTTAAAATCGCATGAAAAGAACTACCCGATACATGATCTTGAATTGGCAGCTATTGTATTTGTATTGAAGATTTGGCGTCACTATTTATTTGGTGAGAAGTGTCACATTTATACGGATCACAAGAGCTTGAAATATCTGATGACTCAAAAAGAATTGAATTTGAGACAGCAGAGATAGTTAGAATTACTAAAAGACTATGAATTAGTAATTGACTATCATCCGGGAAAGGCTAATGTTGTTGCTGACGCTTTGAGCTGAAAGTCTTTATTTCCTTTATGAGCAATGAATACTCAGATAGATTTGTGTGATAATGGTTCGATTTTGGCTGAGTTGAAAGTGAGGCTAATGTTTATACGTCAGATTCGTGATGCTCAGAAAAGTGATGATGAGTTGAAGGCAAAATGAGATCAGTGTGGTTTTAATTCTGATTCAAAATTTTGAGTTGATAATGATGATTGTTTGAGATTTCGAGATCAGACTTGAATCCTGAGAAATTCAGAGTTGATCCAGTTGATTTTGAATGAAGCTTATAATAGTCGTATGTCTGTTCATCCTGGAAGTACGAAAATGTATAATGATCTAAAACAGTTTTATTGGTGGCATGGTATGAAATGGGATATCTCAGAGTTTGTTTCAAGATGTTTAGTTTGTCAGCAAGTTAAAGCTAAACATCAAGTGCCATCAGGTTTGTTACAACCGATAATGATTTCTGAGTGGAAATGGGAGAGAATCACGATGGACTTTGTGTCGGGATTACCTTTATCTCCAAAAAAAAGATGCAATATGGGTGATAGTTGACAGATTAACCAAATTAGCTCTTTTTATTCCGGTGAAAACAGATTATTCTCTTGATAAATTAGCCAAATTGTATATTTTTAAGATTGTGAGATTGCACATGGTGCCATTATCTATTGTATCTGACAAAGATCCGCGATTTACTTCGCGGTTTTGGAAGAAACTACAAGAGGCTCTAGGTACGAAGTTACATTTCAATACAACATTTCATCCACAAATGGATGGTCAATTCGAGCGGATCATTTAGATTCTCGAGGATATGTTGAGATGTTGTATTCTTGAGTTTGAAAGTACGTGGGAAAAGCATTTTTCGTTGATTGAATTCGCGTATAATAATAGTTTTCAATCTAGCATTAAAATGGTACCATATGAGGCTCTTTATGGTCGTAAATGCAGAATTCCATTATATTGGACTGAGCTTAGTGAGAATAAAATTCACGGGGTTGATTTAATCAAAGAGACTGAACATAAAGTGAAAGTTATCCGTGACAGTTTGAAAGCGGCTTTAGATCATCAGAAGTCTTATGCAGATTTGAAACGGAAAGATATTGAATTTGAGATCGGTGATAAAGTGGTCTTGAAAGTGTCTCCATAGAATAAAATACTTCGATTCGGCAGAAAAGGCCAATTGAGTTCGAGGTTCATCAGGCAGTATGAGATCATCGAACGTGTCGGGCCAATTGCTTATAGATTGTTGTTGCCACCTGAGTTAGAAAAGATTCATAATGTGTTTCACGTATCGATGCTTAGACGATACAGATTTGACCCATCACTTGTGATTGCCCCTACTGAGGTTGAGATTCAGTCTGATCTATCGTATAATGAAGAACCGATTCGAATTCTGGCACGTCAGATCAAAGAGTTGAGAAATAAGAAAATTTCTTTAGTGAAAGTGTTGTGGCGCAAACATAGAGTTGAAGAGGCTACGTACGAGCCTGAAGATGTTATGAGAGAGCAATATCCAAACCTATTCACTGGTAAGATTTTTGGAGACGAAAATCCCTAAGGGGGAGAGTTGTAACAGCCCGGTTTAGACCCTATTCAGAACAGTGGTTTTGGGACCACAAATTCAAGGTCAAAAAATATTTTAATATTATTTTTGTGTTTACAATGTGTGATTAAGCATGTGTAAACATTCTGTGTGAAAATTTTATAATTTGTGTGTCGAATTGAGAAAAAATAACTTAATTGCATAAAATGCAAAAGCTGTGTGCTGAATGTTAAAGTGCTTAATTGTCATGACTTTTTAAATGAGAGGTCCTTATGTTGTAATTGGACCATTGCTATGTGGAATGGACAAGAATGTACATTAGTTAGTGGAATTTTAATGAATTTATAAAGGCTAAATATGGTATTTGATTAATAATGACATAAATAATAAAACAAAGCATAATTTAGTGGCATTTCATGTTCATCTTGCCGAAAATCATAAGAAAAAAAAAAGAAAAAGAAAGCTAGGGATTCGACACTTGTGAGCTTTAATTGGTAAGTGTCTTGAGCTCGATTTTTTATAATTTTTACGTTTTTGTGATCGTTGTTTTGTGTTCTTTCAAGCCCATGTCTTAATTTTAGAATTTGATGATGATTTTTGGATGTGCCATTGATGAATGCTTGAGTTTTGTGATATTTGATGATGAAATATGAAATATATGTGATAGATTAACAGATTTTGTCTTTGAACTTTTAGTGAATTTGAGTAATTTGGGCTAAGTTGTAAAAATGAGAAATTAGAGGGCTAAAATTTAAAATTAATGAAATATATGGACTTGTATGAATATGAGGAATATTCGGCCAAGCATGGGAATGTTGAAATTATGTGTATTTTGTGATTTTATGAAATAAGGACTAAAATGTCAAAATGTGAAAATGTGAGGGCTAAAATGTAAAATGCCTTAACAATGTGTTGTGAAATGTTTTGGATGAAAATGTAATTGAATGAGTTAAGTTTAATACCATATAGATCAAGAAAAGAGGAATTTAAACTTAGATCGAGTCAAGAACAAAGTGCTCGATTGATCGACTAGTCTCGGTATTTCGACGTCCGAGGTAAGTTCGTTTATAATATGAATTGTTTAAATTTTGCTCATGTGTTAAGTAATGAAAGATTATCTGGTTGATGAAATAGTAATGTTAAATGTGGTTTGAGATATGTGGCACTAAGAGTGCGAAATAGAGTTGACATAGTAGAGAATGGTCGTGTGTGTGTGAAATAAAGAAAATATCGACTACATTGATTGGCACTGTGTGTGCGATACCGAGTTAAATTCAGTTTAAAAGTAAGGGAACCAAGCGTGCGATGAGTGTAACACCCCAAACTCGGCCCATGCGTTATGACTAGATTTGAGATGTCATACGAAGAAAACGAGTAAATAACTTGTGATTCTTTATTAAAGATGTTGTTTGGATATAGTTTAAGAAAACAAGTTTGATAAAATACTACTAATTTCGAGAATTTGATTGGGAAATCGAATATCGAACTAACAAAACTTAAAACCGTTACTTTTGAAAATATCGTTGATAATTTGAGAGAAAATTTCCAAGTTAAAATATTTGTAAAAGTTTATTAGGAAACCCATTTGTTAATCAAAATTTTTTTTTTTAAAACCGTTGGTTATGCTTTTAGAAAATCTCGATTTAAAAATAAATCAAACAACATAATAAATACGTCAAACATAAAGTAAAATAAAATAATCCAGAGGCCTTATTACAACATAAAAACCCAAATAGTAAAAATAACGAAATAGAGCAGAAAAGTAATTTACTAAAGTTCGAAACATTTATTTCCGAAGTATGGCCTCCACCGAGTCATCCATGGGCCCCAGTCCTCGTCACTGAGATTTATCTACAATGATTAAGATAGAAAGGACGGTGAGTTACAAGAAATCAGTGCATAATCCCTTACCGTCATCCACTGGGTCTGAACCCGTTTAGCAATAGCTTGGGCCAGAACCCATGTAGCATAATCTTGGGCCGAAACCCATATACATGTCAGAATATATATATATATATATATATATATATATGTGCAATGTATGCAACCCAACCCATCCTATAACCCATCCACTACACACCACCCGTACTATCCCATCACACCTGTGGGAATCAAGTCAACCCACCCCGCCAAACACACCAATCGCAGACAAGTTGCCATTTATAATATATTTTGGTTGTGGCCATGTCACCATAATCATATTGAATCATAATAACAAACATTTTTGTGGCAGTGCCACCGGACTACACTTCTCTTCAACATTTTTCCCATCCCATGCAAAATTATGTAAATGCAACATAATAAATCATAATATTTACAAATATAAATAACAATCATTAATCCAAAAATTTGTTACGATAAATCGACCAATTATAGAACTTTGTAATTCGGCCCACTAAAGCATTCCAGCATTTTAGGCCCATAGGGGTATATTTGTAATTTTTCCCATAGGGGCATTTTTGTAATTCAGCCCATATGGCATTTTCATAATTCGGCCCATAGGGGTATTTTCGTAATTTCACAACCCCGGACTTAACTACTAATTTGGGGCATAAAAATTGAAACTGTCCATCTACATCATATTGACTAAATTGACTATAACTCGAGTTAGGAAACTAGAAATTTAGATCCATAAATTTTCCTTGAAACTAGACTCATATATCTTCTTACTAAAATTTTCCAGAATTTTTTGCTTATCCGTTTAGTACATTTTATTCATTAAAGTTTCCCCTATATCACTAACCAACGATTCTGACCTCTCTTAACTTAAATCCAAATATATCATTGTACAAGTTTTATATATTGCTCCCACTTGTTTCTATTGAAAATAGACTCACTAAAGAATCTATACATATAAATTATAACTCATAATTCACTTTTCATAATTTTGAATGATTTTTCCAAGACAGAATAGGGAACCAGGAAGTCATTCAGAACTAGTCTCACTAAAATTAAAATATCATAGAATATAAAATACCTCTTCCTACTCTATTTCTTTCATATAAAAATAGACATAATAAGCTTTAATTCTATACCTTATTCACTTTCTAATTCCCTTTATCCTATTTTTCATGATTTTTCAAATTCACGTCTCTGCTGCTAACCAAAAACTATTTCATTGCAAAATATGGTTTCTACTACGAACATAAGCACACCCGAGTGATCACAAATGCCGGTTTCTGATTTTTCAATCTTTCGACCGAATCACAAAACATTTCATGCAAATATTCAGAAAGGTGTGAGATTACACATCTTTTCAAACATGTATTCGGAGGGGTATGAGATTAAACACCTTATTTGGAATTCCTAAAGAACCACTCTTCGTTGTCCCGACAATCGTGATCCTTCCCTACTAGGTTCTAAAATCTAGCCTTGCACTTTGGCTATTGCAATGAGTTCCTAAAAATAAATAAGTGATGTACCAAAGGGGTTAGCCTTCATCTAATATTCGGCCTTTCCACAAGAGCAAGAAGTTGATATCATCACCACAAAATAGAATCACATGAGCGGTACAAAACATCGAAATAAAGAGTAACATCTTACCACCAATATTCAGCCTAATCACCCACTTACCAATCAACTTCTAAAACCAAGGCTAAGAGAATGATAAGTAGCAGCAAAGAATGGCTTGAAAGTTTCGGCAAAATAAAGGAGAAAGGTGCACAATTTTGGCTTTAGAGTTTCGGAAATAGAGGGAAGAAATTAGGAAAAGAGAAAACTCAAAATGCTCCAAAGAAGAAAACTTTACATGCCCCAAAACTTACAAAACTATATTGGCTCTCTTTTTCTCCCTACCAAAACCTTGTATCATCTTTACCAAAAAGATGTGTGTTGACCCAAAATATTCTTTCCAAAACATCCTCTACATAATAGGCCAACATGTTCCCCTCCCTTACATTTTCTTTTTCCTTCTTTCCTTACACTCATCCTTTCCTTATTTCCTTAGCCATCTTTCCTAAAATAAAAAGTCTTCCTTACCATAATTGAAGCCTTGGCCGACACTATGGATGGATAGCACAAAAAAAATCAAAATTTACACCAAGTGGGATTCGAACCTCTTCCCTTAAAGCCCTTAATATGACGCCACATCCTCTTTACCATATGCTCATTTATGATAACAATTTACTCACTTATTTCCATAAGCATTGATGCCACTTACCATCTCTCCTTAAAGTACTCAAACACTAAAATTTTCCTTTAGCCTAACTTGAACCCAGAACTTCCTAGAAACCCCGTAACTTTCCAAAATCACCTTCCTAATAAGTTCAACTTGAAATAAAGCCATTCTCTTGGTCTCCAAAAATTTTAAATGCTTCCGTGCTTAAGGCCCAATGGGCCCAATCCTAGTAGGCCCAATTTCGAGATGTTACAATGAGATTTAAGCTTCGGCTAAGCAATTAGCAATAATTGTGCGGCTAAATCGAATGAATAATGAATATTGATCGAAATGTGGTATTGAGCATTGAGTAGCAAGAATGATCGTTAATTAAGTGTTGGAAAAGGAATGTTCGGAACCTTTGTGGTTGATGATATTGTATATAGATAAATGGATGGTTGTGAGAGCATTTGGCTAAGGATGAGATTGTGTATAATTGTGAATTGATCTATGTGATGATTTATTTTGTATATGGAAATTGAATTATTGAGTTAAATGTATTATATGACAAACTTACTAAGGTTTAAAGCTAACTGTGTGAAGTTTTCTCTGTTTTACAGTGTATTTAAAGCTAGCTCGAATCAATGGATCGTCAGCGACTCAATCACACTATCGGCTATCTAATTTTGTACTTTTGGAAGTTGTATATATTTGGTATATGGCATGTATACGCTAGTGATTGTGGTATATTTTGAGTTGTTAGGTCTTGCCATGTGATATGGCTTGAAAGTTGAATGATTTTGGTATATATAAGTGGGTTATGTGAATGATGAATATAGTATGAATTAGTGAAAAATAGAAATGATATGTTTCATGTTTAAATTGGTTGATGAGAATGGTGGTTTAAATGTATGCTTTGTGTATGGATTAAATGATACATGATTTACATGATATTAATTGTGTAATTGATACTTTGTGTTGGTATGTTAGGATGGATTTGAATAGGACGATGAATAATGATGTTAAGATATCAAATTGAGTATGTTTTGGTTTGTTTCAATGCCATTTGGGGTATGAAATTTAATTGGTTTATGCTTGTATGTGTGACCCAAAGTGTGGGTGGCAGATTGGCATTAGAAATGGCCTATTTTTGCCCATACGATTGAGCACACAAGCATGTGGCTCGACTGTGTCCCTAAAATTTGTAATTTGATTCAAGTCAGGCTCGCACACGGGTTGAACACACGGACGTGTGACTGGCCGTGTGGTACAAGTCAATTTCAACCACGGGCTAGACACACGTGCGTGTGACAAATCGTGTGAAGTAAGTCAGTGTCAACCACGGCTTGGACACACTAGCGTTTCTGAGACCATGTGAGGCACACGACCTACCCACACGGGCGTGTGACCTCTGTAGCTTTAAAAAATGTTATGTTTTTTGGAAAAATTTTGTATGAGTTCGATTTAGTCCTGACCCTTTCCCAATGCTTGATTAAGGTCTTGTAGACCTCATTAAAGGACTATACACATATATATTGTTATGTTTGGACGATGATACACTTTTTGTTGTAAAATGATTGTAAATGTTTCGAAATGTTCGATAATTCTTCTTAACCCTAGACCAGCAATGGTTACGGGTTAAAGGTGTTACATCGAAATTATTTGGCTAATGTGATCTCTGCACTAGTGGCTAAGAAACGAGTTCATAAGGGGTGTGAGGCGTTCTTGGCCTATGTTAGTATTTCTATTTCTGGGACTCTACTGTAAAGGACATCAAAGCTGTAAGGGATTTTTCGGACGTTTTTCCTAAAGAGCTACCCGGCTTACTTCCAAATCAGGAAATGGACTTCGGGATTGAGCTTCTTTCTAGTATAGCTCCGGTGTCTATCGCTCCCTACTGAATGAGTAACATCCTGAATTAATGGGCCTTTGCATTTGATGTGTGTTACGTTCAATGTGATAATTAGAGTGTTTAAGGGGTTCAGATTGGGCTCAGGTTTGGGCTGAAGCCTTAATCAAATTTTTGGTTTGGGCACTTTAGTGGAAAGCTAGATAGGTCCGGGTTTAAAAGATATTATCCGCGTATTAAAACACAAAAAGGGCTAGTGACCCAGTGGATAGTGGCGTGAAAAGTAATAAGGGGATCTAAGATTCGAGTCGCATTAGCCGCTTATTTTTAATTGTTTTTGGCGTCAAAGGAGAGGAGAGTGGAGGTGGCTAGGATGCTTTAAAATAGGAAGATTTATCTATTTGGATAATGTGGTTATTGTGGTGATAATAGTAGGGAGAGGTGGTATTATTTAGGCCTCTTCTAAATGTATGAATAGATTAAGATAAAGAAGAAAAGATAGGAGTTATCTGCTGAATGCAGTGTTGGCCGAAATTCCATCTCCTAGAGGGGGAAATAAATCGGTTTCTTTGTGGCAAAGGGGTGCCAAAATTTCCCCTACTATTTGATTAATTGTTAGTTATCAGGAAAGGCACTTTCGGGTTCTGATAAGTAAGTACCAAAAATAATCTATAAATAGGGGTGGTATCTCTTCAATTCCGGCATTTGAAACCTATTCTTTTTCTCATTCTCTGTGCCGAAACTCTCAGTCATTCTCTGCAATTTCTTTTCTTTTGATTACTTCAAAAGTCGAAATCTCTAAATCTTCACTTTCATTCGAAACTCTGAACTTTCTTCTCATCTCCATACCCGAATACCTCCCATTCTCTTCTGTTGATTTCTTCATCAAAGCCGAATCTTCATAGATCTCTTGAGATCATCCTTTCTTTCTGATCTTCTCAAAAGCCGAAATTCCCTAAGAGTTACCGAATTCTCTGTGTTAAGGTGAGTGCTGATTTCTTCTGCTCTTGCCCATCTCTTTCAGTTTTTGAGACCATAGTCGAATGGCTAGTTGGTTGATAGGCCATCTTTAGTTTGACTTTTCCACTAATCTCATGTTCTTTTGGGCGGCACTTTAGAAAATCGGAGTAGATCGAATTATCCAGATCTTAAAAGCGGAAACCATTAATATCTAAGTATCCTATCTATTTCGGGATTTCAAGGTAAGGGGTTCTCTTTAGATTCCTATTAGATTCGCTATCATATTTGAGATCTTAAATCATATAATATGGTTTAATAACCCTACTTCGTTATAGTAGTTCTGACAAGGACTTTTGATGGAATCAAATATGGATCAGGCAAAGGAGAGGATTAGGTCCGTAAACCCAACCCCTAAGTTTAAGAAACGAGTAGTAGTGTCTTTGTTGAGATTGGCGCGGGTTGTGGATGACTTCAACAAACGACATCTTAGGCAGATAGCGATCGTATCGACTCGATAGTGTCGACATTGAGGTGTCATCATAACCATAATCAGGTGTGTAGATCCTTAACACATAAGTATTGTTGTAATATATGTGCATGATATGGGCTAAAAGTCGAAAAGAGAGGTTGTATGAATAGTTGTAATACCCAAAAAGGGAAGGCAAGGGATGCCAGGTATGTAATCATAGAAACTTCTCTATGTGTATCGATGTATGTGAAAGTCTGAGATCGGTTTAAATGGCTTAATGTTTTGATTCTTGCATGTATGTATGCATGGGATGGGATTGATTGATTTACGGAGGGGAAGTAGGTTGCGAGGCGATCGGTGGCTTTCCCACATAGGTCACATAGTGATCGATCTTTATGACAGGCAGTATAGCTGTCGAAATACTATAATGTATTTTCTGATGTTTGCATAAGCGATCGGTGGCTTTGCCACATAGGTCACATAATGATCGGTCTTTATGACAGGCAGCATAGCTGTCGACGTGGTGTGTAGCGGATGGAGGGTTGATTGTAGAAATCCCCACGGTGTGATGGTTGGTACGGGGATGTGTAGAGGATGGACTCTTAGGTTGGGATGGGCCATGTTGCATGAAATATTTTGTTACGATTGTGTATGGGCCAAGGCCCATAATGTGTTTGTGGGCCCAAGGCTTTCATGTGATTTTGAGATTTGCACACTGAGTCTTTGTGACTCACCCTTTTATTTTTCCCACTTTTCAGATGAGCTGTAGTTCGTGGAAATGGGAGCCGAGGCGGACTCGAGTGGCCACTAAGACTATTATCTACATAGACTATTTTCGGTTTTGTTTTCATTTAAGTTTTAATTTTTAGGAATATTTTTGTAATAAGGCCTCCATAACTTAGGTTTCGATTTTTTTTTTGTTATGTTGGTTTTTACAAACTTATGTTTCTTTTCAAAGTCTTAAATATAAAATGAAATGATAAATGGGCTTTTCAAACTCAATCAACGCAAATGTTAAAGTTATTTCCAAAATTTCACATTTAATTGATTATTAATTTGTAATAAACTAAGTTTTTCCAAAACCCTTGAGTAAAGTTTTCAAGATTCAACCCGTTGCATACCAGATCCGGTCATGACGCATTGGCCAGGTTTGGGGTGTTACATTTTTGGTATCAGAGCCTAGTTCAAAACTCGGGCTGTGAAATGGGTCCAGTAGTGATTTGTAAAAGTGATGTAAGTTGAGAAAAGTTTTGGTTGAGATATGGCCTTCGATTCTACCGGCACTCGATCCACTCAGGTAAGTATTCCAACCTTTGATATGATATGTATGCTGGGTTTGATAGGCCTTATGGACGTAGACTAGTATGATAATGATAATAGAACTTAGGCCTAGATTAAACAATTCTTCAAATCTCATAAGACTTTTTTTTTTAATTAAACATGTCTGTGAACAAGTCACACGGCTAAGGTGTGGAAACAAGCATACGCATGTCTTGGATTGGATCCAGGAAGAGCATGGTATTTAAGCGGTCCTAATGAATCACCTCCTCTTTTCTGGAATCCTACCTGGTGCGTAGTGACTGTTCACCTTAGCCACGAGGACTTGTTGACGGGCCAAAATTTATTACTAAAACCTGAAAGGGACCAGTGCCCTATTTTCCTCATAAAATTACTGATATGCCCCTGATTTTGTAAATTATACAAAGTACCCTAGGTTTGAAAAAATTATCGAAATACCCCTAGATTTCAAAATTACCAAAATACCCCTATTTTGTAAGATCACCAAGATACCTTATTTTGAAATATTATGAAAATACCCTTGGAAAGTGAAATGACGAAAATACCCATAGGTGATGAGTGTGAGTTCATGGATGTTTACTTGTGTGTTTGATGCATGTATGTGGTGCTCTGTTTGATGTTGATTGAATGTGAAATCTAGGATTAGGAAATCTGAGACTTGAGGCGAACTTTGTAGATAGAATTGAATTGAAAGAACTCTTATTAAAACTACTTTTCATAAGACTGTCCGTTATTAATCAGTGGAAGAAAGAATTATTAATTCATAAAATTTCTAATCAGATAAATCAGAATGATAGAATGAGCACTAGGGGACGTGGTATGCATGGCGGAGGCAGAGGCAAGATTGCTATGTCAGAACCCGTAGGGTCTGGTCGCGAGTCAGGGAATGAGGTACTAGTGCCACCAGCTGTGGAGGCAAAATTTCAAGATCAGACGACTGGAGATGATGCTATATCTCAGGCAATGTTAAGGGTTTTAGAAAGGGTTGCTAGGGCAGGCATGGGCACGGGGCAGAAAGTCTGCATGCAGGCGACTTAGAGCCAATGGGGCAGAGGTGTTTAAGGGAATTTCTGGTGTAGCTCCTAGCACAGGTGAGTACTGGTTGGAAGCAATGGAACGTATAATGGATGTAACACCCCTAACCCGTATCCGTCGTCAAAATAGGGTTACGAGGCATTACCAGTCAAAACACAGTTCCACATAGTCATTTATCATTTTTCATACACAAGGTTATATCAATTTCTATACGATATAACTTCTAAATCCAATAGCAATCATCCGCTAAATCGTATTGGTTAAATTTGCACATATGGAACACACAACTAGATAAAATTTATCATGCTTAGTTACTTATAATACATATATAAACTATGCTTCAAATTTCAACCATATTAATACCGCCTATATATATCCACATATTCAATTAGCTCATATGCAACAAAGCCATGTTACATGTACTTAATACATATGACTCTAATATTAATGGCATTTGTATACTTAAAACATATTAAAGCATATATCATTACAGTTTGTACATCAAATATATGTCAATATATCTATTGTATTAGTTGAATATCAAACATATCATTTCATTGCTTCTACACAAGCACATAATAAAACCGTTCAAACCATATTACATTAATTATTATGCAATCACATATGCGACTTTAGTAACATTACAACATGGCCGAACATACTATTGATGCATATATATATAGTGCGCATTTAGTCCGAAATAAATTACCAACACTAAGCCTGCTAGGCACTAAGCCCGAAATAAATCACCGACACTAAGCCTGCTAGGCATTAAATCCCGAAATAGATCACCTAAGACGAAGCACGCTAGGCATTAAAGCTGAACATGTCACGGCACTAGGCACGCTAGGCATTTAGCTTAATTCAACACATTTATCATTACAATACACATTACTTAATCTGAAATCACCACAACTTAAATACTTCATACAACTTTCATTTATCAAACCAAACTTACTTACTTACATCACATTTAACAAATTGAACTCATTATCAATTTATACTATCACATTCGCCAACATGCATTTTTATGCTTTAAATTTCCTAACTTTATCATATGCAATGTTCATAAATATTCCTTTAATATACACTTGTTTAGGACTTACCTCGGTTGTCGATAGACCGTGCAAATCGGCTTATTCGAGAACCTTCTTTCCCCGATCTAAATTCGTTTTCTTTGCTCTTGATCTAAAACACATTAAAATTTAGCTCATTCAACCACAATTCATCTCAATTTAGTCCCTAAGCACATAAATGGGCAAATTACTATTTTACCCTAGAATTTCTGAGCTTTGCAATTTAGTCCTATTTGCATAACACACAAAATACACCAAATTAGCTAGGACTATACAAGGGTCGAATCTTCCTAGGGACTTTACAAGTCCTCTCATTTCATTTATTTTGCAAATAGGCCCCACAAAAACTTTATTTTTACAATTTAGCCCTAAATACTCAATTTCATCAAAACTCCCAATACAAAACATACTAATCTTTTACATATCTTTCATCTAAAATCATCAAATATCAAAAAACACATGAACACAACAATGGCCGAACATCAAGCATGCTTAGATTCAAAAATTACAACATGGGTCGGTTACGGTTCGAAGCAACGATCTCAAAAACGTAAAATTTATCAAAAACTAACTAAAACTCACCTTAGATTTTTGGCTTCAAAGTGCCGAAATTTTAAAGGGTTGAAAGCTTATTTCTTGCCTTCACAATCGGCCATGGATGAAAAAAAGATGATGGCTTCCTTTTTCTTGATTATTTTAACATATAATAATTTTTTTTACCAAATTACTAAACCAACCTTTTAATTAAAATAATCAAACACTTTAACTTAAGGACAAACTTGTCCATGGTCGGCCACTAACCCTTAAAATGGGTTATTTACCATTTCAATACTTCCTATTTAAAAGCCATACTCAATTTAACACTTTACACTTTAATTTGTAATATTTTACTTTTTACGCGATTAGGTCCTTTTTATCAAATTCGATACTCAAACGATAAAATTTTTCTACGAAATCTTCACACATATAAATTCATATAAAATAAACACTAAATATGATATTTAAATATTTGTCGGGCTCAAATTCGTGGTCCCGAAACCACCGTTCCGATTAGGGTTGATTCGATCTGTTACAACTCTCCCCTTAAGGATTTTCGTCCCTAAAATCTTACCATTAAACAACGTCGGATATTGTTGCCTCATTGAATCTTGAGGCTCCCCGTAGCCTCTTCAACTCCGTGCCTTTTCCACGATACTTTTACTAAAGGAATTTTCTTGTTTCTTAACTCTTTCTCTTTCCGAGCTAAAATACGGATCAGTTCTTCCTCATCGTCCATATCGGGTTGTATCTCAATCTCGGGCGGAGCAATCACATGTGACGGATCGATCCGTATCTCACGGAGCATAGAAGCGTGAAATACATCGTGTATCCTTTCTAATTCAGAGGGTAACCTCAACCTATAAGCAACAGGCCCAACACGTTCAATGATTTCATACGATCCGATGAACCTCGGACTCAACTTGCCTTTCCGGCCAAAACGGAGCACTTTCTTCCATGGAGAAACCTTTAAAATACTCGATCTCCAATCTAAAATTCAATATCTTTACGTTTCAAATCAGCATAAGACTTTTGACGATCCGGCGACTTTCAAATTGTCTCTAATAATAGCTACTTTCATTCGGTTTCTTTAATCAAATCAACCCGTGTATCTTACTCTCGTGAGCCCATCCAAATATAATGGTGTTCGACACTTTCGCTCGCATAAGGCTTCATAGGCGCCATTTGATACTAGATTGAAAGCTATTATTATAAGCAAATTCAATCAAAGGTAGGTATCGTTCCCATACCTTCAAACTAGAACGCAACATCTCAACATGTCCTCAAGTATCTGAATAGTTATTTCGCCAGATCGATCATGTCTGCGGATGAAAGGTCATACTAAAATGTAGTTTAGTACCTAAAGCATCTTGCAACTTCTTCCAAAACGTTGATGTAAATCTCGGGTCTCTATCTCGACACAATGGAGCTCGGTACACCATGCAATCTTACAACTGGGATACATACAATTCAGCAAGTTTATCGAGTGAAAAGTGCATGCGAACCCAAGCACAAAATGAGCTGATTTAGTCGGTCTATCAACTATAACCCATACAACATCTTTCTTACTCGGTGTCATAGGAAGACCGGATACAAAATCCATTGTAATTTTATCCCATTTCCACTCGGGTATCATGATCGGTCAAGCAACCTGAAGGCACTTGATGCTCGGCTTTTACTTGTCGACAAATTAGGCACTTTGAAACAAATTCAGATATATCTCGTTTCATACGGGCCACCAATAGAAATCATTTCAAGTCGTTATACATTTTCGTGCTACCGGATGTATCGACATCCGACTATTATGGGCCTCTTTCAATAACATCCGAATCAAATCCACGTCCCTCGTTACACACATTCGGCCTTTATATTTCAAGCGGTCATGATCATCAATTCAAAATTCGACTCGCATTATTTTCTAATCGAGCTCGTTTGACGATCATATCTCATCGACTTTTGTGCATCACAAATTTCTTTGAATAAACATCGGTCTTGCTTTTAACTCAGCTATGATTGAACTATCACCTGACATAACCATCTGTGTGTTCAATGCACAAAGAGCAAGTAATGATTTTCGACTTAATGCATCTGCAACAACGTTAGCTTTCCCCGGATGGTAGTCAATCACTAACTCATAATCTTTCAACAGTTCTAACCATCGACATTGTCTTCTCAAGTTCAACTCTGTTTGAGTCATCAAATACTTAAGACTTTTGTGATCCGAGTAAACATGGCATTTCTCGCCAAATAAATAGTGACACCAAATTTTCAATGCGAAAACAATGGCTGCAAGTTCTAAGTCATGCGTCGGGTAATTTCTTTCGTGCGGCTTCAGTTGTCTTGAAGCGTAGGCTATGACTTTGCCTTCCTGCATCAAAACGCAGCCCAAACCATTCAAAGAAGCATCAGAATAAACAACAAATTCTTTACCCGATTCAAATTTGAACTAACACCGAGCTTCGTCAAAAGGGCTTTCAACCGATCAAAACTTTTCGAGATTTTTCGACCACTCGAAACGGACATCTTTCTGCAATAACTTTGTCAACGGGGTAGCTATCATAGAAAAATCTTTCACAAATCGTCGATAGTAACCCGCAAGTCCCAGAAAACTTTGAATCTCGAAAATGTTTTTCGGTGGCTTCCAATCAAGTATAGCCGAGATTTTGTTCGGATCAACTCGAATGCCTGATGCTGAAACAACATGTCCCAAAAAGCTGACCTCTTTCATCCAGAACTCACACTTACTAAACTTCGCATACAGCTGATGATCTCGCAAAGTTTGTAGCACTAACCTTAAATATTCAGCGTGTTCAATTTCATCTTTGGAGTAGATCAATATGTCATCAATAAACACCACCACAAATCGATCCAAAAACTGTCTAAAAACCCGATTCATCAAATCCATAAAAACAGCAGGTGCATTAGTAAGCCCAAAAGGCATAACCAAGAACTCAAAATGTCCGTACCTCATCCGGAATGCAGTCTTTGGCACATCTATATCTCTGACTCGCAACTGATAATAACCCGATCTCAAGTCTATTTTTGAAAACATTGAAGCCCTTTCAATCGATCAAACAAATCATCAATCCGAGGCAACGGTACTTATTCTTTATAGTTGCCTTATTCGGGCTTGTCGATAATCAATACATATTCGCATCGTTCTATCTTTCTTTCTCACAAAAGAATGGTGCACCCAAGGAGAGAAACTTGGTCGTGCAAAGCCCTATCTGTTAACTCTTGCAAGCGTGCTTTCAACTCTTTTAGCTCGAGAGGTGCCATCCGATATGGAGCTATTGAGATCGAGTCGTTCCGGAGTTAATTCAATGCCAAACTCAATCTCTCTCTTGAGGGTAAACCCGATAGTTCTTCAGAAACACATCCGGTATTCACATACAATCGGTATGGATTCAATCATTTCTCGGACAATTTATTATCCATTACATAAGCCAAATAAGCTTCGCACCCTTTTCTCACATACTACGGGCTAACATCGAGGATATAAGCTGAGGAAACCCACTTATATCATCGGATTCAATTCTAATGATCTCACCGTTCGATGTCTCAAATCAATAAGCTTTCTTTTGCAATTCACCATCGCATCATGTGAAGTTAACGGTCCATTCCCAAAATTATATCAAATTCATCGAAGGCAACGACATTAAATCGACCGGGAAACAAAATCCGAATCATCAATGGGCAACTTTTACACACTTTATTAACAAACACACATCTACCCAAAGGATTGGATACGAATCACAAACTCAAGAGACTCAATGGCGAGTCTTATGAATACCGTAGTTTCACATACATATGAATGGGTCGAACCGGGATCAATCAATGCAATCACAGTAGTATTATAAAGGGTGAAAGTACCAGTAATGACATTTGGAGAAGCAAGCATCCTCTCTAGCTCGTGTAACATAAGTTCTAGTTGGAGCTCTAGCCTCGATAAACTGTTGTGTTCTTTGTCCCTCTCGACTACCACCTACATTGCCGTAATGCCGGGTGGTGCGCCCGTCTTGATGCACTACTTGGTCTAGAGTTACGTCTTTGTATTCGCTCGACCTAACAACGGGCACTCTCGAATAAAATGGTCTGAGGATCCACATTTAAAACAGGACCGGTCACGAACTCTACAACTCCCAGAATGCCATTTTCCACAATGTTTGCATTCAACTCGATTTTGTGGGACGTTACCAACACTGGCCATCGAGGTAGCTCGGGAGCCCACTGGAGGTCGATCACGTCTAAATGAATCTGAAGTAGCTTTGTGTCGACTGAAGTCATCTCTAAACTTCTTAGATGTGGGATGGAAATTCTTACCCGATGATCTTTTACGGTGTCTCTAGCTTCGTCTCACCTTTCTTTTCTCCTTCCCAAGCTCTTGACTTTACAAGCTCGCTTTCTGAGTGTCACAAACTCTTTGATTTCAAGAATTCCAACAAGCAACTTTAATTCTTCATTCAAACCATCTTCAAACCTTTTGCACATAATGGCTTGGTTGATACATTCCCGAGCATATCGGCTCAATCGACAAATTTTGCTCATATTCAGTCACGGTTATTTGCCCTTGTTTTAGTTCAAGAAATTCTTTGCGTTTCTGGTCAATGAACCTCTGACTGATATATTTCTTGCGGAATTCATTCTGAAAGAAATCCCATGTCACTTTTTTCTTTTGGAACCACTTATACTAGTGTAATCCACGGTGATAGGCGGTGTCCCAAGTAATGATATAGCACATTTTAAACATTCATCTCAAGTGCAGGATAACTCATCAAGTACCCGAATAGTGTTATCAAGCCACATTTCAGCTCATTCTACATCATCATTATCATTAGCCTTGAATTCCTCAGCCCCAAATTTTTTGATTTTATCGACAGGGGGCCTACTAGATCTCATTGGATCTATCATCGGGGTTGCTAAAGGTACCAGAGTCAGATTATTTGGGGGTGGAGGTTGTTGTACAATCGGATTATTACGAACAAACTGGGTAAACCATTCATTCATCATTTGGTAGAAGGCTTGTTTAGCCTCTCCTCGTGGTTACCCGTAATGGCGGTTGAGAGTCTAATGGTGTCGATCCATATGCGAGACCAAAGCAACACTCTTCACATCATCATACTGACTCTATCAGATCGGAATCCATTTACTATATAAAATACAATTAAAATTGTCGAAGTCACTACACTATCAATATATATAACTATGGCATGTATAGCTAGACTCACACGCGCTACGGTAGTCCTAGAATCGACTAAACCGTAAGCTCTGATACCAATAAAATTGTAACACCCCTAACCCGTATCCGTCGTCGGAATAGGGTTACGAGGTATTACCAGTCAAAACACAGTTCCACATAGTCATTTATCATTTTTCATACACAAGGTTATATCAATTTCTATACGATATAACTTCTAAATCCAATAGCAATCATCCGCTAAATCGTATTAGTTAAATTTGCACATATGGAACACACAACTAGATAAAATTTATCATGCTTAGTTACTTATAATACATATATAAACTATGCTTCAAATTTCAACCATATTAATATAAATCTATATATATCCACATATTGAATTAGCTCATATGCAACAAAGCCATGTTACATGTACTTAATACATATGACTCTAATATTAATGGCATTTGTATACTTAAAATTGCAGCATATATCATTACAGTTCCTGCATCAAATATATGTCAATATATCTATTGTATTAGTTGAATATCAAACATATCATTTCATTGCTTCTATACAAGCACATAATAAAACCGTTCAAACCATATTACATTAATTATTATGCAATCACATATGTGACTTTAGTAACATTACAACATGGCGAACATACTATTGATGCATATATATATATAGTGCGCATTTTACCCTATAAACAAAAGCCATATTTAACATTTGAACACAAATAACATTTCAATGTACACCTAATTCGCATATATATTAGTATACTTAAACCTCATATTTCATTTTATTAACTAATTATTGATTCAGTCACACCATAATCAAGATCATATGCTTATCAAAATGAACCAAATATCATAACCAAATTTACATCCACACATGTACGCATACCTATATTAATATTAACATCAACTTGGCACTTTTAACTATCCAACAAAACTAACCAAAACATACCTAAATCATAACCTTCATTTACCATTTGGATCCATACCAAAACAATCAACAAAAATAGTCATGAAACATATTCATTACTTATCATTTAGCAACCGAACCTATATAGCCAATACACAAACAAATACATATCCAACATTTTACCTCATTACCATGCCAAATTATACCATCATCTACCACCCAAATTATTCTACATTTCATACTTCCAAAAGAGCTAACTATTAAACCTATTATACATCATACTTACCATTTCTCATTGCCGAATCATATAACCAAACATCACAAACATATATACTAAAAGAAAACATGCTTTCAAAATAAGTTTAGGTCATAGCCACATACTCACAAGCTTTAACATTATAATCAAGCCATTTTCGCATGGCTATCTATATACAATTTCAAAACCAAACATATAAAAAACAGCCTATACATGCCATAGGTTTGAAGTTCAAGCTTTTAAAATACCAAAATAATGATCGATAGTGTGGTCGACTGTCTTGACAATCCCGTTGAGCAGGTAGTCTTTACCTAATATATAAAACAGAGGAGAACATTACACACAAATAAGTTTACTAACTTAGTAAGTCCCAAGCTTAAGATGATACTACATTCAATTACTTAAACATTTAAATCATTCATCTCAACCACGTTATCATATTAAAATTTCTTTCACCTTTAGCACTACTATTTGAAAACCGAATCTCCATGATAGTACATTCAAGCTCAAACTCAATCATATAATACTTGTGCACATCAATATAACCTCAAATATACATATCACTATACTCGTAATATCAGTTAAACTCTAGTAACATTAAACATATCAAACCTGACTTGCTTACCTGAGCCTTTAACTAAACACATTAGCTACGATTTACCTTGAACAACAATTCGATTTCTCCTTTGTAAAACACATCAAGCATAAAGCACGCTAGGCATTAAAGCCCGAAATAAATCACTTAACACGAAGCCCGCTAGGCACTAAGCGAAATAAATCACCAAGCACTAAGCACGCTAGGCACTAAGCAGAAATAAATCATAAGCACTAAGCACGCTAGGCATTAAAGCCGAAATAGATCACCAAACACGAAGCACGCTGAGCATTAAAGCTCGAACATGTCACCGGCACTAGGCACTGCTAGGCATTTAGCTTAATTCAACACATTTATCATTACAATACACATTACTTAATACTGAAATCACCACAACTTAAATACTTCATACAACTTTCATTTATCAAACCAAACTTACTTACTTACATCACATTTAACAAATTGAACTCATTATCAATTTATACTATCACATTCGGCCAACATGCATTTTTATGCTTTAAATTTCCTAACTTTATCATATGCAATGTTCATAAATATTCCTTTAATATACACTTGCTTAAGGACTTACCTCGATTGTCGATAGACCGTGCAAATCGGCTATTCGAGAACCTTCGTCTTTCCCCGATCTAAATTCGTTTTTCTTTGCTCTTGATCTAAAACACATTAAAATTTAGCTCATTCAACCACAATTCATCTCAATTTAGTCCCTAAGCACATAAATGGGCAAATTACTATTTTACCCCTAGAATTTCATAACTTTACAATTTAGTCCTATTTGTATAACACACACAATACACCAAATTAGATAGGACTATACAAGGGCTGAATCTTCCTAGGGACTTTACAAGTCCTCTCATTTCATTTATTTTGCAAATAGGCCCCACTAAAAATTTATTTTTACAATTTAGCCCTAAATACTCAATTTCATCAAAACTCCCAATACAAAACATACTAATCTTTTACATATCTTTCATCTAAAATCATCAAATATCAAAAAACACATGAACACAACAATGGTCGAACATCAAGCATGCTTAGATTCAAAAATTACAACATGGGTCGATTACGATTCGAAGCAACGATCTCAAAAACGTAAAATTTATCAAAAACTAACTAAAACTCACCTTAGATTTTTGGCTTCAAAGTGCCAAAATTTTAAAGGGTTGAAAGCTTATTTCTTTCCTTCACAATCGGCCATGGATGAAAAAAAGATGATGGCTTCCTTTTTCTTGATTATTTTAACATATAATAATTTTTTACCAAATTACTAAACCAACCTTTTAATTAAAATAATCAAACACTTTAACTTAAGGACAAACTTGTCCATGGTAAACCACTAACCCTTAAAATGGGTTATTTACCATTTCAATACTTCCTATTTAAAAGCCATACTCAATTTAACACTTTACACTTTAATTTGTAACTTTTACTTTTTACGCGATTAGGTCCTTTTTATCAAATTCGATACTCAAGCGATAAAATTTTTCACTGAAATCTTCACACATATAAATTCATATAAAATAAACACTAAATATGATATTTAAATATTTGTCGGGCTCGATTCGTGGTCCCGAAACCTTTGTTCGATTAGGGTCGATTCGATCTCATTACAATGGATGATCTTGACTTCACGGAAGAAGAGAAGTGAAGGAGTGATGTCTCTTCTTCAGGAAGAAGCGTATCAATGGTGGTTTATGGTTAAGAAAGGTACCGTAGCTGACCATATCACCTAGGATCACTTTGGAACGGCATTCCAAAGTAAGTACATTGGGATGAGCTATATGGATACGTAGTGTAGAGCATTCCTGGATCTGGTTCAAGAAAGTAGGTCGGTAGCGGAGTATGAAGTGAAAGTCTTACGCTTTAGCCGTTATGCTCGAGGGATAGTGGCCACAGAGCATGAGTGATGTGTTCATTTTAAAGATGGCCTGAAGGACAATCTGTGGTAGTAGATAAACTCTATCGGGGGGTGCCCCTTAGAAGTTTAGGGAAAAGTTTTCCTAACGGATCTGATGGAATTACCGTTCGGGAAATTCGACTTAATTTTAGGCATGGACTGGCTAGTTAAGTATCATGCTAATCTAGATTATGCAGCCAAGCGTATAGTGTTAAAAACCCCCGAGGGAGGTGAAGTGTTGGTGATAGGAGAAAGAGGGAACTGTCTGTCGAACGTAGTGACTGCCCTAAGAGCAAAAAGAATGGTGAGAAAAGGATGCGAGGCAGTTTTAATGTTTTTACGGGCTTTGGAAGCCAAGGACCTAACTGTTGGGGATGTTAGGACAGTAAAGGAATTTTTGATGTTTTCTAGAGGAGCTTTGGGATTACCTCCGGATTGAGAAGTGGAGTTTGGAATTGATCTTCTTCCAGGAATAGCAGCGTATTTATTGCTCCATATAGAATGGCACGAAGGAGTTGGTGGAATTGAAAGCGCAAATCCAAGAGATGTTGGATAGAGGGTTTATTCGACCAAGTGTGTCGCCTTGGGGAGCGCCTGTGTTATTTGTTAAAAAGAAGGATGGGTCAATGCATATGTGTATTGACTATCGTCAATTGAATAAGTTAACCATCAAGAAAAAATACCCGTTGCCGAGGATCGATAGCTTGTTCGATCAGTTGAAGGGGGCCTCAGTCTTTTCGAAGGTAGATTTGATGTCAGGGTACCATCAGCTTAAGGTCAAGGAGGCGGATATTCATAAGACGACTTTTAGGACTCGCTATGGTCATTATGAGTTCATGGTGATGCCATTTGGGTTGACTAACACACCAGCAGCATTTACAGATATGATGAACTATGTGTTCCAACCCTACTTGGATCGGTTTGTTGTGGTTTTTATTGATGACATCTTGGTTTACTCAAGGTCGAAGGAGGAGCATGATTCACATCTGCGAGTAGTTCTGCAAGTTCTGAGGGAGAAACAGCTTTATGCCAAATTCAGCAAGTGTGAATTTTGGCTAAAGAAAGTTACTTTTATAAGACACGTGGTGTTGGCAGAGGGGATTAGGGTTGACCCTCGAAAAATTGAAGTGGTGTTGGATTGGAAGCCTCCTAAGTCGGTGGTAGAGATTTAGAGTTTTCTTGGTCTAGTGGGGTGTTACAGAAGATTTATTAAAGGATTTTCTCTAATTACAGCACCGTTGACTAGGTTGTTACGAAAAGGAGTTCCGTTTGTATGGTTTGATAAGCAGCAAGATAGTTTCGAGAAGTTAAAAAGATTTTGACGGAGGCTCCTGTATTGATTCAGTCGGAGGCTAGGAAGGAATTCGTTCTTTACTGTGATGCTTCACACACGGGACAAGGATGTGTGTTGATGCAAGATGGGAAGGTTGTTGCATAAGAATCTCGACAGTTAAGGCCGCACGAAGCAAATTATCCCACCCATGATTTGGAATTGGCGGCGGTGGTTTTTGCTTTAAAGATTTAGAGGCATTATCTGTATGGGGAGAAATCTATTATTTATACAGATCATAAAAGCCTAAAATACCTTTTGACTCAGAAGGAGTTGAATCTAAGGCAGAGAAGATGGATCGAGTTGTTAAAAGATTATGATTGCTCGATCGAGTATCATCTAGGTAGGGCTAATGTGGTGGCGGATGCCCTGAGTCGTAAAGTAATCTCTGACTTGAGAGCAATGTTTGCTCACCTTAGTCTATACGATGATGGGAGTTTATTGGCAGAACTTCAAGTGAAACCCTCTTGGATCAGTCAGGTTAAAGAGAAGTAGCAGACTGATGAGTTGCTAAAGAAGAAGTTTCATGTGGCATCAAGTGATGGATCGACGAAATTTAGTGTGAACAAGGAAGGACTGTTATATTTCCAAGGGAGAGTTTGTATGCCAAAAGATCTAGAATTGAGGCATAGGATTTTGCAAGAAGAGCATGGTAGTCCATAAGCTATGCACCCTGAAGGGGTAAGATGTATCGAGATTTACGAGAACAGTTTTGGTGGGCAGGCTTAAAATGAGGGGTGACTGAATTAGTGGGGAAGTGTTTAACTTTGTTAGCGAGTAAAAGCGAGCATCGATTACCATCGAGGTTATTATAAATACGGTAAAGATTCCCCAATGGAAGTGGGAAAGGATCACAATGGACTTTATTAGTGGGCTACCTCTCACGCCTACTAGGAAAGATTCAGTTTGGGTGATCGTTGATCGGTTGACGAAGTCTGCTCATTTTGTATTGGTTGAATCGATTATTCTTTACAAAAGTTGGCTAAATTGTATATAGCGAGAGATTGTAAGGTTGCATAGAGTACTGTGTCGATTATCTCTGACCGAGATCCTAGGTTTACGTCAAGGTTTTGGAAGGCGTTGTATCAAGTGTTGGGTACGAAGTTGGATTTCAGTACAACGTTTCATCCTCAGACCGATGGACAGTCTGAGCGGGTGATTCAGATCTTGCAGGACATGTTAAGGGGTTGTGTCATTGATTTCAGAGGTAGTAAATCGAAGTAAGACCTGACCTATCCTTTGAAGAGGAACTAGTGGAAATCTTAGATCGTGATGTCAAAGTATTACGAAGGAAGAAAGTTTCGTTGGTTAAGGTTCTATGGCAGAATCATGGCTCTGAGGAGGCTACGTGGGAACCGGAGGAAGCGATGCGACAACATTACCCGCATCTATTCGGATCAGGTAATTTCGAGGACAAAATTTCTTTAAGGGGGTAGAACTGTAACATCCTGAATTAATGGGCCTTTGCATTTGATGTGTGTTACATTCAATGTGATAATTAGAGTGTTTAAGGGGTTCAGATTGGGCTTAGGTTTGGGCTGAGCCCTTAAGGAAATTTTTGGTTTGGGCACTTTAGTGGAAAGCTAGATAGGTCCAGGCTTAAAAGATATTATCCGTGTATTAAAACACAAAAAGTGGCTAGTGGCTTAGTGGACAGTGGCGTGAAAAGCAGTAAGGGGATCCAAGGTTCGAGTTGCATTACCCACTTATTTTTAAATGTTTTTGGCATCAAAGGAGAGGAGAGTGGTGGCGGCTATGATGCTTTAAAATAGGAAGATTTATCTATTTGGATAATGTGGATATTGTGTTGATAATAGTAGGGAGAGGTGGTGTTATTTAGGCCTCTTCTAAAGGTATGAATAGATTAAGATAAAGAAGAAAAGATAGGAGTCATCTGCTGAGTGCAGTGTTGGCCAAAATTCCATCTCCTAGAGGGGGAAAGAAATCGATTTCTTTATGGCAAAGGGGTGCCGAAATTTCCCCTACTATTTAATTAATTGTTAGTTATCAAGAAGGGCACTTTCGGGTTCTGATAAGTAAGTGCCAAAAATTCTCTATAAATAGGGGTGGTATCTCTTCAATTCCGGCATTTGAACCCTATTCTTTTTCTCATTCTCTGTGCCAAAACTCTCAGTCATTCTCTGCAATTTCTTTTCTTTGATTACTTCAAAAGCCAAAATCTCTAAATCTTCACTTTCATTCAAAAGTCGAAACTCTAAACTTTCTTCTCATCTCTATAGCCGAATACCTCATATTCTCTTCTGTTGATTTTTTCATCAAAGTCGAATCTTCATAGATCTCTTGAGATATTCCTTTCTTTCTGATCTTCTCAAAAGCTGAAATTCCCTAGGAGTTGCCAAATTCTCTGTGTTAAAGTGAGTGCCAATTTCTTCCGCTCTTTCCCTTCTCTTTCGATTTTTGAGACCATAGCCGAATGGCTAGTTGGTTGATAGGCCATCTTTAGTTTGACCTTTCCACTAATCTTATGTTTTTTGGCGGCACTTCGGGAAATCAGAGTAGATCGAATCATCTAGATCTAAAAGTCGAAAATTGTTAATCTCTAAGTATCCTATCTATTTCGGGATTTCAAGGTAAGGGGTTCTCTTTAGATTCCTATTAGATTCGCTATCATATTTGAGATATTAAATCAAATAATATGGTTTAACAACCCTACTTCGTTATAGTAGTTCTGACAAGGACTTTTGATGGAATCAAATATGGATCAGGCAAAGGAGAGGATTGGGTCCGTAAACCCAACCCCTAAGTTTAAGAAATGAGCAGTGTCCACTGTTCGAGATTGGCCGCCGAGTTGTGGACCGACTTCTGAATAGCATCTTAGGTAGATAGCAGTCGTATCGACTTCTGATAGTGTCGACATTGAGGGTGTCATCATAACCGTGATCAGGTGTGTAGATCCTTAACACATAAGTATTGTTGTAATATATGTGTATGATATGGGCTAAAAGCCGGAAAGAGAGGCTGTATGAACAATCGTAATACCCAAAAAGGTAGGCAAGGGATGCTAGGTACGTAATCATAGAAACTTCTCTATGTGTATCGATGTATGTGAAAGTTTGAGATCAGTTTAAATGGCTTAATGTTTTGATTCTTGCATGTATGTATGCATGGAATGGGATTGATTGATTTAATGAAGGGGACCAGGTCGCGAGGGGATCAGTGGCTTTGCCACATAGGTCACATAGTGATCGGCCTTTATGACAGGCATCATAGCTGTCAAAATACTATAATGTATTTTCTGAGGTTCGCATAAGCGATTGGTGGCTTTGCCACATAGGTCACATAGTGATCGGTCTTTATGACAGGCAGCACAGCTGTCGATGTGGTGTGTAGCGGATGGAGGGTTGATTGTAGAAATCCCCACGGTGTGATGGTTGGTACGGGGGTGTGTAGAGGATGGACTCTTAGGTTGGGATGGGCCATGTTGCATGAACTATTTTGTTACCATTGTGTATAGGCCAAGGCCCATAATGTGTTTGTGGGCCCAAGGCTTTCATGTGATTTCGAGTTTTGCACATTGAGTCTTTGTAACTCACCCTTTTATTTTTCCCACTTTTCGGATGAGCGATGGTTACGTGGACATGGGTAGAGGCGGACTCGAGGGGCCATTAAGACTATTATCTACATAGACTATTTTGGTTTTGTTTTCATTTAAGTTTTAATTTTGGGAATATTTTGGTAATAAGGACTCCATAACTTAGGTTTGATTTATTTTTTTGTTATGTTGGTTTTACAAACTTATGTTTCTTTTCAAAGTCTTAAATATAAAATGAAATGATAAATGGGCTTTTTAAACTCAATCAACGCAAATGTTAAAGTTATTTCCAAAATTTCACATTTAATTGATTATTCGGCTGTAATAAACTAAGTTTTTCCAAAACCCTTCAGAGTAAAGTTTTGAAGATTCAACCCATAGCATACCAGATCCGATCGTGACGCATGGGCCGGGTTTGGGGTGTTACAGAATGGCATCGAAGGAGCTTACAGAGCTTAAGGCTCAACTGCAAGAACTTTTAGACCGTGGTTTCATTTGTCCCAGTGTGTCTCCGTGGGGAGCACTAGTATTGTTTGTTAAGAAGAAGGATGGGACCATGAGGATGTGCATAGACTACCGGCAGTTGAACAAGCTGACCATTAAGAACAAGTATCCACTTCTGAGGATCGACAACTGATTTGATCAGTAATAAGGGGCTTCTGTATTCTCTAAGATTGATCTCCAATTAGGGTACCATCCGCTCAGAGTTAAGGATGTAGATATTTACAAGACTTCTTTTAGGACTCGTTATGGGCATTACAAGTTCCTAGTTATGCATTTTAGGTTGATGAATGCACCGATCGCATTTATGGATATGATGAATCGAGTGTTCCAACCCTATCTGGATCAGCTCGTCGTGGTCTTCAATGACAACATTCTGGTTTACTCTAAGATAGAGGATAAACATGATGAGAATTTTAGAGTAGTGCTTCAGATTCTGCGTGAGAAGCAACTCTGCGCTAAATTCAATAAGTGTGAGTTCTAGCTTCGTGAAGTCACTTTTTTGGGGCACGTAGTGTCTGTTGAGGGGATCCGAGTCGATCTGAGAAAGATTGAGGCTGTACTGGATTGGAAACAACCTAAGAATGTGTCTAAGATCCTCATTTTTTGGGTTTAACGGGTTATTACCGGTGATTTGTGGAAGGTTTCTCCCTGATTGCAGTGCCCCTAACTAAGCTTCTACGTAAGGATGTTCCATTTGTCTGGACTGATGTATAGCAGGACAACTTCGAGAAGCTCAAGACTGTTCTAATTGAGGCTCCTGTTTTGGTACAGCTTAAGCTTGGACAGGAGTTTATGGTTTATAGTGACGCATCATATGTGGGTTTGGGTTGTGTTCTGATGCTGAATGGAAAGGATGTGGCATATGCATCTCGTCAGGTCAAGACGCATGAGGTAAACTATCCGACACATGATTTGGAATTGGCTGTAGTGGTCTTCGCATTGAAAATATGGAGACATTAACTGTATGGTGAGAGGTGCATCATCTACACCGATCATAAGAGTCTCAAGTATCTCCTTACTCAAAAGAAATTGAACCTTAGGCAGCTTAGATGGATTGAACTGCTCAAAGATTATGATTGTACCATCGAGTATCAACCTAGTAAGGCCAATGTGATGGTCGACGCTCTATGCCAAAGAGCGATGTTTGTTTGCCTTAGTTTCTTCGACGATAGAAGTTTATTGGCTGAGCTTAGTTTCTTCGATGATAGAAGTTTGTTGGCTGAGATACAAGTTAAACCGACTTGGATAGAAAAGATTCGAGTTAAGTAGTTAGAGGATGAGTCTCTAAGTTTATGGTTTAGTCAGATTGAAAGTGGCAACACTACAAACTTTGGGCTATATAAGGATGGGGTACTCTATTTTCGAGGTGGGATTTGCGTATCGAATGATATTGATCTGAGATAGTATATTCTGAGAGAGGCACATAATAGCCCTTATGCTATGCATCCCGGTGGGAATAAGATGTACTGAGATTTTTGGAAACTGTATTGGTGGTCGGGATTGAAACGGGAGGTTACTAATTTTCTGGCATAATGTCTGACATGCTAGCAGGTTAAGGCTGAGCACCAGTTACCTTTGGGTTTGCTACAGCCGGTTAAGATTTTGCTATGGAAGTGGGAGTGAGTAACGATGGACTTCATTAGTGGGTTGCCTCTAAGACCAACTAAGAAGGATTTTTTTTGGGTCATCGTGGATCGATTAATCAAGTCTGCGCACTTCATCTTGGCTAGGACCAACTATTCTCTTCAGAAATTGGCGAAGCTTTACATTTCTGAGATAATAAGACTACATGGGGTTCCAATGTCGATTATTTCTAATAGAGATCCTCGCTTCATGTCTCGATTTTGGAAAAAGTTACATGAGGCTATGGGTTCGAGATTGGACTTCCATATTGTGTTCCATCCTCAGATCGATGGTCAATCTGAGAGGGTGATTCAGATACTGGATGATATGTTGAGGAGTTGTGTTATCGATTTTTGAGGCAATTGGGAGGATTATCTGTCATTAGCCGAGTTTGCATATAATAACAACTTTCAGTCGAGTATTCAGATGGCACTGTATGAGGCTCTGTATGGTCGTAAGTGCCGTACTCCCTTGTGTTGGACTGAGTTAGGCGAGCTTCGAGTATTGGATCCTGAGCTGGTTTTTGAGACTGAGGATAAGGTACGACTGATTCAGGATCGTTTGAAGGCAGCTTCTGACAAATAGAAGTCTTATGCAGATTTGAAGAAGAGTGAGATTGAAAATTTCGTGGGGGATTTTATGTTTCTTAAGCTCTCTCCATGGAATAAGGTTCTGAGGTTCGGTTGTAAGGGCAAGTTGAGCCTAGGATTATTGGGCCTTACCGAATTCTGAAGCGAGTGGGACCGATCGCTTATCTATTAGAGTTATCTCTAGAGCTAGACCGCATTCATAACATATTCCATGTCTCGATGTTGAGGCATTACTGCTCTGACCATACTCATATTGTCCCTGTGGAGGAGATTGAGTTAGGCTAGATTTGACCTTTGAGAAGGAGCCGATTTAAATTCTAGATCGTGATGTAAAGGTTCTTCGGAAGAAGTCTATTCCATTAGTGAAGGTGCTATGGCAGAATCATAGCACTGAGGAGACCACATGGGAGCCTGAGGATGTGATGCATCAGCAGTATCCTCATCTGTTCTGATGAGGTAAATTTGAGGTCAAAATTTTCTTTTAGGGGGTAGAGTTGTAACGCCCAAAAATTCTTATTTTTGGTTTCTGTTAAAATGTGACAAAAATTTATATCTGCTTTAATGGTTAGTTCTAGGTGTGTGTGAGAGGTCCCAAGTTCAAGCCTTACTTTTTGGTAAATTTTGGTACTTTTTTGACTTAAGCCTTATACCTTGCTGCGGGCTTATATTAAACTATTTGTAAAACATCATCAGAATGAGCCTGTTGGTTCAAATGGTAAGGGTGTTGGTGTGAGTGAGGTTCTGTGTTCAAATCCCTACGTGAGTGCGGGTATCATTTTCGAGTAGTCGTCTAAAATAGTTTTGGTGAAGCTGAAATACTGAAGTGGTTGTGAGTAAGTGGGGTTAGTGGGAGGAAAATTAGGGTAGTTACAGGATTGCTGATTCTGTTCAGTTTGATTTCTTTTTTTCCAAATTTCCTAAAACTAACGTTTTTCCTCTCTACTTCTCTTTCCTCTTTCCATTTTTGCTTTTCTTCATCTCCCTCTCTGTTTTTTCGAACTGTTCCTTTTTTTTCAAATAATTGCTAGGTCTTAAGGTTTTGTGGCTCTTTTCTGTTCTATACTGCTCATGTTTTAACCGGTAAGTTGGGTAATGTAATCATGTTTTGCTTGTTAAAATATGTTATTAATGGGTATTGTTTTAACGTTAGGAGAGGATTCAGGGACTCAGAATCACTTGTCGGGGACTTGGTAGAGTGGAATCATCACTGTTGATTCAAAGGTAAGAGTTTGGATGGATTAAAGGGTTACCTTTTTCGATATAATTTGGTTTAGTATATCATTTTAAGCGTTTAACTCGGAGTGTATTTGGTCAATTATAGGTTATGGTGGTCTCGAGAGTGTCTCTGTATCAAAACGATACCAGGTCTGTACCTAAAAACACAAAAAATAGGGTTTCAACGAAAGCCAAAAATCCCACTGTTGACGCCACACGGGCGTGTGGTCACCCGTGTTGTAACAACATGATTTTTTACGTTTTTGTGATCGTTGCTTTGTGTTCTAGCTAGCCTATGCCCTAACTTTTGAATTTGTTGGTGATTTTGTAAAATGCCTATAACAGCTCAGTTTAGACCCTAGTCGGGACAGTGGTTTGAGAGCACAAATCTGATATCATAAAAATATTTTAATGATATTTTCTGTGTGAATGATATGTGACATAGCCTGTGTGAAAATTCTGTGTGATGATTTGATCATTTTAGTGTCCAATTAAGAGAAAGGACTTAATTGCATAGAGAGTAAAATGCTGTGTGTTGATTTGTGAGTACTTATATGTTGTGACTTTGAAAAGATAGAGGTTTTATATGGAAAATTAGCCATTTCTTTAGTTAGTGGATGGTATTAGTCCATATTAACCTTTGGAAATGTGTTTTATAAGTTTATATTATAAGGACAAAATGGGAAAATGTTTATTAAAGAATTATAATATGATAAAACTAGGAAAAATGGATATTATTTCATGCATTCTTCCACCGAAATTTAAAAGAAAAGAAAGATTGAAAGCTCTCATACATTCAACTACTATCAAGCCAAAATTAAGGTATGTTTGAGCTCGGTTTTTAATACTTTCTACGTTTTTGTAATCGTTGCTTCGTGCTCTAGCTAGCCCATGTTGTAATTTTGTGAATTGATGATGTTTTTGTGATGAGCCATTGATGAATGTGTGACCTATGTGCTAGATGATAGTGATATATGAAGACTTGGTGTTGGATTAACATGTTTCATTTTTGAATTTTTAATGAAATTGAGTATTTTGGGCTAAATTGTGAAAAATGTAAATTGAGGGACTAAAATGTGAAATAAATGAAATGTGTGGATTTGTATGGACATTAGTAAAATTTGGCTAAGCTTGTGCTAGGTGGAATTTGATGAATTTGATGATTTTGTGAGATAGGGACTAAAGTTTCGAAATGTGAAAATGTAAGGGCTATTTTGTAAAATGCCCTAAATATGTATGTTTGGATTAAAATGAATGTTTGGTGATTAAATGGATTGAATTTAAATGTGTATAGACCAAGAACGGAGAGGTTCGGATCGAGATCGAGGCAAAGATAAAGTGCTCGATTAATCGACCATTTTGGTATTTTGACATCCGAGGTAAGTTCGGATATAATACTAGTTGTAAACTATGTCTATGTGATATAAATTGAATGGATGTATATGTATCTATGAGATTTGAAATGCTATGTGTTGAATTGAGATAAACGGGCACTAAGTGTGCGAAGTTGGAAACGAGAAAGAGATGATTAGCACTATGTGTGCGAAAAGATAGAAGCTTTGGCTTATCGACTTGGCACTGTGTATGCGATACCAATATAAGTTCGGTTTAATGTATTGGCACTAAGTGTGCGGTGATGATTATGTTTTAGTTGTAAAATTGGCACTAAGTGTACGAATAAATCAAAGGATTAGCCAAGGTTGAACGAGAGGTAATATAGAATAATTGAGTAGCATAAATGGTAAGCAACTATGTGTTGATCAAGGTACGTTTGAACCTATGTGGTTGATGATAGATTCAAGAGTTGAATGAATAGCTAATTGGGTATGTGGTTGAGATTGATAATGTGACTAGATGTGCCTTTATCTATGTGATGGTATTATATTCATACATATTGATGTTGTAGTATTGAGTAATATGTATTATATTACGAACTTACTAAGCTTTGGAAAGCTTACTGTGTGATTTGTTCTCTGCTTTGCAGTGTTAGTAAAGCTAGCTCGGATCGGGGATCGTTAGCCTTGTAATCACACTATCGACATTCTATTTTGGTACTTTTGAAAAGATGTATATAGCTGGAATATGGCATGTATAGGCTAGTTAATTGAATCAAGTTTGAGATTTGCAAGTAGCCATGAGATGTGGCTAGATATGTGATAAGTTTGGCATGAATGAATGTGGTATATATATATATATATATATATATATATATATATATGATGCATTTTTTGGCATGATTTGTAGATTAATAAATTTTCTATTGAGTGGTAACTTTGTGTTGATAAATGCTAGTAGGGGTAGTGAGATTGGGAATGAATTATGCTTGTGATAGAATAAGTATTGGTCTTGAATTGGGTATGATTAGAGTTGGTATTGAGTTGATGTTTTAAATGGCTAAATTGGTATGCTTTTAGATGGCAATATGTGCATGAGATGTTTGGTTGATTGGCTTGTAGGTTTGACCCTAAGTGGGTGGCATGTTGGCCTTACAAAAATGGCCTATAATGTCACACGATTGGGGCATACGGGCTTGCCTCAGACTGTGGGTAAATTGGAAGAATATGGCTTAAATTGCACACGGCCATGGTACGGGCGTGCCTACAGGTCGTGCAAGAAATGGCAGTATATGATCTTATAGGACACAGTCTTAGGACACGGACGTGCTTGTTAGCCGTGTTGATTTTGGCAGTATGCAACCACGGGGAGGTCACACGGGTATGTCATGTAGCCGTGGGAGAGGCACGGCCCACCCCCACGGGCGTGTCTCCCCTGTATTCTAGAAAAGTTTCAATTTTTCATAAAATTTTATATGTGTTTTGGTTTAGTCCCGACTCGATTTATAAGCATGCTTAGGGTCTTGATGACTCGTTTAAGGGACACTATGATTGTATATGAATGTGTTTGATGATGTTTGACTTTGTGTCGATATTTAGAGGTTAAATGTTCTAATTGATCTGTAATACCCCTTAACCCTATTTTGATGATGGTTTTGGGTTAGGGGTGTTACAATTTTATTAGTATCAGAGCTACGGTTTAGTTGATTCTCGGACTAACGTAGCGTGTGTGAGTCTAGCTATACATGCCATATTATGAAATTGCGATAGTGTGATGAATTCTGATAATTGAAAATGTGTTTTAATATAGTAACGGATCTCGATCGAGTAGTTACTGATGACGTAGAGAGTAATGCGCCTGCTCCCACTCAAGGGACAGCGCCGGCCACATCAAGGCCAAATGATAGTGGTGAGGGAGGAGAGGCTAAGCAAGCCTTCTTCCGAATGATGAGTGAATGGTTTATGGAGTTCGTTCGAATGAATTCGACTGCTCCACAACCTCCACCCCAGAAGTACCTGTTGTGCCACAAGTTGTAGATCCGATCAGATTAAATAAACCTCTTGTGGATAAGATTCGCAAGTATGGGGCCGAAGAGTTTAGGGCCACATCTGATGACAATGCTGATCGAGCTGAGTTTTGGCTTGGAAATACAATAGAGTATTTGATGAGATGTCGCTGAACCCTGATGAGTGCATTAAGTGTGCAGTTTCCTTGTTGAGAGACAAGGCTTACAATTGGTGGAAAACGTTGATATCTGTAGTTTTGAGAGAGAGAATAACCTGGGATTTCTTTCAAGTCGAGTTTAGAAAGAAGTATATCAGTCATCGTTTCATTGATCAGAAACGTAAAGAGTTTTTAGAGTTGAAACAGGGTCGTTTGTCTGTTACTGAGTACGAGTGAGAATTCATACGATTGAGTCAATATGCTAGTGAGTGTGTTTCTACCAAAGCTACTATGTACAAACGTTTTATAGAGGGATTGAACGAAGACATTAAGTTGTTGGTTGGAATATTGGATATAAATGAATTTATCGTATTAGTTGAAAGAGCATGCAAAGCTGAGGAGGTCGGTAAAGAAAAGAAGAAAGTTGATTCTAAGGCTCGTAATGAAATAAAGAGATCGATGAATAAGTTCTCTCAATCTTTAACAAAGAGATATAAAGATGCAAGCAATCGTTCAAATGGTTTGTTTGGACACCCAAATAGAGATCATTCGAGACAAAGTACTGGTTTACGAATTCAAACTCGAATGAAACAAGTGTTGGCAGTGTTAAGAGTAACAAGCCCGAATGTAGACAATGTGGGAGACGACATGTGGGAGAGTGCTGGGGCAAGTATAACAATAGAACATGCTATAAGTGTGGATACTAAGATCATTTCATTTGAGATTGCCCAAAGATAGTTGAAGAAGAAAATATTTAGGATGAAAGACCGAGTAATTTGACAACAAGGGGTAGACCACTTAGAAACATCAGAAATATGAGCGAAAGCCAGAGAGGAACAATTGATACAGCTGTGAGGTCAGAAGCGAGAGTACCTACCCAAGCCTATGCTATATGTGTACGAGAGGAAGCATTATCTCCAGACACCATCACCGGTACTTTCACTTTATTTGATACTGATGTCATTGCATTAATAGATCCAGGATTGACTCATTCTTATGTGTGTATGAATTTTGTATTAAATAAGACTCTACCTGTTGAGTCTACTGAATTTGTGATTAGAGTATTGAACCCCTTAGGCAAGTGTGCTTTGGTGGATAAGGTGTGCAAGAGTTGCCCGTCGATGTTTCGTGATTTATGTTTCCCAGTCAATTTGATGTTGCTACCATTTGATGAATTTGACATAATTCTGGGAATGGACTGGCTTACTTTGCATATTGCCATTGTGAATTGTAAGAGAAGGAATGTGGAATTGAAGAGTCAGAATGGTGAGATGGTTCGAATTGAGTCTAGTGATATGAAAGGATTACCATCTGTTGTATCTATGATGAAAGCTATGGACTATGTGAGAAAGGAATGTGAAGCTTATTTGGCATACGTGATTGATACAAAGGTGTCGGAAAAGAAAATTGAATATGTGCCTGTGATATGTGAGTTTCCAGATGTGTTTCCAAATGAGTTACCAGGATTACCTCCGATTAGAGAAGTTGAATTTGGTATTGAGTTAGTACCGGGAACTGCTCCTATTTCAATAGCTCTATACAGAATGGCACCAACAGAATTGAAAGAGTTGAAATCTCAGTTGCAAGAATTGACCGACAGAGGATTTGCACGACCTAGTTTTTCACCCTAGGGAGCTCTTATATTATTTGTGAAAAAGAAAGATGGAACTATGAGAATATGTATTGATTATCGACAATTGAACAAAGTGACGATAAAGAACAAATATCTGTTACCTCGTATCGATGATTTGTTTGATCAGCTGAGAGGAGATATAGTATTTTTTAAGATAGATTTGAGATCGGGCTACTATCAGTTGAGAGTTAAAGAATCTGATGTGCCAAAAACTGCATTCAGAATAAGGTATGGACATTATGAATTCTTAGTGATGCCTTTTGGACTAACAAATCCCCTGCAGTGTTTATGGATTTGATGAATCGGATATTTAGACCGTATTTGGATCACTTCGTGGTGGTGTTCATTGATGATATTTTGATTTATTCGAGTGATGAGACGCAACATGCCAAGCATTTGAGAATCGTGCTACAAACTCTGCATGAGAAACAGTTGTATGTAAAGTTTAGCAAGTGTGAAATTTGGTTGCCTGAGGTCAGTTTTCTGGGGCATATTGTATCTGCTGCTAGGATACGAGTCGATCCTCATAAAATCTCTTCTATTTTGGAATGGAAGCCTCCGAGAAATGTGTCTCAAGTTCGTAGTTTTCTAGGACTAGCGGGATATTATAGACGATTTGTGAAAGGCTTCTCGTTGATTACGACTCCTTTGACAAAGTTGTTAGAGAAGGATGTTAGATTCGAGTGGTCAGAAAAGTGTCAACAGAGTTTTGAGCAGTTGAAATTGTTATTAACAGAAGCACCAGTGTTGATTCAACCCGAATCAAGCAAAGAATTCATAGTTTACAGTGATGCATCGTTGAATGGTTTGGGCTGTGTGCTGATGCAAGAAGGAAAAGTCATCGCTTATGCTTCGAGACAATTAAAATCGCATGAAAAGAATTATCCAACGCATGATCTTGAATTGGCTGCAATTGAATTTGCATTGAAGATTTGGCGTCACTATTTATTCGATGAAAAAAGTCATATTTATATTGATCATAAGAGTTTAAAGTATTTGATGACTCAGAAAGATTTGAACTTGCGACAGAGAAGATGGTTAGAGTTGTTGAAAGATTATGAACTTGTGATAGATTACCACCCGTGAAAAGCTAATGTTGTAGCTGATGCTTTGAGTCGAAAATCGTTATATACCTTACGAGCTATGATTAATCAGATGGATCTGTGTGATGATGATGCAGTTGTAGCTGAATTGAAAGTAAAACCGTTGTTTTTACAGCGGATATGTGAGACTCAGAAGATTGATAATGAGTTGTTAGAAAAAATAGTTCAATGTAATTTGAATGAGGAATCAGAATTTTGGGTTGATAGTAATGATTGTTTGAGATTCAGAGATCGGATTTGCATTTCGAGAAGTTCAGAGTTGATTCAAATGATTTTGACCAAAGCTCACAATAGTCACTTGACTGTACATTTGGGGCGTACGAAAATGTATAATGATTTGGAACAATTCTACTAGTGGCATGGTATGAAGAGAGATATTTCTGACTTTGTGTCAAAATGTTTAGTTTGTCGACAAGTTAAATTTGAACATCAATTTTAAATCCGGTTTATTGCAACCAATTATGATTCTGAGTGGAAATGGGAGAGAATTACCATGGACTTTGTGTCGGGTTTGCCCTTATCTCCGAGAAAGAAAGATGCAATCTGGGTGATGTTGATAGATTGACGAAATCATCTCATTTCATTCCGGTGAGAACCGATTATTTTTTAGATAAGTTGGTTGAATTGTATATCAACGAAATTGTGAGATTTCATGGAGTACTGTTATCTATAGTGTCTGACAGAGATCCGAGATTTACCTCACAATTTTGGAAGAAATTACAAGATGCTTTAGGCACGAGATTGCATTTCAATACTGCTTTTCATCTGCAAACGGATGGTCAATCTGAGCGAATCATACAGTTTCTCAAAGACATGATGAGATGTTGTATACTTAAATTTAAAAGTACATGGAAAAAGCATTTATCATTGATTGAGTTTGCGTATAACAACGTTTTCAATCTAGCATTAAAATGGCACCATATGAGGCTCTTTACGGTCAAAAGTGTCAAACTCCATTGTATTGGACCGAGTTGAGTGAGAACAAGATTCACGGGGTTGATCTTATAAAAGAGATTGAGCAGAAAGTGAAAGTAATTTGTGACAGTTTGAAAGCAGCCTCAGATCGTCAGAAGTCTTATGCAGATTTGAAACGAAAGGATATTGAATTTGAGGTTGGTGATAAAGTGTTTCTGAAAGTATCTCCATGGAAGAAAATACTTCGATTTGGCAAAAAGGGCACGTTGAGTCTGAGGTTCATAGGACCGTATGAGATCATTGAACAAGTTGGACCGGTTGCTTATAGATTGAGATTTCCATTTGAATTAGAAAAGATCCATAATGTGTTTCATGTGTCAATGCTTCAACGGTACAGATCAGATCCGTCTCATGTGATTGCTCCTTCTGAGGTTGAGATTCAGCCAGATTTGTTATATAGTGAAGAACCAGTTCGAATTTTGGCACGAGAGACCAAAGAGTTGAGAAACAAAAGAATTTCCTTAGTGAAGGTATTGTGGCACAAACACAAAATTGAAGAGGGTACGTGGGAGCCTGAGAACGTTATAAGAGAGCAACATCCACAAATATTCACTGGTAAGATTTTCGGGGACGAAAATCCTTAAGGAGGGGAGAGTTGTAATAGCCCGGTTTAGACCCTAGTCAGGACAGTGGTTCGAGACCATAAATCTGAGATCGTAAAAATATTTTAATGATATTTTCTGTGTGAATGATTTGTGACATAGCACATATGAAAATTACGTGTGTTGATTTGATCGTTTTAGTCTTAGAATTAAGAGAAAGGACTTAATTGCATAGAGAGTAAAATGTTGTGTGCTAATTTGTGAGTACTTATATGTTGTGACTTTGAAAAGATAGAGGTTTTATATGGCAAATTAGCCATTTCTTTAGTTAGTGGACGGTATTAGTCCATATTAACCTTTGGAAATGTGTTTTATAAGTTTATATTATAAGGTTAAATTGGGAAATTATTTAATAAAGAATTATAATATGATAAAACTAGGAAAAATGGATATTATTTAATGCATTATGGATATTATTTCATGCATTCTTCCACCGAAATTCAAAAGAAAAGAAAGATTAAAAGCTCTTATACATTCGGCAACTATCAAGCCAAAATTAAGGTATGTTGAGCTCGATTTTTAATAATTTCTACGTTTTCGTAATCATTGCTTCGTGGTCTAGCCAGCCCATGTTGTAGTTTTGTGAATTGATGATGTTTTTATGATGAGCCATTGATAAATGTGTGAGCTATGTGCTAGATGATAGTGATATATGAAGACTTGGTGTTGGATTAACATGTTTTGTTTTTGAATTTTTAAAGAAATTGAGTATTTTGGGCTAAATTGTGAAAAGTGTAAATTGAGGAACTAAAATGTGAAATAAATGAAATGTGTGGATTTGTATGGACATTAGTAAAATTCGGCTAAGCTTGTGCTAGGTGGAATTTGGTGAATTTGATGATTTTGTGAGATAGGGACTAAAGTGTCAAAATGTGAAAATATAAGGGTTATTTTGTAAAATGCTCTAAATATGTGTGTTTGGATTAAAATGAATGATTTGGTGATTAAATGGATTGAATTTAAATGTGTATAGACCAAGAACGGAGAGGTTCGGATCGAGATCGAGACAAAGACAAAGTGCTCGATTAATCGACCATTTCGGTATTTTGACATCCGAGGTAAGTTCGGATATAATACTAGTTGTAAACTATGTCTGTAACACCCCAAACCCGGCCCAACATCACGACCAGATCTGACATGTTACTAGGGAAAAATGTGAAAAAGGAATTTTGTTTCTAAGGGAGGAAAAATATTGTAAAATAAAAACTGTCTATTGGAATTGGCGTTTTTAAAATTAAGGGTTTGTAGTTGAAGAAAATTTCGGCTGTTGAAAGAAAAATATAATTTAATACCCTCATTGTTACAAGTAGAAAACCATTGTTTTATTACATTGCTCAAGTTTTGAAAACCCATTTTTTTATTGTTTCAATATTATCGGATGTAAAGTAAAACATTTCTTTAACATTTACGAAATAGTAAAACTACTTAAAAATTCCCAAAGTTTATCAAATTAGGAGTGGCCTTATTACAGAATGAAAATATCCCAACAGAAAATAGCAATTAACATTTTAAAACAAAATTGAAATCAAAACCCTACATGGCTACCTCGAGTTCGATCCAACCCAGTCCAGCGAGTCAAAGATTACCTGCAATGTGTTTGGAAAACAGGGTGAGTCATTGAGACTCAGTGTGCAATTATTCCACGTCATTCCACAAATGGGTTTGGTCCTAAAATCCACATCAAATCGATATACTACATATAAAGATGCAATATGTTAACCCACCCCAACCTAGTATCCATCCGCTACACACCACCCGTTCCTCATACACACCGGGGGATTTCTACAATCAAACCTCCATCCGCTACACACCTCTTTGGCAGTCTATGCTGACAGACACACTACTCAAAGTCCACTTAAGTGGTCTAGCCACTAATCCACGTGATTAAATCACAGTAATCCACGATGAGACTTAGGTCATCATCAATCGTGACAGAATCACCTATACACATATATATATACACACTTCCCCTTTAATCATAATATCCCGAACCCCATTCACATGTAACATAATCTGGTTAATGACAACATGATAGAACAAGATAACATTTGAGTATATATATTCAACATGCTTACATGCATCCACAACCATTTATCATCAATTTTAACGTAGGTAGTATACTAACCTGGTTCATCGGATTACCCTACATATGTAATAACACCACCACAACCACTATTTCGGCTACCACACATGATACATATATTTAATTTAAATCAACAAAGAAAATAGTGTGATAATTACACACCTGAAAACTTGTAGAACTAGACTATCGATCTCCCTAACGTCCTCACTCGAAGATATTACAGTGATCTACTTATCATTTTAGAATATTTGGTCCTGACCCGGTGGCCAATCTCGAACCGTGGCCGAAATTAGGAGATCAAGTATTGTTGAATAAGGAAGACCCTCGAATCACCAATTCAGACCTCAAAACAAACGAAGAAATCACTTTTGAGGTGCTAAATGTCTTCCTATACGGCACAGTCGAAGTCAGCAATCCTAAATTCGACACTTTTGAGGTAAATATTACTCGACTTAAACTATATATCCATAACTGAAGTGATCGCATGAGAAAGGATTTTCACCTCCTCAAACCACCATGGCCATATGAATGAGAGGTAAAGTCTAGCTAAGACTATAAACGAGCGCTTCTCGGGAGGCAACCCGAGCACTAACCCTATTTTTACATTTTTCTTTTCTTTTTTAGCACTTAACCATAAACTAACCAAAGAGCAGATTTCTAGGCCACACAGCCCTACACACGGGCGTGCCCGTGGCTATGTGGAAGCCAAGGATGAACCATAGGCGTGCGATGGCAGTGCGACATAGAAAAATTTTTTTCCCAACACGGTGGCCATGATAGTCTCACGCCGTCTCGACGCGCCCGTCTTGAGGTTCTTGATTTGTCAAGCACAGGCTAAACACGGCTGTGCCTTTCAATCGTGCCAACATTCTAACTTATCAAACATGGGAAGAGCATGCCCGTATTAAATAACCATGTGAAGAAAGACACGGGTGTGCCATGACACCCACGGCCATGCCCGAACACCTTTAATGCGTTCAAAATTCAAAATCCCAAAACACGGGCTACATCTCTATTTAAACCTCATTCCCTATTTTTCTAGTTGTCTTTCATTTTCCATTATTTATTTTTGTTTTTATTTTATTTCATCATTATTTTTTACTTTATTTTATTTTATTTTCTTCTTCTTATTCTTTATGATATTTAGATTTAGCTTAGGATACAATAAAACTAATGGCTACTTCAAGGATTCAATTTCAAGCGGTTCGAGACGCTTCCCCCGTTCACCTCCAATCTTATCCGGTTTCTTTTCATAGACTTCATCCAAAAATTAGGAAGTGTTACTTCTCCCTTCTCTTTTGATTTTATTATTACATAATTGTTTATCTATCTTTATACATTGAGGGTAATGTACATCTTAAGTGTTTGGGGGGTAAAAGTACCTGACTTTTTGCATTATTCTCAAATCCTAAATTTAGTCTTATTTTCAAATATTTTTCTCATATTACTAATTAGGATGAAATTTCTATTGATTTATGATTTTTATTAATATGTTTTAGAGTAAGTCATAGTTAATTGTGCATTGATGATTATAATTGAAGAATACTAGAGAATCAAGCATGATAAGCCTACTTTCTAAAAATTAAAATTGATAGGTTGTTGAACTGAATTTGAGTATTACCTTGAAATTTGGAATTTATAAGGATTGATGTCAAAACACCCATAATTTTGTAAAATTTTGAGCCTTATAGAGCATATATTCTTTTTCATGCTCACTTTATTAATTATGAGTGTGTCAACTTTAAACTGTTATTCTAGAACTTGCCTCGTTTATACATGTCGAGACCACATTCTTGATTTGATATCTTGAGATGATAAAGGCACCTAGGTTCAACCCACTTACTCCATAAAAAGCCAACCTTCACAAATTAACCCTAGTGAACCCCGTTGAATCATAACAACCTTTTATTGACTTACCCACTAATATTAACCCAAAATCCCTTTGAATTTGTTATCACCATTCTTTTGACTACCCTTTAATCGAGGTTTGATTTGATTAAATTTATGAATTATATTAGTCCAAGATAGTTACATTTATCATTTATGATGTAATATTTTAGTTTGTTAAAAAACCCAAGTATATTCAATATTAGTAGTATATATAAAAAAAGCTTAGAGCATTCAAATTCCAATTGTTAAAAAAAAAAAGCTCGTATTAAAGTATTATCAAATTTTAAGTAATGAAAATACTCTTTATTATAGAGTAATTATCAAAAGTGGTATTATTAGTTTTCATTCGATGCAAATATTCATATTTAGTTCATTGTTTCTAGTTAGGTAATTTGTCAAGTCCATCTCGATTCTAAACCTCTAATTCAGCCTGTATCCACACACTTAACCTTAGCCCTGTTACAACCCTGATTAAAGACCTTTTGATTTGTGTATCATCTCATATACAGTGGTGGAGATTTGATTTTCCGGCAAGCCTATGGGATTAACTTTTCAGGTTCTACTTATGAGTGTTTATTCTTAAACCTTAAACACTTTGAGTGATTTGAGTGAACCTTCAGTGAGGATGTCAATCCTCGTCGGTTTTGAATTAAAGGTAATTACTTAGATATGGGAAGACACCTATGTTTTCGTGCTACTAAGGTATGACTTTAATTGCTTGAATCATTATGACTCTTTGAGTTAAATGATCCATGTATAAATTCTCTATGAATTATGATGAGACATTGTCTATAGGAATTATGAATTATGGAAAGTTCATTTTAATTGTAAGTTGAGAATTTTGCTTGAGGACAAGCAAAAGCTTAAGTGTAGGGGTATTTGATAAACCGTAAAAGTAACATATTTTAATCCCACATTTAATATGCTTTTAGATGATTTATCCCTGATTTATGTAAAAAGGTGCTCTTAATCCTTTCTTTTCATGTCTTATACTCAAAAAAGCACCCGAGGACGAAAAGAACGAGAAATGGGCTTAAAACGGGGAAATTTGGGCCAAAGAGAAAATCGACACGGCCTGGACTTCAAGTCACACGACTGTGCCTCGTCAAATTACTTCACACGACCATGCCACGATTTACATCGTGCCCCAATCAATGAGAATCGAGACACTACACGAAGGCGATTTACATGGGCGTGTACCATGGCCGATGCTCTGCTTGCGCGGAAAGAGCAATTTCACTCGATTTGGATGCTTGGAGGAAAGAACCACATTCCTAAGTCTACTTAAACATCCTAGGAGGAATTCTACTAGAATTAGGATACTTAGGAGCGGTAAAAGCATCTCAAAGCCTATATAAACACCCAAGGACAAGAAAAAGGGAGTTGGTGGTTTAAAGCAGTTGTTTTTAGGCGAGTTTTACGCGAGCTTTATTCGTGGAATTACTTGAAGATAGCAGTTGATCCATCTCAAGAATCCTGAGTTCTACTCAAGGCGGAGGATCTCCTCTTCAATTCCTTCAGGGGGTTTTAGGGATTTCTTATGTTTTGTTTTATCTTTTCTCTTGACATGTGTTCTTATTTAGTTATGAACTAAACCCTTCAGATACTTGAAGGGGATGAAACCTATGATGGATTTTGTTATTTGATTTCTAAAATTATATGATAAGTACTTAGTTTGTTCTTAATTATGTTGCTTAATTTAATCTGATGTGCTTAGGTAAAGGAGGAATAGAACCTACCTAAGAGTAGATCTAGCATAATTGAGCGGAGTTGATCGGGCGCCTAGGGATAGGGTTACGAGATTTTGCCAGATTAGGGTGAAACCTAATATGGGAATCCATTGATCGATTTACTGCTTCCTTAGGGGGTTATTCTAAGAGAACATGAGTTCCACTAATTAACCTAAGGTTAGACATTATTCGCCTCAATAAAGGGTTTAATATAGGTTAGGGAGTCTCACAGATCAAGCTAAGTAAAAAAATCATATGGTTTAGGGCTAAATAATAAAGTGAAGCCATAGGTGGATTCTTCCTGAGGGTATCGTCTTCATCAACTGAGTTTTCCTAAAGTCTTTCTCCAATTCATTCTTTTGTCTTTGCATCTAGTTTAGTTTTTTTCATTAGTTTCATAAACCAATCACTCCATATTTTAGGCTAAATAATAGAAAGAAAGTGAGTAGTAGTACTTTTAGGTTCCCTTGGGTTCGATAAGATATTCTTGCCTAAACTATACTACTGTTCGATAGGTGCACTTGCCTCTATCGTTGCCATAGTTAGTCTATAGGTTCAATCATTCTTTTTATGAATATTAAAACGCGACTGTTTGACACGATCAACTGTGCCAGTAAGATTGATGAACTGTCCTAGTACAGACAAAGCCAAACATGAATTCAGAACCATAAAGTACCGATTTATTAGCATATGTTGATGCAAGGTATGGACAACTCACTAAGTTCATTTGAAATTACATATGTGTTATTATGTATTCAAGGTAAAAAGGGGAAATTCGAGGTTTTGGATAGGGACCAGGCCAACATCTGTCGTACTTAGAAGGACATGTTTCTTGGTTGTAATATGCATATAACGAGGCGACCTAAAGTCAAAGTCTCAGGGTTAGAGTTGAGTTGTAATTATGTATGGTCACAAAATATATTCCTAGACTAAGTAAAACTGTCCACATATTAAAGATACTTTTGTAAAAAAATTATACCTTAAATATAATTGTATTAAATTCATTTAATTTAGTGAAGCCAATTAGCTAACTGTGTTATAAATGATATTGACAGTAATATAATTTGGAATGCAGAATATTTTAAGGAATGTGTTAGTCAAATTGTGATCTGGAATGTGGATTGTCATTATGCCTCATGGCGCATCGAAAGAATTATCCCAGCGATCATCAACCATAGATCCATATACGAGGAATGAATCGGGTTGAAATAAGTGTAAAAACATACCTTTTCAAAACTAAAAGAGCAATGAATAATGTTGTTGATAGGATCCCTTTCGACAATGTCGATCCTAACCCACAATAATAACGTCTTGGCCTCTACATAATCCACCCAGTCAAAGAACGAAGAACAAAATTATCTTGAACTTTTTAGAGAATATTTTCAAGAACGGTTGCTAGACCTTTTGATTTGTGTTTTCTTGGTAACCCTAACACACTAAGGGATTTTTTTCCTTTTAATTTCTTTGATATCACATATAAAACAATAGGATTATTCCTTTATTATTAGAGAAACAAATGGAAAGTCAGAAAAGACATTATATTTTTTTTCAAAAGAATATCAATTTCCATGTGTTTTATATTTTGACCGAAATTAATTATTATAATTGTTTATAATAATTTCGATAAACTATATACAATTAATATCTTTGTAAGAATCAAATTCATATATTAATTTTATCTATCTTGTCTATTTTTGTACAACAAGTTTGTACATATAATGTATTCAATATTTAACTATCGAATTAAATTAATTCAATAATTAATTTAATTCATTTGACAACTAAATACAATATCAAATGTATTTGAGTTCTGTTCGCTTCAATTATAAGATGTGACCCTACAGGTTTGTAACACCTTTAACCCATATCTGTCGTTGGAACAAGGTTACAGAGCATTATCGGAGTTTTAGAACAAAGGTAGTTAATTCATGTCATTTACTATTCATAACCGAAACCAATCATATATAATCATATAGTCCTTTAAATGGACCCTCGAGGCCCAACTTATGCGTTAGAAACAATTCAGGACTATATCGAAAACTCAGAAAGATTTTCACGAGATTTAAATTTTTTTCTTAATACAGGGGTCACAAGCCCGTGTGGGTAGGCCGTGTGGGCATTCAATGTGAGACACACTCCTGTACAAAACAAACATCAAATATCACATTTCAACTCGTGTTTGCAATGTTAGTCCCTGAATCGACTAAACCGTAACTCTGATCCAATAAATGTAACACCTCTAACCCATATCCATCACCGGAACAAGGTTACAGAACATTACCAGAGTTTAGAGAACAGATATAGTTAATTCATGTTATTTACTATTCACAATCAAAACCAATCATATATAATCATATAGTCCCTTAAATGGACTCTCATGACCCAACTTATGCAATAGAAACAAATCGGGACTAATCGAAAACTCAGAGAATTTTTCCTGAGATTTTAAATTTTTTCTTAAAAATAGGGGTCAAACATCCGTGTGGGTAGGCCGTGTGGCTCACACGATCAAGTGACACACCCGTGTCTTAGGCCAGTATGGGCATTCAAAGTGAGACACATGGCCGTGTCATAGCCTATGGCCATACCTGTATAACTCTCTAACTAAGGTCACACGGTCAGCCACACTCCCGTGTGCTAGGCTATGTGGACAATTTAATTTTAAAAATTAGGTGTAGGATTCACACGGCCAAGATACATGCCCGTGTGTTATGCCGTGTCACAAACGGCTGAGACACATGCCTTTGTCTCTGCCCATGTGAGCAATTTGGAGTATTCTGTTTCTAAATTTTAAGATGTAGGTGATCGTGTCAAACTGTAACATCTGAGATTTAGGGGTCTCACATTTTAATTTATTTCTATGTGCTAGTATGCTTTGTATGTTGTTTGAGTGCGTTTGGGGGTTTCGAGAAACCTTGGGGTTAGGTAGAAGCCTTAGTAAAATTTTGGGTTCCAAGCTTTTAAGGGAAAGCTAGTGGCGTTAGGCCTTAAGAGGTTTTATGTGGGATTTATGGCACAATGGAGCTAGTGGTGGAGTGACAGGGTAACGCCTAGGTGCTAAGGGGAGTGTTGTGTCACAAGGGATGTCAAGGGGGGCAGAGGTTTGAATCACGCCAGCAGCAAAAGGGAGCTTTTTTTTTTTTGGTGTTTTGCGTCAAGGAGGGGGGAGTGTTGGACGGCAAGCAAACTCTAGGGAAGACTTGGTCAAGGTTTTTGAATGTGTGGTGGAGAGTGGAGTTGAAGGTTTGAATGAGTCAAACTCATTTGAATGGGTGAAGGGGAGAGTTTTTGGGAGGAAAAGAAGGGATTTGGGAGAGAGGCAAGGGGTTGGCCAAATGTGGGATGCTAGGAAGGGTAGCATTTTCGGTCATGTATATAGGGGTTAGGTGCCGAAATTTAGTTTTTTCTCCTCATTCTCTTTTGTGCCGAAAGACATGTTTAGTATCTCAATTTTCTTCCTCTCTTTTTGACTCTCTAGCCAAAACTTAGAAAGCCAATTAGGGTGACTTTTACTCATCTTTTCCTTCTCATCTTCAAAAGTCGAAAGTGCCATATCTTCTCCTTTTTCACTTTAAGTTTCATTCTTTCTTTGTTAAAGTCTCTCTAGCCGAATCTCTTAACCTTAAACTTTCTCTTTTTTTCACCAAGTTTATCATCATCAGAAGCCGAATAACCTTTTCTTACCTAGGCCAAATCTATCAAAGCCTGTAGAGGGTGTGTCATCATTCGTCTCATATCAATCTTCTCAAATCGGGTTAGTATTCGTTGGTAAGGAGTTCTCTTTTATTTGTATCGCTCTCTTTTCTTTCTTTGGTTGCCGAAACCAATAGCTAACTTTGTTGCTCATGTGTGGCCGAATCCATGGAGGGTTGGTTTCGGGATCTTAGTTGGGCTAACGTTAAGGGAGTAGAGATCTTTCGGGATTTTAGCAATCGAGGGAAGCAGGGTATCTCGTTGGGCCGAAGGCCATTTCATGTGTTCATATGTGTTAGAGCTGATTCTAACATGACTTATGCAGGGGTTTTTGGCAGACTGTTAGGTTCAAACGTATAGTTCTAGGATTTAGTCAGTTTCGATAAGGAGTATTCTATTATCAGTATTTTATGGTCGTCGCTATTATTCAATTTAATGTGTTAATCGGGTCTTCTAACGAAGACTTTATTTCATGGAATCGAATACCAGCCAAGTGGAGAAAAGGGTTGGACACGTAGTCCCTACCCCTAAGTTTAAGAGACGGTCAGTTTCAGCAGTTCGGGATTGGCCTCCAGGCTGTGGGCGAGCATTTGACATCGATAAGCCGATCACTGTGATCGCTTCGAGTGAGGACATTAAGGAGGTCGAGAGTTTAGTTCTTCAGGTTCTCAGGTGTGTAATTAACACATTGTTTGCGTATTTACTTTAATTATAAAATGAAACATGTGTGGTAGCCAAAATAGTGGCTGTGGTGATGTTATTACCCATATTGGGGTAGTCCGGTACCAGGTTTGTAACTCTCTAATATTGAAATTTTGGATGGATATATGTATGTAATGTGAAATTGTGGTAAGCATGTTATGTATGCATATCTGATATGTTCATAATGATTATGTTGTCATTTCATCATAATATGTAATGCATGTGCATGGGATCGGGATATGTATTAAGCGAGAAAGGGTGTACATTTATATGCGTGGTTGATGTTAGCCTTGAAGTGCATCGTGGATTTATGTTGGCTTCATGCCTTATCATGGATTGGTGATGACCTCGAGTCTGCTGTGGATATTTGTGATTTTAATCACGTGGACGATGGCTAGACCACTAAATAAACTTTGAGAAGACATAATGACCAAAGAGGTGTGTAGCGGATGGAGGTCGATTTAGTAATCCCCGGTGTATGGCGGCGGGATACGGGGGGTGCAGTGTTGGATACTAGGTTGGGGTGGGTTAACATGTTGCATCTTTATGTGTGGTATGTGGATTAGTGTGGTTGTGGGCCAAGCCCATTTGTGGAAACATGTGGAATAATTGCACCTTGAGTCGGTTTGACTCACTCTATTTTCCTAAAACAATGCATGTGATACATGATTTTTGGGTGGTAGGAGGGACTCGAGGTGGCATGCAGAAGCTGCTTTTAATTCTTTAAGTTTATATTTTAGATTTTCAAGTACTTTTTGGAATAGATTTTATTATAATAAGGCCACTTCAATTGTTTTGGGATTTTATTTATGGTTTTAAATTAGAGTTACTATTAAAATATTAACTAAAAATAACTATAAAGCTTTTATGAATCAAACATCGAAATAAAGTTTTCAAGTCCGGATTTCTCATAAACAACTCGTTTCCCACGAAACTTCTGCTTCCAAATATCGACTTAAACGTATTTAAGACCTATGTTTTAAAACCCCTAAGTTGTTCTTACTTCCAAATTAAATTCTTCTTTTTAGCAACTACTCGGTGACATTCCAGATTTACCGTGGTGTTTTGGGCGAGTTTGGGTGTTCTGATTTAGTATCAAAGCCAGGTTCAAAACTTGGCTTTGATGGTTTTTGGGCTCAAAACGTTTTCCAAAGATGGGTTTTACTAAAACATGGATTTCTATTAGCTATTCAGGTTTATTCTGGCATGGCACTTGCGTCTCCTACATGATCCTTGAGTAAGTACTTCAAACTATTGTGTGATTTGTATGTAGAAATGATGGGTGATATGGGATCGTAGATTAGTAAGTTAGGAACTATTGAACCATAGGATTAGCTTACTCCAACACCAAACTTCGTAAGACTTAATTTATTTCACCAAACCCGAGAATAAGTCACAGAGTTCAGGTGTGGTAACAAGCATATGCATGTCTAGGCATGGATTCCGAATGAGCTTGGTATTTAAGCAGTCCTAGTGACTTACCTCCTCATTTCGGGAATCCTACCTAGTGCATAGTGATTGTTCACCTTAACCATGAGGACTTGTTAACGGGTCGAACCTATAACTAAAACCCGAAAGGGACCGAATACTCAGTTTTGTTAAACTATCAAATTACCCCTGATTTAAAAAAATTACCATACTACCCTCGATTTATTACCAAAATACCCCTATTTGCCAAAGTTACCAAGATACCCTTTATATTTTGAAAATAACGAAAAATACCCCTATAGGATAAATTGCGAAAATACCCCTGGGTTGGGAACTGACAAAAATGCTCAAAATGGTGAACGTGTGTAGTGGATAGTGTTGATGAATGAATGCGATTCTCTAAATTAGGGTGGAAGACTTGAGACGAAAACTTTGGATGATCGAAAGAACTACTATTAAATTTTTTTACATAAAATTGCTCGTGGCTAATCAGTGGAACAAAAAGTTAATGCATAAAATTTCTTAAAATAGATTAAAACGCAGTGATAGACATGAGTTCTAGGGGACGAGGTCGTAATATGCGTGGATGTGGTAGGGGCAGAATGACTGTATCGAAACCAGTTGGGTCTGGTCATGGATCGGGGAATGAAATGACGCCGCCTGTGGTAGAAGCTGAGTTTCAAGATCAGACGGGTGGAGATGATGCAGTATCTTAGGCTATGCTACGAGTTTTGGAAAGAGTTTCGAGAATGAATATGGGTACTGGGGCCTGGAAGCCCATTTTGAGAGACTTCGAGTGAATGGAGCTGAGATATTTAGAGGTGTCTCGGGGGTAGCTTCGAATGTGGTGGAGTATTGGTTAGAGGCAGTCGAGAGGATCATGGATGACTTGGACTGCACTACGGAGGAAAAGCTGAACAGTGCTGTATCTTTACTTCGGGATAAGGCCTATTAGTGGTGGCTTACCGTTAGAGAGGGTACTCCAAGTGACCGAGTAGATTTGGGGTTACTTTAAGGTAAAGTTTGAGGGAAAGTATGTCAGATCTAGTTACGTGGATGCACAGAGGAAGGAGTTCTTGAATCTGGTGCAAGGGGGTAAGTCAATAGCGGAATATGAGGCAGAATTCCTAAGGTTAAGTCGGTATGCCAGAGGGATTATTGCTACGGATTACGAGCGCTGCGTGAGATTTACAGATGGGCTACAAGATGAACTATGGGTGTTGATAGCTCCTCAGCGTGAGAGGGACTTTGCTACTTTGGTAGAGAAAACCCAGATAGCAGAAGAGGTTAAGCAAACTGAAAGGCAAAACAGGGATAAGGATAGAGGTAGGAATAAGAGGGGTTTTGGACCATCAGGATCTTCAGAGGGTTTTTAGAAAAAGCCTAGGATTGAGGGTTCTACTCGTGCTTTTATGCTAGCTGCTGGGAATCAGGTCCGTCCATGTGCCCGGTGTGGGAGGACTCATACAGGCGAGTACTAGGGAAGGAGTAAGGAGTGCTTCAGCTGTAGGTCCAAGGCTCACTTAGTTAAGAATTGTCCTAAGAATGTGGATAGGGCTCAGCGGTGGGTCGGGGAGTATGTGCAATGGGAAGGGTGGTCCACAAATGTCGAGAGGTCGTGGTAGTGCAATCGTGGAGGAATGGTTTTGCCGAGGTCATGAGCTTGAGATGAGGTCTTTGGGAGCTCGGATGCAAGACGACTGGATTGGTTTGTGAGACGGGGCGTCGTGAGGAAGGGGATGCACCAGATGTTATCACGGATACTTTTTTCATTCTTGGGTTACCCTTTACTACTTTGATTGATGTTCAGTCAACTTATTCGTACATTGCTAGCATGATGTTTGGAATCTTGGATATGAACTCTAAAATTATCTCTAGGAAGATGACTGTGCTTAGTCCTTTAGGGCAATCTGTAGTGGTAGACAAACTCTTTAGGGATGTGCCTTTAGAGGTTTAGGGAGTAGTGTTTCCAGCGAATTTGATGGAGCTACCGTTCGGAGAATTTGACTTGATCCTAGGTATGGACTGGTTAGTAAGGTATCATGCAAATTTGGATTGTGCTGCTAAGCGCATGTCATTGAGGTCTCCCGAGGATAATGAGGTTGTGGTGATAGGTGAGAGGAGAGACTACTTGGATAATGTAGTGTCTGCTCTTAAGGTCGAGAAGATGGTAAATAAGGGGTGCTTGGCTTTTTCGATGTTTGTTAGTGCTTTGGATGCTAAGGAAGCAGCTGTGGGGGAGGTTAGGATAGTGAAGGAGTTTGTGGATGTTTTTCTAGAAGAACTTCCGAGGTTACCTCAGTATCGGGAGGTGGAGTTTGGAATTGACCTGTTGCCAGGAATAGCAGCCAGTGTCCATCGCTCCTTATAGGATGGCACCAAAGGAGTTGGTTGAGCTGAAAGCCCACATCCAAGAGTTGCTGGATCGTAGGTTTATTCGACCCATTGTGTCTCCATGGAGAGCACCGGTGTTGTTCGTAAAGAAGAAGGACGGGTCTATGCGTATGTGCATAGATTACCGCCAGTTGAATAAGCTGACGATCAAGAGCAAGTACCCGCTGCCAAGGATAGACGACTTGTTTGACCAGCTCAAAAGAGCTGCAGTCTTTTCGAAGATAGATTTGAGGTTGGGGTATCACCATCTTAAGGTGAAGGAGGCTGAAATCCATAAGACGGCGTTTTAGACTCGATACGGGCACTACAAATTCCTGGTAATGCTGTTCGGGTTGACTAACGCACCGGCTATGTTCATGGATATGATGAATTAGGTTTTCCAACCTTACTTGGATCAATTTATTGTGGTGTTCATAGACGACATCCTCGTATATTCCAAGTCAGAGGAAGAGCATGATGCACATCTTCGGGTAGTGCTGTGAATTTTAAGGGAAAAGAAGTTGTACGCCAAGTTTAGCAAGTGCGAATTCTGGTTGAGTGAAATCGCTTTTCTGGGTCATGTGGTATCCGCGGAGGGAATAAGGGTGGATCCTCGGAAGATTGAGGCAGTACTAGAGTGGAAACCACCAAGGTCGGTAGCAGAAATTCGCAGTTTTTTGGGGCTACCAGGGTATTATAGAAGGTTTGTCGAGGGTTTCTCTTCAATAGCAACACCTTTGACTAAGTCGTTGAGAAAGGAGGTGCCTTTTGTATGGTCAGATAAGCAGCAGGAGAGTTTCGGGAAGCTAAAGAGAGTTTTGACGGAAGCTCCAGTTTTGATTCAGCCTGTGGCAGGAAAAGATTTTGTGGTGTATTATGATGCTTCTCATACGGGGTTAGGTTGTGTACTGATGCAAGAAGGGAAGGTGGTTGCTTATGCATCTCGATAATTGAGACCGCATAAAGTCAACTAACCAACGCATGATCTGGAGTTGGCAGCAGTAGTTTTCGCTCTGAAAGTGTGGAGGCATTATCCGTATGGAGAGAAGTCAGTGATCTACATGGACCACAAGAGCCTGAAGTATCTGTTGACTCAGAAGGAGCTGAACTTGAGACAACGAAGGTGGGTGGAGTTATTAAAGGATTACGACTGTTCGATTGAATAACACCCAGGTAAACCGAATATGGTGGCAGATGCCCTAAGTCAGAAGGTAGTATCGAATCTGAGGGCTATGTTCGCACATCTTAGTCTCTACGTCGACGGGAGTTTGTTAGCTGAGCTACAGGTGAAGCTGACGTGGTTAAGTCAGGTAAAAGAGAAACAGCTGGTGGATGAGGTTTTGAGTGCTCGACTTCAGCAAGTTTAGAGTGGGGAGTTAGAGGACTACGAGTGTACAAGTGTGAGTTACGTGTTTACGTGACAGGGTGTGTATACCGAAGGATGTGGAATTGAGGTAGAAGATTCTTCGGGATTCGCATAGTAGCCCTTACGCTATGCTTCCTGGAGGAAGTAAGTTGTATAAGGATCTACGGGAACAGTTTTGGTAGTCTGGATTGAAGTGGGAAGTTACATAATTTGTGGGGAAGTGCTTGACGTGTCAGCAGGTCAAAGCTGAACACTAAGTACCTTGTGGTTCTTGCAACCGGTGAAGATTCATGATGGAAGTGGGAGAGAATCACCATGGATTTCGTTAGTAGGCTTCCTCTTATGCCTACTAAGAAAGACTCGGTATGGGTGATTGTGGATCGGTTGACAAAGTCCGCTCATTTCATACCTATGCATGTTGATTACTCTCTGCAGAGATTAGCAAAGCTGTATGTAGCAAAATTGTGAGACTGCATGAAGTGCTAGTGTCGATCATATCGGATAAGGATCCTAGATTTACGTCAAGGTTTTAGAGGGCGTTGCATCAAGTTTTGGGTACCAGGTTGGAGTTTAGGATGGCATTTCATCCGCAGACGGATGGCCAGTCTAAAAGGGTGATTCAGGTGTTAGAAGATATGTTAAGGGGATGTGTTATCGACTTCAGGGGTAGTTGGGAAGAATTCTTGCCTTGAGCTGAATTTGCTTATAACAAAAGTTATCAAGCTAGTATTCGGAAGGCATCGTATGAAGCACTGTATGGGTGGAAGTGTCGGACTCCTACTTGTTGGACGGAACTAGGTGAACGTCATGTTTTGGGTCTAGAAATAATGGCAGAGTCAGATGAAAAGGTTAAAGTAATTCAGGCACGGTTGAAAGAGGCATCTAACAGACAGAAGTCGTATGCGGACCTTAATAGGAAAGAGGTAGAGTTTACCGTGGATGATTGTGTGTTCCTGAAAATTTTACCATGGAAGAAGGTGATGAGATTTGGACGCAAGGGTAAACTGAGTCCCAGGTTTATAGGGCCTTATCTGGTTTTGAAGCGAGTGGGGCCAGTGGCTTAGCAGTTAGAGTTGCCTTCAGAATTAAAGTAGATGCATGATATGTTCCACGTGTCAATGCTACATCGGTATCGATCAAATCCATCTCACGTGGTGCCAGTTGAGGAAGTTGAGTTGAGACGGTTGTCCTATGAAGAAGAACCGATTCAAATTCGGGCGAGATGTGAAGGTGCTTGAAAGAAATAAGTTCCTCTAGTCAAAGTATTGTGGCGTAACCATGGTTCAGAAGAAGCTTCGTGGGAGTCGGAAGAAGCGATGCGACAGTAATACCCTCACTTATTTTGATCAAGTAATTTCGTAGCCGAAATTATTTTTAAGGGGGGCAGAACTGTAACATCTGGGATTTAGGGGTCTCGTATTTTAATTTATTTCTATGTGCTAGTATGCTGTGTATGTTGTTTGAGTGCGTTTGGGGTTTGAAACCTTGGGTTAGGTAGAAGCCTTAGTAAAATTTTGGTTCCAAGCTTTTAAGGAGAGCTAGTGGCGTTAGGCCTTAAGAGGTTTTATGTGGGATTTATGGCACAAGGGAGCTAGTGGTGGAGTGGCGGTAGCGCCTAGGTGCTAGGGGAGTGTTGCGTCACAAGGGGTGTCAAGGGGCGAGAGGTTGAATCACGCCAAGATGTAAAAGGAGCTTTTTTTTTTTTAGTGTTTTGCGTCAAGAAGAAGTGTTGAATGACAAGCAAACTTTGGGAAGACTTGGTCAAGGTTTTGAATGTGTGGTGGAGAGTGGAGTTGAAGGTTTGAATGAGTCAAACTCATTTGAATGGGTGAAGGGGAGAGTTTTTGGGAGGAAAAGAAGGGATTTGGTAGATAGGCAAGGGGTTGGCCGAATGTGGGATGCTAGAAAGGGTAGCATTTTCGATCATGTATAGGGGTTAGGTGCGAAATTTAGTTCTTTTCTCTTCATTCTCTTTGTCTTTGAAAAACATTTTTAGTATCTAAATTTTCTTCCACTCTTTTTGACTCTCTAGCCGAAACTTAGAAGGCCAGTTAGGGTCAGATTTACTCATCTTTTCCTTCTCATCTTCAAAAGCCGAAAGTGCCATATCTTCTCCTTTTTCACTTCAAGTTTCATTCTTTCTTTCTTAAAGTCTCTCTAGCCGAATCTCTTAACCTTAAACTTTCTCTTTTCTTTCACCAAGTTCATCATCATCAGGAGCCGAATAGCCTTTTCTTACCTAGGCCGAATCTGTCAGAGCCTGTAGAGGGGGTGTCATCGTTCGTCTCCTATCAATCTTCTCAAATCGGGTTAGTATTCATTAGTAAAGAGTTCTCTTTTATTTGGATCGCTCTCTTTTCTTTCTTTGGTTACCGAAACCAATAGCTAACTTTGTTGCTCATGTGTGGCCGAATCCATGGAAGGTTGGTTTTGGGATCTTAGTTGGGCTAAAGTTAAGGGAGTAGAGATCTTTCGGGATTTTAGCGATCGAGGTAAGCAGGGTATATTGTTGGGCCGAAGGCCATTTCATGTGTTCATATGTGTTAGAGCCAATTCTAACATGACTTATGCGAGGGTTTTTGCGGACTATTAGGTTCAAGCGTATAGTTTCGGTTTAGTCGGTTTATTTAAGGAGTATTCTATTCTCGTATTTTATGGTCGTCGCTATTATTCGATTTAATGTGTTAACTGGGTCTTCTGACCAAGACTTTATTTCATGGAACTGAATACCAGCCAAGTGGAGAAAGGGGTTGGACACGTAGTCCCTTCGCCTATGTTTAGGAAACAGTCAGTTTCAGTGATTCGGGATTGGCCTCCGGGCTGTGGGCGAGCATCTGACATCGATAAGCTGATCAATTGTGATCGCTTTGAGTGAGGACGTTAGGAAGGTCGAGAGTTTAGTTCTTCAGGTTCTCAGGTGTGTAATTAACACACTATTTGCGTATTTACTTTAATTATAAAATGAAACATGTGTGGTAGCCGACATAGTGGCTGTGGTGATGTTATTACACATATTGGGGTAGTCCGGTACCAGGTTAGTAACTCTCTAATTTTGAAATTTTGGATGGATATATGTATGTAATGTGAAATTGTGGTAAGCATGTTATGTATGTATATCTGATATGTTCATAATGATTATGTTGTCATTTCATCATAATATGTAATGCATGTGCATGGGATCGGGATATGTATTAAGCAGGAAAGGGTGTACATTTATGTACGTGGTTGATGTTAGCCTTGAGCTGCATCATGGATTGATGTTGGCTTCATGCCTCATCGTGGATTGGTGATGACCTCGAGTCACACTGTGGATATTTGTGATTTTAATCATGTGGACCACTGGCTAGACCACTAAATATACTTTAAGCAGCATGACTGCCAAAGAGGTGTGTAGTGGATGGAGGGTCGATTTAGTAATCCCCTGGTGTGTAGTGGCAGGATACGGGGGTGTGTAGCGGTTGGATACTAGGTTGGGGTGGGTTAACATGTTGCATCTTTATGTATGGTATGTGGATTAGTGTGGTTGTGGGCCAAGCCCATTTGTGGAAACATGTGGAATAATTGCACACTGAGTTGGTTTTACTAACTCTATTTTCCTAAAACAATACAGGTGATACATGATTCTTGGGTGGGCGGAGGGACTCGAGGTGGCCATGCAGAAGCTGCTTTTATTTCTTTAAGTTTATATTTTAGATTTTCAAGTACTTTTTGGAATATATTTTATTGTAATAAGGCCACTTCAATTGTTTTGGGATTTTATTTATGGTTTTAAGTTGGAGTTACTATTAAAATATTAACTAAAATAACTATAAAGCTTTTATGACTCAAACATCAAAATAAAGTTTTCAAGTCCGGATTTCTCATAAACAACTCGTTTCCCACGGAACTTTCGTTTTCAAATATCGACTTAAACATATTTAAGACCTATGTTTTAAAACCCCTAAGTTGTTCTTACTTCCAAATTAAATTTTTCTTTTAGCAACTACTCGGTGACATTCCAGATTCGATAGTGGTGTTTTGGTAGGGTTTAGGGTATTCTGATTTGGTTGAGCCGTGTTCAAAACTCGGCTTTGAGGGTTTTTAGGCTCAAAACATTTTCCAAAGATGGGTTTTACTAAAACATGGATTTCTATAAGCTATTCAGGTTTATTCTGGCATGGCACCTGCGTCTCCGGCCTGAAGTCCGCCAAGTACGTACTTCAAACTATTGTGTGATTTGTATGTAGAAATGATGGGTGATATGGGATCGTAGATTAGTAAGTTAGGAACTATTGAACCTTAGGATTAGCTTACTCCAACACTAAACTTCATAATACTTAACTTATTTCACCAAACTCGGGAATAAGTCGCAGAGTTCAGGGTGATAACAAGCATGCGCATGTCTAGGCATGGATTCGAATAAGCTTGGTATTTCAGCAGTCCTAGCGACTCACCTTTTCATTTCGGGAATCCTACTTGGTGCGCAGTGATTGTTCACCTTAACCATGAGGACTTGTTAACGGGTCAAACCTATAACTAAAACCCGAAAGGGACCGAATACCCGATTTTGTAAAACTATCAAATTACCCCGATTTTAAAAAAAATTACCATACTACCATCGATTTATTACCAAAATAGCCCTGTTTTCCAAATTTACCAAGATACCCTTTATATTTTGAAAATCACAAAAAATACCCCTATAGGATAAATTATGAAAATACCCCTGGGATGGGAACGGACAAAAATGCTCAAAGTGGTGAACGTGTGTAGTGGATAGTGTTGATGAATGAATGCGATTCTCTAAATTAGGGTTGAAGACTTGAGACGAAAACTTTGGATGATCGAAAGAACTACTATTAAATTTCTTTACATAAAATTGCTCGTGGGTAATCAGTGGAACAAAAAGTTAATCCATAAAATTTCTTAAAATAGATTAAAACGCAGTGATAGAAATAAGTTCTAGGGGACGAGGTCGTAATATGCGTGGACGTGGTAGGGGTAGAATGGCTGTATCGGAACCAGTTGGGTCTGGTCATAGATCGAGGAATGAAATGACGCCACCTGCAGTAGAAGCTGAGTTTCAAGATAAGACAGGTGGAGATGGCGTAGTATCTCAGGCTATGCTGTGAGTTTTGGAAAGAGTTGCGGGAGCAAATATGGGTACTGGGGCCCAAAAGTCCATTTCTGAGAGACTTCGAACGAATGGAGCTGAGATATTTAGAGGTGTTTCGGGGGTAGCTCCGAATGTGGCAGAGTATTGGTTAGAGGCAGTCGAGAGGATCATGGATGACTTGGACTGCACTGCGGAGGAAATGCTGAAAGGTGCTGTATCTTTACTTCGGGATGAGGCCTATCAGATGTGGCTTATGTCAGAGAGGGTACTCCAACGGACCGAGTAGATTGGGGTTACTTTAAGGTAAAGTTTGAGGGAAAGTACGTCGAAGCTAGTTACGTGGACGCACAGAGGAATGCATTCTTGAATCTGGTGCAAGGGGGTAAGTCAGTAGCAGAATATGAGGTAGAATTCCTGAGGTTAAGTCGGTATGCGGAGGATTGTTGCTCTCGACGATTCTGATTGCGTGAGATTTTAGGATGGGCTACGAGATGAACTGCGAGTGTTGATAGCTCCTCAGCGTGAGAGGAACTTTGCTACTTTGGTAGAGAAAACCCATATAGCAGAAGAGGTTAAGCAAACTGAAAGGCAGAACAGGGATAAGGATAGAGGAAGGAATAAGAGGGGTTTTGGACCATCAAGATCCTCGGGGGGTTTTCAGAAAAAGCCTAGGATTGAGGGTTCTACTCGTGCTTTTATGCCACTCTTGGGAATCAGGTCCGTCCATCTGCTCGGTGTGGGAGGACTCATGTAGGCGAGTGCTGAGGAAGGAGTAAAGAGTGCTTCAGGTGTGGGTCCAAGGCTCACTTGGTTAAGAATTATCCTCGAGAATGTGGATGGGGCTCGAGCGATGAGGTCGGGGGTATGTGCGGCGAGGAAGGGTGGTCCACAAATGTCGAGAGGTCGTAGTGCAGATCGTGGAGGAAATAGTTTTGGCCAAGGTCGCGAGCAAGGCGGAGAGTCTTGGGAGCTCGGATGCAAGATAGCTGGATTGGTTTGTGCAGTGGACGTCGTGAGGAAGGGATGCACCAGATGTTATCACGGGTACATTTTTCATTCTTGGGTTACCCTTTACTGCTTTGATTGATGTTGGGTTAACTCATTCGTACATTGCTAGCATGATGTCTGGAATCTTGGATATGAACTCTAAAATTGTCTCTAGGAAGATGACTGTGCTTAGTCCTTTAGGGCAATCTGTAGTGGTAGACAAACTCTTTAGGGATATGCCTTTAGAGGTTCAAGGAATAGTGCTTCCAGTGAATTTGATGGAGCTACCGTTCGGAGAATTTGGCTTGATCCTAGGTATGGATTGGTTAGTAAGGTATCATGCAAATTTGGACTTTGCTGCTAAGCGCATGTCATTGAGGTCTCCCGAGGATAATGAGGTTGTGGTGATAGGTGAGAGGAGAGACTACTTGGATAACGTAGTATACTGCTCTTAAAGCGGAGAAGATGTTGAAGAAGGGTGCTTGGCTTTTACGATGTTTATTAGTGCTTTGGATGCTAAGGAAGCGGTGTGGGGAGGTCGGAGACGGTGAAAGAGTTTGTGGATGTTTTTTGGAAGAACTTCCAAGGTTACCTCCGGATCGGGAGGTGGAGTTTGGAATTGACACATTTAGGGAGCGATGCCGGTGTCCATCGCTCCTTATAGGATGGCACCAAAGGAGTTGGTTGAGTGAAAGCCCAAATCTAAGAGTTCTTTGGATCATGGGTTTAGTCGATCCGGTGTGTCTCCATGGGGAGAACCGGTGTTGTTAAGTAAAGAAGAAGGATGGGTCTATACGTGTGTGCATAGATTACCGCCAGTTGAATTAGCTGATGATCAAGAACAAGTACCCACTGCCGAGGATAGATGACTTGTTTGACCAACTCAAAGGAGCTGCGGTCTTTTCGAAGATAGATTTGAGGTCGGGGTATCACCAGCTTAAGGTGAAGGAGGCTGATATCCATAAGACGGCGTTTGGACTTGATCTGAGACTACGAATCACAGTAATGCCATTCGGGTTAACTAACATGCCATTGTGTTCATGAATATGATGAATCGGGTTTTCCAATCTTACTTAGATCAATTCGTTGTGGTGTTCATAGATGACATCCTGGTATATTCCAAGTCGGAGGAAGAGCATGATGCACATCTTTGGGTAGTGCTGCGAATTTTAAGGAAAAGAAGTTGTACACCAAGTTTAGCAAGTACGAATTCTAGTTGAGTGAAGTCGCTTTTCTGGGTCATCTGGTATCCACGGAGGGAATAAGGGTGGATCCTCGGAAGATTGAGGCAGTACTGGGGTGGAAACCACCAAGATCAGTAGCGAAAATTCGCAGTTTCTTGGGGCTAGCAGGGTACTATAGGAGGTTTGTCGAGGTTTCTCTTCAATAGCAGCACCTTTTGTATGGTCGGATAAGCAGCAGGAGAGTTTCGAGAAGCTAAAGAGAGTTTTGATAGAAGCTCTGATTTTGATTTAGCCTGTGGCGGGAAAAGATTTTGTGGTGTATTGTGATGCTTCTCACATATGGTTAGGTTGTGTACTGATGCAGGAAGGGAAGGTGGTTTCTTATGCATCTCGGCAATTGAGGCGCATGAAGTCAACTACTCGGCCTTACGATCTAGAGTTAGCGTGACGATTTTCACTTTGAAAGTGTGGAGCATTATCTATATGGAGAGAAGTCGGTGATCTACACGGACCACAAGTGCTCAAGTATCTGTTGACTCGAAGGAGGTGAACTTGAGACAACGAAGGTGGGTGGAGTCATTAAAGGATTCGATCATTCGATTGAATACCACCCGGGTAAAGCGAATGTGGTGGCAGATGCCTTAAGTCAAAAGGTAGTATCGGATCTGAGGGCTATGTTCGCACATCTTAGTCTCTACGATGACGGAAGTTTGTTAGTAGAGCTACAGGTGAAGCCGGCGTGGTTAAGTCAGGTAAAAGAGAAACGTTGGTGGATGAGGTTTTGAGTGCTCGACTTCAGCAAGTTCAGAGTGGGGAGTTAGAGGACTACAGTGTGAACAGTGATAGAGTTCTATGTTTCTATGGTAGGGTGTGTATGCCGAAGGATGTGGAATTGAGGCAGAAGATTCTTTGGGATTCGCATAGTAGCCCTTACGCTATACATCCTGGAGGAAGTAAGTTGTATAAGGGTCTACGGGAATAGTTTTGGTGGCCTGGATTGAAGTGGAAGATTCAGAATTTGTGGGGAAGTGCTTGGCGTGCGGTGCAGTCAAAATTTGGACACCAAGTACCTTGGGTTCTTTGCAACCAGTGAAGATTCCACAATGAAAGTGGGAGAGAATCACCATAGATTTCGTTAGTGGGCTTCCTCTTACGCCTACTAAGAAAGACTCGGTATGGGTGATTGTGGATCGGTTGACAAAGTCTGCTCATTTCATACTTGTGTGTGTTGATTACTCTCTGCAGAGTTTAATGAAGCTGTATGTAGCAGAAATTGTGAGACTGCATGGAGTGCTGGTGTCGATCATATCGAATAGGGATCCTAGATTTACGTCAAGGTTTTGGAGGGTGTTGCATTAGGTTTTGGGTACCAGGTTGGACTTTAGCACGACATTTCATCCACAGACGGATGGCCAGTCTAAAAGCGTGATTCAGGTGTTAGAAGATATGTTAATGGGATGTGTTATCGACTTCAGGCGTAGTTGGGAAGAATTCTAGCCTTTAGCAAAATTCGCTTATAACAATAGTTATCAAGCTAGTATTCGGATGGTGCCGTATGAAGCATTGTATGGGCGGAAGTGTCGGACTCCTACTTGTTGGATAGAACTAGGTGAACGTCATGTTTAGGGTCCAGAGATAGTGGCAGAGTCAGAGGAAAAGGTTAAAGTAATTCGGGCACGGTTGAAAGAGGCATCTGACAAACAGAAGTCGTATGCGGATCTTAAGCGAAAAGAGGTAGAGATTGCCGTGGGTGATCGTGTGTTCCTGAAAGTTTCACCGTGGAAGATGGCGATGAGATTTGGACGCAAGGGTAAACTGAGACCTAGGTTTATAGGGCCTTATCGGGTTTTGAAGCGAGTAGGGTCGGTGGCTTACCAGTTAGAGTTGCCTTCGGAATTAAAGTAGATGCATGATGTGTTCCACGTATCAATGGTACATCGGTATCGATCGGATCCGTCTCACGTGGTGCCAATTGAGGAAGTTGAGTTGAGACCAGACTTGTCCTATGAAGAATAACCGATTCAGATTCTAGAGCAAGATGTGAAGGTGCTTAGAAAGAAATCAGTTCCTCTAGTCAAAGTATTGTGGTGTAACCATGGTTTAGAAGAAGCTTCGTGGGATCCGGAAGAAGCGATGCAACAGTAATACCCTCACTTATTTTGATCAGGTAATTTTGAGGCCAAAAGTATTTTTAAGGGGGGAAGAACTGTAGCATCCAGGATTTAGAGGTCTCGCATTTTAATTTATTTCTATGTGCTAGTATGCTCTGTATGTTGTTTGAGTGCGTTTGGGGGTTTTGGGAAACCTTAGAGTTAGGTAGAAGCCTTAGTAAAATTTTGGGCTCCAAGCTTTTAAGGGAGAGCTAGTGGCGTTAGGCCTTAAGAGGCTTTATGTGGGATTTATGGCACAAGGGAGCTAGTGGTGGAGTGGCGAGTAGCGCCTAGGTGCTGGGGGAGTGTTGCGTCACAAGGGTGTCAAGGAGGCGAGAGGTTGAATCACGCCAAAGTGAGAAAAGGGAGCTTTGTTATTTTTTGGTGTTTTGCGTCAAGGAGGGGGGAGTGTTGGACGGCAAGCAAACTTTGGGGAATACTTGGTCAAGGTTTTTGAATGTGTGGTGGAGAGTGGAGTTGAAGGTTTGAATGAGTCAAACTCATTTGAATGGGTGAAGGGAGAGTTTTGGGAGGAAAAGAAGGATTTGGGAGAGAGGCAAGGGTTGGCGAATGTGGGATGCTAGGAAGGGTAGCATTTTCGGTCATGTATATGGGGGTTAGGTGAAATTTAGTTCTTTTCTCCTCATTCTCTTTGTCTTTGAAAAACATTTTAGTATCTCAATTTTCTTCCTCTCTTTTGACTCTCTAGTCGGCCCAGAAGGCGATTAGGGTCACTTTTACTCGTCTTTTCCTTCTCATCTTCAAAAGCCGAAAGTACCATATCTTCTCTTTTTCACTTCAAGTTTCATTCATTCTTTCTTAAACTCTCTCTAGCCGAATCTCTTAACCTTAAACTTTCTTTTTTCTTTCACCAAGTTCATCATCATCAGAAGCTAAATAACCTTTTCTTACCTAGGCCGAATCTGTTAGATCCTGTAGAGGGGGTGTCATCGTTCATCTCCTATCAACCTTCTCAAATCGGGTTAGTATTATTTGGTAAGGAATTCACTTTTATTTGGATCGGTCTCTTTTCTTTCTTCGATTAGCGAAACCAATAGCTAACTTTGTTGCTCATGTACGGCCGAATCCATGGAAGGTTGGTTTTGGGATCTCAGTTGGGATAACGTTAAGGGAGTAGAGATCTTTCAGGATTTTAGCAATCGAGGTAAGCAGGGTATTAGTGTTGGGCTGAAGGCCATTTCATGTGTTAATATGTGTTAGAGCCGATTCTAACATGACTTATGTAGGGGTTTTCGGTAAACTGTTAGGTTCAAACGTATAGTTCTGGGATTTAGTCATTTTCGATAAGGAGTATTCTATTCTCAGTATTTTATGGTCATCGCTATTATTCGATTTAATGTGTTAATCGGATCTTTTGACCAAGACATTATTTCATGGAACCGAATACCAGCCAAGTGGAGAAAGGGGTTGGACACGTAGTCCCTACCCCTAAGTTCAAGAAACAGTCAGTTTTAGCGGTTCGGGATTGGCCTCTGGGCTGTGGGCGAGCATCCGACATCAATAAGCCGATCACTGTAATCGCTTCGAGTGAGGACGTTAGGGAGGTCGAGAGTTTAGTTCTTCAGGTTCTCAGCTGTGTAATTAACACACTGTTTGCGTATTTACTTTAATTATAAAATGAAACATGTGTGGTAGCCGAAATAGTGGCTGTGGTGATGTTATTACCCATATTGGGTAGTCCGCTACCAGGTTAGTAACTCTCTAATATTGAAATTTTGGATGGATATATGTATGTAATGTGAAATTGTGGTAAGCATGTTATGTATGCATATCTGATATGTTCATAATGATTATGTTGTCATTTCATCATAATAAGTAATGCGTGTGCATGGGATCGGGATATGTATTAAGGGGAAAGGGTGTACATTTATGTGCGTGGTTGATGTTAGCCTTGAGTTGCATCGTGGATTGATGTTGGCTTCATGCCTCATCGTGGATTAGTGATGACCTCGAGTCACCTTGTGGATATTTGTGATTTTAATCCGTGGACGATGGCTAGACCACTAAATCAACTTTGAGCATAGATGCCAAAGAGGTGTGTATGTGGATGGAGGTCGATTTAGTAATCCCACAGGGTATGGTGGCGGGGATATGGGGGTGTGTAGCGGTTGGATACTAGGTTGGGGTGGGTTAACATGTTGCATCTTTATGTGTGGTATGTGGATTGGCCAAGCCCATTTGTGCAAACATGTGGAATAATTGCACACTGAGTCAGTTTTACTCACTCTATTTTCCTAAAACAATGCAGGTGATACATGATTCTTGGACTGAGCCGGAAGGGACTCGAGGTGGCCATGCAGAAGTTGCTTTTAATTCTTTAAGTTTATATTTTAGATTTTCAAGTACTTTTTGGAATAGATTTTATTGTAATAAGGCCACTTCAATTGTTTTGGGATTTTATTTATGGTTTTAAGTTGGAGTTACTATTAAAATATTAACTAAAAATAACTATAAAGCTTTTATGACTCAAACATAGAAATAAAGTTTTCAAGTTGGATTTCTCATAAACAACTCGTTTTCCACAGAACTTCCATTTCAAAATATCGACTTAAACGTATTTAAGACCCATGTTTTAAAACCCCTAAGTTGTTCTTACTTCCAAATTAAATTCTTCTTTTTAGCAACTACTCCAGTGACATTTCGGAGTCGGCCGTGGTGTTTTTGGCCGGGTTTGGGGTGTTACACAAACAGTCAAGTTTTAATATTTAAAAAAAGAATGATCGAACCTGTAGACTAACTATGACAACGATAGAGGCAAGTACACCTATCGAACAGTAATATAGTTTAGGCAAGAGTATCTTATCGAACCCAAAGGAACCTAAAAGTACTACTACTCACTTTCTTTCTATTATTTAGCCTAAAATATGGAGTGATTGGTTTATGAAACTAATGAAAAAACTAAACTAGATGCAAAGACAAAAGAATGAATTGGAGAAATACTTTAGGAAAACTCAGTTGGTGAAGACGATACCCTCAAGAAGAATCCACCTATGACTTCACTTATTATTTATCCCTAATCCATATGATTTCTTTACTTAGCTTGATCCATGAGACTCCCTAACCTATATTAAACCCTCTCTCGAGTCGAATAACGTCAAACCTTATGTTAATTAGTGGAACTCTCGTTCCCTTATAATAACCCCCTAAGGAAGCAATAAATCGATCAATGGATTCCCATATTAGGTTTCACCCTAATCTGGTAAAATCTCGTAACCCTATCTCTAGGCGCCCGATCTACTCCGCTCAATTATGCTAGATCTACTCTTAGGTAGGGTCTATTCCTCCTCCATCTAAGTACATCAGATTAAATTAAGCAACATAATTAAGAACATTATCATATAATTTAGAAATCAAATAACAAAATCCATCATAGGTTTCATCCCCTTCAGGTATTTGAAGGGTTTAGTTCATAACTAAATAAGAAAACATCTCAAGAGAAGATATAAAACAAAACATAAGAAATCCCTAAAACTCCTTGAAGGAATTGAATGAGAGATCCTCCGTCTTGAATAGAGTTCTGGCTTCTTGAGATGATTAACTAGCTATCTTCAAGTGATTCCCTAAAAGATGAAAGCTTCGGCAAGGGCCTCTACAAAAAAACCCGTCTCCTCTTCAATGTCTGCCTTGGGTTGTTTATATAGGCTTTTGAGATGCTTTACTTGGCTCCTAAGTACCTCTTTCAAGTAGAATTACTATTAGGGTGTTTAAGTAGACTTAGGAGTGTGTTTCTTTGGCTTCAAGCATCAAATTCTGAGAGAAATTACTCATTCCCGCGGCAGGGGCACGCCCATGGCACACGCCTGTGTAATTCGGGGTTGGGCCGTGCCTTGATTCTGTCGTTTTGGGCACGATTGTGGCACGGCCGTGTAATTCGGGATTCAGGCCGTGCTTCAAGTCTATCGATTGGGACACGGCCATGTAGATCGCTTGACACGCCTGTGTGTGGTAATGAGATGATGCGCGGCCGTGCAACTCGTAAGTTAGGTCGTGCTCTAGGTAATTGGTGAGACACGGTCGTGCATGCTTTGTGCCCGGCCGTGTTGATTTCTTGTTAAGGCCCAATTACTCCATTTTAAGCCCGTTTTTGTGTTCTTTTTATCCTCAGGTGCTTTCTTGAGTATATGACATGAAAAGAAAGGATTACAAGCACCTTTAATATAAATCAAGGGCTAAATCATCAAAAAGTATATAAAATGTGGGATTAAAATATGTTACTTTTATGGTTTATCAAATACACCCACACTTAAGCTTTTGGTTGTCCTCAAGCAAAATTCTCAACTTACAATTAGAACGAACTTTCCATAACTTACAATATTCATCAATCATGCCTTATCATAATTCATAGATAATTTATACATGGAAAATTTAACTCAAAGAGTCCTAAAGATTCAATTATGATAAGTCATACCTTTATAGCATGAAAACATAGGTGTCTCCCCTTATCTGAATAATTACCTTTAATTCAAATCTGATAAAGATTGACATCCTCACTGAAGGTTCACTCAAGTCACTCAAAGTGTTTAAGGTTCAAGAATAAGCACTCATAAGTCGAACCTAAAAAGTTAATCCCATAGGCTTGCCTGAAAATAGAATCTCCACCACTGTATATGAGATGATACACGGATCAAAAGGTCTTTATTAGGGTTGTAATGGGGCTAAGGTTAAGGGTGTGGATACAGGCTGAATTAGAGGGTTAGAATCGAGACTGACTTGACAAATTACCTAACTAGAAACACTGAATTAAATATGAATATTTACTTTGAATGAAAACTAATAATACCACTATTGATAATTACTCTATAATAAAGAGTATTTTCATCACTTGAAATTTGATAATACTTTAATACAAACTTTTTCTTCAACAATTGGAGTTTAAATGCTCTAAGGTCTTTTATATACTACTAATATTGAATAAACTTGGATTTTTTAAGAAAAAAACTAAAATATTACATTATAAATAATAAATGTAACTACTGAACTAATATAATTCGGTAATTTAATCAAATCAAACCTCGATTAAAGGGTATTCAAAAGAATGGTGATAATAAATTCAAAGGGATTTTGGGTTAATATTAGTGGGTGAGTCAATAAAAAGGTTGTTAGGATTCAATGGGGTTCACTAGGGGTTAATTTGTAAAGGTAGGCTTTTTTATGGAGTAAGTGGGTTAAATCCTAGGTGCCTTTATCACCTTTGTATATCAAATCAAAAGTGTGGTGTTGACATGTATAAACAAGGCAAGTTCTAGAATAACAGTTCAAAGTTGACACACTCATAATTAATAAAATGAGCACGAAAAAGAATATATGCTCTATTAGGCTCAAAATCTCACAAAAATTATGGGTGTTTTGACATCAATCCTTATAAATTTCAAATTTCAAGGTAATACTCAAATTCAATTCAACGGCCCATCAATTTTAGTTTTTAGAAAGTAGACTTATCATGCTCGATTCTCTAGTATCCTTCCAACTTAATCATCAATGCACAAGTAACTATGACTTACTCTAAAACATATCAATAATAATCATAAATCATTAGAAATTTCTTCTAATTAGTAATATGAGAAAAAATGCTTTTGAACAAGTTTAAAATTCAGGATTTTGAAAACAATGAAAAATTAGGCATTAATTTGAGAATTATGCAAAAAGTTAGGCACTTTTATCCCCCCACACTTAAGATGTACATTGCCCTCAATGTACAAAGTTAGATAATGATAGTAATGGGATAAATCAAAAGAGAAGGGGTAGAGTGACACTTCTTGAATTTTGGATGATTCCTGGCGTCTTTGGTGGCGGTGATGGTGTTCTCTATGGGCCTGGTGGTGTTGCTACCGAAAAGCAATTTGCTAGACGAAGAAATTGGGTAGCTTGTGAAGATATAGCCAAGAGATCTAGAGAAATAATAATAATATACTAATAATATAATTAAAGATTAAGAAAATAAAGAGAAGGAGACTAAGAAGAAAACTAAAATTTAAAGAAAAGACTAATGGACTAAGGAGTCCTTATTAGTAGATGGTTCGTGAGGTAGGTATGATTTCTAAGGCTACGGAGTGTTGGTGATGGTGGAAGTGGCATGATTCCTATAACATCCTGAATTAATGGGCCTTTGCATTTGATGTGTATTACGTTCAATGTGTTAATTAGAGTATTTAAGGGGCTCAGATTGGGTCGAGGCCTTGGTTAAATTTTCTGTTTAGACACTAGAGGGTTTAAAAGATGTTATCTGTGTTTTGAACACAAGTGGGCTTGTGACCCAGTGGCAAAATGGCGCCACTTAGAGAGCAAGGAGGTGGCGTCACCTAAAGAGGCCCAAACTCAAGGGGCATGAAGACCAATTCTGTTAATTTTAATTATCTAAATTTTGGCATATAGGTGGGTAAGGTTGGACGGCAACAAGGCTTAAAAATAGGGAGATTTATCTGTTGAATAATATAGATAATTGTGTCGATATTAGTTATGAGTAGATTAAGGAGAAAAGATGGGAGTTATCTGCTGTAAGCAGAGTTGGCCAAAATTCCAACTCTGAGGGGAGGAAGAATCGGTTTTGATGTCGCATAAGGGGTACCAAAATTCCCCATGTTTGTCAATTAGTCTCGGTTTTTAGAAGAGGGCAATCCTGGTATTTGATAGGTAAGTGCCGAAATTCCCTATAAATAGGAGTGTATCTCTTCAAATTTTGGCATTTGAACCCTATTCTTTGTGCCAAAATTCTCAGTCCTTCTCTACACTCTCTATTCTCTTTTATTTTCCAAAAACTAAAACCTCTCAACTTTCTTCTCATCTCCATAATCGAATACATTTGTCTATTCCTTTTTCACTCTGTCGATTTCTTTACTAAAAGCCGAAACCTCTTAATTCACTTTCTTTTTCCATTCTTTTCCCCTTGTGTCAATTTCTCCATAAATCGAGATTTTCTTGAAGTGCAGATTTCTCTGTAAAGGTAAGAACTGAATTCTTTTCTCTTTCGGTTTTGAGACTATAGCCGAATGGCTAGTAGATTGATATGCTATCTTTAGTTTGACTCTTTCGTTAATCGCATGTTCTTTTGGGCGGCGCTCCGGGAAATCGTAGTAGATCGAGTCATCCAGATCTCAAAAAGCTGGAAACCATTAATCTCTAGTATCCTATCAATTTTGGGATCTCAAGGTAAGGGATTTGTTTAGATTCCTATTAAGATTCACTATCATAATTGAGATATTAATTCATATGATATGGTTTAACCCTATTTAGCTATAGTAGTTCTAACAAGGACTTTTTGGATGGAATCAAATATGGATCAGGCAAAGGAGAGGGTTGGGTCCATAAACCCAATCCCTAAGTTTAAGAAAAGCGATGTCTCTTTGCTCGAGATTGGCCACCTGTGTTTTGGACCGCTTTTGATCGACATCTTAGGCGGATATAGCGGTAGTATCGACTTCTAACAGTGTCGACATAGAGGGTTCATCGTAACCATAATAAGGTGTGTAGATTCTTAACACATAAGCATTGATATATTATATGTATGCTAAGGGCTAAAAGCCGAAAAGAAAGGCTATATGAACAGTCGTACTACCCAGAAGGGGTAGGCATGGGATGCCAGTACGTACCCGTAGAAACTTTTCTATGTGAATCGTAGTATGTGAAAGTATGAAATCTGTTAGATGGCTTGATGACTTGTTTTTTGTATGTATGCATGCATGGGATGGGATTGATTGATGGATTTATGGTAAGGGAGCAGGGTCGCGAGGCAATCGTGGCTTTGCCACAGGCAGCATAGCTGTCGAATACTATAATGTATTTCTGAGGTTCGCATAAGCGATCGGTCTATATGAAAGGTAGCATAGCTATCGAATACTATAATGTATTTCTGAGGTTCGCGTTTATCGGTCTATATGATGAGCAACACATTTTGCCGATATGGTGTGTAGTGAGATGGAGGTTGATTGTAGAAATCCTCACTTGTAACGGATGGTGCGGGGGTGTGTAGAGGATGGACTCTTAGGTTTTAGGATGGGCCATGATGCATGACATATTTTGTTACCATTTCATACGGGCCAAGGCCCATAATGTGTTTTTGGGCCCTAGGCTTTTATGTGTTTTCAAGATTTGCACACTGAGTCTTGGTGACTCACCCTTTTATTTTTCCCACTCTACAGATGAGCAGTAGACCGTGGACACGGGAGTCGAGGCAGACTCGAGGGGCCATCAAGACTTTCTTTATCATTATGGATTATTATTATTGTTGTTTTTGGGAATATATTTTTGAAATAAGGCCCCATAACTTAGGTTTCCAAATTATTTGTTTATTGTTTTACTTTATTCTACTTTAATATGTCACATGTTTATAAACATATGTGTGCCCAAAGTCTTAATAATAAAATGGAGTGATAAATGGGCTTTTCAAATCCACTCAACATAAAAGTTTAAGTTTCTTGTATTTTTTTTATAATGACTAAATAAATTGAAATTTTCAAAACCCATCGAAGCAAAGTTTTCAAGAATTAAACCCGTAGCATAATAGATCTGGTAATGACATATGGGCCGAGTTTGGAGTGTTATATTATTTGGTATAAGAGCCCAGTTCAAAACTCGTCTGTGAAATGGGTCCGGTAGGAATTTATGAAAGTAATGTAAGTTGAGAAAGGTTTTGGAAGATATGGCCTTCGAGTCTGCCGCCACCCGATCCACCTAGATAAGTATTCTAAACTTTAGTATGATATGTATGTTGGGTTTTGATGGGCCTTATGGACGTAGATTAGTATGATAGTGTTAATGGACCTTAGGCCTAGATTAAACAATTCTTCAAATCTCATAAGACTTAATTTTTCTTAATTGAAGAGGTTTGTGAACAAGTCACGGGGTTAGGGTGTGAAAGCAGGCATACGCATGTCTAGGATTGGAAGAAGACCTTGGTATTTAAGCGGTCCTAGTGACTCACCTCCTCTTCTCTGAATCCTACACAGTGCGTAGTGGTTGTTCACTCTAGCAGAGAGGCTTCTGACGGCCAAAATTTATAACTAAAACCGAAAGGACCATCACCTTTTTATAAAATTGCTTATATACCACGATTTTTAAATTATCCCAAATGCCCTAGGTTGAGGAAATTTACCGAGATACCCTTGAATTTGGAAAATAACCAAAATACCCTTGTTTGAAAAATTACCAAAGTACCATTGTTTGAGAAATTACTAAATTACCCCTAATTTATGAAAATTATCAAAATACCCTCAAATTACAAAATTACCAAAATACCCCTAATTTGCAAAATACTAAGAAACCATATTTTGGAAAATTACGAAAATACCCTTGGGTAGTGAAAAGATGAAAATACCTCTAGGTGATGAATGTAAGTTCATAGATGTTGTTTGCATGTTTGATGCGTGTATATGGTGCTCTGCTTTATGTTGATTGAGTGTGAACTCTGGAATTAGAAAATACAGACTTGAGGACTGAACCTGTAGATAGAATTCGAATTTGAAAGAACTACTGTTAAAACTACTTCCCATAAGACTGTCTATTATTAATCAGTGGAAGAAAGAATTATTAATTCATAAAATTTCTAATCAGAGAAACGCGAAGCGGTAGAATGAATACAAGGGATCGAGGATGTCCGACGCGTGGTCGTGGTAGGGGTAGAATGGCTGTGTCAGAATCCGTGGGGTCTGGTCACGAGTCAGGGAATGAAGTTCCAGTGCCACCAGCTGTGGGGGCAGAGTTTCAAGATCAGACGATTAGAGATGATGCTGTATCTCTGGCTATGTTAAGGGTTTTGGAGAGAGTTGCTGGAGCAGGCATGGGCACAGGAGCCTAAAAGTCTATGCCAGAGCGATTGAGAGCCAATGGGGCGGAAGTGTTTAAGGGAATTTCTGGTGTAACACCTAGTACAGCTGAGTACTGGTTAGAAGTAATAGAGTGGATCATGGATGATCTTGACTTTATGGATGAAGAGAAGCTGAAGAGAGTGGTGTCTCTTCTTCGGGACGAAGCTTATCAATGGTGGCTTACGGTTAAGGAAGGTACCGTAATGACCATATCACTTGGGATTACTTCAAGGCGGCATTCGAGAGTAAGTATATTGGAACGAGTTATGTGGATGCGCAGCGTAGACCATTCCTGAATCTGGTTAGGGAAGTAGGTCGGTGGTGGCATATGAAGTAGAATTCCTACGCCTTAGCCGTTATGCTTGAGGGATAGTGGCTATAGAGCATGAGAGATGTGTTCATTTTGAGGATGGCCTGAAGGATGATCTACGTGTTTTGATAGCTCCACAGTGGGAAGGGAATTTGCTGTGCTTGTGGAAAAAGCTGAGATAGCTGAGGAGGTAAAGCGGACAGAAAGACTGAATCGGGATAGAGATAGGAGTGAAAGTAAGAGAAATTTTGAATCATCAGAGGCAACCGAGCGTATTCAGAAAAGACCTAGGTCAGATAGGTCGAGATGGGATAAGAGACCCATTGCTGCTAGCCAGACATAGAAGTGTGCTCGATGTGGTAAATTCCATGTAGGTGAGTGTTGGGCAGGCAGTGGAAAGTGCTTTAGGTGTGGATCTATGGACCATCAGTTAGAGAGCATCCACGAGCACGGGTGAAGTAGGACCGTGAGGCGGGGAATGCTCAGTCGGATAGAGGAGGTCAGCAACCACCAAGGGGCCGTGGACAAGCCAGGGGCGATGTTGGTAATGAACACGGTCGTGGAGCACTAGGTAGAGGTGCAACTTATGCTGAGGTGAGGCAGCCAGCTTTGGTCTATGCAGCTCATCGCCAAGGTGATGAAGATGCTCTAGATACGAATATTGGTGCATACCCTACTGTAGTATATTGAGTGTTTATTTTTAGAATTGGAGTGCCCAGCGAAAGCGTAGTGATGAGACTTCGGTAGCACAATTGAGAGTTAGTTGAAAATTTCGAGGATAAAATTTCTTTAAGGGGGTAGAACTGTAACATCCTAAATAATGGGCCTTTGCATTTGATGTGTGTTATGTTCAATGTGTTAATTAGAGTATTTAAGGGGCTCAGATTGGGCTGAGGCCTTGGTTATATTTTTGTTTAGACACTAGAGGGTTTAAAAGATGTTATCTGTGTTTTGAACACAAGTGGGCTTGTGGCCCAGTGGCAAAATGGCCATACTAAGAGAGCAAGGAGGTGGAGTCAACAAAGGAGGCCCAAACTCAAGGGGCATGAAGCCCAATTCCTTTAGTTTTTATTAGCTAAATTTTGGCATATAGGTGGGTAAGGTTGGACGGTAACAAGGCTTAAAAATAGGGAGATTTATCTATTGAATAATATAGATAATTGTGTCGATATTAGTTATGAGTAGATTAAGGAGAAAAGATGAGAATTATCTACTGTAAGTAGAGTTGGCCAAAATTCCAACTCTGAGGGAGGGAAGAATCGATTTTGATGTGGCATAAGGGGTGCCGAAATACCCCATGTTTGTCAATTAGTCTTGATTTTCAAAAGAGAGCAATTCCGGTATTTGATAGGTAAGTGCAAAATTCCTATAAATAGGAGTGTATCTCTTCAAATTCGACATTTCAACCCTATTCTTTGTGCCAAAATTCTCAGTTCTTCTCTACACTCTCTATTCCCTTTTCTTTTCCAAAAACTGAAACCTCTCAACTTTCTTCTCATCTCCATAATCGAATACCTTTGTCCATTCCTTTTTCTCTCTGTCGATTTCTCTACTTAAAGTCGAAACATCTTAATTCACTTTTTTTTCCATTCTTTTCCTCTTCTGTCGATTTCTCCATAAATTGAGATTTTCTTGAAGTGCCGATTTCTCTGTAAAGGTAAGAACTGAATTCTTTTCTCTTTTGGATTTGAGACTGTAGCCGAATGGCTAGTAGATTGATATGCTATCTTTAGTTTGACTCTTTCGTTAATCGCATGTTCTTTTGGGCGGCACTCCGGGAAATCGTAGTAGATCGAATCATCCAGATCTCAAAAAGGCAGAAACCATTAATCTCTAGTATCCTATCGATTTTGGGATCTCAAGGTAAGGGATTTCTTTAGATTCCTATTAAGATTCGCTATTATAATTGAGACATTAAGTCATATGATATGGTTTAACCCTATTTCGCTATAGTAGTTCTAACAAGGACTTTTTGGATGGAATCAAATATGGATCAGGCAAATGAGAGGGTTGGGTCCGTAAACCCAATCCCTAAGTTTAAAAAACGAGCAATGTCTGCTATTCGAGATTGGCCGCCAGGATGTGGGTAAACTTACAATAGCATCTTAGGTGAATAACGGTAGTATCGACAACGGTTAATCGACATAGAGGGTGTCGTCATAACCATAATAAGGTGTGTAGATTCTTAACACATAAGCATTGATATATTATATGTATGCTAAGGGCTAAAAGCCAAAAAGAAAGGCTGTATGAACAGTCATATTACCCAGAAGGGGTAGGCATGGGATGCCAGGTACGTACCCATAGAAAGTTTTCTTTGTGAATCGTAGCATGTGAAAGTATGAGATCTGTTAGATGGCTTGATGACTTGTTTATGAGATCTGTTAGATGGCTTGATGACTTGTTTCTTGTATGTATGCATGCATGGGATGGGATGGGATTGATTGATGGATTTATGGTAGGGGAGCAGGGTCGCGAGGCGATCGTGGCTTTGCCACAGGCAGCATAGCTATCGAATACTATAATGTATTTCTAAGGTTAGCGTAAGTGGTGGGTCTATATGATGAAAACATAGTCATCGAATACTATAATGTATTTTGAGGTTCACGTGGCGATTGGTCTATATGAATGAAGAGATTCTGACCGATATAGTGTGTAGGGAAGGAGGGTTGATTGTAGAAATCCCAGATTGTAACGGTTGGTATGGGGTGTGTAGAGGATGGACTCTTAGGTTTTGGGATGGGCCATGATGCATGATATATTTTGTTACCATTGCATGCGGGCCAAGGCCCATAATGTGTTTGTGGGCCCTAGGCTTTTATGTGTTTTCAAGTTTTGCACATTGAGTCTTGGTGACTCACCTTTTATTTTCCCCTCTCTGATGATGAGCATGAGCCGTGGACATGGGAGCCGAGGTGGACTCGAGGGCTATCAAGACTTTCATTATCATTATTGATTATTATTGTTGTTTTTGGGAATTTATTTTTGTAATAAGGCCCCATAACTTAGGTTTCCAATTTATTTGTTACTTGTTTTACTCTATTTTACTTTAATATGTCACATGTTTATAAACCTATGTGTGCCCAAAGTCTTAATAATAAAATGGAGTGATAAATGGGCTTTTCAAATCCACTCAACATAAAAGTTTAAGTTTCTTGTATTTTTTTTATAATGACTAAATAAACTAAAATTTTCAAAACCCATCGAAGCAAAGTTTTCAAGAATTAAACCCGTAGCATACATGATCCGATAATGACATATGGTAGAGTTTGGGGTGTTACATTTTGGTATCAAAGCCAGTTCAAAACTCGACCGTGAAATGGGTCGAGAGGAATTTATGAAAGTAATGTAAGTTGAGAAAGGTTTTGGAAGATATGGCCTTGAGTCTCTGGCACCCGATCCACCCAAGTAAGTATTCTAAACATTGGTATGATATGTATGTTGGGTTTTGATGGGCCTTATGGACGAGATTAGTATGATAGTGTTAATGGACCTTAGGCCTAGATTAAACAATTCTTTAAATCTCATAAGACTTAATTTTCTTAATTCAGCAGATCTGTGAACAAGTCACAGGGTTAGGGTGTGGAAACAGGTATACGCATGTCTAGGATTGGATCCAGGAAGAGCTTGGTATTTAAGCGGTCCAAGTGACTCGCCTCCTCTTCTCTAGAATCACGCCAGTGAGTAGTGGTTGTTCACTATAGCAGAGAGGGCTTCTTGACGGCCAAAATTTATAACTAAAACCCGAAAGGGACCATCACCCTGTTTTTATAAATTTACTTATATACCCCTGATTTTGTAAATTATCCCAAATGCCCTAGGTTTAGGAAATTTATCGAGATACCCTCGAATTTGGAAAATGACCAAAATACCCTTATTTGAAAATTACCAAAGTACCCTTATTGAGAAATTTCTGAATTACCCCTAATTTATGAAAATTATCGAAATACCTTCAGATTGCAAAATTACCAAAATACCCCTAATTTGCCAAATCACTAAGAAACCTATTTGGAAAGTTATGAAAATACCCTTGTAGGTTAAAATTACAAAAATACCCTTGGGTAGTGGAAAGACAAAAATACCCTTAGGTGATGAATGTAAATCATGGATGTTGTTTGCATGTTTGATGCGTGTATATGGTACTCTGCTTGATGTTGATTGAATGTGAACTCTAGAATTTGAAAATACAGACTTGAGAAATGAACTTGTAGATATAATTTGAATTCGAAAGAACTACTGTTAAAACTACTTCCCATAAGACTATTTGTTATTAATCAATGGAAGAAAGAATTATTAGTTCATAAAATTTCTAATCAAACAAACGCTACGCGGTAGAATGGATACAAGGGGTCGATGACGTCCGACGAGTAGCCGTGGTAGGGGTAGGATGGCTGTGTCAGAACCCGTGGGGTCTGGTCACGAGCCAGGGAATGAAGTTCAGTGCCACCACATTTGTGGAGGCGAGTTTCAAGATCGACGCACCGGAGATGATCTTGTATCTCTGGCTATGTTAAGGGTTTGGAGAGAGTTCTGGAGTAGGCATGGGCACGGGGAGCCTGAAGTGCGTGTTAGAGTGACCTGAGAGCCAATGGGCGGAAGTGTTTAAGGGAATTTCGGGTGTAGCTCCTAGTACAGGCGAGTACTGGTTAGAAGCAATGGAGTGAATCATGGATGATCTCGACTTCAAAGATGAAGAGAAGCTGAAGGGAGTGGTGTCTCTTCTTCGAGACGAAGCTTATCAATGGTGGCTTACGGTTAAGGAAGGTACCATAGCTGACCATACCACTTGGGATTACTTCAAGGTGGCGTTAGAGTAAGTATATTGGAACGAGTTATGTGGATGCGCAGTATAGAGCGTTTCTGAATCTGGTTTAGGGAAGTAGGTCAGTGGTGGCATATGAACTAGAATTCCGACGCCTTAGCCGTTATGCTCGAGGGATAGTGGCCACAGAGCATGAGAGATGTGTTCATTTTGAGGATGGCCTGAAGGATGATCTACATGTTTTGATAGCTCCACAGCGGGAGAGGGAATTTACTGTGCTTGTGGAAAAAGCTAAGATAGCTGAGGAGGTAAAGCGGATAGAAAGACTGAATCGAGATAGAGATAGGAGTGGAAGTAAGAGAAATTTGGAATCATCAGAGGCAGCCGAGAGTATTCAGAAAAGACCTAGGTCAGATAGGCCAAGATGGGACAAGAGACCCACTACTACTAGCCAGACATAGAAGTGTGCTCAATGTGGTAAATTCCATGTAGGTGAGTGTTGGACAGGCAGTGGAAAGTGCTTTAGGTGTTGATCTATGGACCATCAGATTAGAGGTTATCCACAGCCACGAGGCGAAGCAGGACCCGCAGGATAGGGGAATGCTCAGCTAGGATAGAGGAGGTCAGCAACCACCAAGGGGCTGTGGACATGCTAGGGGTGATGTTGGTAAAGAACGCGGTCATGGAGCACCAGGTAGAGGTGCAGGTTATGTTGAGGCGAGGCAGCCAGCTTTGGTCTATGTAGCTCATTGCCAAGGGGATGAAGACGCACCAGATGCGAATATTGGTGCGTACCCTACTGTAGCATATTGAGTGTTTATTTTAGAATTGGAGTACGCAGCGAAAGTGTAGTGATGAGACTTGGGTAGTACAATTGATAGTTTGTTGAAAATTTTGAGGACGAAATTTCTTTAAGAGAATAGAACTGTAACATCCTAAATTAATGGGCCTTTGCATTTGATGTGTATTACGTTCAATGTGTTAATTAGAGTATTTAAGGGGCTCAGATTGGGCCGAGGCCTTGGTTAAATTTTCTGTTTAGACATTAGAGGTTTAAAAGATGTTATCTGTGTTTTGAACACAAGTAGGCTTGTGGCCCAGTGGCAAAATGGTGCCACTTAGAGATCAAGGAGGTAGCGTCAACTAAGGATGCCCAAACTCAATGGGCATGAAGCCCAATTCCTTTAATTTTAATTAGCTAAATTTCAGCATATAGATGGGTAAGGTTGGACAGCAACAAGGCTTAAAAATAGGGAGATTTATCTATTGAATAATATAGATAATTGTACCGATATTAGTTATGAGTAGATTAAGGAGAAATGATGGGAGTTATCTGCTGTAAACAGAGTTGGCTGAAATTCCAACTCAGAGGGGAGGAAGAATAGATTTTGATTTGGCATAAGTGGTGCCAAAATTCCCCATGTTTGTCAATTTGTCCCGGTTTTCAGAAGAGGGTAATTTTAGCATTTGATAGGTAAGTGCCGAAATTCCCTATAAATAGGAGTGTATCTCTTCAAATTCTGGCATTTGAACCCTATTATTTGTGTCGAAATTCTCAATCCTTCTCTACACTCTCTATTCTCCTTTCTTTTCCAAAACCGAAACCTCTCAACTTTCTTCTCATCTCTATAACCAAATACCTTTGTCTATTCCTTTTTCTCTCTGTCTATTTCTCTACTAAAAGATGAAACCTCTTAATTCACTTTCTTTTTCCATTCTTTTCCTCTTGTACCAATTTTTTCATAAGTCGGGGTTTTCTTGAAGTGCCGATTTCTCTATAAAGGTAAGAACCGAATTCTTTTCTCTTTTGGTTTTGAGACTATAGCCGAATGGCTAATAGATTGATAGGCTATCTTTAGTTTGACTCTTTCGTTAATCGCATGTTCTTTTGGGTAGCACTCTGGAAAATCGTAGTAGATCGAATCATGCAGATCTCAAAAAGCCAAAAACCATTAATCTCTAGTATCCTATCGATTTCGGGATTTCAAGGTAAGGGATTTATTTAGATTCCTATTAAGATTCGCTATCATGATTGAGATATTAAGTCATATGATATGGTTTAACCCTATTTTGCTATAGTAGTTCTGACAAGGACTTTTTGGATGGAATCAAATATGGATCAGGCAAAAGAGAGGGTTGGGTCCGTAAACCCAATCCCTAAGTTTAAGAAACGAGCAATGTCTGCTATTCGAGATTGGCCGCCGGGTTGTGGAACGGCTTTTGAACAGCATCTTAGGCAGATAGCAACCGTATCAGCTTCTGACAGTGTTGGCATAGAGGGTGTCGTCGTAACCATAATAAGGTGTGTAGATTCTTAACACATAAGCATTGATATATTATATGTATGCTAAGGGCTAAAATCCAGAAAGAAAGGCTGTATGAACAGTCATATTACCTAGATGGGGTAGGCATGGGATGTCAGGTACGTACCCATAGAAACTTTTCTATGTGAATCGTAGCATGTGAAAGTATGAGATCTGTTAGATGGCTTGATGACTTGTTTCTTGTATGTATGCATGCATGGGATGGGATTGATTGATGGATTTATCGTAGGGAAGCAGGGTCGCGATGCGATCGTGGCTTTGCCATAGGCAGCATAGCTGTCGAATACTATAATGTATTTTGAGGTTCACGTAAGCGATCGGTCTATATGACAAGCAGCACAACTGCCGATATGGTGGGTAGCAGATGGAGGGTTGATTGTAGAAATCCCCACGGTGTAACGGTATGTACGGAGGTGTGGAGAGGATGGACTCTTAGGTTTTGGGATGGGCCACGATGCATGACATATTTTGTTACCATTGAATGCGGGCCAAGGCCCATAATGTGTTTGTGGGCCCTAGACTTTTATGTGTTTTCAAATTTTGCACACTGAGTTTGGTGACTCACTCTTTTATTTTTCCCACTCTACAGATGAGTAGTAGACCGTGGACACGGGAGCCGAGGTGGACTCGAGGGGCCATCAAGACTTTCATTATCATTATGGATTATTATTATTTTTTTGGGGAATATATTTTTGTAATAAGGCCCCATAACTTAGGTTTCCAAATTATTTGTTTCTTGTTTTACTCTATTTTACTTTAATATGTCACATGTTTATAAACCTATGTGTGCCCAAAGTCTTAATAATAAAATGGAGTGATAAATGGGCTTTTCAAATCCATTCAACATAAAAGTTTAAGTTTCTTTTATTTTTTTATAATGACTAAATAAATTGAAATTTTCAAAACCCATCTAAGCAAAGTTTTCAAGAATTAAACCCGTAGCATACCAGATCTGGTAATGACGTATGGGCCGGGTTTGGGGTATTACAATTGCCTAGCACCCTTTAGAGCCTAAAACCAAGAAACTAATATGAAATAAATTAAATTAAGCAGAAAAGAAATATAGATAAGGAAAATAAAAGAGAAGAGAAAAGAAAAATAGAACCGAAAAGGTTTCGGAGACCCTTGGCCTATCAATTAGCTGAAGCTGCTGGCATGAACTCATGTTGAGGTTTCCTCTGAGGAGACGATGCTTACCTTCTTATGTTTCTTCGGCATGATTTTTGTGTTGCTCAAGAGTCTTGGACCTTTTCTATGTACAGAGAGAAAAATTTGGAAGAAAAGTGAAGGAAGAAAGAAGATGGGAAAAAGGGGAAAGGCTGTGGAGATTTAAATAAGAATTCAAATCTGGCACGTTCCCCCACCTGTGTACCGAGGGTGTGTCGATTCACACGGTCGCATCGCATAGCCGTGTTATGGAGTGTGTTGTTCTTCCACGCCCGTTTGTCGATTGGCATACCCTTTCCTAAAAGGCTAGCATATGAGCATGGATGGAATGCACGGGCGTGGTTTGCCCATGCTCAATAAGTCAGTATCTTAGCACGGTCGTGAGGTACGGTAATGTTATTTTGTCGGTGACCGTGGTGTGGGTGGTTGGATCCGTGATGTTGGGGGGTGGGTGGACTGACTTGCACGGCTCTGCTCGATCAGTGTGGTGGTTCCGGTGGTCTACATGGCCACGGGCACGGCCGTGTGTAAGGCCATGTGGCCTGGAAATCTATATTTTTGTGTTAGTTTAAATGTTGAGAGGAGAAAGAAAGAAAGAAAAAAATAAATTTGAAAGTAAATAGTGTTAGTGCTTGGGTTGCCTCCCGAGAAGCACTCATTTATAGTCTTAAGCTAGATTGTCCTTGACTTTGAAAATTTTAGGGAGGTTTAAAGGTTTGAATATTTTCCCTTTTACTGACAGTTTTATTTTCATGACAAGGTTAGGTTGAGAAGCGTTTACCTTGAAATTGCCGAATATTGGATTGCTTACCTCGACTATTTCGTGTAGGAAAATATCGTGTACCTGAAGAAGTATTTCTCCCTTTTTCTTCAGGTATGTTGAAGTGATGTGAGGATCGGATTTGTCTAACAGCACTTGGTCTCCTATTTTAAAGTGATTTGATGTCCCTTTGAGCTCTCTGGTGGTTCCTTTGGTTTTACTTCATATGGATCCGACTTTTCTTTGGTATGTATCTTCTGCTCTTCTAAATTGTCAATCTTACGGTTTTGTTTTTGGTGTGATTCTTCTGTGACGACTTGAGGGCTATGGGTTGGCTCAGGTTTGATGCATTGTGATGTTTCCTATGATGAAGGTTGAACAATTTGGTTATCTATTGAAATGCCTTTCTTACCTTCATCTTCTGTTGTTTTGGCTGAGTTGAGAGCTTGAAGATTGACCGATTCTTCTCCTACACGAAGGATGAGTTCTCCTGTGGCAACATCAAATTTAGTCTTGGCAGTTGCAATCCTCATCCATGTCTAAAACAACAAAGTCTACTGCGAAAACAAATTTATCAATTTTTACTAGAACATCTTCAAGAATGCCCCTAAGAATTCTAACAGTTTTATTAGCTAGTTGAATACTCATCCTAGTTTGTTTGGGCTTCCTTAGACCTAGTCGTTTAAACAATGCATAAGGTATGACGTTTATACCTGCCCCTAAATTAGCTAATGCATTATCAATAGTTAAACTACCAATTAAACATGGAATGAAAAACTCCCTGGATCTTTTAGATTATGTGGTAGTCTATTCTGTAGCATTGCTGAGCATGTTGCGTTGAGTTTCACATGGTGCTCTTCATATATTTTACGTTTGTTCTTCAAGAGCTGTCTTAAAAATCTCCTTGAGTCGGGCATCTGAAAAAGAGCTTCAAGAAGAGGTAAGTTAATATGTAATTTCTTTAGAAGTTTTAGAAACTTACCGAATTGTTCCTCAGAATCATCTTTTTTCAATGCTTCGAGATATGGTATGCGAGGTTGGTACTCTTTGATTACCGGTTTTGGCTTTTCATAAGCTACCTCTTTTTTACCTTTTTCTTCCCTAGTTCTTGTGCTGATGTGGGATTGTCTACTCCTGGACCCTCTTGAGCTGTAATGGCCTGAATCTGCTCTTTTGGGTTCATCTCTATGTTGCTTGGTAGACGTCCTTGTTGGCATTCAGAAATTAGATTTGTGAGATGTCCCACTAACCTAGTAAGTTCTCCAACTTTGTTCTCGATTCCCTTGATCGACTTCTATTGTTCATCAAGTGTTGCTTCAGTCTTTTGGAGACGAGAATCTGTAGCTGCCATGAATTTTGTCAGCATCTCTTAAAGGTTAGATTTCTTTTCCTGTGGATAGGGCTGATTTTGGTAATTTGGAGGAGGTTGTTGCCTTTGGTTTCCTTGATTTCCTTATCCTCCCCACAAAAAATTTGGGTGGTTCATCCAACCTATATTATAAGTGTTACTATAAAGATTATTATTAGATCTGAAATTGTTACCTATATAGTTTGTCTGCTAGTTGTCTGCGCCCGGTTGGTAGGGTGGGTACTTAGAATTCACCACATTCCCGCTTGCTTCACATTGCATTACTGGATGTACCTGCGTAGAACATAAATTATCAAGCTTTTTATTCATTAACTCCACCTGCATTGACAGCATTGTCACTGCGTCTATGTTAAAAACTCCGGTGATTTTGTCGGTTTAGCCCTTGTAATTTGCCATTGATAGTTATTCAATGACATCTCCTCAATAAAATCGTAAGCTACTTCAAGAGTTTTGTTGTTCAAAGTTCCACCGGCTGATGAATCAATCATTTGCCTAGTTGGAGAATTCACACCATTGTAAAAAGTTTGGACTTGAAGCCACAATGGTAATCCGTGGTGTGGGCATCTCCTTAGGAGATCCTTGTATCATTCCCATGCATCATATAATGTTTCTGCATCATTTTGAATAAAAGAAGATATGTCATTCCTAAATTTGGCCGTTTTGGCTGGTGGAAATATTTTAAAAGAAATTTTTGGGTCATTTGATCCCATGTTGTGATTGAACCTCGTGGTAACAAGTTCAACCACTGCTTTGCTTTATTCCTTAATGAAAAAGGAATAACCGAAGACGTATGGCATCATCAGAAACGCCATTTATTTTGAAGGTATCAAAGAATTCTAAAAAATTAGATATATAAGTATTTGGATCTTCATCCTGCAAACCATCAAATTGAACAAACTATTGAATCATTTGTATTATGTTAGGCTTTAATTCAAAATTATTAGCAGCTATAGCGGGCCTAACAATACTAGATTCTGCTCCTGTCAAATTAGGTTTAGCATAATTCATACATAGTCTTGTGAAGCATTACATTCTTGCACATTTGGCGATGGATTGTTTTCGTCCATCCCTTGATGAGGATTGGATCTTTCTTGTTGTTCTTCTCTTTGGTAGTATAGAGCTCATCTAGTTTCTCTGCGATTTCTGTGAGCAGTAGCTTCAATGTCATTTTCGTATGCTAAAGGTCCTCTCGGGTTCCTTCTAGTCATAAACTAGAGGTACCTCTTAGGAGAAGAAATAAATTTAGTGTAAATAAAAATTTAACCTAAACTAAAAATAAAAGTAAATTGTGAAAATAATAAAATAATGGCTAAAGTAATAGAAATAGAGCTTTCTTAATATTTTAGCGTTTCCCGACAACGACGCCAAAAACTTGATCGTGTCAAATTGTCGAGTTTTAATATTTATAAAAAGAATGATCGAACTTGTAGACTAACTATGACAATGATAGAGGCAAGTGTACTTATCGAACAGTAGTATAGTTTAGGCAAGAGTATCTTATCGAACCCAAAGAAACCTAAAAGTACTACTACTCACTTTCTTTCTATTATTTAGCCTAAAATATGGAGTGATTGGTTTATGAAACTAATGAAAAAACTAAACTAGATGCAAAGACAAAAGAATGAATTGGAGAAAGACTTTAGGAAAACTCAGTTGGTGAAGACGATACCCTCAGGAAGAATCCACCTATGACTTCACTTATTATTTATCCCTCAACTATATGATTTATTTACTTAGCTTGATCCATGAGACTCCCTAACCTATATTAAACCCTCTCTCGAGGTGAATAACGTCTAACCTTAGGTTAATTAGTGAAACTCTCATTCTTTTATAATAACCCCCTAAGGAAGCAGTAAATCGATCAATGGATTCCCATATTAGGTTTCACCCTAATCTGAAAAAATCTCGTAACCCTATCTCTAGGCGCCCGATCTACTCTGCTCAATTATGCTAGATCTACTCTTAGGTAGGGTCTATTCCTCCTCCACCTAAGCACATCAGATTAAATTAAGCAACATAATTAAGAACAAACTAATAAACTAAGAACAAACTAAGTACTTATCATATAATTTAGAAATCAAATAACAAAATCAATTATAGGTTTCATCCCCTTCAGGTATCTGAAGGGTTTAGTTCATAACTAAATAAGAAAACATCTCAAAAGAAGAGATAAAACAAAACATAAGAAATCCCTAAAACTCCTTGAAGGAATTGAAGGAGAGATCCTCCGTCTTGAATAGAGTTCTGGCTTTTTGAGATGGATCAACTGGCTATCTTCAAGTGATACCCTAAAAGATGAAAGCTTCGGCAAGGGCTTCTTCCAAAAAACCCGTCTCCTCTTCAATGTCTGCCTTGGGTTGTTTATATAGGCTTTTAAGATGCTTTACTTGGCTCCTAAGTACCTCTTTCAAGTAGAATTACTATTAAGGTGTTTAAGTAGACTTAGGAGTATGTTTCTTTGGCTTCAAGAATCAAATTCCAAGTGAAATTGCTCATCCCGTGGTAGGGGCACGCCCATGGCACACACCCATGTAATTCGGGGTTGGGTCGTGCCTTGATTCTATTGTTGTGGGCACGGCCGTGTAAGTTAGGGTTCAGGTCATGCTTCAGGTCTGTCGACTGGGACACGGCCATGTAGATCGCTTGACACGCCCGTGTGTGGTAATGAGATGATGCGCGGCCGTGCAACTAGTGAGTTAGGCCGTACTCTAGGTAATCGGCGAGACACGATCGTGCAGTCTTGTGCCTGGCAGTGTTGATTTCTTGCTAAGGCCCAATTACCCTGTTTTAAGCCTGTTTTTGTGATCTTTTTATCCTCGGGTGCTTTCCTAAGTATATGACATGAAAAGAAAGGATTGCAAGCACCTTTTATATAAATCAAGGGCTAAATCATCAAAAAGTATATAAAATGTGGGATTAAAATATGTTACTTTTATGGTTTATCAGTAGGGGACACACGGCCAAATCACATGCTTGTACGCATGGCCGTGTGTCACACATAGCTGAGACACACGCCCGTGTGTCTACCCGTGGGGACGAAAATAGGCCACTTTTCTCAGCCAAATTCATCATCAACCTATAACAACATTTGAATACATTTACCAATGAATTTAAGACATTAAAACCAAACCAAAACCAATCTTATGCATGTCATATGAGCTCATATGTTCAAGCATTTAAACTTACCAATTTCATACTTATGTTTATAGGCAAATTTTATCAAATATACTAATTCAAAATCATTCATCAATAGGTTTATATACTCTCCTCCATATAACCATTTCAATACACACAACAAACATAATAAGGCCTTATATATTTACATCAAAATATGCTTCACACTAGCCATTCCAATGGCTAGTTATAACTAAAATATTCCTCATTTGATCAATTTTAGCTTATACATGCCATTATACCAAAATTTAACTTGTTTCATATACCAAAAAGTTCAAGGGATAGTGTGATATGATTTCGACCAAGTTCCAACCTTCACGAGCCTCCGAGTACTATAAAACAGAGGAAAGAAAACAGAGTAAGCATTTAATGCTTAGTAAGTTCATATAACATGAATTTAACTTACCAATCATAATCAATTAAAGTAAGCATATAAAACATGCATTCAAATTGTTATGGCTATTTGCCTAAACACATATAATCTCAAGAAATTTATTAGTCATGTATTTCATGTAAACATCAAGAATCAAATATGAGCTCATCATGTAATAACTTTCATAAATATGTGCTTTTCATATCATATTTCCATATAATATGTCCATTTCCATAATACCATCTTAAGTTCAATTTAACCATGTTAGTACTCTTCCCATTGAATTTATTTGAAATATCGATGGATACACATGTAGTACACTCAAAGTATACAAAACTGTAATCTGTCAACTCATAATCAAGGGTACCCATTATGGCACATAATCAGGAAACACTCTCTCGAGCCATATAACAGGATGCTCATATGAGCCAAGTAATAGGAAGCTTATCTGGGCTATAACAGGTAACTCATAAGAGTTTAAAATAGGAAGCTCTTAACAAGTAACTCCAAAAAGTTATTATCAGGGGGCTCCGGGTAGCCATTAATAGGAAGGTCAAGCGAGCCATATCAGGAAGCTCACAAAGAGCCTATATCAGGACACTCATAAAGAGTTGTTTTTGTGTCTGCAATGTATATAGGATCACAACCGATCATATAACAGGACGCTCACAAAGAGCTGCAGTAGTCCGCAACACATGCAGGATCACTACTGATCAGGATGCTCGCAGGAACCATATAACGGGAAGCTTGAGAGGGCTTATAATCTGATGCTCGTAAGAGCTATGGTGTGTTCGCAACATATGCAAGACCACAACCAATACGGAAAATCTTGTATCCATCAAATTTCATCTATTCAAACGGAATTTCATACTTATCGAGTATTTTCAAATTTATGATTAATTTCATAAACATAACAATTACATAATTCAACATTCACATATATAATATTCAATACATACATATAAATATACACAATTTAGTTACACAACCTTACCTTGATACTTGTTTGTATTCGAGAATATACTAATTTGATACTTTTTATTTTCCTCGTTCTAACTCCTTATTTGATCTTTCTGGATCTATATAAATTAATTTAACATCAATTGAACACATTTCATATCCATTTCAATCCAATTTACATCTTAGGAAAAAGTACCATTTTGCCCTTATACTTTTGATTCATTCCAATTTTGTCCCTAGGCTCGGAAAATGAAATTCATGCAATTTAATCCTTATTCCAAGCCTAACCGATTTTTACATACAACATTTACAGCACATGTATTTCACAAAAATTAGAAATTTTCCATGAAGTTTACATTTTTTTAATTTAGTCCCTAAATCACAATTTCATGAAAAATCACTTTATAAAAGTTGTTTATCTATCAATAACCATTCAATTTCTACCATAAATTTCAAAATTTCAGCATATAAATCCATGGAAAAATATTAATACCTTGATAACTTTTCAAATTGATCCCCAAAATAGATAGATTAGGTTGTTACGATCCCGAAAATGTAAAAATTACTAAAAATGGGGCATGATTACTTACCCAATTAAGCTTGACTGAATCTCTTCTCTTAGCTAAGGTTTCCATAGGAAATACTTGGGGAAGATGATGAAATAAGATCATATCCGGCTATTATCATCTTTATTTTTTTATTTCCAATTTAGTCCTTTTCTTTTTTTTTTCTAATTTTCCATGGATGATTCATCATAAATATATACTAACCCCATTTAATGGTCTAATTACCATATAAGGACCTCAAATTTTGAATTCCATAGCTATTTGATACTTATAGCTACTAGAACTCAACTTTTGCATTTTATCCAATTTGGTCCTTTCCATAATTAAGCATTTAATCGGTAAAATTTTCTTAATGAAAATTTCATATGTTATTCCTATCATAATGCAGACCATGCAATAATATTAAAATAAATTTTCTTTCTGACTCTAATTTGTGATCCCGAAACCACTATTCTGATTTCACTGAAAACGAGTCATTACACTCGATCTTTACTAGAATACCCCATAGATGTGACAGAACGATCATGATATTTATTTGATTTCTTTGAAGCTGATGATTGTGATGTTCCCATTAATCTTTTCCTCGAAGTTCGGCTTTCATCTGTGCCTGCCTCTTTTCTTTATTTAATTCTTCAGCTTTATGTGTTCGGTCAATCAGTACAACAAATTCTTTAAATTCCCGAATCCCAACTAATAACTTGATATATTCATTTAACCCCTCTTCAAACTGTTTACACATGGTAACTTCGGTCAGGATACACTCTCTGGCATATTTGCTTAATCTGACAAATTCTCGTTCATACTCGGATACTGTCATATTTCCTGTTTAAGCTCTAAAAATTCCTTCTTTTTATGATCAAGAAATATCTGGCTAATATACTTCTTTTTGAATTTAGTTTGGAAAAATTCTCTTGTAACATTTTCCCTCGGTACAATAGAAATAAATGTATTCCACTACTGATAGGCTAAATCTTTTAACAAAGATACTGCACATTTTAAACATTCAAGCTGGGATGCAAGATAATTCATTCAAAATCCTTATAGTATTTTCTAACCAAAATTCAACCCTTTCTGGATCATTTTCAGAAGTGGCCCTAAATTCTTCTACCCTATATTTACGAATTTTATCTACCGGAGGCTTACTTGTTCTAACATGTTCAATACCTTGTGGTATATCAGGAGCCGATTGAGAAACAGGAGGGGGAGGTTGTTGTAAAGTAGGAATTATTCTTAGAAATTCTATAAACCATTCATTAATCATTTGAAAGAAGACTTTTTTAGCCTCGTCACCTTGGCCCTCAAATACGGGCCTTCTACTACTGGAAGCAACTCTTTAAACTGAAGCTTGAGCATTACTCTCAGCTTCCACAAATTCAGCTCGGTTGGACGAGATTACTTTATTAAAACATAACTAAAATGGTCAAGAGATATCACACTATCACAAATTATATAATGACATGTATAGATAAACTCGTGTTTGCTAAGTTAGTCCTAGAATCTGCTAAACCATAGCTATGATACCAATAAATGTAATACCCCTAACCTATATCCGTCGCTGGAATAAGGTTACAGAATATTATCGGAGTTTAGAATAAATATAGTTAATTCATGTCATTTACTATTCATAATCGAAACCAATCATATATAATCATATAGTCCCTTAAATGGACCCTCAAGGCCCAACTTATGCGTTAGAAACAAATCGGGACTATATCGAAAACTCAGAGAATTTTTCCTGAGATTTCAAAATTTTTCTTAAAAATAAGGGGTCATACGCCCGTGTGGGTAGGTCGTATGGCTCACAGGCCAAGTGACACACCCGTGTCTTAGGCCGTGTGGGCATTTAATGTGAGACACACGAACATGTCCTAGCCCATGGCCATACCCGTATAACACTCTGACTTAGGTCACACGGCCAGCCACACGTCCATGTGCTAGGCCGTGTGGACAATTAATTTTCAAAATTAGGTGCAGGATTCACACGGGCAAGACACACGCCCGTGTGCTAGGCCATGTGTCACAAACGGTTGAGACACATGCCCATGTCTCTGCCCGTGTAAGCAATTTGGAGCATTTTGTTTCTAAATTTTAAGATGCAGGGGGGCCAAACGACACGCCTATATGCGTGGCAGTGTGTCACACACAGTTGAGACACACGCCACTGTGTCTAACCTTGTGGACGAAAATAGGTCATTTTCAAGGCCACTTTTCTCACCCAAATTCATCATCAATCAATAACAACATTTGAATACATTTCCAACCAATTTAGACATTAAAACCAAACCAAAACCAATCTTATGCATGTCATATTAGCTCATATGTTCAAGTATTTAAACTTACCAATTTCACACTTATATTTATAGGCAAATTTTATCAAATATACTAATTCAAAATCATTCATCAATAGGTTTATATCTCTCCTCCATATAACCATTTCAATACACACAACAAACATAATAAGGCCTTATATATTTACATCAAAATATACTAAACACTAGACATTCCAATGGCTAGTTACAACAAATATTACTCATTTTATCTATTTTAGCCTATACATGACATTATACCGAAAGTTAACTTGTTTCATATACCTAAAAGTCCTAAGGATAGTGTGATATGACTCCAACCAAGTTCCAACCTTCATGATAAACCGAAATAGTAACATATTTTATTCCCACATTTAGCATACGTTTGGATTATTTTTCCCTTTAATTATGGAAATAGGTGCTCTTAATCCTTTATTTTCATGTTTTATACTGAGTAGAGCACCAGAGGATGAAAAGAATGAATAACGGGCTAAAAATGGAGAAAATGGGCCAAAGCATGAAATCCACACAGCCTGGGCCCAAGACCACATGGCCGTGCCTCACAAGAAAAGTCGACCACGGCTTGAACCTCAAAATATATGGCCATGCCTCATCAACAAGATTGACCACTGCCTAGCCATGATTTACACGGGCGTATGCCATAAGGATAGTGTGATATGACTCCAACCAAGTTCCAACCTTCATGATAAACTGAAATAGTAACATATTTTATTCCCACATTTAGCATACGTTTGGATTATTTTTCCCTTTAATTATGGAAATAGGTGCTCTTAATCCTTTGTTTTCATGTTTTATACTGAGTAGAGCACCAGAGGATGAAAAGAATGAATAACGGGCTAAAAATGGAGAAAATGGGCCAAAGCATGAAATCCACACAGCCTGGGCCCAAGACCACATGGCCGTGCCTCACAAGAAAAGTCGACCACGGCTTGAACCTCGAAATATATGGCCATGCCTCATCAACAAGATTGACCACTGCCTAGCCATGATTTACACGGGCGTATGCCATGGGCGTGTCCCTGCCACAGGAAAATAGAATTCTATTTGGATTAGGGTACTTAGAGGCAAATAAGCATATTCCAAAAACCTATATAAAGACATTAGAGGCCAACCTTTACGGGGCATTTACCTAGGCCAAAGAGCCGAGTTAGAGCAGTTGAATTCAGGGATTTACTCGAAGAAAGGTAGTTGATTCGTCTCAATAAGCTACAATTATACTCAAGACAGAGGATCTCTCATTCAATTCCTTCAAGGGGTTTTAGGGATTTCTTATGTTTTGTTTTATTTTTTCTTCTGAGATGTTTTCTTTTACAATTATGAACTAAACCCTTAGATACTTGAGGGGGATGAAACCTAAGACGGATCTTGTTATTGTTATCTGAGCTGTATGATAAATATTTGATTTGTTCTTAACTATGTGTCTTAATTCTTGTTTTGATATTTTTGGGATATTAATTCAAGTGTGATGTGCTTAGGCAGAGGAGGAACAGACCCTGTCTAAGAGTAGATCTAGCATAGTTAAGCAGAGTTGCTCGCGCGCCTAGAGATAGGGTGACAAAAATCTACAGGATTAGGGTCAAACCTAATATGGGAGTCCATAGATCGAATTAATGCAATTCTATGGTTTTTAATTAGAAAGAGATTTCAATTAATCAACCTAGGGTTAGACGTTAGTAGCCTTGAATAAATGGATTAATATAAATTAGGGAATCCTACGGATCAAGTCAAATGAATAAATCATCTGGTTTAGAGTTAGATAACAAGTGAAGTCTAGGTGGATTCTTCCTCAAGTATTGTCTAAATCAATCGGTTTTCTCTCAAGACTTTTCCCCAATTTCTTCTTTGTCTTAGTACCTTTAGCTTAGTTAAATAGTTAATTTTAGATTAGATAAGAATCCACTTAATTCTTATGCTAAATAATAGAAAGAGAGTTAATATTAGTACTTTTGGTTCCTTTGGGTTTAATAATCCTGTCTTGCTGCTAACTATACTATCGTTCGATAGGTGCACTTTCCTCCATCATTGTCTTAGTTAGTTTCTAGGTTCGATCATTCTTTTTATAAATTTTTAAGACTCAACAGATAAACGATCACTTCACGAGCCCCCGAGTACTATAAAATAGAGGAAAGAAAACAGAGTAAGCATTTAATGCTTAGTAAGTTCATATAACAAGAATTTAACTTACCAATCATAATCATTTAAAGTAAGCATATAAAACATGCATTCAAATCGTCATGGCTATTTGCCTAAACTCATATAATCTCAAGAAATTTGTTAGTCATGTATTTCATGTAAACATTAAGAATCAAAGATGAGCTCATCATGTAATAACTTTCATAAACATGTGCTTTTCATATAATATTTCCATGTAATATGTGCATTTCCATAACCAGCCATCTTAAGTTCAAGTTAACCATGTTAGAACTCTTCCCATTGAATTTATTTGAAATATCGATGGATACACATGTAGTACACTCAAAGTGTATAAAGCTGTAATCCTCAACTCATAATCAAGGGTACCCATTAGGGCACATAATCAGGAAGCACTCTCTCTAGCCATATAATAGGATGCTTATATGAGCCATGTATCAGGAAGCTTATCCGGGCTATAACAGGTAACTCATAAGAGTTTAAAACAAGAAGCTCATTGAGCTTAATAGGTAACTCCAAAGAGTTATTATCGGGGGCTCCAGATAGCCATATAACAGGATGTTCAAGTGAGCCATATCAGGAAGCTCACAAAGAGCCTATATCAGGACACTCGTAAAGAGCTGCGTTTGTGTCCGCAAAATATGCAGGATCACAACCGATCATATAGCAGGATGCTCACAAAGAGCTGTGGTAGTCCGCAACACATGCAGGATCACTATCGATCAGGATGCTCGCAGGAACCATAAAATGGGAAGCTCGAGAGGGCTTATAACCGAATGCTCGTAAGAGCTATGGTGTGTTCACAACATATGCAAGATCATAACCAATACGGGAAATCTTGTATCCATCAAATTTCATCTATTCAAATGGAATTTCATACTTATAGATCATTTTCAAATTTATGATTAATTTCATAAACATAACAATTACACAATTCAAAGTTCACTTATACAATATTTAATTCATACATATAAATATACACAATTTAGTTACACGAACTTACCTCGATACTTGTTCGTATTTGAGAATCTACTAATCCGATTCTTTTTCATTTCCTCATCCTAACTCCTTATTTGATCTTTTTGGATCTATATAAATGAATTTAACATCAATTTAACACATTTCATATCCATTTCAATCCAATTTACATCTTAGGCAAAAGTAACATTTTGCCCCTATACTTTTGATTAATTCCAATTGTCCCTAGACTCAGAAAATGAAATTCATGCAATTTAATTCTTATTCCAAGTCTAATCAGTTTTTGCATATAACATTTATAGCCCATGTATTTCACAAAAATAAAAAATTTTCATGAATTTTGACATCTTTACAATTTAGTCCCTAAATCACAATTTTATCAAAATTTCCTTTACAAAAGTTGTTTATCTATCAACAACCTTTCATATTCTACCATAAATTTCAAAATTTCAACATACTCATCCTTGGAAAAATTTCACCGCTTTGACATCTTTACAAATTGATCCACAAAAAAAAATAGATTAAGTTATTACGATCTCGAAAATGTAAAAATTTCTAAAAAAGGGGACATAATTACTTACCCAATTAAGCTTTCTTGAATCTCTTTCTCTTAGCTAAGGTTTCCATAGAAAATATTTGGGGAAGATGATGAACTAAGATGATATTAAGTTATTATCATCTTTATTTATTTCAAATTCCAATTTAGTCCTTTTCTTTTTCTAATTTTCCATGGATGATTCGTTATAAATATCTATTAAATCCATTTAATGGCCTAATTACCATACAAGGACCTAAAATTTTGAATTCCATAGCTATTTGATACTTATAGCTATTAGAACTCAACTTTTATATTTTATGCAATTTGGTCCTTTCCATAATTAAGCATGTAATCTGTAAAAAAAATTCTGAACGAAATTTTCATATGTTATTCCTATCATAATGCAGACCATGCAATAATATTAAAATAAATTTTCTTTTTTACTCGGATTTGTGGTCTCGAAACCACTATTCTAATTTCATTGAAAACGAGTTGTTACAAGGTTCTTGTAATGTTAGTAATAATACTAGAACGTTTCTAATTTTACAAGCAATGAATGGAATCTAGCAATGCATCATTGCTACCCAAGTTACAAGAAGTCGTGATTTGACATAACCTTTCTGTGATAATCTTTCCATGTATTATATCCTTTCATCCTTAATATCTAAATTGGACACAAGTCATGGAATAGTCACACTTGTATAGTCCAATCTCACATTTCTTGATATTCTGAATAGATTAAAGTAAACAAATAAGTGTGATATCTCATATCAACTTATTCGAGCATGGTCATGCATTTCTAGTCTCACTCCATCAAGAGGCCTAAGATATTTCTCCCATTATGTAGGAGGGACAAATCTTATCTTGATTAACCATATCCCTTTAAATAGATTGTGACATACCTAACATCAGTCTTTATTGTATAATATGTTATGGTAGATGTTTGACTGTGTCAAAATATACAACTCACTATGTTAGGACAATGATGATCTCAAGTTTGAGGATCATATACATAGTCATCACTATGAGTAATTTTGATACTATTACATAATAATCCAAAAACCATACTCATAGCGAGGTCAGTCCAGTATGTTGTTCTCTAACACATACTCATGTATCGATTTTGACATCCTTACGTCAATGACAACACTTTGTCATCAATCAACTACACATTAGTCTCAATGCATTATCATTTTCCAAGCTATAATAATACTTGAATAAAGACCTTCTAAGAATAATCAGATTATTCTCAGGAACTTATTATTAACCAGTTTATTTGTAGACATAGAAAAAGAAACTAAAATAACAATGACAATGCATTATATTAACAAACAATGTAAAATGAGTATGTGATTACAATTATCTCATGATTGGTCTTTGGGCATACTCTAATAGTACCCTGTAGTCCAGATCTAGTGATCGGGTCAAGTATGGAGTGTTACATTTTAGTTGTTTCAGAGTTTTGGATTAGTTTATCCTCGAGAAATATAATTTTGGAAGATAGCCCTTGTATGCATGTTATGTTATTCTGGCTCAGCCCCTCAATTTGATATTAAGTTGTATTATGTCGCATAGTTTATATGTATTGGCAAATAGATTTTGGGGAATATAAGATAAGGGGGAGAACTCACATACTACTGATTAGAGTATGAGTATTCATGAATCATAAGGAAAATGTGAAATAAATTGTATCCATTAGTTCAAGTACAAGAGAATAGGTAGGGTGAATACAATCTAAGCCAAGAAATTAATTTTCCCCCTTAACGGATTTGATAGTAGCAAGCTGCATTTTCATGGTCTCATTCTCTTTGCTCTTGGCTGGGTTATTCGAGAGGAAGTGGGCTTGTCCCTCGAGATTTGTTGGAAGGAAGAGTTTGTCACCGAGGGATAGAGAACATAAAAGTCAAGATCAAAATTTGTGAGTTTGTGCAGGAAATTGAAATTTACTCGACTTATATCAAAAGGGCCCACAACAACTTGGGCGTGCATCATCAGATTCAACCTTAACATAGGCAAAAAGTTCTTTGTATTAGCTTTGGTTTATGCTTTATAGTTTTCTAAAGCCCCGTGGCTTTCCCTTTAGAGCCGCTCCAGGTCAGGGACGTATTGCTCTTCTAAAATTTTCTTCTCAGCCTCTAGTTTGTGGACTTTCTCCTCCACCTCTTTCTTCTTAGCCTCCAAGGATTTGTACTTAGTTTCCCAAGTGGAGACAAAATTAATGAGCTTTAATTTTGGTGGATTGTGTTTCCATGAATTTGGTGGAGCTCGCTAAGTGATTCCTTAACTAAATCTAAGGATTTCTTGAATTCAACTTATTGGCTTTGTTCTCATTGCAAAGTTCAGATAGGGCCCAACGAAAGGGTCCGCACTCCACCACCATCAGCTAGAAATAACCTATTACTTTTTAAGTTAAGATTTCTATGTAGTTGTTAAAGAAGAAGAATGATAGACACTCTCCCAAATCTAGAGACAAGTCCCTTTGACATTTATGTCTGATATCGTTAGGGGATTACGGTTACTATCCTACCCTGATGTGATCTTTCCAGGGGAGGAAGGTATGTACCTCGCCAGATGGAGAAATTAGTTGTAAAAAGCAGAAAGGAGAAACTTGTGGGAAGGAGTGGATGGTACCAAAAGAAGGCTCCGTAGGACAACCCAATATTCTAAAGTGATTTAGAGTTAGTTTCTTTCCATGCCACAATTCATAAGGTGTCTTACAAGCAAACTTGGCTGACACATTATTTAGAATATAACAAGTCGTTTGTATCATATGTCCCAAAAGGAAGTAGGGAGTTGTAAATAGCTTAACATTGAACGAACCATGTCAAGTAAGGTTCTATTCCTTCTCTCAACTACGACATTCTTCTGTCGATGTCTGATGTAGTCAACTAGGATAGAATCTCATTCTCTATGAGGTATCCTAAGAACTCATCGAACAAGTATTATCCATTTGGTTAGGTCAAAGATTCTTTATAAATAAATCTAATTGATTTTCCACTTCTATAAAAAATTCTCAAAATTTAGCAAAGGTTTCACCTTTACGGTGCATTACATACATATATACATATCGAGAATAGTCATCGACGAAAGTCACGTAATAATTGTAACCTCCTCAAGCACTAGTACTCATGGGACCACATACATCAGTTTGCACAAGTTCCAATGGTAGGTTGGTCCTTCTACCTTTCACATTGAAAGACCTCTTAGTCATTTTACCTTTCAAGCAAGATTCACATTGTGGAAGACTAACTTTGTTAAGTATACGTCAGGAACCATCTTTCATGAGTATAGTGATTTTTCGTGGTTAATATGACCAAGTCTTAAGTGCCATAGGTACCTCTTATTAGAGTGACAAGTTTTAAGCTTCTTATTTAACATTTTAGTTTGAAGCATCGAGTAGTTATCCGATTTGATAAAATGGAGATTGTTTTCCATCCATCACTTCAAATCAAAAATAATTTTGTTAATAAAAATCCCTTAATTGAATGTTACGGAATAACCATCGTTAAATAAATGTGCTACAGAAATTAATTTCCTCTTAAAAAGAGGTACATAAAACACGTCTTTTAAAACAATATTTCTAATACTATCAAAATGTAAAATACTTTATCCCACTACTTTGACTGAAACATAGCTCCCATCTCCGGTTCGCAATGAGAGGCTCCTCTCATGCAAACTTCTCATTTCGCTAAACCCGTGTAAAGAAACATAAACATGGTTAGTGGCTCAAAAATCAATAACCCAATTATCAATTGATTTTTCTACTAAGAAAGCTCGGTAATCCAAATACTCATTGCAGTTTGATATGAAGTGTCATTTCCTGTTGTAGAAGAAACATTTGACCTTTTTAAGATCCTTTGACTTCTTAATCTTCTTCCTATCTATACGAGATGGAACTGAAGACTTAGTCGGTATCTTCTTTTGCTTAGCTTTCTGCTTCCCCTTAGAGAACGTGAAACACCCCAAACCCGGCCCAAAAAGCCTGACCGGATTTGTTATGTTCCTCGAATCTAACTTTAGCAAATTCTAGTTTTATTTAAGAAAAACTTAATGATTTTTGTAGAAAGCAGTTAAGTTAATATTATAGCATTGAAATCAAATTGTATAGTAAATTTATGTCTTTTAAAACATTACTTTCTAAGGAATTAATAAATTAAAAGAAAACCAAATTTAAGGAATTTACTTTAAAATATATTTATATTAGTGACAAAAACATTTTAAATTATTTATCGAAAAACCATTTAGTTATTTAATAGATATTTGTCCATGACAAAATAAAAGTCCAAACACAAAATTAAAAAGCAGGTTTATAGTGGCCTTATTACAAAAATAGCAAAACCCATAATAAAATCTAAGTAGCAAAAATTAACTTAAATAAGTTTAAGTAGGAAAATTTCAAAATACTTTGAAAATGCATTGGCCACCTCAAGTCCTTGCGACCCGATCCATCGTGACTCTGAATCATCGAAAAGTTATCCTAAAAAAATGGGTGAGTCATAAACTCAATGTGTAACACATACATTAAAAAGCCCATTTTATCATATGCCTTAAAGCCCAAAATTTCACATATGGCCATAGGCCCATTTAACTCATATATAGCCCAAAGGCCCATTTTCATAGCAGATTACATAATAATCATTTAAATCACATAGATATGCACATATAATGAAATGCAAACCGGCCCACCTAAATATCCATCCGCTACACACCACGCGTACCAACCAACACACCGTGGGATTACTAAATCGACCCTCCATCCGCTACACATCATCGAAGGCGATTCTTGCGGTCAACATGCACATCGCCCTTATAATTTTGTGGCAAGGCCACAGACAAAATTGTGATTGAAGTCACCAGATTTCATATTTGTGACCAAGTCACCAAATTTCATATTGTGACCAAGTCACCAGATTTCATATTGTGACCGAAGTCACAGAATTGAATATGTGACCAGTAGTCATGGAATGTGGTAAAACCACCGAATACTTCCTCCTTTATCAAATATACCCATATGCCCATGCACATACATATCGTTTAGTTTTCATGCCATTTACCCCAAAATCGTAATATAATCATACTTATTTCACATTTTATGCATATAGCAAAATTAACGAAATATTGGGGTAAGCGATACTTGAATATCATATACCTTTGAATGGTATCCAAAATCATTATTAAACACATTATCATAAAATCACATATAAAATAGATCTATGAGTTTTTAATGTGGGTTACACACCTTATGACGGTGAGAATGATACTCTCTGCTCGTCAACACCTAGTTAATCATCACACTTGGTTAGTATACACTATTACTAATAAAATTATACTATTGATGAGGGATCTAAATCCTTACCCTCGGATTCTCGAACAACCATTATTTGTGGTTTTTCTCCGCTAGATGGATCAAAACCCACTGATATCCCACCAACGTAAAGTGGTTGGTTTATACGACTACTTCAAATAACCGATCTTTATTAGCGGAGGGTCCACAACCGGTGGAAAATCTCTTCACCGACATGACCCTTCTTTTGAAGTTCGATGGTAAACATTGCCTCCTCTCTTGCAAATACTCCATACCGCTCTTTTCTTACCTATCTTGTTAGTCTTAAATCACCCTAAAAATAAAGGCGATTAGTGATCCATTCTAAAAGGATTAATATAACCAATGTGGAAAAATCTTACCTTGGATGATTTCAAAGGTTACTTCTTAAAAGTTGGCTTCAACAAGGATCCCTAAAAATCCTTTCCAAGGATTCGGCCTAGGAGAGAAAATAAGAGATTATGATTCTAAATTTGCCAAAGTAAAAGAAAGAAATAATGAAAACGATTGACGAAAAGTTTTACTTACCCACTTGAAGATTGACTTAAAACAAAAAGAAAAGAATAAAATGGATTAGGTGGTTTTGGTTTGTACAAAAGAAAAGGAGAAAAGATGGTGATTTCGACTTTAACAAAGAGAAGAGAAAAGATGATGGTTTCAAATATGATGGTTTTGGTTTTAACCAAAAGAAAAGAAAGAAAAATGGTGAAAAGATTATAGGATAGTTTGGCTATGAGAGAAGAAAGAAAGAAAATGAAATGAGAAGGAAGAAAAGGAAGAAAAGAGAAAGAGAAAGAGAGATTAAAAGAAGATGATTTTCAAAGAGAAAAGAGATAGGTTTTGGGGCTTAGGTGCATTCGCCAAGAGGGAGAAATGAAGAAAATGGTGCTTGAACTTTGGTACATTCGACAATGAGTGAAAAAGAAAAGAAGAAAGGCTTTTCCAACTTTTGATGCTTTTGACAAGAATTTTGAGAGAATAGGAATTTTAATCGAAATGGTCAAAATGGGAGCCAAAACAAAGAGAAGTTTTACCTAATGCCCATAGCAAGATTAACTAAGAGGAGAGTTTTTGGAGAAATGAGAAAGATGCACAATTGCTAGAACTTTTGGCCAACTTTCACCCTAACTCAAGTCAAATTGACCAACAAGGAAGCCAACACAATCCCCTTTTCCTCCACAATTCTTCCCTATCAACCCTAAGATTGCTATCACCATTAACCACCCTCTTTAGTCCCTAAATCGACTAGGTTCATGGTCAAATGACCATGAACAAGTTTCCCAAACATTGCCCACATATCAAGCCTCTTGTCCCTTATCTTATCATCCTATCTTGATTCCATGCCATAATTCTTTAGCTTGCCTTTTCATATGGTCAAATAGCCAAAATTAAAAGAATGCTCATCCTTTCTAGAAGAACCTTGGCCGACACTATAGGGAAGGAAACAAAAATAAAAATTCTCCCATTTGCTAGCTAGGGATTGAACCTCTCCCTCAAGCACTCATCCATGTGTCCTTACCACTTTGCTAATTACTCATGTTATGCTTTAAGCTCCTTGTCATTAATTCTTAAAGCCTAACATGCTTAGCTCCATCTTAACTATTAGAAATTGAAAGTTCCACTAAGCATTCACTTAATTAATGATGTTCAAAAATAACTTCCAAAACATACTCAATCATAATTAAACTTGCAACATCATTCAATTAAGTAAGATGCATAACCCCTAATTATTAGTATGTTACAGTTCTACCCCCTTAAAATAATTTCGTCCTCGAAATTACCTGGCTGGAATAAGTGAGGGTATTCTTTGTCATCGCTTCCTCCGGTTCCCACAAAGCTTCTTCCGATCCATGATTTCGCCATAACACTTTGACAAGAGGAACCGACTTTCTCCAGTAAAACCTTTACATCTCGCTCCGAATTTGAATTGGCTCCTCTTCATAAGACAAATCTGGTCTTAATTCCACCTCCTCAATCGGCACTATATGAGATGGATCCGACCAGAATAGTAGCGTAGCATTAAAACATGGAACACATCGTGCATTTGCTTCAACTTCAAGGTAATTCTAAGCGATATGCCACGATCCACCCGCTTCAAAACTCGATAAGGTCCAATGAACACGGGACTTAGCTTCCTTTGCGACCAAATCTCATTACCTTTTCCAAGGTGAAACTTTTAGGAAAACTTAGTCCCCACAAAGAAACTCTATTTCTTTCCGCTTTAGATCTGCGTCGACTTTTGCTGTCGGATGCTTCTTTTTAACCGAGCCGGATTACCTTAACCTTTTCTTGATTTAGCCACTATTTACGGACCCAAAATCGGCGTTCCCTAATTACATCCAATACGTAGCGGCGACACTTAATCCATATAGTGCCTCATATGGTGCCATCTAAATCTTGGCTTGGTAACTGTTGTTGTCATGAATTCGCTAACGGTAAGAATTCCTCCTAACTTCCCTTGAAATCTATCACACATCCCTTAACATATCTTCTAAGATTTGGATTACTCGTTCGATTGGTAGTCGATTTGTGGGTGAAATGCCGTCTTGAAGTCCAATCTGGTGCCCAAAGCTTTGATGCAATGCTTTCCAAAATCGAGGCGTAAACCTTGGGTCTCTATCTGAAATGATTGACAACGGCACTCCATGCAATCTCACAATCTCGATACATATAACTTCGCCAATTTACGCAAAGAGTAATCAACCCGAGGCGGGATAAAATGTGCGATTTTGTCAATCGGTCCACTATCACCCAAACGAGTCTTTCTTAGTAGGCGTAAGAGGAAGCCCACCGACAAAGTCCATGGTGATTCTCTCCACGTCCTTTGTGGAATCATGTCGATCGAAGCAATCCGAAGGTACTTGATGTTCACCTTGACTTGCGACACGTTAAGCACTTTCCTACATACTCGTAACTTCGCTTAAGTCCGTGCCACCAAACCGATCTCGCAAGTCTCGGTATAACTTACTTCCTCCGGGATGCATAGCATAAGGGCTACTATCGACTCTCAAGAATCTTTTACCTCAACTCGATCCCCGGCATACGGACTTTACCTTTGAAACACAAGACCCCATCATTGTTAATACCAAAATCTTCCAATTCTCCACTCTGCACCTGTCGAAGTTTTGCACTCAGATCATCGTCAACTAATTGCCTCTCTTTCACTTGACTCAACCATGTCGGTCTAACTTGAAGTTCTGCCAACAAGCTTCCGTCATCGTAAAGACTAAGATGTGCAAACATCGCCCTTAAATCTGACACCACTTTCCGACTTAGAGCGTCTGCCACCACATTCGCCTTGCCCGGGTGGTACTCTATAGAATAGTCGTAGTCTTTCAATAATTCTATCCACCTTCTCTGCCTCAAATTTAGTTCTTTCTGAGTCAGTAGATATTTCAGACTCTTGTGGTCCGTGTATATCACTGACTTTTCCCCATATAAATAATGTCTCCAAACTTTAAGAGCAAAGACTACAGCTGCCAACTCCAAATCATGCGTCGAGTAATTAACCTTGTGTGGTCTCAACTGCCGAGACGCATACGCAACTACCTTCCCGTCTTGCATCAGAACACATCCTAATCCCGTGTGAGAAGCGTCGCAATACACGATGAAATCCTTTTCTGCCTCAGGTTGAATCAAAATCGACTTGGTCAAAACCTTCTTGAAGCTTCAAAACTCTCTTGTTGCTTATCCCCACATGAAAGGTACTTCTTTTCTCGATAATTTTGTTAAAGGTGCGACTATCGAAGAAAATCCTTCAACAAATCTTCTATAATAGCCTCGCTAACCCCAAGAAATTGCGAACCTCGATTCAGACTTAGGTGGTTTCCAATCTAGCAGAGCCTCAATCTTTCGAGGATCCACCTTATCCCTTCGCAGATACCACATGGCCTAAAATGCAACCTCTTTCGACCAAAATTCACACTTCTTGAATTTGGCATCGATTCTTCTCCTTAAAACTGTAACACAATCCGAATATGCTCATCATGTTCCATTTCGGACTTAGAATACACCAGGATGTCGTCTATGAATACCACGATGAATTGATCCAAGTAGAATTTGGAAAATTGGTTCATCATATCCATGAACGCATGGTGCATGTTCGTCAATCCGAATGGCATTACCGAAATTCATAATGCCCATATCTAGTTCGGAAAGCCGTCTTATGGATATCCACTTCTTTCACTTTAAGTTGATGATACCCGACCTTAGATCAATCTTTGAGAATCTGCGGCTCCCATAAGCTAATCAAACAAGTAAATCGATCCTTGGCAAAGGATACTTGTTCTTGATGGTCGACTTATTCAAGCTGCAGTAGTCTATACACATTCTCATCGATCCATCCTTCTTCTTCACAAATAAGACCGATGCTCCCATGGAGACACACTAGGTCGAGATGAATCCACGATCAAGCAACTCCACGAATCGAGCCTTAAGCTCAACTAACTCTTTCGGTGCCATTCTATATGGAGCAATAGAAATTGGCGTCGTTCGTGCAATAAATCAATCCGAATTCTACTTCACGATCCGAAGGCAAACCGGAAGTTCTTCCGAAAAACATCTACAAATTCATTCACGTCCTAACTCCTCAGCGGTTGCTTCCTTAGCCTCCAAGGCACTCACCAACATCGGAAGGCTACATCCCTTTCTAACCATTTTTTACGCCTTAAGAGCGGATACTACATTAGATAAGTAGTTAGTCTCTCGCCCATCACTACAACTTCTTTGTCATCAAGAGTTCTTAAGGACATTAAACAGAACACAATCCACATTTGCACGATACTTCACAAGCTAGTCCATGCCTAGGATCAGGTCGAATTCTACGAATGGCAACTCCATTAAATCATCCGGAAATTGTATCCCTTGAACTTCTAAAGGCACTTCCTTAAAAAGTTTGTCTATAACTCATGCATCCTAAAGGACTAAATACGATAATCTTCCTAGGTACAGTCTCGAAGTCACATGCAAAGTTCGGATACTTTACTAGCAATGTAGGAATGAGTTGACCCTATATCTATCAAAGCAATAAAGGGCAACCGTAAATCGAAGCGTGCAGTGATAACATCAAAAGCGTCACTATCCTCTGCGATTTAATCGCATATACGGACTGGTTGTCTCGCCTCAGAGCTACCACTGCCTCTGCCTGAAGTTCCACGACCTCTACCAGAGCCATTACCCCTTCCATTTGGACCACGGCCCCTTATTGGCTGCTGTTCACCTCTGCCAGCCTGATTAACACCCTGACTTACTGGGCGGTTCTTATCTGAATTCTTCGGGCAATCCTTGATCATATGGTCTTTAGATCCGCACTTGAAACATCCCCCGATCTTTTTCCAACATTCTCCTGAGTGCATTTTCCCACAATGGGCACAAGCACGATGTTGTCCACCCGTAGCAGTCTGTCGGTCATTCATTTCTTGGTTTCTTGAAAATTCCGGATGACCTCGAAGACCCAAAGCTTCTCTTATTTCTATTACGACCTACATCCGGTTACGTCTTTACGTCCGCTTAACCTCTTGACTATTCTTGCTCTTTCTACTAAGATTGCAAAATCTCTTTTTCGGTCTTGAGTAATCATCACTCATGCAGTTCATCTCTAAGTCCATCCTCAATCGACACACCGTTCATATTCAAGAGCTACTATCCCTCCGGCATAACGGCTAAGTCGCAAAAACTCGCTTCATACTCACTATCGACTTCTTGCCTTGCACTAGATTCAAAATGTCTTCCTCTGGGAATCGATGTAGCTAGCTCCAACGTATTTTCCTTGAATTTAATTTTAAAATACCCCAATCCGATTCGATCTACGAGGGTACTTTCCATGATAGTTAGCCACCCCGGTAGGCTTCATCACGAGTAGTGAAATAGCACCATTCAATTTCTCTTGAAGATGCGGTCTAAATCATTCATAATCCTCTCATTGCCTCCAACCAAGATTCCGCTACATTTGGAGCTACTCCGGATACTCTCTCGAAAACCTCGGCTCCATTTGATCTTAGTCTCTCGACTCGACTTTGAGACCCATTTCAGAACTAGCCGCTACTCGTTCTAAAACTCGCATGACCGACTTGTGATCTGCGTCACCTCTTTCATTTTGCTCTTGAAAATCCACCCCAACAGCGGTGGTGGAGCATCATTTGGAACCTTGACCAGATCTAGCTGGTTCCGACACGACCATTCTTCCTCGTCACGTCTCGACGTCCACGTTCCCTAGAGCTCATGTCTACTACGTGTCTTATCTGTTTTACAAAGAAGTCTTATGTATTAGAATCTTTTCACTTCTTATTAAAAGAAAGTTTTATGAAATAGATATTCGGTGGTTTTTAGTAGTAGTACACATACACCTAGGGTCCATGTCTCTAAAGTTATAGTTTCCTTAAGCTTATCGGACTTTCATATCACTTTATCAATAAAGATACATACCGATGGATGCAGGTGAGAACTCGGGTGCCATGCTCTTATAAAACCATTTTAACTTAAGAAAACTTTTAACAAGTCATTTGGGCCAATTTTGAAAATGTTGTGGGCTTCAAAACCCAAGGCCGAGAGTTTAAGCGGGCTCGATACCAAGTTGAAACACCCAAACCCTACCCAAAAGGCCGGATTTGTTATGTTCCTCGAATCTAACTTTAGCAAATTCTAGTTTTATTTAAGAAAAACTTAATGATTTTTGTAAAAAGCAGTAAGTTAATATTATAGCATTGAAATCAAATTGTATAGCAAATTTATGTCTTTTAAAACATTACTTTCGGAAGGAATTAATAAATTAAAAGAAAACCAAATTTAAGGAATTTACTTTAAAATATATTTATATTAGTGACAAAAACATTTTTAAATTATTTATCGAAAACCATTTAGTTATTTAATAGATATTTGTCCATGACAAAATAAAAGTCCAAACACAAAAATTAAAAACAGGTTTATAGTGGCCTTATTACAAAAATAGCAAAACCCATAATAAAATCTAAATAGCAAAAATTAACTTAAATAAGTTTAAGTAGGAAAATTTCAAAATACTTTGAAAATGCATTGGCCACCTCAAGTCCTTGACGACCGATCCATCGCACTACGAATCATCTGAAAAGTTATCCCAAAAAAAAAATGGGTGAGTCATAAACTCAATGTGTAACACATACATTAAAAAGCCCATTTTATCATATGCCTTAAAGCCCAAAAATTTCACATATGGCCATAGGCCCATTTAACTCATATATAGCCCAAAGGCCCATTTTCATAGCAGATTACATAATAATCATTTAAATCACATAGATATGCACATATAATGAAATGCAAACCCGGCCCACCTAAATATCCATCCGCTACACACCACCCGCACCAACCAACACACCGTGGGGATTACTAAATCGACCCTCCATCCGCTACACACCATCGAAGGCAGTTGCTGCAGTCAACATGCACATCGCCCTTATAATTTTGTGGCAAGGCCACCAGACAAAATTGTGACCGAAGTCACCAGATTTCATATTTGTGACCGAAGTCACCAAATTTCATATTTGTAACCAAGTCACCAGATTTCATATTTGTGGACCAAGTCACGAGATCGAATATGTGGACAGTAGTCACTTGGAATGTGGTGAAACCACCGAATACTTCCTCCTTTATCAAATATACCCATATGCCCATGCACATACATATCGTTTAGTTTTCATGCCATTTACCCCAAAATCGTAATATAATCATACTTATTTCACATTTTATGCATATAGCAAAATTAACGAAATATTGGGGTAAGCGATACACGAATATCATATACCATTGAATGGTATCCAAAAATCATTATTAAACACATTATCATAAAATCACATATAAAAATAGATCTATGAGTTTTAATGTAGGGTTACACACCTTATGACAGTGAGAATGATACTCTCGCTCGTCAACACCTAGTTAATCATCACACTTGGTTAGTATACACTATTACTAATAAAATTATACTATTGATGAGGGATCTAAATCCTTACCCCTCAGTTCTCGAACAATCGTTATTTGTGGTTTTCTCGCTAGATGGATCAAAACCGCGATATCCCACCAACGTAAAGTGGTTCGGTTATGCGACTACTTCAAATAACCGATCTTAGTTAGCGGAGGGTCCACAACCGGTGGAAAATCTCTTCTGGCCGTCTGACCCTTCTTTTGAAGTTCGATGGTAAAACAGTGCCTCCTCTCTTCCAAATACTCCGTACTACTCTTTTCTTACCTATCTTGTTAGTCTTAAATCACCCCTAAAAATAAAGTTGATTAGTGATCCATTCTAAAAGGATTAATATAACCAATGTGGAAAAATCTTACCTTGGATGATTTCAAAGGTTACTTCTTAAAAGTTGGCTTCAACAAGGATCCCTAAAAATCCTTTCCAAGGATTGACCTAGGAGAAAATAAGAGATTATGATTCTAAATTTGCCAAAGTAAAAGAGAGAAATAATGAAAGCGTTTGTGAAAAGTTTTACTTACCCACTTGAAGATTGACTTTAAACAAAAGAAAAGAATAAAATGGATTTGGTGGTTTGGTTTGCACAAAAAGAAAAGGAGAAAAAGATGGTGATTTGACTTTAACAAAGAGAAGAGAAAAGATGGTGGTTTCAAATGTGATGGTTTGATTTTTAACCAAAAGAAAAGAAAGAAAAATGGTGAAAAGATTATAGGATAGTTTAATTTATTAGAGAAGAAAGAAAGAAAATGAAATGAGAAGGAAGAGAAAAGGAAGAAAAGTGAAAGAGAAGAGAGATTAAAAGAAGATGATGATGATGAAGATGATTTTCAAAGAGAAAAGAGATAGGTTTTGGGGCTTAGGTGCATTGGCCAAGAGGAGAAATGAAGAAAATGGTGCTTGAACTTTGGTACATTGGCAATGAGAGAAAAAAGAAAGAAGAAAGGCTTTTCCAACTTTTGATGCTTTTGACAAGAATTTTGAGAGAATAGGAATTTTAATCGAAATGGTCAAAATGAGAGCCAAAACAAAGAAGTTTTACCTAATGCCCATAGCAAGATTGACTAAGAGGAGAGTTTTGGAGAAATGAGAAAAGATGCACAATTGCTAGAACTTTTGGCCAACTTTCACCCCTAACTCAAGTCAAATTAGGCCAACAAGGAAGCCAACACAATCCCCTTTTCCTCCACAATTCTTCCCCATCAACCTAAGATTGCTATCACCATTAACCACCCTCTTTAGCCCTAAAGCCGACTAGGTTCATGGTCAAATGACCATGAACAAGTTTCAAAACATTGCCCACATATCAAACCTCTTGTCCCCTATCTTATCATCCTATCTTGATTCCATGCCATAATTCTTTAGCTCGCTTTTTTCATATGGTCAAATAGCCAAAATTAAAAGAATGCTCATCCTTTCTAGAAGAACCTTGGCCGACACTATAGGGAAGGAAACAAAATAAAAATTCTCCCATTTGCTAGCTAGGGATTCGAACCTCTCCCTCAAGCACTCATCCATGTGTCATTACCACTTTGCTAATTACTCATCTTATGCTTTAAGCTCCTTGTCATTAATTCTTAAAGCCTAACATGCTTAGCTCCATCTTAATTATTAGAAATTGAAAGTTCCACTAAGCATTCACTTAATTAATGAAGTTCAAAAATAACTTCCAAAACATACTCAATCATAATTAAACTTGCAACATCATTCAATTAAGTAAGATGCATAACCCCTAATTATTAGGATGTTACAGAACGAGGGGACCACAACTAAGTTTGCCTCGGGTTTCTCCTAAACCAACTTACCATTATTCAGCATCAACTTATAGGATTGTAATTCCTTTATGATTTGAATCAATGTAATTGCCTTGTTCCCTAAGTTTTAAGCAACCTTGAAGCCAATGAACTCCTTGGTCAATGATTTGAACACTATTTCAATTTGAATGTTCACGTCTAGTTCAGCCCCATTGTCCTCCGCTTTCGCAAAGAATCCCATATACTTAAGCATATTTTGTTTGACCGGAGTACCGAGTTTCTGTCGAGATTTCATCAAATTTGTAATAACATATTGTTGATCCAATAAGACTTGGCCTCTGAGAAAATCCTCCAAATTTTTCAAGATCTCTTTAGCAGTACAGAAATTCTCATGTTGCTTTTACAGTACACTACTGATCACTAACATATAACATTGAGCAATCGAGTCAAAATTTATGATTTCTTACTTTGGTCTGAGATTCAGGCGGGCACAGTTCATCAAGGAAAACATTGTGTTTCTCACAGCAATGAACTATCAACAAGTTCCATTTCCATTCTCGAAAGTTATCCCCATTCAATTTATTCTCAATAAGAATGCTAAAAAGTGGAGTAGGAGATATATTTGAAATGAAAAAAAATAAAGATTCACTAATTACCATTTTTTGTATTAAGCAAATATTTTCATTTTAGCAATATATTAAGAATGTAGTATGATACACGCGTCTTGTATTAAAACTTTGAAAAAAAAATTTCCATTTATACAATCACTATCACACCCATCAATCACGTCACATTGAGGTTCCATGATTAACTAGCAAGAACATGGATTACATCCAATCAGTTTGTGAATCTTTATTCTTAAGGCTCTACACGAACCAATGACCATTTAACATTTGGCCATCATCTCTAGCATAAATATTATTTCTTGGGAAACTATTTAATCTGAGACGATCATGAATGTGTAACCATTGACTCAACACCCATCATGAACATGCTTTCATTTGTGAGTCATCTTGGGACAATCTCAATGAGAGTTATGCATGACTAGTTGTTCTTAAAAGGAAAACTCATATAGTAAACCCACATGATAAAATTCACCTTAGGGTGCAGCCAGGGTAGGAACTAGCTCGAAACTTTATCAAGCTATCACTTAAGGACCATCAATGGAGGCCATAGGTCTTATTCAAAGACCTTCTCCCACTCAATATTTTAAAAACATGCAAGGTTTCAATCCCAGATTTCAAGATTGATCATACAATAGTCCTAGTGACATCCTTACCTAATCTGTATGACATGCTTCCTATATATGCATGGAATGCTATGAAATTTTTATAATATTCACATTCATTCATTCACAAGAATCAATCAATCATAAAGACAAACAATTTTGTTTCTCCATAGTTTTTCTTTTAAGGGAAAAATCGAAGAAGTGAATGTGAACCATGCATGAGGTAGGTTCCTAAGAAAGGGAGGTGGGTCTTATTTAACCGCTTAAAAACCAAGTCATTCCTTGTCAGAGTCAATCCTAAACATGGACCTTCTCATTACCACATTTCTCACAAAAATTGAATAACCTAAAGACGTGAATGGAACAATACAACACATGAATTTTCGCATTATGTGGCGTATGCCCAAATATTTTGTTTTTTAATATTCTTTGAAGAAGTATATGAGAATGTAGAAATGACTTCTATCATTATCGATGGAAAATATTTATCTTATTTGGTACTAAAAAACAAATATTATTTCCATATTTGATAATACAAAGTTGAAAGCTCTAGAAGAGCTAATATATCAATATCTAAAAACACAAAATTTGTGATGGTTAATGCATTAGTTTTAAAAGATATTCATTATAATGGATATCAAATTGAGAGTGTGAATAAAGAAAAATTATATTTCATATGAATCAAAGAGAGAATTGGGTTATTGATTATATTTATTACTTTTGTTATAAATTGAATTGATCGAGACTATCTTTGTAACCTTCTTTTGTCATCATCCCAGTTAAGGGGTTGAAAGCAATATATTTAACTGTGAAAGATCTACTTATAAATAATAGAATATGGTAAATCCATCTAAAGCTCGTTATGGTTGGATGCACTTGAAGTTGCTAGTTTTTTTAAACTATGAATATAACTCTACAACATTCAGAATAAGTTTTCAATTAAAATTACGTGGAAAGATATTACTAATGAAAAGCTTACAAGAGAGAACTTATTCAACTTTTCATGATTCAAATGTGCTTCTACAGTAGCAATATCATGAAAAATATTTTACTTATGATTGAACAAAAGTTTTTAACCACGAAACTTAACCATTCCCTAAAGAGAATGTAATAATATGTAATAAATTCAAAAGACATAATCTTTAACATGAATGTAGTAAATTGGACTATAATAATAGTCATGGGGGATTGTCGTAATAAATTTTATCACCATCAGAAGTGGGAAAATAAAAGAAAGCAAGAACAAGAATTTCCAAAAACATTTAGAAAATAAGATCCACTTTCAAAGTTTGTTATTAATAGATTTTTATTGGATTCAAAGTCTGCTTCTGAAGTTTAATTTGCTTACTTCTTATCCTCAAGACTCAACGTAGAACAAAAAAAATATATTGCATCTTTAAATATTAAACCAACTTGATACATGATTTGACTATTTTGAGATGATCCTCTTTTAAGTTTTAATTACATGTGTTACTTATTGTTTTAAGCATCTCATTTGTTCATGAAAAGGAATATTAATGATTTATTTATGTCACTATAGTAGGTTTTATAATTAAGTAATATATTTTATTAAAACATATTTAATATGCAAATTTATGTTAACAAACCAATGAATTTTATGGTTATTCAAATTTGATTTAGTTCAAAGAATTGTTAAATTTGAATTTTATGTTAACTCATTTGTTCATATATTTCATATTATTCCATTTGTTAATTATTTAGGAAAAAAAATATGAGCAATTGTAATTGAAAAGCTCTATGAGCTTGAATTGTAACACCCCAAACCCGGCCTAGATGTTATGACTAGATCTAGCATGCCACATCAAGTGTTGTTTGAAAACCTTTTGCTCGTTGGAAAACTCATCTACAAATCAAAACTTTCTACCGTTAAGCAAAATCCCGATTTTCGTTGCTTATTAACAAAACAAAATTTACTCGAAATCATTGCCTTTTCAAAAATATTATTACGCATCTATTATTTTGATTTTAAAGCCTTGACTGTTATGGAAGTTTGGTTTAAACAGTTGCAGAAACATGATATTTTAAAAAAAGTAGTTATTATTTTAAAACCTATGTTTAATAAATTAGCAGTTTGTAAAGAAATACCAAATAAAAGTTAAAAACAATTCCAATGGCCTTATTACAAGAATTATTAACCCAAAAATTAAAATAAACTAGCTAAATTAACCCCAAGAACATACAGGACGTGTGGCCACCTCTAAGTCTCTCGCAACTCCAAATCCTCTAAGATTGGGGATTACTTGCACAGTTAAAGAGAAAGGGTGAGTTACGAGAACTTAGTGTGTAATCTCATTATTACAATCACATTTGGGTCCAAGCCCATACAGTATCAATCTGGGCCTAAGCCCTATTCAGTAACAGTCTGGGCCGAAGCCTTAGGATATGCAAAAAAAATATGTACCTAACCCGGTCCATCCAACACACCACCCGTACCAACCAACACACCTGTAGGGACCAAGTCAACCCACCCAACCAGCACACCAATAACATAGACTAGTTGCCAATAACAGTATACATGGCTGAACCACTAAATTAGTATAACGTGGCAAAAGCCACTAAATCAGTATAATGGGGCAGAGCCACCGGTACAGTGGTTCCTCCAAATCCATAACCCAACCCATGCAGTATGACATGTCATAATTAAATCATGTAACAGTGTATCACCATCAACATCAATTATAAAATTACTACTCATACATCAACGATCTTATCACTAAGAGTAAAACGGTCATTTGGGGGTAAAACGATAATTTCGCCCCTCGAGGGTATTTCAGTAATTTTACCCACCAAGGTTATTTCGATAATTTACCCACCAAGGGTATTTCAGTAATTTACCAACCAAGGGTAATTCGGTTATTTACCAATCTACGACCTTTCTGGAGGCCAACTGTCACCTCAAGCGACACAGGTTCCATTTTTGGTCAAAACAGTACAATTGGGCCTAAAATCCAATTTCACCAAACGGGCCCATACGCTCGTGTGGCCCAAACATCCCATTTTCGGACTCAGATCTGCGGACTTCCTAGCCGCACCGACACTTACCATGGATTTTGCCCCCTGTGGGCCCACTTAGCCCACTTCGGCTTAACAAGGCCCATTACAGCCTCAGTTCAGCGAGAGAGTTCGAGACACTCCCAATAGTCTATCACCAACATTATTGACTCAGTTTAACTCTACGAGTGCTTGCACGCTCAAGAGCTCTTAATTGTCGATACTCTGGCTTTTTGGTATTTCAGCATTTAGCCGATTCACATAGCATCGTATATCAGAATAAACAGTGGTGTGAGATTACACACCTTAATTCTGATTCATTCCTTGAATTTGCGTGCACCAACCTAGAACCATCGAAAACCCTTGTTAGCCTTTACTTGCTATTGTAACACCTTCTTAAAAACACATACTCCAACATATCTTCCTTACCTTGCTTAAATGAGAGTGCCCTTTAATCACACAATGTTCGTGGCTCTGAACCAAATCCACGCCTTGCCTAGAATCTGGATTGTAACCAACATTTGTTAGATAGAAACAACCACCATCCCCAACAAAAGGTAACATACGCTTTAGGAGCACGAAGGGTATTACCACTTACCCAAACTGTTTGTCAGAAAGTTTTGTGAAGATCAACTTACCTGGAATGGTAAGACCGAAAAGTGCTCCCCCTGACAGCAATTTAATCGAAATTAGCTAGCCTAGTAGATGAGGAGTGTTCGGCCTAACCAAAGAGAATCTACTGAAAAAAATAGAAAAAGAATGGGTCACCAGATGATGGGGTATTCGGCTAGCAAGAGGAAACAGGAACATTCAACCAGAAGTGATAGGTGAACCTATAACCAGTCTCTGAGGAGGGTGGAGGAACCAGTGATTTGCCAAAGGCTCAATTGTTTAGTAGGAAAGAAGAAAGGATGTGGGAAAAGAATGATCCAAATATATTGTAAAGAAAGAGGGGATGGCAGCAAAGAAGATGAATCGTGGTACTGCGTAGGAATAATAGAATAGGAAAATAAAAACCAAAAAGCCTATCACCCTTCTACTGCATAAAGAAAACAACGTAAAATACTTATTGAAACAAAAAGAAACCCAGAGCTGAATATGAGCGGAAAGCAAGGGAGAATTTGGCCACACCAAGCACTACCCAGAAAATGCCTAACACTTCTCCCTAGACGAAAATGACTAGCTTGAGTCCCCTCCAACGGCACAACTCTCCACTTCTCCCAACTCCTTGATTCACTCCACCATTTCCTCCTTGAATCACTCCTAGCCTCCCATTCAAATCTGTTGACCAAGTCTTCATCCATCCTTGTAGAGTTTGATCCCAACTCTACCTCTTGCTCTCCCAAGCCACAAAATAAAAGCCTCCAGTTGCAATATGTGGGATTCAAACCCCCTCCCTTCATGCCTTCCTAATGACGCCATAGCCACCTTGCCACATGCTCAACTTGTGTTAGTAAAACACACTCAAATTACTTAAGTCTAACCTCAACTAGCCCTCTCCTTTTAAGAGCCAAAAACTAAAATTTTTCTAAGGCTCAGACTTGATCCCAGGCTTCCCTAGAACCCCCAAATACACTTAAATAACCAGTTGAGCAAGCACAACATGAAATTATGCAAAAAATTACAACCCTTAATTTTTGAGATGTTACAACTCTACCCCCTTAAAGAAATTTTGGCCTTGAAATTTACCTGATTAGAAGAGGTGAGGGTATTGATGACGTATCACCTCTTGAGGCTCACACGTGGCTTTCTTTGAACCGTGATTATGGCACAGCACTTTGACTAATGGAAAGATTTCCTCCTTAGCACCTTAACATCCCTATCTAGAATTTGCACCTGTTCTTCCTCAAAAGTCAGATCAGGTCTTACCTCGATCTCCTCCACTGGCACTATATGAGAAGGATCAGAACGGTATCGCCTCAACATCAAAACGTGGAATACATTATGTATACGATCTAACTCAAGAGGAAGTTCCAGCTGATAGGCGACCGGTCCTACACGCTTTAATTTTTGGTAAGGTCCGATAAATCTAGGGCTCAGCTTGCCCTTCCGACCAAATCTCATAATCTTATTCCAAGGTGACACCTTTAAGAATACATAATCTCCCACTGCAAATTCAATCTCTTTACACTTCAAATTAGCATACGACTTCTGCCTATCAGATGCTTCTTTTAACCGCTCTCGGATCAATTTTACCTTCTTCTCGATTTTAGAAACTAGTTGAGGACCCAGTATTCGTCGCTCACCTAGTTCTCTCCAACACGTGGGGGTACGACACCTACGACCATATAATGCCTCATACGGTGCCATCTGAATACTGGATTGGTAGCTATTGTTGTAAGTGAATTCCGCTAAGGGCAGATAGTCTTTCCAATTTCCCTTGAAATCAATGACACAGCTTCTCAACATGTCCTCCAAAATCAGATACCTCTCCGATCGACCATCGGCCAGGATGAAATGTCAGTCTTTGAAATCCAAACTTTGTATCTAAAGCTCTATGTAATACTTTCCAGAATCGAGATGTGAATCTAGGATCCCTATCCAAAATGATAGACACTGATACCCTATGTAATCTTACAATTTTCACCACATACAACTTTGTCAACTTCTACAATGAGTAATCGGTACGAACCGGTATGAAGTAGGCAGACTTAGTTAGTCGATCAACAATAACCCATACTGAATCTTTCTAAGTAAGCGTCAGGGGTAGCCCACTAACAAAATCCATGATTACCCTTTCCCACTTCCAGAGTGGGATTTTAACAGGTTGCAGCAGTCCAGAAAGCAGTTGATGCTCAGCCTTCACTTGCTAGCATGTCAAACACTTACTTACAAAATTGGTAACCTCACGCTTAAGCCCTGGCCACCAGTACAGGTCACACAAATCTTAGTATAACTTATTTCCACAAGGGTGCATAGCGTATGGGCTACTATACGCCTTCCGCAGAATCGACTGCCTTAACTCAGATTCCCTCAGTACACAAACTCTTCCACGGAAGCATCATACACCTTCATTATTCAGCCCAAAATCCATAGTCTCTCTCATCTTCACCTGTTGGAAACGAGGAAACAATGACTCATCCAACATCTGTTTCTCTTTAATTTGAACTATCCACGTCGGTTTCACTGGAAGCTCTGCTAACAAATTACCGTCCTCAAACAGTGTAACACCCTAAACACGGTCAAAATGCTACGACCGAATCTAGCATGTCACAGGAAAAGAAAAAACTTTTGATTTTGTAGAAAAAGAATTTACATTGAGTGATCAATTGAAAACAACTTTGAGTCTTAGTTTGAAAATTTAGTTACTTTGTTACCAAAGCCCAAATTTTAGTTAGCCAACTGTAAAGTCTCACAGTTCTTAAGTTTTGAAAATCATCCATTTCGACAATTTATTAGGCAAGCCTTAATAATCCAAAATAAAATAAAGAGAGAGTTAATAAAAATGAATAAAACCCAATTTAACGGTTAAATGGCCTTATTACAATACCAAAAAGCCAAATTAAAGTAGAAATAATCCAAAATAAATATTAAAGATAAAATTACTTAAAACATTATGCATGGTTACCTCGAGTCCACCTCGGCTCTATATCCGTGATCTAAGGATTACCTACAAAATTTTAACGGAGAGGGTGAGTCACCGAGACTCAGTGTGTAAATCCCAATCCAAATGAACTTTGGGCTCTCACACAAATTCATATATTATGCAAGCATGTAATGTGACCCAACCACCCTATTATGTCCATCCACCACGTCTCCTGAAGCTACCCAAAATCTGTGGCACCTAGCCACTGGTGGTACCTAACAACTAGTGGTTCCAAACCACTGGTGACAAATGTCACAATAGAAAATACGTGGGGCCAACCCACTTGTGGTACCAAACCACTGGTGGCAATCCCGGAATGAACATATATGGGGTCAACCCACTGTGGTACTAACCTCTGGGACGAGTCACTAAATAACATATATGTGGTACCAAACCACTGGTGGTTCCAAACCACTAAGACTTAGTCACAAGATATAATATTATGTGGGGCCAACCCACTTGTGGTACCAAACTACTGGTGACAGTCTAAAAGATCATGTTTCCTCCCTCTTTCATGTTCATGTATAACAATTAATATGGTATGTTCGTGCTTAAAAATTAACTAACATGGCACATTCAGGCTTTTAATACATGCATTCACTGATAACAACACATAGTAGACTTACCCGGAGTCTTCGCTTTTACCCACAAGGGTATTTTAATGACTAATAATGTCACTTCGGATTTCAAACATAATAGCTTGTAACACAATAACATACGAAGTGTGTGAGAGTTACACACCTGATAACACGTAATATCACACTCTCAACGTCGACACTATCGCTAATCGAAACCACTGCTATATGCCGACGATTCTGCTCAGAAGTTGGCCAACAACCTGGTGGCCAATCTCGAACTCCTGACACTGCTCGCTTCTTAAACCTAGGGGCTAGGTTTACGGGTCCAGCCCCCTCCTTAGAATTGTTGGCATTCGAGTCCATGGAACAGATCTTAGTCAGAAGACCGAGTTAACACAAAGAGTAAGATATGAATAGATTTACATGTTTAGCTGAATAGATCTCCTTATCTAGATCGACAAAAAAAATTGAAAGCTTTAGGCTTGGTTCACAAGTCAACCGAATCCCAAAAATCTCCAAAAAGAATGCGATACCACTTCCACCTATATTCGGCCAAGCATCCAAACATTAGGCCAATTAACCATTCGGCGTTGGCTACCAACCCGAAAGAGAGATAACGAAATAAGAGAGATTGACTCTTACCTTAACTCCTAATGAATAACACCCGAGGATTCGACTTGCGCTCCCGGCAAAAAGGGTGATTCGATTTGGCTTCAAATCGGTAAGTGTGCCAAAAGTGAACAGCAAACCAAGTAGTATTCGACACTTGATAAAACAAGAAAAAGGTAAGAGTTTGAAGAAAAAGAAGAAAGGTAATGGTAGTTTCGGCTATGAAGAAATGGATACCTAATGGCCTTTGTGGATTCGGCTAACAGAAAGTATGGATGAAGAAGAGAAAAGAGGGAGAAGAGAATAAACCGAGGAAACAAAAATGAAAAGGAGAACTAAGAGTGAATGAAAGTTTGGCTAAACAAGAAATAGAAGAGATAGAAAGAAGAAATGGAGAATGGGGTTTCGGCTTCAGTTAACAAAGCAAAGAACCTAAGTTGCCAAAATGCAAAGAGAGGATGAGAGTAAAGAATATATTTTTTTTTGGTTTTGATTAAAGAAGAATGAATACTTGCTCTTGAGAATTTCGGCTATTCAAAGAAAAGGGACCACATTGCTCAAAATGTCTTACACTCAAATGCCGAAACTAACACCACAAAAGTTTAGCACCTAAAGCTAACCTCTCTTGGAATTTCGGCACACTCTCACACACCTAAAATCGAATGCCCAACATCACCTAACCCTTTTCAAAATTCGGCTAGCTCCCCACACCCCTTCAATCCCTTCTTTTTCTCCTTGATTTCCTCTTGATCACTCATTCGAATTTGTTTGAAAGCTTCCAACCCACTTTTTACTCATGTCCATACATTTGAATTTTTTTGACCCATTCAACTCTCCCCTCTTCAAGTATCCCAGTCGAACTCTACCTCTGCTCCTCTTGACGTTAGAAAGAAATCTCAAAATGAGTACCACGTGACTTGAACTTGCTCCCTCCAGCTCCCTTGTGGCGTCACCCACCTCAACCTTTAAGTGGTGCCTCCTTGCCACTTTAATAAGGCACTCCTTTTTGCCATCCAACACAAACAATACCCCTTAAGGCCTAATTCAGCTAGCTTCCTTTAAAAGTGCTCAAAAAGAAAATTTTTACCAAGACTCCGGCTTACCCCTAAATCATTCCTAGATCCTAAAGTACCATAAACTAGTATGTCTAACATATCATTCACACACAAACACATAAAATGCAAAGGCCCTAATTTAGGATGTTACAGTTCTACCCCCTTAAAATAATTTTGGCCTCGAAATTACTTGGTTAAAAGAGCTAAGGGTATTGCTGCAACATAACATCCTCTGGCTCCCACGTAGCTTCTTTCGATTCATGGTTTCGCCACAACACCTTCACCAAAGGAACTAACTTCCTATGCAATACCTTGACATCTCGATCCAAGATCTGCACTAGTTCCTCCTCAAAAGATAAGTCTGGACTTACTTCAGTTTCTTCTACTGATACAACATGAGACGGATCCGAACAATAGCGTCTAAGCATTGAGACGTGAAACACATCATAGATCTGACTTAACTCTGAAGGTAGCTCGAGCTGATAGGCTACTAGTCCCACATGTTTCAACACGCGATAAGGTCTGATAAACCTAGGGCTTAACTTGCCCTTCCACCCAAATCTAAGCACTTTCTTCCACAGGGACACCTTTAAGAATACCTGCTCACCCACTTCAAACTCTATGTCCTTATGCTTTAGATCCGCGTAGGACTTCTGTCTGTCCGATGCTTCCTTCAGTCGAGCCCCAATTAACTTAACCTTGTCTTCTGTTTCAGAAACCAACTCTAGACCCAACAATGACGCTCACCCAACTCTGTCTAACATGTAGGTGTACGACACTTTCGACCATACAACGCTTCATACGTTGCCATCTGAATACTAGTTGGTAGTTGTTGTTATATGCGAATTTCGCCAACGGTAGAAATTCTTCCCAACTACCTCTGAAGTCTATGACACAACCCCTCAACATATCCTCTAAGATCTAAATTACCCTCTCCGGCTGTCCATCAAACTGTGGATGAAACGCTGTACTGAAATCTAACTTTGTACCCAACGCTTGATGCAACGCCTTCCAAAATCTCTATGTAAATCTAGGGTCTCTATCTGAAATGATCGACACTGGCACCCCATGCAACCTTACAATCTCTGCTATATATAATTTAGCCAACTTCTGAAGAGAGTAATCCACACGCACAGGTATGAAATGAGCAGACTTCATCAAATGATCCACAATCACCCATATCGAATCCTTCTTAGTAGGCGTAAGGGGTAGCCCACTAACAAAATCCATCGTAATCCTTTCCCACTTGCACTACGGAATCTTGACTGGTTGCAACAACCCCAAGGCAACTGATGTTCTACTTTTACGTGCTGACACATTAAACACTTACAAATTCAGTGACTTCTCGCTCTAGACCTGGCCACCAAAACTGTTCCCGTAAATCCGATACATCTTACTACCTCTAGGATGCATATTGTATGGGCTGCTATGTGCTTCCTAAAGAATCTTCTGACTCAAATCCACATCTTTTGGCATGAAAACCTTCCCACAGAAACATAAAACTCCATCGCTGTTTAAACTTTACTCCTCCAAACCACCATTCTGTACTTCCAAAAGTCGAGCGCTCCAGACATCATCTGATAATTGTTTCTCTTTAACCTGATTCACCCATGTCGACTTGGGCAAACATTGCTCTCAAGTCTGATATTACCTTACAGCTTAACGCATCTGCCACCACCTTAGCCTTACCCGGATGGTACTCAATCGAGCAATCATAATCCTTCAACAGCTCGACCCACCTCCCATCTTAAATTCAGCTCCTTCTAAGTAAGGAGGTATTTTAAGCTCTTGTGATCCGTATAAATGATGGACTTCTCCTCATACAAGTAGTGTCTCCAGATCTTCAGGGCGAACACTACTGCAGCCAACTCCAGGTCGTGTGTCGGATAATTTACCTCGTGAGGTCTCAACTACCGAGAAGCATACGCTACTACCTTCCCTCTTGTATCAACACACATCCTAACCCCGTGTGCGACGTATCACAGTAGACGATAAACTCTTTCCCCATCTCTAGCTGAATTAACAATGGAGCTTCTGTCAAGATCCTCTTCAACTTCTCAAAACTTTCCTGCTGTTTAACTGACCAGATGAATGGTACCCCTTTCCGCAATAACTTAGTTAAGGGTGCTGCAATCAATGAGAATCCCTTAACAAACCTTCTGTAGTACCCAGCTAATCCCAAGAAACTTTGAACCTCCACCACAGACTTTGGTAGTTTTTAATTTAACACAGCTTTAATTTTCTGAGGGTCCACCCTAATCCCCTCAGCAGACACCACATGACCTAAATAGGTATCTTCCCTTATCCAGAACTCGCACTTGCTGAACTTAGCGAACAATTGCTTCTCCCTCAGAATTTGCAAAACCACTCAAAAATGTGAATCATGCTCCTCCTCAGACTTCGAGTACACCAGGATATCGTCTATAAACACTATGACGAATCGGTCCAAATATGATTGAAAAACCCGATTCATCATATCCATAAACACTACTGGCGCGTTGGTCAATCTAAACGACATTACCAAGAATTCTTAGTGACCATAGCGAGTACAAAACGCCGTCTTATGAATATCCGCCTCCTTGAACTTAAGCTGGTGATACCCCGACCTCAAATCTATCTTGGAGAAGACTGATGCTCCCTTAAGTTGGTCGAATAAATAGTCTATCCTCAACAATGGATACTTATTTTTGATCGTTAACTTATTCAACTGACGGTAATCAATACACATTTGCATTGATATGTCCTACAATGGATACTTATTTTTGATCGTTAACTTATTCAACTGACGGTAATCAATACACATTCGCATTGATCTGTCCTTCTTCTTAATGAATAGCACCGGTGCTCCCCAAGGCGATACACTCAGTCGGATAAAACCTCGATCTAACAGTTCCTGAATCTGTGCTTTCAGCTCTACTAACTCCTTCGGCGCCATCTTATAAGGGGCAATAGATACTGGCGTTGTTCCCTATAGGATCAATACCAAACTCCACTTTGCGATCTGGAGGTAATCCGGAAGCTCTTCTGGGAAAACATCAAAAAATTCCTTCACCATCCGTACATCCCCCACAGTTGATTCCTTGACCTCCAAAGCACAAACATAAGCCATAAACGCCCTACATTCTTTTCTCACCATAAATGCCCTACATTCTTTTCTCACCATTCTCTCGGCCTTCAAAACGGATACCACATTAGATAGGTAATTCCTTCGCTTGCCTATCACCTCCACCTCTATACCCACAACAGTTCTTAACACCATATGCTTGGCAGCACAGTTCAAATTTGCTTGATACTTCACGAGCCAATCCATACCTATGATCAAATCGAACTCCCCAAACGGCAGTTCCATCAGATCACCAAAAAACCATGCCTTGAACTTACAGAGGTACATTCTTATACAGTTTGTTCACCACTACATTTTGTCCTAAAGGGCTAACTACAGTCATCTCCCTAGAAGAAGTCTCATTGTCTATGTTTAGAGTTCCCACTATAGTACTAGCAACATAAGAGTGCATCAAACCAATCTCAATCAAGGAAGTATAAGGCAAACCATAAATTAGAACGTATTGGTTATGACGTCCAGTGCGTCATCCTCCTTCCGGCACCTAGCCACATAGACCAACCTAGGCTATCTTGCATCTGTATTCCCAGCACCTCTGCCCGGTGCTCCATGGCCTTGACGGATACCATTACCTCCCCTGGCTGGGCCACGACCCCTCTGCGGTTGCTGACCACCTCTTCTGAATTGTGCATGACCTTGACCCTCAGACTGGGCTCTGAGTGGCCTCCGTGGCAATCTCTTATTCGATGATCCATCGACCCACACTCAAAGCATCCATTGTTTCTGTCTAACACTCTTCCGAATGAAACTTTCTACATCGAGCATCTGCGGTGGCCACTGAGCAGCTAACAGGCTTCACAGCTTGACTTGGCCCACCTACTCTAGTCCTCTTCTGAAAACCCCTAGTAGCCCCTGATGGCCCAAAACTTCCTTTATTCCTATTTCTCTCATAATTTTGCTTCTCGAACTACTTTACCTCCTCGGCTACCTTAGCCTTTTCCACCAGAACGGTAAATTTCCTCTCTCACTGTGGAGCAATCAACACTCACAGCTCATTTCTCAGCCCGTCCTCAAATAAAACACAGTGCTCATGGTCCGTGACCATAATACCCCGGGCATAACGGCTTAGACGTAAGAATTTTGTCTCATACTCGGACACCGACTTACTCCCCTAAACCAGATTCAAAATGCCTTACGCTGCACATCCACATAACTTGATCTGACGTACTTCCTCTGGAATGTTGTTTTGAAGAAATACCAGGTGATATCATTAGCCATCGTGCCATCCCTGACCGTGAGCCACCACTGATAAGCCTCGTCTCGAACAAGAGACCCTATCCCTTTCAACTTCTCCTCTGCAATGAAGTCAAAATTACCCATTATACACTCAATTACTTCTAACCAAGATTCAAATTGCGCAGTAGCTACGTAAACTCCCTAAATACTTCCACTCCGTTGGCTCAGAGTCATTCAATCACAGATTTTTGAGATTTTGTGCCCGTGCCTGCCCCAGAACTCTCTCTAGAAGTCACAATACTGCCTGCGACACTACATCGTCTCCACCTATTTAGCCCTGATACTCTGCTTCCGCAACTGGCGGTAGTAGTACCTCATTTCCTTACCCCTGACTAGACCCTGCTGGTTCCAATATAGTAATCCTGCCCCTACCACGACCACTTATGTTACGCCCACGTCCTCGAGTGCTCATGACTAACTTTTCGATTTAATCTGATTTAGGAGAAATTTTATGAATTAGTTTCTTCCACTGTTTATTACAGATATGTCTTATAAGTATAAATTCAGAGTAGTTTTTTTTTTTTTTTGAGTACATACATTCCTACAGGTTTCTCTAGAGTAAGATTTTTTAACACTAGCAATCATATCTCAATATAATCATATAAACAATACCATCACATCATACATTTCATAGTTAGAAAACTTACCGTCGCGGATCAGTGCCGGAGACTTAGGTGCCATGCTTCCTGAAAACATTTTATTGAAACCATTTCCCAAGCTATCTATTGAAAATATTTTGGGCCTTATACCCACAACTGAGCTTTTAAACTTGGCTCTGATACCACAATTGTAACACCCTAAACCCGGTCAAAATGCTACGACCGAATCTGGCATGTCACAGGAAAAGAAAAAATTTTAATTTTGTAGAAACAGAATTTACATTGAGTGATCAATTGAAAACAAATTTGAGTCTTAGTTTGAAATTTTAGTTACTTTGCTACCAAAGCCCAAATTTTAGTTAGCCAATTGTAAAGTCTCACAGTTCTTATGTTTTGAAAATCATCCATTTCGATAATTTATTAGGCAAGCTTTAATAATCCAAAATAAAATAAAGAGAGAGTTAATAAAAATGAATAAAACCCAATTTAACATTTAAATGGCCTTATTACAATACCAAATAGCCAAATTAAAGTAGAAATAATCCAAAATAAATATTAAAGATAAAATTACTTAAAACATTATGCATGGCCACCTCGAGTCCACCTCGGCTCTATATCCGCGGTCTAAGGATTACCTGCAAAATTTTAACGAAGAGGGTGAGTCACTGAGACTCAGTGTGTAAATCCCCATCCAAATGAACTTTGGGCTCTCACACAAATTCATATATTATGCATGCATGTAATGCGACCCAACCACCCTATTATGTCCATCCACCACGTCTCTTGAAACTACCCAAAATCTATGGCACCTAGCCAATCGGTGGTACCTAACCACTGGTGGTTCCAAACCACTAGTGACAAATGTCACAATAGAGAATATGTAGGGCCAACCCACTTGTGGTACCAAACCACTAGTGAAAATCCCGGTATGAACATATGTGGGGTCAACCCACTATGTTACCGAACCACTGGGACGAGTCACTAAATAACATATATGTGGTACCAAACCTCTGGTGGTTCTAAACCACTGAGACTTAGTCACAAGATATAAGATTATGTGGGGCCAACCCACTTGGGGTACCAAACCACTGGTGACAGTCTAAAAGATTATGTTTCCTCCCTCTTCACCATATAACCTAATTTCATGTTCATGTATAACAGTTAATATGGTATGTTCATGCTTAACAATTAACTAACATGGCACATTCAGGCTTTTAATACATGCATTCACTGATAACAACACATAGTAGACTTACCCGGAGTCCTCGCTTTTACCCACAAGGGTATTTTAGTGACTAATAATGTCACTTTGGCTTTCAGACATAATAGCTTTTAACACAATAACATACGAAGTGTGTGAGAGTTACACACCTGATAACACGTAATATCACACTCTCAATGTCGACACTATCGCTAATCAAAGCCGCCATTATCCGCGCATTTACTCGCTTAGAAGTCGCCTACAACCCGGTGGCCAATCTCGAATCACGACATCGCCTTCTTAAACCTAGGGGATGGGTTTACGGGTCCAACCCCCTCCTTAGAATCACTAGCATTTGAGTCCATGGAACAAATCTTGGTTAGAAGACCGAGTTAACAAATAAAGTAAGATATGAATAAATTTACACGTTTAGATTAATAGATCTCTTTACCTAGATCGACAAAAAAAATGAAAGCTTTAGGCTTGGTTCACAAGTTAAGCAAATCCCGAAAATCTCCAAAAAGAATGCGATACCACTTCCACCTATATTCGGCCACGCATCCAAACATTAGGCCAATAGCCATTTGGCTTTGGCTACCAACCCAAAAGAGAGATAACGAAATAAGAGAGATCACCTCTTACCTTAACTCCTAACGAATAACACTCGAGGATTTGACTTGCGCTCCCGGCAAAAAGGGTGATTCGATTCGGATTCAAATCGATAGGTGTCCCAAAAGTGAACGGCAAACCAAGGAGTATTTGGCACTTGATAAAACAGGAAAAAGGTAAGAGTTTGAAGAAAAAGAAGAAAGGTAATGGTAGTTATGGCTATGAAGAAATGGATACCGAATGGCCTTTGTGGATTCGGCTAACACAAAGTATGGATGAAGAAGAGAAAAGAGGGAGAAGAGAATGAATCGAGGAAACAAAAATGAAAAGGAAACCTAGGAGTGAATGGAAGTTTGGCTAAATAAGAAATAGAAGAGATAGAAAGAAGAAATGGAAAATAGGGTTTCGACTTCTATTAACAAAGCAAAGAACCTAAGTTGCCAAAATGCAAATAGAGGATGAGAGAAAATAATTGATTTTTTTTTTTTTTTGGTTTTGACTAAAGAAGAATGAATACTTGCTCTTGAGAACTTCAGCTATTCAAAGAAAAGGGACCACATTGCTCAAAATTTCTTACACTCAAATGCTAAAACTAACACCACAAAAGTTTAGCACCTTAATTTCCTCTTGATCACTCATTCGAATTTGTTTGAAAGCTTCCAACCCACTTTTTGCTCCTGTCCCTACATTTGAATTTTTTTGACCCATTCAACTCTCCCCTCTTCAAACATCCCACTGAACCCAACCTTTGCTCCCTTGACGCCAAAAAGAGATCTCAAAATGAGTACCACGAGACTTGAACTTGCTCCCTCCAGTTCCCTTGTGGCGTCACCTACTTCAACCTTTAAGTGGTACCTCCTTGCCACTTTAGTAAGGCACTCTTTTTTGCCATCCAACACAAACAATACCCCTTAAGGCCTAATTCAGCTAGCTTCCCTTAAATGTGCTCAAAAAGTAAATTTTTACCGAGACTCTGGCTTACCCCTAAATCATTCCTGGAACCTAAAGTACCCTAAACTAGCATGTCCAACATAGCATTCACATACAAATACATAAAATGCAAAGGCCCTAATTTAGGATGTTACAAATAGGCTGAGGCGAGCGAACATTTCTCTTCAATCAAATACAACCTTACGGCTCAATGCGTCCGCTACAACATTGGCTTTCCCTGGATGATATTCGATCGAACAATCATAATCTTTAAGCAACTCTATCCATGTTCGTTGCCTAAGATTCAACTCCTTCTAAGTAATGAGGTACTTGAGACTATTATGGTCGGTATAAACGATCGACTTCTCCACATACAAGTAGTGTTTCCAAATCTTTAGTGTGAAAACCACCGTAGCTAATTCCAAGTCATGGGTAGGATAATTTACCTCGTGCGGCCTAAGCTAACGAGACGCATACGCCACCACCTTTCCCTCCTGCATCAGCACACAACCCAAACCCGTGTGCGACACATCACAATAGACAACCAATTTCTTACAGCCTCTGGCTGAATTAATACTAGGGCTTCATTCAAAATCTTTTTCAGTTTATCAAAACTTTCTTGTTGTTTATCGGTCCAAACAAATGGTACTCCCTTATGCAATAACTTAGTTATGGGTGCAGCAATCAGTGAAAACCCCTCAATGAATCGTCTGTAATACCCGGCCAGACTCAGAAAACTTTGAATCTCAAATACCGACTTCAGTGGCTTTCAATCTAATACGACCTCAACTTTTCGTAGATCAACCCAAGTCCCCTCAACAGACACGACATGTCCCAAAAATGTCGCCTCTTTCAGCCAGAACTCGCACTTGCTAAATTTGGCATAAAGTTGCTTCTCCCTCAATATTTGCAGGACAACTTGGAGATGTGAATCATACTCCTCTTCGATTCTCGAATACACTTGAATATCATCTATAAACACCACCATGAACTGGTCTAAGTAGGGTTGGAAGACCCGGTTCATCATATCCATGAAAGCAGCTGGTGCATTCGTCAACCCAAAAGGCATGATCAAGAACTCATAATGTCCATAACGAGTCTGAAATGTAGTCTTGTACACATCTGCCTCCTTAACCCTTAATTGATGGTATCCCAATCTAAGATCTATCTTGGAGAATATCGCGGCTCCTTATAGCTGATCAAATAGATTGTCTATTCTTGGTAAAGGGTACTTGTTCTTAATCGTCAGTTTGTTCAATTGACGATAATCAATACACATGCACATTGACCCATCCTTCTTCTTCACGAACAATACTGGTGTTCCCCAAGGAGACACACTCGGTCGGATGAATCCTCAGTCTAGCAGCTCTTGGATTTGAGCCTTTAACTCTACCAGCTCCTTCGTGCCATCCTATAAGGGGCGATGGACACTCGAGCCATTCCCAGTAGGAGCTCAATACCAAATTTGACCTTACATTTTGGTGGCAACCCCGAAAGCTCTTCAGAAATACCTCCAAAAACTCCTTTACGGTCTTGACATCCTCAATAGACAAACCCTTAACATCAAATATGCTAGCATAAGCTAGGAACACCTCGCACCCCTTGCGAACCAATTTCTCGGCCCTTAGTGCAGATATTACATTGGATAAATAATCCCTTCGCTCCCTTATCACAACCACATCCTCAACCTCTGAAGACTTCAATACCAAACGCTTAGCAGCGTAATCCAAATCTACACGGTGTTTCACTAACCAATCCATACCCAAAATAAGATCGAACTCGCCAAACGACAATTCCATCAAATTTGTCGAAAAGATAACCCCTTGGATCTCTAGGGGCACATATCTAAACAGTTTATTCAATCTAACTGACTGTCCCAGTGGACTAACCACTGGCGATACCCTCTCAGCAAGTTCACACTGTATGCCCAATATTCCCGACATAGTACATGCAACATACGAGTGCGTAGATCCAAGATCAATTAAAGCTGTAAATAGTACACCATGAATGAGAAACGTACTAGTTATTACATTAGGTGCGTCGCCATCCTCTCGATGTCGAGCAGTATAAACCAACCCTCACAGTCTCACCTCTATATTACCAGTACCTCTACCCGGTGCTTCACGACCTCGTCCTAATCCATCTCTCCCTCTGGGTGGACCACGGCCTCTCGGTGGCTGTTGATCACCTCTCTCTGGCTGCACATAGCCCTGACCTGTCGCTTGCATCAGAATGGGCCTCTGAGTACAGTCTCTAACCTGATGACTAATAAACCGTAAAAGTAACATATTTTAATCCCACATTTAGTATGCTTTTGGATGATTTAGCCCTCAATTTATGTAAAAAGGTGCTCTTAATCCTTTCTTTTCATGTCTTATACTCAGGAAGGCACCCAAGAACGAAAAGAATGAGAAACGGCTTAAACGGACCAAATTGGGCCAACCCAAGAAATTGGCACGGCCTGGACTTTAAGTCACACGACCGTGCCTTGCCAATCATTCAAAGGCACTCCCCAAGCACGATTTGCATGGCCGTGTCCCAATCGACAGACTTGAAGCATGGCCTGAATCCAAACTTACACAACCGTGCCACAGTCATGCCTCAATCAACAGAATCGACACACGGCCTGAAGTCGACTTACACGGGCATGTACCATGGCCATGCACCTGCTACGGGAATGAGTAATTTAACTCGGATTTGGATGCTTGATGCCAAAAAACATACTTCTAAGTCCACTTAAACACCTTAATAGCAATTCTACTTGAAGGAGGTACTTAGGAGCCAAGTAAAACATCTAAGGAGCCTATATAAACAACCCAAGGCAGTCGTTCTAAGGAGGTGGTTTTTAGGCAGAGTTTTCTGCCAGAGCTTTTATTCATGGAATTACTCGAATATAGCCAGTTGATCCATCTTAAGAAGCTGGAGTTCTACTTAAGATAGAGGATCTCCTCTTCAATTCCTTCAGGGGGTTTTAGGGATTTCTTATATTTTGCTTTATCTTTTTCTCTTGAGATGTTTTCTTATTTTGTTATGAACTAAACCCTTCAGATACCTGAAATGGATGAAACCAATAATGGATTTTGTTATTTGATTTCTAAATTATATGATAAGTACTTAGTTTGTTCTTAATTATGTTGCTTAACTTAATATGATGTGCTTAGGTGGAGGAGGAATAGACCCTGCCTAAGAGTAGATGTAACATAATTAAGCGGAGTTGATCGATCATCTAGAGATAGGGTTACGAGATTTTGTGATTAGGGTGAAACCTAATATGGGAGTCCATTGATCGATTTACTGCTTCCTATGGGGGTTATTATAAGAGAACGAGAGTTCCACTAATTAACCTAAAGTTAGACATTATTCGCCTCGAGAGAGGGTTTAATATAGGTTAGGGAGTCTCACGGATCAAGCTAAGCAAAGAAGTCATATGAATTAAAAGTTAGATAAACAAGAGAAGTCATAGGTGGATTCTTCCTAGGGGTATCGTCGTAATCAACTGAGTTTTTCTACAGTCTTTTCCCAAAGTTTCGTTCTTTTGTCTTTGCATTTAGTTTAAGTATTTCATTAGTTTTAGATTATTAAACCAATCACTCCATATTTCAAGCTAAATAATAGAAAGAAAGTGAGTAGTAGTACTTTTAGGTTCCTTTGGGTTCGATAAGATATCCTTGCCTAAACTATACTATTGTTCGATAGGTGCACTTGCCTCAATCGTTGTCATAGTTAGTCTACAGGTTCAATCATTCTTTATAAATAATAAAACCCGACTGTTTGACACGATCAAGTTTTTGGCGCCATTGCTGGGGAACACTAAAATATTATGAAAGATCTATTTCTATTACTTTAGCTATTATTTTATTATTTTTTTCTCGTAATTTACTTTTATTTTTAGTCTAGATTTTTATTTACTCTAAATTTCTTTCTTTCTTCCCCTAGTAGGTAGCTCTAGTTTATGACTAGAAGGAACCCGAGAGGACCTTTAGCATACGAAAGTGACATTGAAGCTACCGCTCACAGAAATCGCAGAGAAATTAGACAAGCTCTAGACTACCAAAGAGAAGAACAAGACAGATCCAATCCTACTGAAGGGATGGATGAAAACAATCCACCGCCAAATGTGCAAGAATAGAGTGCTCCACGTACTAAGTATGATTATGCTAAACCTAATTTGATAGGAGCAGAATCTAGTATCGTTAGGCCCATTAGAGCTACTAATAATTTTGAATTAAAGCCTAATACAATGCAAATGATTCAATAGTTTGTTCAATTTGATGGTTTATAGGACGAAGACCCAAACACTCATATAGCTAATTTTTTAGAGTTCTGTGATACCTTCAAAATAAATGGCATTTCTGATGATGCCATTCGTCTTCGGTTATTTCCCTTTTCATTAAGGAATAAATCAAAGCAATGGTTGATCTCATTACCACGAGGGTCAATCACCACATGGGATCAAATGACCGAAAAATTTCTTTTAAAATACTTTTCACCAGCCAAATTGGCCAAATTTAGGAATGACATATCTTCTTTTGTGCAGAATGACGCAGAAACATTATATGATACATGGGAAAGATATAAGGATCTCCTGAGAAGATGTCCACACCACGAATTACCTTTGTGGCTTCAAGTCCAAACTTTTTACAACAATGTGAATTCTTCAACGAGGCAAATGATTGACTCATTAGCCGGTGGAACTTTGAATAACAAAACTCCTGAAGCAGCTTACAATTTTATTGAGGAGATGTCGTTGAATACCTATCAATGGCAAATTATAAGGGCCAAACCGACAAAATCAGCCAGAGTTTTTAACATAGACACAGTAACAATACTGTCAACATAGGTGGAGATGATGAATAAAAAGCTTGATAATCTATGTTCTTTGCAAGTACACCCAGGAATGCAATACAAAGCGAGTGGAATGTGGCGAATCACGAGTACCCACCCTACCAACCCAGGCGTAATATGAGCGCAGATAAACTATATAGGTAACAATTTCAAATCCAATAATAATCCTTATAGTAACACTTATAATGCAGGTTGGAGGAACCACCCAAATTTTTCGTGGGGAGGACAAGGAAATCAAAGGCAACAACCTCCTCCAAATTACCAAAATCAACCATATCCACAAGAGAAGTAATCAAACCTCAAAGCGATAATGACGAAATTCATGGCAGCCACGGATTCTCATGTAACACCCTAAAAATCCGAGTATTTAAATTGCATAAATTGGTATTTAGATTTTTTTTAAGGGAATAAAAAAATTATTAATTGAGAATTTATTGAAGGGAAACAAATGTCATTAGGACTTAAGCTAAATTATGTGCTAAAGAGTGTCATAAAATGAGCATATGGCATGGTGGTATTGGCATACGGGTTATAGCAAGAGGGAAGAGGTTCGAATCCTTGTATAGCACCTAGATGAAATTTTTGTTTTAATTTTACGCTCATGGATAGGAAGTGTCGGCAATGATCAATTAAGGTAAGAGTTGACCATATTATTTTTGGTTAGTGTATCAAAGGATTATGGAAATAGAAAATATATGGCATGGAATCAAATACTTAAGGAAAGATAGGGGGAACATAAGGCACTTATCAAGGGGAAAATTTGGAAAGAAATCATGGCCAATTGACCATGTGTTGGACGGCATATTGGTAAGGGAGGGAGCCTAATTGTTGAATTAGTTTGGCTAAGAATTTTCTTTTCTCTCTTTGGTCATTCTTTGCACTTTGTGCAGAATTTTTATTTCCTCTCCTTTCAACATTCTTCTTGGCCGAATTTTGCATTTGGTAAAGCCAAAATCTTTTGACCATTTGGTCACTTTTATTCATCTTGTTAATTTTCTTTTGTATTCTCCTTGTGCCGAAATCATCCATACCAAAAATCAGTCTCTTTCTTTTTCTTTTGCCATGGCCGAATGCACTAACTCCTAAAGGTCTATTTTTTCTTTCATCTTCTTTTCTCTTTGAAATCAAACTACCTCATCACCATCTCTTTCTCATATTCTAATTATTTCAATCAAAGATTCTTCATCAAACATTCCTTTGGCCGATTGCTAGAGTGCCATAACAGAAATTTATTTTCTCTTTTCTTTGGTTGCATAGTCAATTCTCCAACTCTCACAAACACCTTTCTCAATCTTTTCTTTTCGATCGTGGATCATAGGTAAGGGTTCTTCTTTTTCGTTTCGTTTTAATTAGTGATATTGTGTTTAATAGTAATGGTGATTTGAAGGACTTTTTGAATCGATATAACGCTTATTCTAATAACGCTTTTCGTTATTATTTAGTGCAATAACGAGATCGTAACACAAGTGATTGGGAGAATTGTAGAAACGTTGGAAACGTTTTATTTTGGTAAGGAAATCAAATCCCACTCTTTAAAATCTCTAGTAACATTTGATATTATTTTAGATCTAACTAAAATTTCTTTGGATCTTGAAGACTTTCAAAATAGGGAAGAAAAGGGCGGTGGTTAGTCACGTTAAGAGGGCGGATCCAGAATCCCCATTCAAATGAAGAGCGGTTTGGCGGTCGAGATTTTCCACCAGGTTATGGGCCATCTTAGAAGGAAGTCCATTATTCAAATAGTACGAACTTCCGAGCCGTTATATGTTGGTGGATTCTCGGACTAGCGAAGTCAATAAACGAGGAAAAGCCAAGAATCGAAGTGATTCAAAATCAAGAGGGCAAGATTTTGGATCATTATCGATTAAGATTTATTTTACTAAATAGTTGTCTAACGGATCAAAATATGTTTTAGGTGCCGAGGAGCGAGAAGGATTAGTACTCAAGAACGAGGTGTGTAACTTCACACTCATTATTTTCTCGGCTGGATGTCAATTTAAGATGAAGTAAATTGTAAAAACGATTAGATCGGTAAAACGTAAAAATTATATTTTGACTAAAATACGTAAAACGACTAAATCATGAAAATTACGAAGACGCCTCGAGAAATTATTTGTTATTATGTAAATTGGATGTTTCGTTAAAAATTGGGCCAAAATACTCTAGTTCGTAAAAATTGGGCCAAAATACTCTAGTTCGTAAAAATTGGGCCAAAATACTCTAGTTCGATAAATTGGGCCGAAATACTCTAGTTCGTTAAAATTGGGCCAAAACACTCTAGTTCGGTAAATGGGCCAAAGCCCACTAAACTGCTAAATAGACAAATTGCTATATTATAATTATGGGCCAAATGAAATGTTATTGATAAACCCACCATGTTATGCATTATTAAGAAATTTTATATTTTATTGTACATGTATAATTGCATGGGTGGGATATATGAAGAGAAGAATGGCCATTGCCAAATATCTAGTTCGATGGCTCGCCACAATAATGGCTTATTGCCTCTAGTTGGTGGCTCGCCACAATAATGGCTTATTGCTCTAGTTAGGTGGCTCTGCCACAATAATGGCTTATTGCTCTAGTTCGGTGGTTTCGCCACAATATCGGCTTATTGCCTCTAGTTAGGTGGCTATGCCATTAATTATAAAAAGGCTTAACGCCTATGATTGGTGTGATGGCGGGGTGGGTTGACTTGATCCCCACAGGTGTGATGGTTGAATACAGGGGTGGTAGCGTATGGATATTAGGTTTGGGATGGGAAATACATTTTACTTGCATTATTAATTATTTTATGATATATTGTTGAATTTCGTAAATGGGCTCAAGCCCAAAGATAATATCTTGATGATCCGCCCAATAATGGTGGTAAGTGAGTTACACACCGAGTTCTAAGTAACTCACCCCTTTTAATTTTTCCATCTCGGGTAATGGAAATTGATGTGGACTTGGCCGAGGATGACTTCGTGGAGGCCATCTGCGCTAAGAGGGTTATTTAAACTCGAACTTTTAATAAATATTTTTTACTATTATGGATTATTGTAATAAGGGCCTCTATAAATAACTTATAGATTTTATGTATGTTTGGGTTTTAAACTAAACTTTGGACTTTTTAATTATGGGTGTGATTTTATGATGCTTTATTAAAATAAATTTGGGATTTCAAGTATATGGAATTCTTTTATAAATATTTTATTATAGTCAACTCTTTAACAAACTATTTAAAGGTTTTTGATAATACAATGATTTTCAACTAATGTTTTCAAATATTTATCAAATTCAAATACTCTTCTATTTATTTTAAAATCTGAAATTTATATTGAAGTTTTCAACTTATTGCAAATTTAAAGGTAACTCGATTCATGTAACAATCCAAATCTAGTCTCAACGCATAGACCGGGTTTGGGGTGTTACATTTAGTGGTATCAGAGCCCAGTTTCAAAAACTCGGCTGTGGTTTGGTTCAAAAATAATTTCGTATGAAAACGCCAATGATATTTTTAAAGATCAAGATGGCACCACAAGCATCCAAGCAACAAGTCAAGTAAGTATTATTGCTTAATGATTATTATGATATGATCATAGGAACACTCTAGAACTTCTAGTTGTAGATATGAAAATCGTAGAGATTGAGACTATAGGATATGTTGCGAAAAACAACTTTATATCTCAAATCTCATAAAATATCGTTAATAAACACCAAACAAAATTTTCGATTCATAAAACTTGTAATCGATAAACGAACAAGTTATCATGAGCACTAGAGGACGTGGTCGTGGGACGCGTAGACGTGGCGGTGGTAGAGGCCGAGGTGCTACCAAGCACCAAATCATATGCGTAAATGGACGACCCACGCCAATTGAAAGTGAGACCGATCACGCGATCACATGGAAGAAGATCATGCATTGACTCAAGCAATGCTACGAGTCTTGGAAAGGGTCATTGAACTAGAATTGGGCCAACAACTCGTGGGTCAATTTCAGAGCGACTTAAGGCAAATAATGCGAAGTTTTCGAGGAGTCTCCGGTGTAGCTCGAATGTGGTGAATCATCGCTCAAGCGTGGAACGGATTATGGATGATATGGAATGTACCGTCGAGCAAAAATTGAGAGGAGTCAGATCCTTATTGAGAGATGAGGCGTGTCGGTGGCTGGCCGTCCGAGAAGGCACAAGCCGCACCGATTAATCGGGAATTCTTTAAAGCGCCTTCCAAGGAAAATACGTTGGAACGAGCTATGTAGACGTCAAGGAAGGAATTTCTAATCTTGTCCAAGGAAGTAAGACCGTGGCAGCATATGAAGCTGAGTTTGTATGTCTGAGCCGCTATGCCCGGACAATTGTAGCAACAGATCATGAGTGTTGTGTACGTTTCAAGATGGACTTAATGATGAGCCGAGAGTTACGATTGCTCGCAGACAAGTTAGAAATTTTTCCACTGTGGAGAAGGCCAAAATAGCCAAGAGGCTAAGAACTCGAACAGTAGAACCGAGAAAGATTCAAACAAGAGAGAGACACGTGATCTGTTCTTCCAAGAGATTCCGAAGAAACCCCTAATGATGAATCAATTCAAAGCGTAACCCCGCTAGCAAATAATCAAGTCGAGATTGCACCGAGTGTGGAAAGAGACATTTTGGGGAATGTTGGAGGAAAACCAAGCATGCTACAAATGCGATTCAATGGAACATCAAGACAAAAGTTGTCCTCGACGAATGGATACGACTCAAGAAGTCCGTAATAATGATGCACACCGGTAGGAGGTAATCAAGCAGCCCACCGAGAGGTCGTGGACCAGTCGTGGTGGTAACGGGCTGGTCGTGGTCAAGGTGTACCGGTCGAGGCAATGGTAATAGAGGAAATGCGGATGCAAGACATACTGGACCGGTCTATGCGCTAGACGCCGCGAGGACGGTAATGCACAGATGTGATAACCCAGACGTTCTTCATTTTTGATGTACTGTTATTGCCTTAATAGATATTGGCTCTACTCATTCATATGTATCTAGTGCCATATCCGAAACTCGAATTTAGAATCAAATTACCGATAGTGAGATATAAAGAATCATCCTTTAGGATGTTTCAGTAATGGTCAATAAAATATTTAAAGACGTGCCCTTGAAGATTCAAGAAGAAGTATTCGTGGCAAACTTGATGGAACTACCTTTCGTGAGTTCGATCTCATTCGGGCATGGATTGGTTGGTCAAACATCGGTAAGAATTGGATTGTGCTAAAAAGCGAATGTCGAGAAGGACCTCGGATGATAAGGAAGTCATAATGATTGGTGAACGAAAGAACTATCGGCAAATGTGGTATCCGCATTAAAAGTCGAGAAGTTGGTGCGGAAAGGATATGGAGCATTCTTAGCCTTTATCGTGCTTTGGATGCCAAAGAATTATCCGTGAATGATGTGAGGACGGTGAAGGAATTTCCGATGTATTTCGAAGAACTTCGGTATACCTCGGATCGGGAAGTAGAATTTGGCATTGAGCTTTTGCACGGGACGACTCCAGTGTCCATTGCTCCCTATAGAATGGCAATCAAGGAGTTGGTGAGCTCAAAGCCCAAATTCAAGAATTTTGGATCGGGATTCATTCGACCAAGTGTGTCTCCGTGGGGAGCACCGGTCTTGTTAAATCAAGAAGAAGGATGGATCGATGCGTATGTGTATTGACTACGCATATTGAATAAATTGACGATCAAGAATCGGTATCCTCTGCCGAGAATTGACGACTGCTTAATCAATTAAAAGGAGCTTGATTTTCTCCAAAATTGATTTAAGGTCGGGTTATCACCGACTTAAGGTGAAAAAGCGGACATTTATAAGACGGCATTTTGGACGCGTTACGGACACTATGACTTTGTAGTGATGCCGTTTGGACTAACCAATGCACCAATTGTATTTATGGACATGATGAACCGAGTCTTTCAACCATATTTAGACCGGTTTGTGGTAGTGTTCATAGATGATATATTGATTTATTCGAGAAATGAGGAGGAACATGACCAGCATTTGCGGATAGTATTACAACTACTTCGTGAAAAGCAATTGTATGCCAAATTTGGTAAATGTGAATTTTGGCTAAAGGAGGTGACTTTCCTTGGTCATGTAGTATCAGCCGAAGGAATAAGGGTGGATCCTCGGAAAATTGAGGCTATTTTGGATTGGAAACCACCAACATCAGTAGCTAAAATTCGGAGTTTCTTAGGTTTGGCTGGATACTATAGACGTTTTGTAGAGGGGTTTTCGTTGATTGCTACACCCCTAACTAAATTGTTGCGTAAAGGAGTTCCAGATATCCGACCGAAAAGCGCAAGAGAGTTTCGAGAAATTGAAGAAGATCTGATGAAGCTCCAGTTTTAATTCAACCGAGGTGGAAAAGAATTCATCAGATATTGTGATGCATCTCACATGTGCAGGTTGTGTATTGATGCAAATGGAAAGGTGGTGGCCTATGCTTCTCGTCAATTGAGACCACACGAAGTAAACTACCCTACTCATGATTTGGAGTTAGCTGCCGTTGTCTTTGCTCTAAAGATTTGGAGGCACTATCTCTATGGTGAGAAGTCCATAATCTACGGATCACAAGAGTCTTAAATACCTCCTTACCCAGAAGGAGTTAAATTTGAGACAAAGAAGATGGGTAGAATTGTTAAAGGATTACGATTTCTCCATCGAATACCATCCAGAAAGGCTAACGTGGTAGCCGACGCGTTAAGTCGTAAGGCGGTATCTCGAATTAAGAGCTTTGTTTGCCCATTTGAGTCAGTATGAGGATGGCGGTTTGTTAGCGTAACTTCGTGAAACCTCGTGGTGGAACAAATCAAGGAAAAAGCAGACATCGATGAGAAGTTGGGACCCTTACTTGGCAAGTTGAAAACGGTGAAATTGAAGATTTTGGAATAAACACGGAGGTGTGTTGTGCTTTCGAGGAAGAGTATGCATGCTAAGGACTCGGATCTGAAGCAAGCGATTCTACTGAAGCGATAGTAGCCCTTATGCTATGCATCCGGAGGAAATAAGATGTATCGAGATCTCCGTGAATAGTATTGGTGGCGGGGTTGAAGCGTGAGATTACGAATTTGTGGGAAAATGTTTGACTTGTCGCAAGTGAAGGCGTAACATCAATTACCATCGGATTGTTACAACCGATAAAGATTCCTCTTTGGAAATGGGGAGGATAACTATGGATTTTGTTAGTGGGTTACCGTTAACACCTACTAAGAAAAATTTCGTTTGGGTAATTGTTGATCGGTTGTAAGACCGCTCATTTCTTGCCGGTTAAATCTGATTATTCATTGCGTAAATTGGCGGCTATGACGTATCCGAAATTGTGAGGTTGCATGGGTACTGTATCTATTATATCGGACGGGGACCCTAGGTTTACATCACGATTCGGAAAACTCGCATGAAGCCTTGGGGACAAAGTTGAATTTCAAGACGGCTTTTCATCCTCAATCGATGGTCATCGGAGAGTAATTCGGATATTGGAAGATATGTTAAGAGGATGTAATCGACTTGAGGGTAGTTGGGAGGATTATCTACCATGGCGTAATTCAGCGTATAACAAACGCCTATCGATCTAGCATTCAGATGGCACCTTACGAGGCATTGTATGGTCGTAAGTGTCGCTCTCCTATTGTTGGACGAGTTGGGCGAATGACGAGATGTTAGGTCCTGAGATGATATCGAGGCAGAGAGGATAAGGTAAAAGTTATTCGAGCACGGTTGAAAGAAGCCTCGAGATGATGCGAAGTCGACGCAGATCCGAAGCAAAGGGACATCGAGTATAGTGTGGGAGATCGGTTTTCTTGAAGGTATCTCCTTGGAAAAAGATCTTGATTAGGAAGGAAGGGCAAGCTAAGTCCTAGATACATTGGACCTTATCGTGTCTTTGAAGCGTGTTGGTCGATGGCATATCGATTGAGTTACCTCCGAGTTAGATCAAATTCATAATGTCTTTCATGTTTCTATGTTGAGGTGTTATAGATCGGATCCTTTGCACATTATACCCGGTAGAAGAATTGAGCCGAATTGATTTGTCCTTTGAAGAAGAACCGGTGGAAATCCTAGAACGAGATGTCAAGGTATTAAGGAAGAAAACCGTGCCGTTGGTCAAAGTTTTATGGCGTAACCACGGAGTGGAAGAAGCTACGTGGGAGCCAGAGGATGCAATTCGCAACAATACCCTCACCTTTTTCAACTGTAAATTTCGAGGACGAAATTTTCTTTAAGGAGGGTAGAGTTGTAACACCCTAAAAATCCAGTATTTAAATTGCATAAATTGGTATTTAGATTTTTTTAAGGAATAAAAATTATTAATTGAGAATTTATTGAAGGAAACAAATGTCATTAGGACTTAAGCTAAATTATGTACTAAAGAGTGTCATAAAATGAGCATATGGCATGGTGGTATTGGCGCATGGGTTATAGCAAGAGGGAAGAGGTTCGAATCCCTTGTATAGCACCTAGATGAAATTTTTGTTTTAATTTTCTGCTCATGGATAGGAAGTGTCGGCAATGATCAATTAAGGTAAGAGTTGACCATATTATTTTTGGTTAGTATATCAAAGGATTATGGAAATAGAAAATATATGGCATGGAATCAAATACTTAAGGAAAGATAGGGGGAACATAAGGCACTTATCAAGGGGAAAATTTGGAAAGAAATCATGGCCAATTGACCATGTGTTGGACTAACATATTGGTAAGGGAGGGAGCCTAATTGTTGAATTAGTTTGGCTAAGAATTTTCTTTTCTCTCTTTGGTCATTCTTTGCACTTTGTGCAGAATTTTATTTCCTTTCCTTTCAACATTCTTCTTGGCGAATTTTGCATTTGGTAAAGCCAAAATCTTTTGACCATTTGGTCACTTTTATTCATCTTGTTAATTTTCTTTTGTATTCTCCTTGTGCCAAATCATCCATACCAAAATCGTCTCTTTCTTTTCTTTTGCCATGGCCGAATGCACTAACTCCTAAAGGTCTATTTTTTCTTTCATCTTCTTTTCTCTTTGAAATCAAACTACCTCATCACCATCTCTTTCTCATATTCTAATTATTTCAATCAAAGATTCTTCATCAAACATTCCTTTGGCGATTGCTAGAGTGCCATAATGAAATTATTTTCTCTTTTCTTTGGTTGCATAGCGAATTCTCCAACTCTCACAAACACCTTTCTCAATCTTTTCTTTTCGATCGTGGATCATAGGTAAGGGTTCTTCTTTTTCGTTTCGTTTTAATTAGTGATATTGTGGCGAATAGTAATGGTGATTTGAAGGACTTTTGAATCGATATAACGTTTATTCTAATAACGTTTCTTTCGTTATTATTTAGTGCAATAACGGAGATCGGAACACAAGTGATTGGGAGAATTGTAGAAACGTTGGAGCGTTTTATTTTGGTAAGGAAATCAAATCCCACTCTTTAAAATCTCTAGTAACATTTGATATTATTTTAGATCTAACTAAAATTTCTTTGGATCTTGAAGACTTTCAAAATAGGGAAGAAAAGGCGGTGGTTAGTCACGTTAAGAGGGCGGATCCGTAAATCCCCATTCAAACGAAGAGCGGTTTGGCGGTCAGGGATTTTCCACGGGTTGCGGGCCATCTTCGAAGGAAGTCCATTATTCAAGTAGTACGAACTTACGAGCCGTTATCGTTGGTGGATTCTCGTGCTAGCGAGTCAATAAACGAGGAAAAGCCAAGAATCAAGTGATTCAAAATCAAGAGGGTAAGATTTTGGATCATTATCGATTAAGATTTATTTTGAAATAGTTGTCTAACGGATCAAAATATGTTTTAGGTGCCGAGGAGCGAGAAGGATTAGTACTCTCGATGCGAGGTGTGTAACTTCACACTCATTATTTTCTCGGTTGGATGTCAATTTCGGTATGAAGTAAATCGTAAAAGCGATTAGATCGGTAAAATGTAAAAATTATATTTTGACGAAAATACGTAAAACGACTAAATCATGAAAATTACGAAGGCGCCTAGAAATTATTTGTTATTATGTAAATTGGATGTTTCGTTAAAAATTGGGCCAAAATACTCTAGTTCGATAAATTGGGCCAAAATACTCTAGTTCGTAAAAATTGGGCCAAAATACTCTAGTTCGTAAAAATTGGGCCAAAATACTCTAGTTCGTAAAAATTGGGCCAAAATACTCTAGTTCGATAAATTGGGCCGAAATACTCTAGTTCGTTAAAATTGGGCCAAAACACTCTAGTTCGGTAAATGGGCCAAAGCCCACTAAACTGCTAAATAGACAAATTGCTATATTATAATTATGGGCCAAATGAAATGTTATTGATAAACCCACCATGTTATGCATTATTAAGAAATTTTATATTTTATAGTACATGTATAATTGCATGGGTGGGATATATGAAGAGAAGAATGGCCAGTTGCCAAATATCTAGTTCGGTGGCTCTGCCACAATAATGGCTTATTGCCTCTAGTTCGGTGGCTCTGCCACAATAATGGCTTATTGCCTCTAGTTCGGTGGCTCTGCCACAATAATGGCTTATTGCCTCTAGTTGGTGGCTTCGCCACAATATCGACTTATTGCCTCTAGTTCGGTGGCTATGCCACAATTATAAAAAGGCTTAACGCCTATGATTGGTGTGATGGCGGGGTGGGTTGACTTGATCCCCACAGGTGTGATGGTTGGTACGGGGGTGTTAGCGGATGGATATTAGGTTTGGGATGGGAAATACATTTTTACTTGCATTATTAATTATTTTTATGATATATTGTTGAATTACGTAAATGGGCTCAAGCCCAAAGATAATATCTTGATGATCGGCCCAATAATGGTGGTAAGTGAGTTACACATTGAGTTCTAAGTAACTCACCCCTTTTAATTTTTCCATCTCGGTAATGGAAATTGATGTGGACTTGGGCGAGGATGACTTCGTGGAGGCCATCTTTGCGTTAAGAGGGTTATTTAAACTCGAACTTTTAATAAATATTTTTTACTACTATGGATTATTGTAATAAGGGCCTCTATAAATAACTTATGGATTTTATGTATGTTTGGGTTTTAAACTAAACTTTGGACTTTTAATTATGAAATTTGTGATTTTATGATGCTTTATTAAAATAAATTTGGGATTTCAAGTATATGGAATTCTTTTATAAATATTTTATTATAGTCAACTCTTTAACAAACTATTTAAAGGTTTTGATAATACAATGATTTTCAACTAATGTTTTCAAATATTTATCAAATTCAAATACTCTTCTATTTATTTTAAAATCTGAAATTTATATTGAAGTTTTCAACTTATTGCAAATTTAAAGGTAACTCGATTCATGTAACAATCCAAATCTAGTCTCAACGCATAGACCGGGTTTGGGGTGTTACATCTCATTTCCAAAAGACTGAAGCAGCACTTGATGAACAACAAAAATCGATCAAAGTGATCAAGAATAAAGTTGGAGAACTTACTAAGTTAGTGGGACATCTCACGAAGCTGATTTCTGAACGTCAACAAGGACGTCTACCAAGCAACACAAAATAAAGCCAAAAGAACAGATCCAAGCCATCACAGCTCAAGAGGGTATAAAAGTAGACGAGTACACCACGACACAAGAAACTAAGGAAGAAAAAAGTAAAATATAGGTAGCACATGAAAAGCCAAAATCAATAATCAAGGAATACAAACCTCGCATACCTTATCCCAAAGCATTGAAAGGAGATGATTCAGAGGAACGGTTTGGTAAGTTTCTTAAACTCTTAAAGAAATTACATATTAACTTATCCCTTCTTGAAGCTCTTTTCCAGATGCCAGACTCGAGGAAATTTTTAAAACAAATCTTGACAAGCAAATGCAAAATAGACGAAGAGCACCACGTGGAACTAAACGCAACATGCTCAGCAATGTTACAAAATAGACTACCACAGAAACAAAAAGGTCTAGGGAGTTTTACAATTCCATGTTTAATTGGTAGTTTAACTATTGATAATGTGTTAGCTGATCTAGGGGTATGTATAAACGTCATGCCTTATGCATCGTTTAAATGACTAGGTCTAGGGAAGCCCAAACAAACTAGGATGAGAATTCAACTAGCTGATAAAACTGTTAGAATTCCTAGGGGCATTATTGAAGATGTGCTTGTAAAAATCGATAAATTTGTTTTCCTAGTAGATTTTGTTGTTTTAGACATAGATAAGGATAATTCAATCCCCTTAATTCTAGGAAGACCTTTTCTAGCAACTGCCAAGACTAAAATTGATGTTGCCACAGGCGAGCTCATACTTTGACCTGGGAGATGAATCGATTAAGCTTCAAGCTCTCGACTCGACCAGAACAACAGATGATGAATGTAAGAAAGTCACTTCAATAGATAATCAAATTGTTCAAGTTTCATCACAGGAAACACCACATAAAGACAACCCTGAACTGACTCATAAGTCCCAAAACAACAAAGAAGAATCATACAATGGACAAGACCTTAGACTTGACAAGTTTGAAGAGCAGAAGATACAAGTCAAAGAAAAGCTGGATCCACACGAAGTAAAACCAAAAGAACCGCCAGAAAAGCTCGTAGGGACATCAAACCACTTCAAAATAGGAGACCAGGTACTATTAGACAAAGCTAATCCTCACATCTCTTCAACAAACCAGAGAACGAAGGAGAAGTCCCGCTTAAGGTACACGATATCTCCCCGCACGGAATAGTCGAGGTAAGCAAAATAACATTCGAAACTTTTAAGGTAAAAGCTTCTCAACATAAACTTTGTCAAGAAACTAAAACTGTAAGTATGAGGGAATATATTCAAACCTTCAACCTTCCTAAAAATTTCAAATACGAGGAAAGTCTAGCTTAAGACTATAAATGAGCGCTTTCAGGAGGCAACCCGAATACTAACACTTTTTATTTTCAATGTTATTTTCAGTTTATTTCCCGTTCTTCTTTCTTTCTTTTTTTTACTAAACCAAGAATGCAGAATTTCAAGGTCACACGGCCTTCCACAGAGCCATGTCCGTGGCCGTGTGGACCACCAGAATCCCCGTACTGATATAGTAGGGTCCGTACAAATCAAGCCAACCACCCGCCGACGTCACGGATCCAACCACCCTCCCCACGGCACCGACAAATTAGTACGATCATGCCTCACGACCTTCGAGGCTATTGACTTATCGAGCACGGGCACAACATGCCCGTGCATCACACTTGTGCCCATATACTGACTTTACAAACACGGGCATGATGGACTAAAACACGGCGTGGATGAATGACACACTCCACAACACGACCGTGCGATGCAGCCTGTAATTCAACACACCCTCGGTCCACATGCATGGGAACGAGCCAGATTTGAGCACTTATTTAAACCCCATAGCCCTCTCATTTCCTACCAATTTCTTCTCTCATTCTTTCCTCCTTCTTCTTTCAAATTTCTCTTATTTCTTTAAGATAGTGTCCAAACTCTTGACCTACACTAAAATCATGTCGAAGAAACATAAGAAGGTAAGCATTGTCTCCTTAAAGGAGACCGCAACACATAAGTACATGCTGGTAGCTTCAGCTATTCAACACACCAAGGGTCTCCGAAACCATTTCGGTTCTATTTTTTTTTCTCTTCTCATTTATTTTCCATATCTATACTTCTCTTCTATTTAATTTAATTACCTTCATCCTAGTTTCTTGGTTTTAGGTTCTAAAGGCTGCTTGGGATTCACGCACCATAGCCTTAGAGGTCACACCCACCTCGTAAACCATCCAACAATAAGGACTCCTTAGTCCATTAGTCTTTTCTTTCAATTTTAGTTTTCTTCTTAGTCTCATTCTCTTTTTTTCCTTTATCTTTAATTATAATATTAGTATATTATTAATGTTTTTTTAGATTTCTTGGCTATATCTTTGCAGGCTACCAATTTCTTTATCTAGCACAAAGATCATCGAAGACACCCCACCGCATCGGCCCTCCAACTTATATTTCTCTGTAGTCCTCCGAAAATCACCCAAAATTCGGAAGTGGCACTCTATCCCTCTCTTTTGATCTTATATTAATTGTTATTACCTATCTTTGTACATTGAGGGCAATGTACATCTTAAGTGTGGGGGGATAAAAGTGCCTAACTTTTTGCATAATTCTCAAATTAATGCCTAATTTCTCATTGTTCTAAAAAATATTGAATTTTAAACTTGTTCGAAAGTATTTTTCTCATATTACTAACTAGGATGAAATTTCTAATGATTTATGATTATTATTGATATGTTTTAGAGTAAGTCATAGTTAATTGTGCATTGATGATTAAAATTGAAGAATACTAGAGAATCGAGCATGATAAGCCTACTTTCTAAAAATCAAAATTGATAGGTTGTTGAACTGAATTTGAGTATTACCTTGAAATTTGGAATTTATAAGGAATGATGTCAAATTTTTGTGAGATTTCGAGTCTTATAGAGCATATATTCTTTTTCATGCTCACTTTATTAATTATGAGTAGGTCAACTTTAAACTGTTATTCTAGAACTTGCCTCGTTTATACATGTCGAGACCACATTAATGATTTGATATACTGAGATGATAAAGGCACCTAGGTTTAACCCACTTACTCCATAAAAAGCCTACCTTCACAAATTAATCCCTAATGAACCCCATTGAATCCTAACAACTTTTTTATTGACTCACCCACTAATATTAACCCAAAATCCCTTTGAATTTGTTATCACCATTCTTTTGACTACCCTTTAATCGAGGTTTGAGTTGATTAAATTATCGAATTATATTAGTTCAGTAGTTACATTTATCATTTATGATGTAATATTTTAGTTTGTTCTTAAAAAAATCCAAGTTTATTCAATATTAGTACTATATAAAAGAGCTTAGAGCATTTAAACTCCAATTGTTGAAGAAAAAGCTCGTATTAAAGTATTATCAAATTTCACGTGATGAAAATACTCTTTATTATAGAGTAATTATCAATAGTAGGTATTATTAGTTTTCATTCGATATAAATATTCATATTTTGTTCATTGTTTCTAGTTAGGTAATTTGTCAAGTCAGTCTCGATTCTAACCTTCTAATTCAACCTTTATCCACACCTTTTAACCCAAGCCCCGTTACACCCCTGATTTAAGATCTTTTGATTTGTGTATCATCTAATATACAGTGGTGGAGATTTGATTTTCAGGCAAGCCTATGGGATTAACTTTTCAGGTTTGACTTATGAGTGCTTATTCTTGAACCTTAAACACTTCGAGTGATTTGAGTGAATCTTTTATAAGGATGTCAATCCTTGTCGGTTTTGAATTAAAGGTAATTATTCAGATAAGGGGAGACACCTATGTTTTCATACTACAAAGGTATGACTTATCATGATTGAATCCTTAGGACTCTTTGAGTTGAATTATCCATGTATAAATTATCTATGAATTATGATGAGACATTGTCGATAGGAATTATGAATTATGGAAAGTTTGTTTTAATTGTAAGTTGAGAATTTTGCTTGAGGACAAGCAAAAGCTTAAGTGTGGGGGTATTTGATAAACCGTAAAAGTAGCATATTTTAATCCCACATTTAGTATGCTTTTGGATGATTTAGCCCTCAATTTATGTAAAAAGGTGCTCTTAACCCTTTCTTTACATGTCTTATACTCAGGAAAACACCCGAGAATGAAAAGAATGAGAAACGGGCTTAAAACGGACGAAAATGGGCCAACCCAAGAAATTGGCACGGCCTAAACTTCAAGTCACACGGTCGTGCCTCGCCAATCATTCAAAGACACGCCTCAAGCACGATTTGCATGGCCGTGTCCCAATCGACAGACATGCAGCACGGCCTGAAACTCAACTTACACGGCCGTGCCTCAATCAACAAGATCGACACATAGCCTGAAGTCGACTTACATAGGCGTGTGCTATGGCCGTGCCCCTGCTACGAAAATGAGCAATTTCACTCGAATTTGGATGCTTGAAGCCAAAGAAACATACTCTTAAGTCCACTTAAAAACCTTAATAGTAATTTTACTTGAAAGAGGTACTTAGGAGCCAAGTAAAGCATCTAAGGAGCCTATATAAACAACCCAAGGCAGCCGTTCTAAGGGAGGTGGTTTTTAGGCAAAGTTTTCACGAGCATTTATTCAAGGAATTACTCGAAGATAGCCAGTTGATCCATCTCAAGAAGTCGGAGTTCTACTCAAGACAGAGGATCTCCTTTTCAATTCCTTCAAGGGGTTTTAAGGATTTCTTATGTTTTGTTTTATCTTTTCTTTTATCTTTTCTCTTGAGATGTTTTCTTATTTTGTTATGAACTAAACTCTTTAGATACCTGAAAGGGATGAAACCTATGATGGATTTTGTTATTTGATTTCTAAATTATATGATAAGTACTTAGTTTGTTCTTAATTATGTTCCTTAATTTAATCTGATGTTCTTAGGTGGAGGAGGAATAGACCCTGCCTAAGAGTAGATCTAACATAATTAAGCGAAGTTGATCGAGTGCCTAGAGATAGGGTTACGAGATTTTGTCGGATTAGGGTGAAACCTAATATGGGAGTCTAATGATCGATTTACTGCTTCATTAGGTTATTATAAGAGAATGAGAGTTTCACTAATTAACCTGAGGTTAAACGTTATTCGCCTTGAGAGAGGGTTTAATATAGGTTAGGGCGTCTCACGGATCAAGCTAAGCAAAGAAGTCATATGAATTAAAAGTTAGATGAACAAGAAAAGTAATAGGTTTTTGAGGGTATCATTGTAATCAACTGAGTTTTTTCACAGTCTTTTCCAAAAGTTTCGTTCTTTTGTTTCGTTCTTTTATCTTTGCATTTAGTTTAAGTATTTCATTAGTTTTAGATTAATAAACCAATCACTCCATATTTCAGGCTAAATAATAGAAAGAAAGTGAGTAGTAGTACTTTTAGGTTCCTTTGGGTTGGATAAGATACTCTTGCCTAAACTATACTATTGTTCGATAGGTGCACTTGCCTCAATCGTTGTCATAGTTAGTCTACAGGTTCGATCATTCTTTATAAATATTAAAAATCGACTGTTTGACACGATTAATGACCCTTGGAACCACATCTGAAGCACGCCCCAATTCTTTTCACGCACTCTCCCAAGTGAGATCTTCCACACTCAGCACAAGGCTACGGTCTGACTGCAACATTAGAAACCCCAGCTCGAGCTAGCCCATTAAACTTAGGCCTCTTTCTTGGCCCATTAGAAAAAATTGAAGGCCCAAAATTCCTCTTACCTCTGCCCCTGTCCTGTTCACGGTTCTGACGCTCTGAGCATTTCACATCCTCGACAATCTTAGCCTTCTCAACCAAGGCAACGAAGTCTCTTTCCCTCTGCGGGGCTATTAGTACCCGTAACTCATCCCGAAGACCATTCTCAAATCGTACGCAGTGCTCATACTCAGTCGCGACTATGCCCCGAGCATACCAACTTAACCGTAGAAGCTCTGCCTCATACTCCACTACAGATTTATTTCCCTGAACCAAACTCAAAAATTCCTTTCTCTGGGCATCCACATAACTTGCCCCTGCATATTTCCTTGGAAGGCTGCCTTAAAGAAATCCTATCTCACACGGTCACTGCGTGCCTTCCCTCACGGTAAGCCATAATTGATACGCCTCATCTCGTAGTAAAGACATTGCTCCTTTCATCTTTTGCTCCACGTGCAGTCAAGATCATCCATTATTCGCTTGACCACCTCCAACCAGTATTCTGATACATTCAGGGCTACACCAGAGATGCCCTAAATATTTTTACCATGTTCGACTAGAGTCATTCAGAAATTGACCCTCGGGCCACTGACCTAATACTTGCTCCAGCTACCTTTTCCAGAACCCATAGCATCGCTTGGGATAGAGCATCATCCCCTTCGACTCAGTCATGAGACCCAATTTTAATCACTGGTGATGCCGACACTTCCCTTTCAAGCATATGTCTTGATACTGAGGACCCAACCCTAGCACCTCAATCTCTACCACGACCACGTGTACCCCTTCCACGACCTCTTGTGCTCATATTGATGTAACATATTTTCTGATTAAAAAGTTTTATGAATCAGCTTATAGTTCTCATCATTATTAAAAAGTATTTTATGAAAAGCATTAATTAGGGTTGTTCTCGCAGATCGTATATACTACAGTTTTAGTCTCCTATAGTCTCGATTTCTACAACTAAGGAGTTTTAGTATACTACTATCCCTAGTAGTTTCTTAGTACAGTCATATCACCATATCACAGAGTATAGTTCTAGAAAACTTACAGATTTGGTGCCGGAGACTCGGTGTGCCACACTTTCAGTAACACTATTACTATTTTCTAAACCAAAATTTAAACAGATTTAGAAAAATTCTCAAAACCCATCCCACAGCCGAGTTTTGTAACCTGGCTCGATACCACTAAATGTAACACTCTAAACCCAGCCTAGGCGTTATGACCGGATCTAGCATGCCACGTCAGGTGTTGTTTAAAAACCTTGTGCTCATTAGAAAACTCATTTACAATTCAAAACTTTCTACTGTTAAGTAAAATCCCAATTTTGTTGCTTATTAACAAAACAAAATTTACTCGAAATCATTCCCTTTCAAAAATATTATTAAGCATCTATTATTTTGATTTTAAAACATTGTCTGTTACGAAAGTTTGGTTTAAATAGTTGCAAAAATGTGATATTTAAAAAAAAAGTAGTTATTATTTTAAAATCGTGTTTAATAAATTAGCAGTTTGTAAAGAAATACCAAATAAAAGTTAAAAACAATTCCAATGGCTTTATTACAAATATTATTAACCCAAAAATTAAAATAAAGTAGCTAAATTAACCCCAAGAACATACAAGATGTGTGGCCACCTCCGAGTCTCTCGCAGATCCAAATCCTCTAAGACTGGGGATTACTTGCGCAGTTAAAAAGAAAGGGTGAGTTACGAGAACTCAGTGTGTAATTTCATTATTACAATCACAGTTTGGGCCCAAGCCTATATAGTATCTATCTGTGCCTAAGCCCTATTCAGTACAATATGGGTTGAACCCCTATTTAGTAACAGTCTGGGCCGAAGCTCTATGATATGCAAAATAAATATGTACCCAACCCAGTCCAAGCAACACACCTATGGGGACCAAATCAACCCACCGAACTAGCACACTAATAACATAGAATAGCTGCGAATAACAGTATGTGGCTGAACCACTAAATCAGTATAACGTGGTAGAGCCACCGGTACAATGCTTCCTCCAAATCCATAACTCAACCCATGCAGTATGACATGTCATAATTTAATCATGTAATAGTGCATCACCATCAACATAAATCATACAATTACTACTCATACATCAACGATCCTACCACTAAGGGTAAAACAGTCATTTGGGGGTAAAACGATAATTTTGCCCCTCGAGGGTATTTTTGTAATTTTACCCACTAAGGTTATTTCATTAATTTACCCACCAAGGGTATTTCAGTAATTTACCCACAAGAGTAATTCGGTAACTTACCCACCAAGGGTAATTTTGTAATTTACCCATCTACGACTTTTTCGGAGGCCAACTGTCGCCTCGAGCGACATAGGTTCAATTTCTGGTCAAAACAGTACAATTGGGTCTAAATCTAATTTTGGCCCAAATGGGCCCACAAGCTCGTGTGGCCCAAACATCTCATTTTCGGACTCGAATCTGCAGACTTCGTCAGCCGCATCAATCGTACGGCACTTACCATAGATTTCTCTCCTTGTGGGCCCATTAACCCATTGGGCCCACTTAGTCCACTTCGGCTTAATAAGGCCCATTACAGCCTCAGTTCCACGAGAGAGTTCGAGACACTCCCAATAGTCTATTGCTAACACTATTGACTTGGTTTAACTCTAAGCACTCGCACGCTCGAGAGCTCTCAGAATAAATAGTGGTGTGAGAATACACACCTTAATTCTGATTCGTTCCCTAGATTTGCGCGCACCAACCTACAACCATCGAAAACCCTTGTTAGCCTTTACTTGCTATTGTATCACCTTCTTAGAAACACATATTCCAACATATCTTCCTTACCTTGCTTAAATGAGAGTGCCCCTTAATCATACAATGTTCGTGGCTCCGAACCAAATCCACGCCTTGCCTATAATCTGGATTGTAACCAACATTTGTTATATAGAAACAACCACTATCCCCAAAAAATGGTAACATACTCTTTAGGAGCACGAAGGGTAATACCATTTACCCAAACCGTTTGTCAGAAAGTTTTGTGAAGATCAACTTACCAGGAATGGTAGGACCGAAGAGTGCTCCCCCCGACAGCAGTTTAGTCGAAAATAGCTAGCCTAGCAGATGAGGAGTGTTCAGCCTAACCAACGAGAATCTACTGGAAAAAAATAGAAAAAGAATGGGTTACTAAATGATAGGGATTTGGGTAGCAAGAGGAAACAAGAACATTCAACCAGGAATGAGAGGTGAACCTATAACCAGTATCTGAGGAGGGTGGAGGAACCAGTGATTTGCCAAAGGCTTAGTTGTTTAGTAGTAAAGAAGAAAGGATGTGGGAAAGAATGATCTAAATAGACTGTAAAGAAAGAGGGGACGTAGCAAAGAAGAGGAATCGTGGTACTATGCAGAGAACAAGAGAATAGGAAAATAAAAACCAAAAAGCCTATCACCCTTCTACTGCCTAAAGAAAACAACCCAAAATACTTCTTGAAACAAAAAGAAACCGTAACACCCCAAACCCAGTGAGACGTTACTACCGGATCTGGCATGTCACATAAAAGGGTTGTTTAAGAAACTGTGCATTTGTTAAAAACTTCGTAATCTTTTTGAAACTCCGAGCTTTGTTGTTTGTGAAAATTCAGATTTTCTTTTATGATTTTCTTGTAAAAAACATTGTTATTGTTATTATTATTATTGTTATTATTTCCAAAAACTTGTTTAAAATTAAAATCAGGTTCAGTAAATTGCAGAACTGTGATATTTTGAAAATAGTTATTTTCGTTTTAAGAAAATCTAGAGTTTAATCATTTAAAGTTTAAACATAACTGAAATGCAAGCTTAAAAGAAAAAAATTAAAGTCCAATGGCCTTATTACAAAATAAAAACCCAAATTAAAATAAATTTCAAAATAAAGTAAAACGAAAATTTACTAAGGTTTAGGAGAAATACACAGACGTATGGCCACCATAGAGTCCTCCGCAGCTCCAAATCCTCAATGCTGGGGATCACCTGTAAGTTAAAGTAGAGGGGTGAGTTACAAGAACTCAGTGTAATCCTCTAATCAGTCATTAATTGGGCCTGAGCCCATACAAAGCAGACTGGGCCGAAGCCCATACAGAAATAGACTGGGCCAAAGCCCATATAAAGTAGATTGGGCCGAAGCCCTATTCGGTAGCAATTTGGGCCTTAGCCCTATAAAGATGATCATGCAAAAAAAAAATATGTAGCCCCACCTAATAATCCATCCGCTACAAACCCCCGTACCAGCCCAACACACCTGTGGGGACCAAGTCAACCCACCTTGCCAAAACATACCAATATTGCAGACAAGCTGCTAAATACAAAATTTGTGGCAAAGCCACCAGAATAACAAAATATACATGGCATAGCCACCAAACAAAATGTGGCAGAGCCATCAGATTACACTTCCTCCAATCATTAACATCCCAATCCCATGCAGAATGTTGTGTATGCAAAGTATATATCGAAAATGGTGTATGAAATAAATTACCATCATAACCAGTCAAAAAAATACACACAATCATACTAATTAACCCCTAAGGTATAATAGTTATTTACCCACCAAGGGTACTTTAGAAATTTACCTACCAAGGGTATTTCAGTAATTTACCCACTAAAGGTATTTTGGTAATTTTGCATTTAACGACCTTTTCGAAGGACTACTGTCACCTCGAGCGACACAGAACCCTTTTTGGGGTCTCCACGAAACTATTGGACCTAAAATCCATTTTAGGCCCACACACCCGTGTAGCCCAAAACGCATGGTTTCGATTTAAGATTTGTAGATTTCGCAATCGGATCTATCCTTTGGTAGTTTTCCAACAGTTTTGCCCAACTGGTCCAGATAGCCCATTAGGCCCATTTGGCCTGTTTCGACCCGGTTAGGCCCGTTATAGCCTCAGTATCGCAAGAATACTGGTGAGACTCTCGATGACCTACCGTCATTATTTGTATTTCAATTTACCACTACGATCGTTTGCATGCTCGAGTGGTCGCAGATGCCGATTTTCTAGCTTTTCGGCTTTTGGCCGATTCGCATAACACCACGTGTAATCATTTAGAGGGGTGTGAGATTACACACCTGATTTGGAATACGTAACACTATACTCTCTGAAGCACCTAAGGATACAATCTACTAACAGTTAGTCTACTTGTTCGATATACCCAAAAAGTGAACACATAGGATTATAGGCTTCACTTACCAACAAATATTAGTCTTCCCTCTAAAGAGGGTTTTCAATCCACTTCTACCGTTCAAAGATCCACCCTCTAATGAAAGAAAAAGTTTTAGAATGCCAATCCATATAATATTAAGAGAAATAGTCTTTCGACCCTAACAAAATCAATCCAAACAAGAGACCCATCACCCCTAGTCCACCATGTCATCAACTTACCAACAATAAGATAATATCCCAAGCATTTGAACCAACACAACACAAGTTTGCAACCTAGAGAATTCGACCCTTTAATAAAAGAGAACAAAAGGGGTTCAAAGTAAAAACGAGTTGTTAAGTTCGTCTTAGCCAAGAGGTAAGAGTTTCGGCTTAAACCAAGTCAAGAGAAGAAAGAATGAAAAAAATGGAAGAAGAAGAACTATTACCTTAGAGAAGATATAAGTCGAATGAGAAGAAAAGATTTGACATAAGAAGCAAACCCAAATGAATCAAAATTCAGCTATGGTTATAAACCGAAATGAAAAACAATAAAAGAACACAAGTTAAAATATTGGTGTAAGAAGAATTCGGCTATTAGCAAAAAAGAAGAGAACCGATTCGAATGAAAAAAGGGAATACATTTGATGGAGAAAAGAGTAGAAAAATAGTAAAGAAGAAGAGAAGTTTCGGCTAGGGTGAACACAGGAGAGAAAAGGTGAGAGTGGAGAAGAAAAGAATGTGCAAGAAGAGATGGAAATAGAGAGATTCGGCCAAGACTATTTAAGCAACTACAAGAGAAGAAAACGGTTGAGAAGAGAATGAGAAGAAATGAATGAAAGGAATTGAGGTTTTGGTATGGAAAGATTGAAGCAATGTGACCCAAAATGTAAGGAAAAGGAAAACAACCCCAAAGAGTTTCGATTTCCCCCTTCCACAAATGACCAAATATGCACTCTCAAAATGCCCAACTTAGGCCAAAATTCTCATCCCCCATAATCCCAAATTTGGCCAACACCTCTTCTCTCCTCTATCCCCACGATTTCCTTCTCCCTTTCCTCCTAACTTTGCTCTCCATCATCCCTTTAAACCAATTGACCAAGTCTCCAACTCCCTTAGAAGAATTTGACCCAAACTCAGCTACCTCATCTTTTAAGACATAAAATAAATACCATTAAAGGCTTGCCAAAAGAATCGAACTCCTTCCCCCTTGTTCTACCAATGACACTACAGCCACCACACCCCACACTCCACTTGTGTCTCCTAAACACACCAAATTTTACTTAAGTCCTACTTCCAGTAGCCCTCTCCCCTAAAAAGCCAAAAATCAAAATTTTTCTTATGGCCTAACTTGAACCCGGGACTTAATCGAAACCATGTAATTGAAACACCCCAAACCCGGCCCACAAGCCCTAACCAGATCTGGCATGCTTCTAAAGAAAATCCATACAAATCTTGTTTGAAACTTTGCTAAAAACTTGTGTATTTTTGAATAGTCATTGATTAGGTTGGGATCGAATTAAGAACCCGTGTTGATATGGTGTTAAAAACAATTTAATAATTATACTTAAGTTTAAATTCGATGATAATCGTATCATACTAAGTAATTTAAAAGCATACATAAATGATTCAATACTTTGGCCTTGTTACATCAAATAAAAACCCGAATAATTCAAAAACTTAAACATAAATAAAAATAAATTAATCCTTGAGCTTTGCATGGCCACCCTTGAGCTCCTGCCGACCCTGTCCATTACTTATCATCACCTGAAAAATAGTCCTACAAGGGGTGAGTCAAACAGACTCAATGTGTACAATCAACACTAAGTCTCAATCAGATTTAGGCATATCAAATCATACATAAACATATAGCATTAAATAAAATGATGCGATCCCGACCCAAGCCTAGTTATCCATCCGCTACACGTCACCCGTACCAACCATCACACCGTGGGGACTACTAAGTCAACCCTCCATCCGCTACACACCATCGAAGGTAGTCGCTGCAGTCGACATGCTTATCGCCATTATAAAATTCGTGGCATAGCCACCAGATACATACTTTGTGGCATGAGACACCATATTCAGATATCGTGGTCTTAGGTCACCACATTCAGATATCGTGGTCTTAAGTCACCACACTCAGATATCGAGGTCATAGGTCACCACATTCACTTCCCCTTTTTCATAATATCCCGTATGCCCATGTCATACAAAATCATGCAACATAATGCCTTAGGCCCGATTTCACATTCTTATCATATTCATATTCATGGCATAACAAGTCTTATCATACTCATAGTAGGAGTAGGAAAACGTACCTTAGTACTGGGTACCATAACATGGTACTTAGCCATATTTTTCACATTCGTATAACATACATACATATTAAATAGTGCCTTAAACTTATTAAGAAATAGTGTGGGGTACACACCTGATATACTTATCGAATTTACTAAAATCCCGAAAACTCGTTCTATCGCTTTAGATCTTTAATTCCTATATTCGGCCAACCCTAACATGTTAGTAAAAAGCCATTTGGCTATAAATCCCAATCCTAGTAGGATTGTTGTAATCAAATTCTTACCTTGGTACCGATTGGATTAAAAATTAAATCCCGAAACTTTGTGATGCTTCTTTATTGCAATCGGCTATACCCTTAATCATTAAACTAGTTAGTTTTGGCTTTTTAAACAAATAAGAATTAGATCTAAATACCAAAATAGGGCCTTGGTCAAATGTCAGATTCACTTACCTTTATGAATCTAAATTCTCAGAAACCTCAGCTTACTTCCGTCGCCTTCTTCTTAAAAACCGAAGTCACCTAATTTTTACCTACATTCGACAATCCTCCACTTATTCAACAAACCAAAATTCTCAATTATCTTAGCCCATATGGTATTCGCCAAAAGAAAAGAATAGAAAAGGGCCATTCTACCACCTACCATTAATTACTCACCTTGGCTTTTCCAAAATCAAGACTTCGGCTTATTATAAAGTAGGATTCAACTTCATGGCTAAAGAAGATGAATTGATAGGCATAGACAATTGATTCAAGTTAGATCTTGATGAGAAGGAGGAAGAAATCGTGAGGAAAGAAATCCCAAACTTCATCAATCATTAAAGAACATGCGGCCTATGGTGCACCTTCTGGAAACTAAAACACCCTTGTAGATTCGGCTTTGAGGCTTAGAGAGATTCGGCTATAGGCTTGAAACTTATCTTTGGCTTTTGATTGGTTTTGCAAAGGAAAAAGAATTGATGATGGGAAGCATAGGGTATTTCAGTTTTACAAGGAAAGAAAAGGAAGATATAGAACTTAGAGAAATTCGGCAAGACTAGGGGATTTTGTTTTCGACTTTGTGGAGAATTGAAAAGAAAAAAGAAGAATAATGGCAGAGAGAATTCGGCAGAGATTTAAAAAAGATAAGAAAGAATGTTGAATGGCCTTAGTTTTCCTCCTTTTGCCGAAATTACTAAGCCTAGAGAGTCCCCTTTCTTGGCCATCACTCTCACATCTTTATTATCTTAGCTTAGCTGAAATTCTAAAAGAATTTGAATTCAACTTAAACTCCTACCTTAGTCTCCCTATGCCGTCCATCTCCTTACCTTAGGAGTGCCAAATTTTAACCCATTATTTTGGGCTTCATGTGGCCATACTAGGCCCAAGTTATCCTAGCATATGGCGTCATTTCTAGAGCCCTAAGTGGCGTCTCCGGGCCATTTTTCCAAGCCCGATTTTGTCACATTTCCAAGGTTCCTTACATTTCCTTACATTTCCAAGCTTCCTCTTAAGACTTAATATTTTCTAAAGCATTTCCTTACATTTCCTTACATTTCCTTACATTTTCAAGCTTCCTCTTAAGACTTAATATTTTCTAAAGCATTTCCTTACATTTCCAAGGTTCTAAAATGCACACAACACATTCACAACACATAAGGCATACTATTTCGTGTAATTTTAGCCATAGTGCATAAGCTCTATTCCGGGATATTACAGTTCTACCCCCTTAAAATAATTTCGTCCTCGAAATTACTTACTAACAAAAAATCGTACATCCTAACTCACCACACTACACTATTCTTTGCAAGACTGATCTTAAAACTAACACATTTCCTACAAAAATTCACATCCAAGGTTTCATACACTTCACTAGCATTACAAGAACGAACTAACTCTATAACAAACAAGGCAATGAAAGGTATTCCAAATTCCACCTCCCTGTCCGGGGGTATTCCGGGTAATTCCTCCGAAAAGACATCCTCAAATTACCTTACAATTCTAACTCCACTAACTCCCCCTTCTTTCATATCCAAAGTACTAATGAAAGCCAAGAACGCCTTACACCCCTTTCGAACCATCTTATCAGCCTTTAACGCCGAAACTATGTTAGACAAGTAGTTTTGTCTTTCTCCTATCATAACTATCACTCCATCCTCTGCGGTCCTTAACTCCATTCGTTTGGCTGCACAATCCAACATAGCCCGATGCTCCACTTGATTAACCACGAATAGTTTTATGTTTAATAGTTCTAGGAAGTAGTTCTTTCGATTCATACACATATAGTCTAACATTATTCATTTAGTCACACACATGAACTTGCGTTCATTACAGAGAAATGTTGTATTTGTCGTTGTTTGTTATTTTCCACTACCCAGGGGCATTTCCATAATTTTATCCTATAGGGGTACTTTGGTAATTTTTCAAATTAGGGTATTTTGAAAATGTTGCAAAATAGAGATTGTTGATATTTTACCAAATTAAAATTCTTGCTGGAAAAATTTCAAGGGTGAAATGATAATTTTATACACGAGGGGTATTTTTTATAATTTTACAAACTAGGGTCATTTCAGTAATTTTTCGCAAAAATATGGTTCCTGGTGACTTTCAAAACAATGGCATTTTAAAGGTTTCCAATTTGAGGGTACTTCGTTGATTTTCCCTTCTGAGGGCATTTTGGTCATTTGTATAGGTTAGGTGTAATTTGATCATTTTGCAAATCAAGGATATTTTCGTAAATTTTCCAAATTAGGGTGTCTTTGATATTTTGTAAAGTTTTTGAATACATGTGCAAAAATCAAAAATTATTATTGAAATCGGGGGTAGTATGGTAATTTTGGAAAATCAAGGGCATTTTAGTAATTTTACCACTAAGGGTATTTAGGTAATTTTGTAAATCAAAAATTCATAGAACGTTTTTCCAAAATAAAAAATTTTCAAATTTTAAAAGGGTAGTTTGTTGACTTTTAAAACTAGGGTTTCCATAAAAATATGGCTAGTCCTTTTCGGGTTTTAGTTATTGGGTTTAGCCTGTAGCTAAGTCCTCTTGGTTAGGGTGAACCATCACTACGCACCAGGTAGGATTCGAGTGGGTAGGAGGTGAGTCACTAGGACTGCTTAAATACCAAGCTCCCACTGAAACCAATCCTAGACATGCGCACAACGGTTGCCACACCCTAGCTTGGCGACTTGGACACAAGTTTGTTTAATCGTACCTTAGAGTTTTATGTAATTGTTGGGGTCAACTAGTCCTAGGGTTTAATTCCTAATCCACTAGTATACGTCCCTATATCTACCTACATACAAATCACAAAGAGGTTAGGAGTACTTACCTAGTGGACTTCGGGTCGGAGACTCAGGTGCCATGCCAGAAAGCCTGTTTATTTCTTAGAAAAGTCCATTTTCAAAAGACAGAAAACATTTTGGGCCCCAAAAGCCCTCAAGGCCTAGTTTTGAACCAGGCTCTGATACCAAACTGAAACACCCCAAACCCAGCCCACAAGCCCTGACCGGATCTGGCATGCTTCTAAAGAAAATCCATACAAATCTTGTTTAAAACTTTGCTAAAAACTTGTGTATTTTTGAATAGTCATTGATTTAGGTTGGGCTCGAATTAAGAACCCGTGTTGATATGGTGTTAAAAACAATTTAATAATTATACTTAAGAAAAATTTAACTTTTAAGCTTTAAATTCAATGATAATCGTATCATACTAAGTAATTTAAAAGCATGCGTAAATGATTCAATACTTTGTCCTTGTTACATCAAATAAAAACCCGAATAATTCAAAAACTTAAACATAAATAAAAATAAATTAATCCTTGAGCTTTGCATGGCCACCCTTGAGCTCCTACCGACCCTGTCCATTACTGATCATCACCTGAAAAATAGTCCCACAAGGGGTGAGTCAAACAGACTCAATGTGTACAATCAACACTAAGTCTCAATCAGATTTAGGAATATCAAATCATACATAAACATATAGCATTAAATAAAATGATGCAATCCCAGACCCAAGCCTAGTTATCCATCCGCTACACGTCACCCATACCAACCATCACACCGTGGGGACTACTAAGTCAACTCTCCATCCGCTACACACCATCGAAGGCAGTCGCTGCAGCCGACGTGCTCATCGCCCTTATAAAATTCGTAGCATAGCCACCAGATACATACTTTGTGTCATGAGACATCATATTCAGATATCGTGGTCTTAGGTCACCACATTCAGATATCGTAGTCTTAGGTCACCACATTCAGATATCGTGGTCTTAGGTTACCACATTCACTTCCCCTTTTTCATAATATCCCGTATGCCCATGTCATACAAAATCATGCAACATAATGCCTTAGGCCCGATTTCACATTCTTATCATATTCATATTCATGGCATAACAAGTCTTATCATACTCATAGTAGGAGTAGGAAAACGTACCTTAGTACTGGGTACCATAACATGGTACTTAGCCATATTTTTCACATTCGTATAACATACATACATATTAAACAATGCCTTAAACTTATTAAGAAATAGTGTGGGGTACACATCTGATATCCTTATCAAATTCTATCAAATCCCAAAACTCGTTTCTATCGCTTTAGATCTTTAATTCCTATATTCGCCAACCCTAACATGTTAGTAAAAGCCATTCTATTATAAATCCCAATCCTAGTAGGATTGTTGTAATCAAATTCTTACCTTGGTGCCTATTGGATTAAAAATTAAATCCGATACTTTGTGATGCTTCTTTATTGTAATCGGCTATACCCTTAATCATTGAACTAGTTAGTTTGGCTTTTAAACAAATAAGAATTAGATCTAAATACCACAATAGGGCCTTGGCGAATGTCGATTCACTTACCTTTATGAATCTAAATTCCCGAAACCTCACTTATACATCGCTTCCTCCTAAAAATCGAAGTCACCTAATTTTTACCTACATTCGGCAATCCTCCACTTATTCAACAAACCAAAATTCTCAATTATCTTAGCCCATATGGTATTCGGCCAAAAAGAAAAGAATAGAAAAGGGCCATTCGGCCACCTACCATTAATTACTCACCTTCGGCTTTTCCAAAATCGGCACTTCTGGCTTATTATAAAGTAGGATTCGGCTTCTAGGGCTAAAGAAGAAAAATTGATAGGCATAGACAATTGATTTGGGTTATATCTTGATGAGAAGGGAGGAAGAAATCGTAAGGAAAAGAAATCCCGAAACTTATCGAATCACTAAAGAACATGCGGCCTATGGTGCACCTTCGGTAAACTAAAACACCCTTGTAGATTTAGCTTGGAGGCTTAGAGAGATTCGGCTATAGGCTTGAAACTTATCTTCGACTTTTGATTGGTTTTGCAAAGGAAAAGAATTGATGATGGGAAGCATGTGGTATTTCGATTTTACAAGGAAAGAAAAGAAGATATAGAACTTAGAGAAATTCAACAAGACTAGGGGATTTTGTTTTCGGCTTTGTGGAGAATTGAAAAGAAAAAAAAAGAATAATGGCAGAGAGAATTTGGCAGAGATTTAAAAAAGAGAAAAAAGAATGTTGAATGGCCTTAGTTTTCCTCCTTTTGCCGAAATTACTAAGCCTAGAGAGTCCCCTTTCTTGGCCATCACTCTCATATCTTTATTTTCCTAGCTTAGCCGAAATTTTAAAAGAATTTGACTTCAACTTAAACTCCTACCTTAGTCTCCCTATGCTATCCATCTCCTTACCTTAGGAGTGTCAAATTTTAACCCATTATTTTGGGCTTCATGTGGCCATACTAGGCCCAAGTTATCCTAGCATATGGCGTCATTTCCAGAGCCCTAAGTGGGGTCTCCGGGCCATTTTTCCAAGCCCGATTTTGTCACATTTCCAAGGTTCCTTACATTTCCTTACATTTCCAAGCTTCCTCTTGAGACTTAATATTTTCTAAAGCATTTCCTTACATTTCCTTACATTTCCTTACATTTCCAAGCTTCCTCTTAAGATTTAATATTTTCTAAAGCATTTCCTTACATTTCCAAGGTTCTAAAATGCACACAACACATTCACAACACATAAGGCATACTATTTCATGTATTTTTAGCCATAGTGCATAAGCCCTATTCGGGATATTACAGTAACCTTTTAAAATCACCTTCCTAATAGGTCCAACTTGAAATAATGCCGTTTTCATATTCCCAAAGATTTTTAAAATGCTCCTACACTCGGGGCCTAATAGGCCCAATTTCAGGGCGTTACAAATCTACCCTCCTTAAAGAAATTTCGTCCTCGAAATTTCTAGCTATCTAATAGTGGTTTTAACACAGGCTACAACACTACTCTGCCACTGCGCACTCAATAACACTAATACACTTCTACCCTAATCTAAAAACCTCTTCACCCAACCAAATATCTAACCACAGAAGGAACCAGGTGTTTATCACTCATACATAAAATTTCCTACATTCAAACACCACATCCAACCAAAACATGCCCGATTTAATGGTGATGGAGCAATCCTCAGCCCTATGCTCCTTAGACCTACATCTCAAGCATGCCCCTGATCTCCTCCAGTATTCACCTGGATGATGCCTTCTGCAATATTCGCAAGTTAGAATGTTTGGGCGTGCCTTAACATGCCTTACAAAATGATACTACGGTATTAGAGAACTGCGATCCTGTTTTTCTTACAATCCACGCACCCAACTCGAAGTGTCTCACCAATTTCTTTGACCTCCTCTAGTACCTCCCTAACTAGTTGAGTCAGCACATCAGCTTCGAGTCGGTCATGAGACCCCATCTCAGTCACTAGAGATGACGGTGCCTCCCTTTCGAGCATATGCCCTAATGTTTAAGATCTAGCCCTAGAACCTCGGCCTCTACCGCAGCCCCGTGTTCCTCGTCCACGTCCTCTTGTACTCATACTGCTGAATCGAGTTAATCTTATTAAGAATTTTATGAATTAGTCTATAATTCCAATGTTTATTAACAAGTGTTTTATGGAAAACATATGTAAGAGTTGTTCCCGCGGATCAAATTTCCTATTGTTTCAGTCTCTATAGGATTAATTCTAATAGCTAACAATTCTAGTGTACTACCACTAACTCTAGTAGTTTCTTACTACAGTTATTTCATTATTTATCAAATGTAAAGTAAGAGGACATACTCTAGTAGGATTAATTTCCTACTGTTTCAGTCATTTCATTACTAACTCTAGTAGTTTCTTACTACATTCATTTCATTATATATCAAATTTCCTACTGTTTCAGTCTCTAGTAACGATATATATTTTCTAAATCATATTTCAAACCAATTTGAAAAAACGTTTTCAAACCCATTCCACAGTCGAGTTTTACAATTGGGCTCTAATACCATAAAATATAACACCCCAAGCCCGGCCTAGACATTATGACCGGATCTGGCATGTCACATAAAAAGGTTATTTAAGAAACTGTGCGTTCGTTAAAAACTTCGTAATCTTTTTGAAACTCTGAGCTTTGTTGTTTGTGAAAATTTAGATTTGCTTTTATGGTTTTCTTGTAAAAATCATTGTTATTAATGTTTTTATTACTGTTATTATTTCCAAAAACTTATTTAAAACCGAAATCAGGTTCAGTAAACTGTGGAAATGTGATATTTTGAAAATAATTATTGTCACTTTAAGAAAATCTAGACTTTAATCGTTTAAAGTTTGAACATAACTAAAATGTAAGCTTAAAAGAAAAAAATTAAATTCCAATGGCCTTATTACAAAATAAAAACCTAAATTAAAATAAATCTCAAAATAAAGTAAAACCAAAATTTACTAAGGTTTAGGACAAATACACCAATGTATGGCCACCACAGAATCCTCCGCAGCTCCAAATCCTCAATGTTGGGGATCACCTATAAGGTTAAAGGAGATGGATGAGTTACGAAAACTCATTGTGTAATCTCCTAATTAGTAATTAACTGGGCCCGAGCCCATACAAAGTAGGTGGTCAAGCCCATATGTAAATAGACTGGTCAAGCTCATACTGAAGCGATCGGGTCAAGCCCTATTCGGTAGCAATCTGGGCCTTAGCCCTATAAACATGATCATGCAAACAAAATATGCAGCCCCACCTAATAATACATCCGCTACACACCCCCGTACCAGCCCAACACACCTGTGGGACCAAGTCAACCAACCCTGCCAAAACACGCCAATATTGCAGACAAGCTGCTAAATACAGAATTTGTGGCAAAGCCACTAGAATAACAGAATATAAGTGGCATAGCCACCAGACAGAATGTGGTAGAGCTTCTAGATTACAATTCCTCCGATAATCAATATCCCAATCCCATGTAGAATGTCGTGTATGCAAAGCATATATCAAAAATGGTGTATGAAATAAATTACCATCATAACGAGTCAAACAGAATACATAAAATCATACTAATTAACCCCTAATGTATAACAGTAATTTACCCACCGAGGGTATTTCAGAAATTTACCCACCAAGGGTATTTCAGTAATTTAACCACCAAGGGTATTTTGGTAATTTTGCATTTAACGGCCTTTCTGAAGGCATACTGTTGCCTCGAGTGACACGGAACCCTTTTTGGGGTCTCCACGAAACTATTAGGCCTAAAATCCATTTTAGGCCCAAACAGGTCCACACACCCGTGTGGCCCAAAATGCATGGTTACGATTTCAGATTCAAAGATTTCACAATCGGATCTATCACTTGGTAGTTTTCCAATAGTTTTGCCCAAGTGGTCCAGATAGCCCATTGGGCCCATTTAGCCCGTTTTGGCCCGATTAGGCCCATTATAGCCTCAGTATCGCGAGAGTGCTTGTGACACTCTCGATGACCTATCGTCATTATTCGCATTTTGATTTACCATTACGATCGTTTGCATGCTCGAGTGGTCACAGATGTCGATTTTCTATCTTTTCGACTTTTGGCTGATTCGCATAACACCACATGCAATCATTCAAAGAGGTGTGAGATTACACACCTAATTTGGAATACGTAACACAATACTCTCTGAAGCACCTAAAGATACAATCGGTTAACAGTTAGTCTTCTTATTAGATATACCCAAAATGTGAACACATAGGATCATAGGCTTAACTTACCCACAAATATTAGTCTTCCCTCTGAAGAGGGTTTTCAATCAACTTCTACCGTTCAAAGATCCACCTCTCTAATGAAAGAAAAAGTGTTAGAACACCAATCAAGATAATAATAAAAGAAATGGCTTTTCGGCCCTAACGAAATCAATCCAAACAAGAGAACCATCACCCCTAGTCCACCATGTCCTTAACTTACCAACAATAAGATAATATCTCGAAGCCGTTGAACCAACATGACACGAGTTTGCAACCTAGAGAATTTGACCCTTTAACTAAAGAGAACGAAAGGGGTTCAAAGTAAAAACGAGTAGTTAAGTTCAGCTTAGCCAAGAGGTGAGAGTTTCAACTTAAACCAAGTCAAGAGAAGAAATAACGAAAGAAAGTGGAAGAAGAAGAACCATTACCTTAGATTAGATATAAGTCAAATGAGAAAAAAGATTCGACATAAGCAGCAAACCCAAACGAATCAAAATTCAACTATGGAGTATAAACCGAAATGAAAAACAATAAAAGAACACAAGCCAAAATATTGGTGTAAGAAGAATTTGGCTATTAGCAAAAGAGAAGAGAACCGATTCGAATGAGAAAAGGGGGAATACAATTGATGGAGAAAAGAGTAGAAAAATAGTAAAGAAGAAGAGAAGTTTTGGCTAGGGTGAACATAGGAGAGAAAAGGTGAGAGGAGAGAAGAAAAGAATGTGCAAGAAGAGATGGAAATGGAGAGATTCGGCCAAGACTGTTTAAGCAACTATAAGAGAAAAAAACAGTTGAGAAGAGAATGAGAAAAAATGAATGAAAGGGATTGAGGTTTTGGTATGAAAAGATTGAAGCAATATGACCCAAAATGTAAGCAAAATCAAAACAACCCCAAAGAGTTTCAGTTTCCCCCTTCCACAAATGACTGAATATGCACTCTCAAAATGCCCAACTTTGGCCGAAATTCTCATCCCCCATAATCCCAAATTTGGCCAACACCTCTTCTCTTCTCTATCCCTATGATTTCCTCCTCCTTTTCCTCCTAACTTTACTTTCCATCATCCCTTTAAACCAATTGACCAAGTCTCCAACTCTCTTAGCAGAATTTGACCCAAACTCAGCTACCTTCTCTTCCAAGACATAAAATAAATACCTTTAAAAGCTTGCCAAGGGAATTGAACTCTTTCCCCCTTGTTCTACCAATGACGCAACAGCCACCACACCACACACTCCACTTGTGTCTCCTAAACACACTAAATTTTACTTAAGTCCTACTTCTAGTAGCCCTCTCCCCTAAAAAGCTAAAAATCAAAATTTTTCCTGTGGCCTAACTTGAACCCGAGACTTCATAGAAACCCCGTAACCTTGTAAAGTCACCTTCCTAATAGGTTCAACTTAAAATAATGCCGTTCTCATATTCTCAAAAATTTTTAAAAAGCTCCTACGCTCGGGGCTCAATAGGCCCAATTCTCCTAGAGCCATTTCGAGGCGTTACAGAAACCAAGAGCCGAATATGAGAGGAAAGCAAGGGAGAATTCAGCCACACCAAGCACTATCCATAAGATGCCTAACACTTCTCCCTAGCTAAAATGACTAGCTTGAGTCCCTTCCCACGACACAACTCTCCACTTCTCCCTAACTTCTTGATTCACTCCACCATTTCCTCCTTGAATCACTCCTAGCCTCCCATTCAAATATGTTGACCAAGTCTTCAACTATTCTTGTAGAGTTTGATCCCAACTCTACCTCTTGCTCTCCCAAGCCACAAAATAAAAGCCTCCAGTTGCAATCTGTGGGATTCAAACCCCCTCCCTTCATGCCTTCCTAATGATTCCATAGCCACCTTACCACATGCTCAACTTGTGTTAGTAAAACACATCAAATTACTTAAGTCTAACCTCAACCAGCCCTCTCCTTTTAAGAGCGAAAAACTATTTTTTTTCAAGGCTCAGACTCGATCCCAGGCCTCCCTAGAACCCCCAAATACACTCAAATAACCAACTGAGCAAGCACAACATGAAATTATGCAAAAAATTACAACCCCTAATTTTTGGGGCGTTACATGAATGGTTGGATTTTAATTAAATTTCATGCATGTTTAGATGATGGTTATGAAAAAAATTGCTAGTTTTTCATATGTCATGTTTTTATATTTGAGATGTAACGTTTATTGATATATTTAGTATAGGCTAGTTTCTATAAATGACCTAGGCGGTTATTCTTGTTAGTTAACTGATTATGCAAAACTCTTGTTAAAAGGGTTTTAAAAGTATTTTGCATCAAACTTGGGACTTCTCGTATCTGAAGCAAAACTCATACCATTAGACCAAATGCCTTGCATTTGAAGATTTTGACATATTCCCTTAAGTGAATATTGCATATAATTATTTGGGAATTATATTTATTAACTTAGTGGAATTATATACTTTACATTGTTTTAGACATTTTCAGTAGTAAATGTCACAATAGTACTTATATGTGGATTCAAAGTAAAAGGAATGATAGTAAAATTATCAATTTGTTACAATTTACTAAAATTGAAACGCATGTTAAAATAAACCAGAATTTTACTAATACAAATGCATTTACTACTTGGCGTGACCAGTTAGACCATCCTAGATCATATATGATGCGAAAATTAATTAAGAATTTATATGGACATTCATTAAAGAACCAGAAGATTTTTTAATTTGAATAATTATCATTTGTTACTTGTTCTAAATGAAAATTGATTGTTAGAAATTCACTAGCTAAAGTTCAAATTTAATGTCTTGCATTTCTAAAATGAATATGAGCCCATTCATCCACCATGTGGATGGTTATCAACTTGAAACCTGTTATTTCAAGATTACTTATTTAAATAATTAATTTTAGATAATGTAATAATGACAATTCATCTTGCTAATACTGATGAGTTTATATCTCAGTCTTTTATTATTGAGTTTGAAAAACTTTTGTAAAATTTTGTTATTTATGCACATAATGGTTTAAAGAAATTACTAATTAAATGCCTATGATTAATGTCTAAACCATTACTTATGAGAACTAAACTTCCTATTTTAACATAGGATTATGTTGATTTACATGTTGTACGCATCAAGCCAATAAGTTATAAATACTCCCCATTACAATTGGTTTTTGATCAAAAGCTAAATATTTCTCATCTTTGAATTTTTGTATGTGCTTATATGTTCCAAGTGCTCTACCACAACACAAAAAGATGAGTGAATATTCAAATAAAGTTGGGAAATATTAATTACAAGTTTCTTTGTACTATTAGATATTTTGAATGTATTGGAAATTCAATTATGACAATATTTGTGATTACAATTTTGATTCGATAGTTTTCCCGACATTAAGGGGAGAGAAATAATAACTTGTAATGAGTTAGGGGGAGAGTAATTTGAACCAGAAGTTCAACAAGGATAGCTCATTACAAGTGAATTGTCAGATTTATTTATAAACTTAATGAGAATAACCAAGTGTTATACACCATCTAATATTTAAATTTGAACCAAAGTCCTAGTAGGACAATCAGTTAGAATAAATAATAAATGGCCATAAAGGATTTAGGTACTTGAAACTATAGATTAAAATAATGAAAATAAGTGTAACGCCCAATTTTTCTTTAAATTTGGCTTTTGTAATTTTGGCATGAATGAGTGTCTGCTTCAGTGGTTATGTGTTCTGGGTTTGTGTGGGAGGTCTCAAGTTCAAGTCTCAACTTGGGTAAATTTTGGTGTTTTCATGAATAAAGCCCAAACTTTGGTTAGTGGGTTTTTAAGTAAAAGTGTGTAGGTAATTAACAGAATGGGCCTATTGCTCTGGTGGTTAAGTGCAGTGTTGGAGTGTTGGAGTGTCGGTGGCCCTATGTTTGAATCTCGACGTGAGCATTATTTTTGGTAATCACGCCCAAAGAGTTTGTATTTGAGTGAAAATCTGATAGTTAGGAGAGATTTGGGGAGACGATAAAGGGAATATCAGAAAATCTGTTCAGTTTTCATCTCCCAAAAAAAAATTTGGTTTCTCTCTTTTTCTCCAAAACCCTTGCCGCCACCCCTTCCCATTCCTTATTGTTATTCTTTCTACTTTCAAGTTTTTTGGATCGTTATTCGACTTTAGGGCTCGCTATTGTTAAGTTTGGATTTTGCTATTCTAAACGTTCTAGGTTCCTTCTAAGAGAAATTCCCTTTTTGGTATTCATGAATTAATCAAGAGACTGAATATCGTTCTCAATCGATGAGTTAAGCGTGTGGAATTCTTGTATTGATCGAAGGTAAGGTTTCGATAGTTAGCGGTGAATGCCTCATTACAATTTCTTTTAAATCCTGATTATTTTACTAAATTGGGGCTTTGATTTGTCAAATATAGGTACTAGAGTGCTTGGGAGTCATTTTAGCTTCAATCGAAACTAGGTGTGTACCCAAAAATGCAGAAAATAAGGTTTCGATGAAAGCTAAAAACCTTTATGTCGATTCCACACGGGGTGTGGTTGCCCGTGTGGTTGCCCATATGGTAGTCCGTGTGCAAGACTGTAAGTCACCACGCGGTTGTGTGATCGACGAGTCAGGCTGTGCGCGAGTGACATGGACATGTGATGGCTGGGCAAGGCCATGTGGGACACATGGGCTCAACAAATTGGGCTGTGTAGGCCACACGAGTGTGTGGAATTTTGGGCCAAGGCCAATTTGGGCCGTGTGGGCCACAAGGGCATGTGGGCCCACACGGGTGGGCCACATGGGCGTTGAGCCCATCTTTTGAAAAAACTCTATAAGGTTGCACGGGTCATCCAAGTCGAATGTGGACCAACCGTAGGGTCGGTAAGTAATACTTAGACCCCTAACTAAATGATCTATCTATCTAATTTATGTACTAAGCATATATGCTAATTTGAATATATGAGTTTTATTTGCATAATAGCATGTCATTCTTGTATGTTTTATTGCATCAAGGTGGGTGGATTATGATTGGAGGAAGTATCTGAAATGCTCTTAAGCCTGTTATTTGGCAGCTCAGTTGCAAATTTCTGATTATGTGCCGTATTCGGTACACCATGGTGTGTAGAGCTAGGTGGGTTGATTTTATCCCCACATGATGTGTAGGGTTACACGGAGTTGGTGTGTAGAGGCTGGTGGGTAGGACTTTGTTTTCTGCATATTCTATCTGAAATGGGCTAAGGCCTTGTAATATGGCTGATTTTGTATCTGAGTAGGCTAGGGTCCACACCGTTTCTGTAATGGGTTCATAATCAAATTGTGAACATTATGTCTGTTATCTGATATTTCTATTTGTATGATTTCTATGGGGATTACACACTGAGTTTGTGAAAACTCACCTTTTTCTGTTTAATCTATTCAGCTAATCCCCAGCAGTAGACAGATCAGTGCGGCGGAGGACTCGGTGGTGACCATGGTTCTAGATTCCTATTTTATAGTTTCATTTCTATTTATGGTTTGATTATTTCTAGGTAAATGTTATATAATAATGCCATTCGGAATTTTGTATAAAATTTAGGAATTTTATTTATAAACTGCTAGCAGTAAAACAAGACCAAATTTTCAAAATAAACATAGGTGTTATCAAATACACACAAACTTGCAAATTATTCTAAAAGCTTCCGCAACATATAACATTTTGAAAATGGATAATGAATAATTAAATGATGCATTTTGACGAAAGCCTAAGATTTACAAATGGTTTTGACGTAGTTAAGTTTCCTAAGCACTATCATGTGACACCGCCCGATTTGGCCATAATGTCTAGGCCCGGTTTGGGGTGTTACAATAAGAGATCTCAATAAGTTATGTCAATTCAAGAAAATTTGGAACCGAATAATAGAAGTAGTCAACAATGATTTTGCATGCAATATTATTATCTAAATAATGAAACAAAAGAAGGATCTTGAATAAATCTATTGAGAAATATAAATATGGACTAAATTGATCAAAATAGAACGACGCAAATCAAGTACAATTAAATTCATGGAGTTTTTAGACCAGTAGTCCAACTATCTAAAGGTATTAAGCCAATAAGGTGCAAATGAAGTAGTTTTGCCAAAGCAGAATAAAAATAAAAAGTTTTTCGCTAAGTCTTGGCATTGATTATGAAAAGATATAATATTCTTTTGTAATGGATGCAATATATTATTTTAACAATTCATAAAAGATTTAACTTACGTCCAATGGTTGTTATTACAACCTTTATGAACCACTATATAATAAAGTTTATATTAAAATCCTTGAGGGATTTAGGACGCTAGAAGCATATTGAAATTCTCGGGAAATTATTCATTGATATGAATTGAAATAATTTGAACATATGTGGTAAATAGTAGTTGAAGGAGAATTATAAAATGATCCAAAATACCTATTTGTGTTTTTTATAGAAGAATCATGATTAAAGTTTGCTATGATTATTGTTGAAACTCCTGAAAAGATCAAAATATATTTCCCCAAAATTTTCCCTCACTCATGACTTTCAAAAGAATGGTGATATAAATGCTTAGCAAATACATTCAAATAGTCATTTGAAATACTAGTATTCAAGATTGAATATGTAGAATATGAGAAAGTATGTAATGTTTTCATAAGGGTGAGTAAATACACATTGTACTCTTTTTCCCTTAGTTAAGGTTTTGTCCCATTGGGTTTTCCTAGTAAGGTTTTTAGTGAGGCAACATATTATGCATATTATAGGTATATGTACTATTTTTCCTTCTCTAGGATTTTTTTTTCCCACAGGGTTTTTGTCTTAGTAAGGTTTTAATATGGCACATTATCTACCAATGGACATCCAAGGGGGAGTGTTATGAATATCTTATTAAATGGATATCCATTAAGATCAAGATAAGTTTTGATGTACTTTAAATTATAATAGTCATTAGAAGTAGATCTCTACTTCATATATACTCTTTATACCTATAAATAGAGACTTTGGAGAAGCTTTGAAATATCCCCATTGATCAATAAAATTTGCTTCCCATATTTTCTTTGTTCTTTACTCTTTGTCTATTTATTTTATAACACGAACCAAATCGAGTCTTTATTTTTAAATTATTAGGCTAAGCCTATTGCATTGTGAAATTTGACAGGTATATTATCTATCAAATAATTTCAAAGTCCTACGTTAGTCCATTTCTTTGAAAAGTATGTGGTTATTTATTAATTAGCTACTATTTATTTATTATGCTCTTCTGTTCCATTCAAATTGCCAGAGATGATTTTTTATGGTTAAAATTTTCAAACTTTGATTTGAGATGATTTTTCTTTAATTTTTCATATTTCTGAGGTTTTTATTTTGGGTGGGGCAAAAGGAAATCGATAGTAGCAAAGGAAAGCATGTTACTATGAAGAAGAAAAGTGGAGGAAGGAGGAGGCCAATTGATTTGTTTATGAGTTACGAGGATGGAATAGATGAAAACCCTGTTGGAATTTCACATCCTTCAACTAGACAATTATCAGTATCAGTTCTCAATTCTAAGGGGGAAACATGTTGAGTGTCATGGTCTGGCATTTCGTTTCAAGTTAATGAATGAGTCGTCCATGACATGGAGCATAGTGGTTATGCCAGGTGAGTGGTGACTAGCTTTCTTTATACCCATGTATATGTTCGAGGCATGGCTCCTCTTCCCCTCCTCCCTTTGTAGAGGTGTTAAACTCTTAAGGAGTTGCATTGGGCCAATTAGCAGGGACCTCTGTAACATCCTGAAGCTCAGGATTTGGTGTTTTGCATTATTCCATGTGTTAGGCTAGCTTTTTCTATTGGTTGTGTGTGCTTGGGGGCCCTAAGAAGGCCTAGGGTCAAGTTGGACCTTGGTAAAATTTTTGTGTTTGGACATTTAAGGGGGAGAAGGTAAGTGGCATCAGGATATAAGGGAATAAGTGGGTAATTTGCTAGCACAAGTTGGGCTAGTAGTAGGGTGGTGTGGCATCACTTGTAAGAGCTAAGAGGGAGGAGTTCGAATCCCACCTGCTGCAACAACTTAATTAATTTTTGTGCTGATTAGGTGAAGGTGTGAGAGTTCAGTTGGGACTATGCAAGAGGAGTTGAAGGCTCGTTCAAATGCATTTGAATGAGTGATGGAGAGGAGATTTAGGAGAAAATTAAGGAGAAAAGGGATTAGGGTGAGAAGGGTGTTGGCCAAATTTTGGGAAGTGTTAGGGGGAGAAATTCGATCAAATGGAGTCTTTTGGGTGTAGAGGACATTCGATTTTGGTAGGGTGAATAGGAGCCAAAATTCTTGAGTGGTTTTGCAAGTTTTGTCCGTGAAGAGTTTTTTTCTCTTTTTGACATTTTGTGCATTCTTTTTCAATCTTTTCTCTGCTTGTCGAAACACTCAAGCCATTTTGTTCATCTCTTCCTTGGTATTAGCCAAAACTTTCTAGCACTTCTTTTCTCTTCTCTTTTTTCTCTTCCATTCTACTCTCTTCTATTTTTCCTTACCCTTCGTTTCTGTGCAATATCATATGTCAAACTTCTTCTGTGATCGATTCTCTTTTCTATGCGTGATTATTCTGTTGACCAAATCTGGCAAGTGGGAGTTCTTCTTTTTCTTCTTTTTCTTTCCCCTTCCCTTGGCCTAATGTTTTCCATTCATTTATTCTTTTGGGTACATAGCCGAAACATCATCCCCTCCTACTCCCTCATTTGACATTCTTCTCTTGTAGTGCTCTATTGGGGTGGTCGAATCTCTCACTCTCGTCGACTCATTTGTCGTCATAAGCCGAATCTGTGGAAGTGGGTTTCATCATTGATCAAGGTAGGGGGTTTCTATTTGATTCATTTTTATTTCTCTTTGTTCGGCTATTCAGTTTGTCTAACCGTTTGTTTTAGGGACTTAACAACTCGTTCTCCTCTGCTCTTTGGTCCTTCGAAGAAGTGGTAAGCCAAAATCCTCTTCTTAGACAACTACTTTTATCATCGTGATATTGTTCTGACTAAGACTCTTTTAATGGAGGCAAGCGGTAGCCATATTAAGGGAAGACCGATAAGAGGGCAAAAAGGGAGCGAACTTGTAGCCTCTGCTCCCAAGTTCAAACGTAGGCTAGTATCGGTAGTTCAGGATTTCCCATCGGGATGTGGAAGGGAGCGAACATCCGGTGCGGATAGGCAAATCGTAGTTGTTCACAATGTTGAGGGTAGACACTTTGGATCGTTTGATTTGATTTAGATTAAGATCTTTCTTTGTTAGTTAATTGGATATTATGATGGCGTAGGTGTCGGCGATCAGGAAGGTTTGGTGCTTTAAGTAATCAGGTGTGTAATCTCACACCATAATCTTGTAGTTTTGTTTTCACCATAAAATCGGTAAAATAAGTCACTTTTGCGTACAAGTCTAATAACTGGAATATTGCATGGAATCGAGTAATGCGCTTAAACAATGTTAGTTCTGAAATCTATTGAAAACGTGTTAATAGGCTAAATTACTAAAATGCCCTAATGGGTCGATTACTAAAATGCCCTAATGGATCAATTACTAAAATACCCAAATGGGCTGAATTACTAAAACGACTTAATGGGTCGACTAACTGAAAAGCTTTACTAGACTAGTTTACAAAAAATACCCTTGTTAGGTTGGAATCTATTTTACTCATGAATGCCTTAATATATGTATGTTGCACCTTATCATTTTGCATGGAGCGGGGACTTGAATGAAGAGCAGTGTAGCCTGGTGGCCTAGCCTCAATTTATATATGTCTGAATATTTATGATCACAGTGGCTCAACCACATGTAACTTTTGTTGCAGCATGACTGCATTTTTAGTGTGAGCGGCGGGGTGGGTTGACTTGATCCCCACAAGTGTGATTGGCTGGTCGGGGGTGTGTTGGATGGATGGGTTGGGTTGCATTCATTTCATTATTTATACTGTTATGTAAATGGGCTTAGGCCCAAGACGATGCTACATAGGTTTGAGCCCTGTGGATGACAGTAAGGGGATTATACACTGAGTTCTTGTAACTCACCCCTCCTCTTTATCCTTGCAGGTAATGCTCAGCAGTGAGGACTTGGGGCCATGGATGACTCGGAGGAGGCCATGCTTTAGGAACGTTGATTTTAAACTTTAGTAAATTTCACTTCTACTTTATTTCTTTACTTTTACTATCGTGGGTTTTTAATTTGTAATAAGGCCTCTTGGATTTTAATTTACTTTATGTTTTGACGTAATCACTACTTTTCATGAATTGTTTAAAATAGGGATTTTCTGGAAACATAAATAACATTTTTCAAGAATGAATAACAAATGGTTTATAAAACAAACAAATATATATATGAATGATTAAACTTGGGTTTTCCTTCGAACTACAAATATCATTTTCAAAAAATAAAATCATGATTTTGAAGTCCACTAGTTCGGTTTTGTAAACCAAACAACCTTCCGGAGTTAGTAGTATTGATAACAAAACATCTATAGACCAAGCTTGTTTTCTTAATTACAACCCAATATCGTCAACTTTTACAAAATCACAAGTTTTCTTGAGCAATCTCTCCATGTGACATGCCAGATCTGATCGTTACATCTACATGGGGTTTGAGGTGTTACATTTTATGGTATCAGAGTCCAGGTTACAAAACTTGGCCGTGGTTTGGGTTCAAAAATGTTGTCCAAAGCTATTTCACATTTGGTTTCAAAATGCATGTCTTTAGAGGAAGTATGGCACCACGGGTATCCATCACCAGGTCAGTAAGTTTTTCTATTTTCATTTTATGATTAATGTTGTATGACTATTGTGAGGGAATTTTACGAGACAATAGTATACTAGAACTGTTAGCTTTAAGGGCTGAAACAATAGAGATGGAGACTCCAGGATGCAGATACGACTCTTAAAAACAACTTTTCTACTCGCACTTCATAAAACATTGTTTAATAAACAGTGAATTGCATACTGATTCATAAGACTTTTAATCAGATTAAATTGACTTAGCTAACATGAGCGCTAGAGGATGTGGACGGGATAGACGTGGCCCAGGTAGAGGCTAAGATGCTAGAGTTGGATCTGAAGCATCAGGACATATGCCTGAAATGGACACACTAGCATCACCAGTGACTGAAGCTGGGTCATATGACCGAATGGGAGGGGACGACACTCTGTCCCAAGTGATGTTACGGGTACTGAAAAAGGTTGTTGGGGCAAGTATTGGGTCGACAGCTCGCGGGTCTATATCTGAGTGAGTTAGATCAAATGGAGCTGAAGTTTTTAGGGGTATTTTGGGGTAGCCCCAAGTGTAGCAGAATATTGGCTTGAGGCGGTGGAGCAAATTATAGACGATCTGGATTGTACAGCTGAGCAGAAACTGAAAGGGGTTGTGTCATTACTGAGAGATGAGGCGTATCAGTGGTGGCTCACTGTTAGGGAAGGTACTCAGGCTGATCGTATTACGTGGGATTTCTTCAAAATAGCATTCCATGGAAAATATGTCAGGGCTAGCTATTTGGAAGCCCAAAGAAAGGAATTCTTAAATTTGGTTCAAGGAGGTAGATCTGTGGCAGTGTACGAGGCAGATTTTTTTTGTTTGAGCCGGTATGACCGAGGTATAGTGCCGACTAATTATGAATACTGTGTGCGGTTTGAGGATGGGTGCGTGATGAGTTGCGGGTATTGATAGCCCCGCAGAAGGAAAAGGAACGTTGCTACACTGGTAGAAAAAGCTAAGATTATTGAGGAAGTAAAATATTCAAATGGCAAAATCGAGATAAGGATAGGGGCAGGAACAAAAGAGATTCTGGGTACTCAGGTACTACGAAAGGGTTTCAGAAAAGGCCCAGAAATGAGGGGCCAGTTCGAGTGGGTGTTCCAGCTGCTACCAATCAGTTACAGGCTTGTGTGGACTGTGGAAAACTTCATTTGGGTGAATGTTGGAAGAGAACTGGCAGGTGTTTCAGATGTGGGTCCAAGGACCATCGATTTAGGGATTGCCCTCAAGAGCCTATTCGGACACAGGTAGTTCATCACAGATTTGTGTAGCCAATAGGGGCACTCAACAGCCGCCGAGAGGCCGTGGGCTAAGTCGAGGTGGAAATGGTGTAGGACGACGTCAGGGGGCACCAAGTAGAGGTGTCGATAATAGGGGTAACACAGAGGCGAGACAGCCAGGATTGGTCAATGCGGTTAGACATCGAGAGGATGACGATGAATCGGACCTCATAACCGGTACGTTTTTCATATTTGATGTACTTTTCACTACTTTGATATATATTGGATCCACCCATTCGTATGTTACATGTGCTATGTCGGGAACTTTGGATATTAAATCTGAGATTACTGCTAGAGAAACAACTGTGATTAGCCCTTTAGGACAATCAGTGGTAGTGAATAAGTTGTTTAGGGATATGCCTTTAGAAGTTCAGGGAGTAGTATTCCTGGCAGATTTGATGAAACTACCATTCGGTGAGTTCGACCTTATATTGGGCATGGATTGGCTGGTTAAGCACCGTGAGAACTTGGACTGTGCTACAAAGTGGATGGTACTAGGAACTCCAGAGGATAAGGAAGTGGTGATGATAAAGGAAAGAAAGAATTATCTATCTAACGTGGTTTTTACTCTAAAGGCTAAAAGATTGGTATGAAAAGGGTGTGAAGCATTCTTAGCCTTCAACGATGCTTTGGATGTCAAAGAGCTATCGGTGGAGAATGTTAGGACAGTGAAAGAGTTTTCAAACGTCTTTCCCGAGGTGCTTCCAAGATTACCTCCGGATCGGAAGGTGGAATTTGGCATTGAGCTTTTGCCAGGAACGGCTCCAATGTCTATTGCCCCTTACAGAATGGTGCCAAAGGAGTTAGTGGAACTTAAAGATCAGATCCAAGAGTTATTGGACAGGGGGTTTATCCAACCAAGTGTGTCACCGTGGGGAGCACCGATTTTATTCGTTAAAAAGAATGGGTCGATGCGTATGTGTATCGATTATAGAAAATTAAACAAGTTGACGATCAAGAACAAGTATCCGCTACCAAGGATTGATAATTTGTTCAATCAGCTGGGAGGAGCCTCGATTTTCTCGAAGATGGACTTGAGATAGGGGTATCAGCAGCTAAAGGTCAAGGAGGCAGATATTCATAAGACTGCGTTTGAACTCGATATGGACATTATGAGTTCTTGGTGATGCCTTTCGGGTTAAAAATGCACCGGATGCATTTATGGACATGATGAATAGGGTTTTTCAACCCTATTTAGATCGGCTCGTAGTGGTATTCATTGGTGATATCTTTGTGTACTCAAAGATGGAAGAAGAGCATGATTTGCATCTCCGGGTTGTGCTGCAGATACTAAGGGAGAAGCAGCTATATGCCAAATTCAATAAGTGTGAATTTTGGCTGAATGAAGTGACCTTTTTGGGGCATGTTTTGTCTACCAAGAGAATTAGAGTTGATCCCCGGAAGGTCAAGGCCGTGTTGGATTGGAAACCATCAAAATTAGTATCGAAAATCTAAAGTTTTATTGGTTTAGCTGGGTATTATAGGCGTTTCATTAAGGGGTTATCGTTGATTGCTGCACCCCTAACTAAGTTGTTGCGTAAAGGAGTACCGTTTGTGTGGTCAGATAAGAAGCAGGAGAGCTTTGAGAGATTAAAGAAGATTTTGACAGAAGCACCATTTTTATTTAGCCTGAGGCAGGTAAAGAGTTTGTAGTTTATTATGATGCGTCATACACGGGCTTAGGATATGTGCTGATGCAAGAGAGGAAAGTGGTGGCCTTTGCATCTCGTCAACTAAAGTCGCATGAGGTGAACTATCCCCTCATGATTTGGAGATAGCTGCGATGGTGTTGCTCTGAATATATGTAGACACTATCTGCACGGGGAGAAGTAGATTATCTATACGGATCAAAAGAGTCTGAAGTATCTTCTCACCCAGAAGGAGTTGAATTTAAGGCAACAGAGGTGGATAGAATTGTTAAAAGATTATGACTACTCAATCGAGTATCACCCTGGTAAAGCTAACGTGGTGGCAGATACATTGAGTTGAAAAGTGATATCAGATTTGAGAGCCATGTTTGCTCATCTCAGTCTTTATGAAGATGGTAGCCTATTAAGCTGAACTCCAAGTAAAGCTTGCATGGGTAAGTCAGATTAAAGAGATGCAGTTGTTAGATGAAAAGTTGGGTTCTCGACTTCAGCAAGTGGAAGGTGGTGAGATAGGGGACTTTGGATTAAATAGTGAAGAAGTATTTTGTTTCTGTGGAAGAGTTTGTATGTCGAGGGATTCTGAATTGAGACAAATGATTCTACATGAGGCATATAGTAGCCCATATGCTATGCACCCCAATGGAAACAAGATGTACCGAGACTTTCGTGAGTAGTATTGGTGGCCGGGTTTGAAGCGGGAGGTTACCAACTTCATAAGCAAGTGCTTGACATGTCAGCAAGTGAAGGCGAAACATCAACTACCTTCAAGGTTGTTATAACCAGTGAAAATCCCACTTTGGAAATGGGAAAGGATAACGATGGATTTTGTTAGTGGGTTACTCTTAACGCCTACTAAGAAAGACTCAGTTTAGGTAATTGTGAATCAGTTAACGAAGCCCGCTCATTTCCTTCCTATTTGTACGGATTATTCATTGCAGAAGTTGGCCAAGCTGTATGTTGCAGAGATCGTGAGGTTGTATGGAGTACCGATGTCTATCATATCAAACAGAAATCCTAGGTTTACATCACAGTTCTAGAAGGGTCTACATGAAGCTTTTGGTACAAGGCTAGATTTTAGTACAACGTTCCATCCCCAGACTAATGGTCAGTCGAAAAGGGTAATCCAAATTCTAAAAGACATGTTGAGGGGCTGTGTGATCGACTTCAAGGGTAGTTGGGAAGATTTTATACCATTGGCAGAGTTTGCATACAACAATAGCTATCAAACCAGCATCTAGATGGCATCCTACGTGGCATGTATGGTCGTAGGTGTCGTACTCCTACCTTCTAGACAAAGTTGGGAGAGCGATAGTTTTTGGGGCCAGAGTTGATCTCGGAGACAGATGACAACGCTAAAGTAACTCGGGCTCAGTTAAAAAAAGCTTCAGATAGACCAAAAATCATATGCAGATCTAAAGCATAGGGAGATAGAGTTTTCAATAGGGGATCAAGTCTTTTTGAAGGTCTCACCGTGGAAAAAGATCTTAAGATTTGGACGAAAGGGCAAGTTGAGCCCTAGGTTTATCGGACCTTACCGAGTATTGAAGCGTGTAGGGCCAGTGGCTTATCAACTTGAATTTCCTTTGGAGTTAAGTCAGATTCATAATGTATTCCATGTCTCGATACTAAGGCGTTATCATTTGGATCCATCTCATGTTGTGCCGGTGGAGGAAATCGAGATAAGACCTGATTTTTCTTTGGAAGAAGAGCCAACATGATTCTAGATCAGGAAGTTAAGGTGCTACGAAGGAAATCAGTTCCATTGGTAAGTATTATGGCATAATCACGGGTCAGAGGAGGCCACATGGGAGCCAGAGGATGTGATCAGGCAACAATACCCTCATCTCTTCTAATCAGGTAAATTTTGAGGCTGAAATTTCTTTAAAGAGGGTAGAACTGTAACATCCTAATGTTCGAGATTTGGTGTTTTGCATTATTCCATGCATTAGGCTAACTTTGTGTGTTGGTTTTGTGTGTTTGGGGCCCTAAGAAGGCCTGGGGTCGAGTTGGACCCCGGTAAAATTTTTGTGTTCGGACACTTAAGGGGGAGAAGGTAAGTGGCGTCAAGACATAAGGGAATAAGTGGGTAATTTGCTAGCACAAGTTGGGCTAGTAGCAGGGTGGTGTGGCGTCACTTGTAAGTGCTAAGAGGGAGGAGTTCGAATCCCACCTACTGCAACAACTTAGTTAATTTTTGTGCTGATTAGGTGAAGGTGGGAGAGCTCAACTGGGACTCTACAGGAGGAGTTGAAGACTCATTCAAATGCATTTCAATGAGTGATGGATAGGAGATTGAGGAGAAAATCAAGGAGAAAAATAAGGGATTGGGGTCAAAGGGGGTGTTGGCCAAATTTTGAGAAGTGTTAGGGGGAGAAATTCGGTCAAATGGGGTCTTTTGGGTGTAGAGGACATTCAGTTTTGGTAGGGTGAATAGGAGCCGAAATTCTTAAGTGGTTTTGCAAGTTTTGTGCGTGAAGAGTTTTATTTCTCTTTTTGACATTTTGTGCATTCTTTTTCAATATTTTTTTTGCTTGCCAAAACACTCAAGCCCTTTTGTTCATCTCTTCCTCAATATTAGCCGAAACTTTCTGGCACTTCTTTTCTCTTCTCTTCTTTTCTCTTCCCTTCTACACTCTTTTATTTTTCCTTACCCTTCGTTTGTGTGCAATATCGTAAGTCAAACTTCTTCTGTGATCCATTCTCTTTTCTCTGCATGATTCATTCTGTTGACCAAATCTGGTAAGTGGGAGTTCTTCTTTTTCTTCATTTTCTTTCCATTTTCCTTGGCCGAATGTTTACCATTCATTTATTCTTTTGGGTACATTATCGAAACATCATCCCCTCCTACTCCCTCATTTGATGTTCTTCTCTTGTAGTGCTCTAGTGGGGTGGCCGAATCTCTCACTCTCGTTACCTCATCTGTGGTCATAATCCAAATCTGTGGAAGTGGGGTTCATCATTGATCAAGGTAGGGGGTTTCTATTTGATTCATTTTTATTTCTCTTTGTTCGGCTATTCTGTTAAACCGGATCGACGGTTTGTCTAACCGTTTGTTTTAGGGACTTAACAACTCGTTCTCCTCTGCTCTTTGGTCCTTCGGAAGAAGTGGTAAGCCGAAATCCTCTTCTTAGACAACTACTTTTCTCATCGTGATATCGTTCTGACTAAGACTCTCTTAATGGAGGCAAGCGATAGCCATATCAAGGGAAGACCGATAAGAGGGCAAAAAGAGAGTGGACTTGTAGTCTCTGCTCCCAAGTTTCAGCGTAGGGCAGTATCGGCAGTTCGGGATTTCCCACCAGGTTGTGGAAGGGAGCCAACATCCGGTGCGAATAAGAAGATCGTGGTCGTTCGCGATATTGAGGGTAGGCACTTTGGGTCATTTGATTTGATTTAGATTAAGATCTTTCTGTTGTTAGTTAATTGGATGTTATGATGGCGTAGGTGTTAGCAATCAGGAGGGTTTGGTGCTTTACGTAATCAGATGTGTAATCTCACACCATAATCTCGTAGTTTTGTTTTCACCATAAAATCGGTAAAACAAGTCGCTTTCGCGTACAAGTCTAATAACCGAAATATTGCATGGAATCGAGTAACGCGCTTAAACAATGTTAGTTCTAAAATCTGTTGAAAACGTGTTGATAGGCTAAATTACTAAAATGCCATAATGGGCTAATTACTAAATGCCCTAATGGGCCGATTACTAAAATACCCAAATGGCCCGAATTACTAAAACACCTTAATGGGCTGACTCACTGAAAAGCTTTACTAGTCTAGTTTACAAAAATACCCTCATTGGGTTGGAATCTATTTTACGCATGAATGCCTTAATATATGTATGTTGCACCTTATCATTTTGCATGGGGCGGGGACTTGAATGAAGACTAGTGTAGCCTGGTGGCCTAGCCACAATTTATATATGTTTGAATATTTATGATCACATTGGCTCAACCACATGTAACTTATGTTGCAGCATGACTGCATTTTCGGTGTGAGTGGCGGGGTGGGTTGACTTGATCCCCACAGGTGTGATTGGCTGGTCGGGGGTGTGTTGGATGGATGGGTTGGGTTGCATTCATTTCATTATTTATACTATTATGTAAATGGGCTTAGGCCCAGGACGATGCTATATGGGTTCAGGCCCAGTGGATGATAGTAAGGGGATTATATACTGAGTTCTTGTAACTCACGCCTCCTCTTTATCCTTGCAGGTAATGCTCAGCAGTGAGGACTTGGGGCCATGGATGACTCGGTAGAGGCCATGCTTTAGGAACGTTGATTTCAAACTTTAGTAAATTTCACTTTTGCTTTATTTCTTTACTTTTACTATCGTGGGTTTTTAATTTGTAATAAGGCCTCTGGGATTTTAATTTGCTTTATGTTTTGACATAATCACTACTTTTAATGAATTGTTTAAAATGGGGATTTTTTGGAAACATAAATAATGTTTTTCAAGAATGAATAACAAATGGTTTATAAAACAAACAAATATATATATGAATGATTAAACTTGGGTTTTCCTTCAAACTACAAATATCATTTTCAAAAAACAAAATCACGATTTTGAAGTCCACTAGTTCGGTTTTCGTAAACCAAACAACCTTCCATAATTAGTAGTATTGATAACAAAACATCTATAGACCAAGCCTATTTTCTTAATTACAACCCAATATCGTCAACTTTTACAAAATCACAAGTTTTCTTGAGCAATCTCTCCATGTGACATGCCAGATCCGGTCGTTACGTCTAGGCCGGGTTTGAGGTGTTACAACCTCCTACTGAGCACTTGTGACTTATTCATTGACTATTGTTTGCAGGGTGAACAGCCATTAGTGGATGTGTTTCAAAAGAAGTATATCGTGCTCCCTGCCCAGACCTGTTCTTGACATTTTTGGACCCTTAAAAGTTGGAGAAAAATTTTTTTAGGTCCCCTAAAAGTTGGTAAAAAAATTTTTGTGCTCTTAAAAGCCAAAAAACAATATTTTGGACGCCTTTCAACCTTGGGCCCTTGGCAGCCACACCTCTAGACGACCCCCAAGGCCAAGCCTGTCCCTACCAAAGAAAGATTCCATAAGATATTTTTTCTTTTTAAGGATTATAATGCAATGTTGGATAACCCTAAAAGCAACATGCACTTGGCGAGGGATAAATACATCTTGGTGCACCACCGTTTCTCTAGGAACTTTCCTTTTCCTATAAGATGGTTGCTTCCCTCCCGTTATCAATGCACAATGAACACTATTTACTCTAATGACATGCTCGCCAATAGTAAAAGTGTCTTAGCAAAGGTTTTCCATTGAGGATTGAGGGGACAATCACTTTTCATAAAGTTTGTTATTATGGAAAAATCTGGTTTAAAAAATGAATTTCAATCACATCGGGAAATTAATTTTTTTAAAATCGAGGTAGTTTTTTATATTTATAAAAATATTTTTTTTCTCGAAAAGTACATGTGTTTTGATCAAGTCAGATTCAAATCATTCCCAACTCTCAGTCGAATGACCTTCTATACTATCCTCGTACCCTGAATTTCGTCGAGTGTGGGCTCAAGTAACACGTACCAAACACAGAACCAAAAATGATTTATTACTTAGAAAATAAAATTTATCCTTAGAAAATAAATTTTCACTACTTTCTAACATAATAACAATATATGAAACTTGTGTGTGAAACTTGTGTGTAAAACTTATGTTAATACCTCTACCAGTGTCATCTATTTATATTGAGAGATATGAAAATCCTAGTTGAATAAGAGTAACACAAATAATATTTATGTAATAGAAAAACACTCACGTAATCTAACTAGAAGAGGGGTAGGCAGCACACCCTAGTAAATATTAGTAGGGTTGTTGCCCCGTCATATTAATATGGGGTTGTATTAAGTCTTTCATGTATTGAGTCCAATTATATGTGTTTTTTAGATTTTTGACCCAACACTTTATACTTTAATCCAACCAAATATTTGTTTTTTTTTTCAATTTCTCAAAATAAATATCCATAAATTAAATTAGTTATATTAATTTTCGAATTAAATAATTTTCTCAACCCAATCCTAATTCCATTCAATTCATGACAACTTTATCGTTAAAGTATCTATGAGAAAATATATTTAATTTTCATATTCAATTGGTTCGTGATGATTGATTATTTTAATTTCATTTTCAAACTTCAATTATTTAATTATAATTAATTAAATAATAATTAGAAAATCTTAAATTAATTCTCAAGTCATTTTTATACTTAACAAGAGAACATATTCATTTGTGAATGTGACCCATTTCTTTAACTTCATCATTTTCATTCATTTTTGTTCATTTGATTCTACATGCAATTCATTTTTGGTTTCGACGAGCTAGTAGAGAGACCGATTGAACATATATAATTAGGGCTCAAAGAATTTATAATTAAGTTCCAACTTTACACCTATTAATTATAAACTTATTTAGTCATAAAATCATTCCAATATAGTATTGTAACTGAGTTCTTCCTAATTACATATCAGTACGAAAGCTACTCAATCATTGTTTTCCTATGATATTTTTGTAAGTGTGTTATCCTCATATACTATCCTTAATATTTTTGCGATAAATTTGTTCTCCCGATATGATCCTATTTTATCTCATGGTAACCATTACATCTTCTTTCATGAAAATTCAATTACAACCAAATGTTAATTAAGTAATTTATCACAGAAAATTACTCGATGTCACGTTGGCTTTTCATTTACCATGTAATGTCAATGGGAGGATATCATTACCTATTAGTTGGGCTCCGAATTCTACTACTGTGAATGATTCTATGATCGTGTCAAACAGTAGAGTTTTAATATTTATAAAGAATGATCAAACCTGTAGACTAACTATGACAACGATTGAGGCAAGTGCACCTATCGAACAGTAGTATAGTTAGGAAAGATTATTTTATCGAACCCAAAGGAACCTAAAAGTACTACTAGTCACTTTCTTTCTATTATTTAGCCTAAAATATGGAGTGATTGGTTTATTAATCTAAAACTAATGAAAAAAAAAACTAAACTAGATGCAAAGACAAAAGAATGAAACTTTGGGAGAAGATTGTGGAAAAACTCAGTTGATTTCGACGATACCCTTAGGAAGAATCCACCTATGACTTCTCTTGTTATCTAACTTTTAATTCATATGAGTTCTTTACTTAGCTTGATCCGCGAGACTCCTTAACCTATATTAAACCCTCTCTCGAGGCGAATAACGTCTAACCTTAGGTTAATTAGTGGAACTCTTGTTCTCTTATAATAACCACCTAAGGAAGTAGTAAATCGATCAATGGACTCCCATATTAGGTTTCACCCTAATCTGGAAAAATCTCGTCACCCTATCTCTAGGCATGCGATCAACTCTGCTTAATTATACTAAATCCACTCTTAGGCAGGGTCTATTCCTCCTCCACCTAAGCACATCAGATTAAATTAAGCAACATAATTAAGAACAAACTAAGTACTTATCATATAATTTAGAAATCAAATAACAAAATCCAGCATAGGTTTCATCCCCTTTAGGTATCTGAAGGGTTTAGTTCATAACAAAATAAGAAAACATCTCAATAGAAATGATAAAACAAAACATAAGAAATCCCTAAAGCCCCCTGAAGGAATTGAAGAGGAGATCCTCTGTCTTGAGTAGAACTCCGGCATCTTGAGATGGATCAACTGGCTATCTTTGAGTAATTCCCTAAATAAAAGCTCTAGTAGAAAACTCTACCCAAAACTTAATTATCTAGAACGGCTGCCTTGGGTTGTTTATATAGGCTCTTTAGATGCTTTACTTGGCTCCTAAGTATCTCTTTCAAGTAGAATTACTATTAAGGTGTTTAAGTAGACTTAGGAGTATGTTTCTTTGGCTTCAAGCATCCAAATTCGAGTGAAATTGCTCATTCCCGTGTCAGGGGCACCCCCATGGCACACGCCCGTGTAAGTCGTGGCCAGACCGTGTTAGACTTTTGTCGACGAGGCACGACCGTGTAAATCGGGGTGAGGCCGTCTTCTAAATAAATGGCAAGGCACACTGTGTGGCTTGAAGTCTAGGCCATGTCGATTTCTTGGGTTGGCCCAATTTGGTCCATTTTAAGCCCGTTTTACGTTCTTTTTATCCTTAGGTGCTTTCCTGAGTATAAGACATGAAAAGAAAGGATTGAGAGCACCTTTTTACATAAATCAGGGATAAATTATCCAAAAGCATACTAAATTTGTGATTAAAATATGTTACTTTTACGGTTTATCAAATACCCCCACACTTAACCTTTTGCTTGTCCTCAAGCAAAATTCTCAACTTACAATTAAAACGAACTTTCCATTCATAATTCCTATCGACAATGTCTCGTCATAATTCATAGATAATTTATACATGGATAATTTAACTCAAAGAACCCTAAAGATTCAATCACAATAAGTCATACCTTTGTAGTGCGAAAACATAGGTGTCTCCCCTTATCTGAATAATTACCTTTAATTCAAAACCAACAAGCATTGACATCCTCACTAAAGGTTCACTCAAATCACTCAAAGTGTTTAAGGTTCAAGAATAAGCACTCATAAGTCGAACACGAAAGTTAATCCCATAGGCTTGCTCGAAAATCAAATCTCCACCATCAGATATGAGATGATACACAGATCAAAAGGTCTTTATTAGGGTTGTAACGGGCTAAGGTTAAGGGTGTGGATACAAACTGAATTAGAGGGTTAGAATCGAGACTGACTTGACAAATTACCTAACTAGAGACAATAAACTAAATATGAATATTTACATCGAATGAAAACTATTGATGATACCACTATTGATAATTACTCTATAATAAAGAGTATTTTCATCATTTAAAATTTGACTATTGATAATTACTCGTAATAAAGAGTATTTTCATCACTTAAAATTTGATAATACTTTAATCTGAGCTTTTCTTCAACAATTGGAATTTAAATGCTCTAAGCTTTTTTATATACTACTAATATTGAATATACTTAGGTTTTTTTATGAACAAACTAAAATATTACATCATAAATGATAAATGTAACTCTTGAACTAATATAATTCAAGAATTTAATCAAATCAAACCTCGATTAAAGGGTAGTCAAAAGAAAGGGTGATCACAAATACAAAGGGTTTTGGGTTAATATTAGTGGGTGAGTCAATAAAAGGTTGTTAGGATTCAACGGGGTTCACTAGGGGTTAATTTGTGAACGTAGGCTTTTTATGGAGTAAGTGGGTTAAATCCTAGGTGCCTTTATCATCTCTTTATATCAAATCAAAAGTGTGGTCTCGACATGTATAAACGAAGCAAGTTCTAGAATAACAGTTCAAAGTTGACACACTCATAATCAATAAAGTGAGCATGAAAAAGAATATATGCTCTGTAAGGCTCAAAATCTCACAAAAATTATGGGTGTTTTTGACATCAATCCTTATAATTTCAAATTTCAAGGTAATACTCAAATTTAGTTCAACGACCCACCAATTTTAATTTTTAGAAAGTAGACTTACCATGCCTGATTCTCTAGTATTCTTCAAATTTAATCATCAATGCTGTAACATCCTTAAAATGGGGTTCTACATTTTGCTTGTGTTGCATGTGATGAATTGTCTATAATGCTCATTTAACATGTTATAGGGTCTAGTTATAACCCTAGGTTAGGCCTGAGTTTGGGCTAGGAATTATGCTTTGGCATTTAAGGAAATGGAGCTAAGGGAGAGAGGGGTTAAGAGATGTTATTGGGGAAATCTGCCACAAGAAATCAATGGGAAAAGTGGCAAGGAGGCGCCACTAGGGTGTCAGAGGAGTGACGCCACATGCAAAGAAGGAGTGCCTGTGTTCGAGCTGCAGGAATTGCACTCCTGCTTATTCTTTTTCACGCCACAAGCAAAGAGAGAGTGCTCAGGTGGGACTTTCTTGATGGATAAGGATAGGGAGAGGTAGTAAAAAAGATGTAGATGAGGGAGGAAATCTAGGAGTTTGAATTATTTCAAACTCATTTGAGGAGTGTTGGCCGAATAAGGGACTTTGGACAAGGGTGCTATCAGTTTGGGGTCTTGTGGATTTAGCCGAATGTCCATGGTAGCCAAAATTTCTTTCTTTTTCTTTCTTGACAGCTCTTGTTTTTGGCCAAATTACTTGTGCATTATTTGTTGAATAGCCGAAACTTCAAATAGCCATTTTCTTCTTTTTTTTTTCAATTCACTTGGGTTAGCCTATTGCCGAATTCATCTCTTGTGCCTTTCTTCTTCCTATTTTGTTCAAACCTGAATCTTCCCTCTCCCATTCCATATTTCTTTTTGGTTCTTTTCTTTTCACTTAAACCGAATCTTGATCCCATCTTTCCCATCTTTCCTATTTTATTTCAAAAGTCGAAAGCTTGTTGTTTCTCTTTCGATTTCATCAAGTACCTTGGCCGAATACTTGGCTCATAGATCTCTTTCTTCTTGCGATTTCTCTTCATCATCTTAAGTGCCGAAATCAAGTTTATTTTTGAGGACATAGCCGAATCTTATAGTAAGAAATTTCTTTTCTTCTTCTTGACTGATTTGAGTAATGCCGAACCTCTTTTGTCTTTCTTTTGATATTTCTTCAATCGTGGTAATCTAGATCTTAACTTATCATTGTTCCATGTGGTAGCCGAAACCCTTAACACCAATAGGGGGTGCAGATCTGTGGTGTTTAAAGGCCAAGGCAGTCATCAAGGTAAGGGGCGACAAACTTATTTGGTTTCAGGATTTGGCCGAATGGCCTTTGGATTCTTAATAGTGTGTTAAAACCGATTGTAGGGTAGAGTATAGTCAAACGCCATGAATCTCCGGGATTGGTGGTCAATCTAGGTAAGGGTATTAATATGTCAAGATCTATTTCTTAATTGATCAAAAGCCGAAGGTTAACCTTTGTGTGTACTAGTGTAGCCGATTGCAAGGGGGACTTAGTGTGTGGTTTCGGGATTTGGTAGGAGACCAAATCGGCACTAAGGTAAAGAATTGACCTTGTGCGATTCATCCTTCGGGATTTTGTGAATAAGCCGAATGGCTTAAAATCTAAAGAGTGGTGTTGGCCGATTGTAGGAGCAGTGAGGACTTACATTTCGAGATCTCGTAGTATCGCATAGTTTCAGATTTCGCGTATGGTCAGGTGTGTAAACACTTACACACTTTATTAGTTTAATGATGCTTATTATGTTACTGTATAACCCTTGGTATTAGTGCCTTTGTCTTGTGGGCATAAGCTTGGATATCGGGTAAGTCCCTTATTATGCGATCTTTAAGTATACATCATCATGATTTGTTGAATGCTATGTTATATGTTATTTGCATGATTATTCGATGCTATGCCATGTATGTTATGAGCATGATGATGGGTTTGATGAGAGGAAGGGGAATGATTTATTTTGGACTGTCACCAGTGGTTTTGGCCACACGACGAGTTGGCCCCGTCTTGATATTATAAATTGTGACTAAGCCCGTGGTTTTGACCACTAGTGGTTTTGACCACATATCGATTTGTGACTCGTCCCAGTGGTTTGGTACCACAGTGGGTTGGCCCCATGAGATTATTTACAGGATTGTCGTCAGTGGTTTTGACCACACGATGGGTTGGCCCCATCACTTGATTTGTGACTTGGTCATCGATGGTTTTGACCACACCGATATATTTGTGACTACGGTCCAAAGTGGTTTTGACCACCGATGGTTTTGACTACACGGAGTAGTAAAAGGTGTTTGGATGGCTAGGTTATGGGTTGCATGTTTTGCATAGTTTGCATGTTTTTACTGATAAAATGTGTAAGTGAATGCACTATCGGGTTGGGGATTTACACATTGAGTCTTGGAGACTCACCCCTTCCCTTATATTTTGCAGATGAGTAGATTGGGGAAATGGAGCCGGAAGGACTCGAGGCGGCCATGCATGTTCGTGGGACTTTGAACTCTTTTAGCTACTATTTAAATTTTAAATTTTGGTTTTGGGTTATGTAATAAGGCCGCTAAGATTTGTTTTGGTTATTTTTATTATTGCAATTGTTTTAACTATGTGGAATAAATGATTTTAATAATTAACCAGCAGAACGCCATGTTTTTGAAACTATAACTCATTCATTTTTTATTAAAGCATTGCCATCGAGTAACATCACTTAAATTATGATAACAAAGATAACTTGAATATTTTATAAAAACCTACAATAATAATTAGACTTTAAGCACGGATTTCCAAAAAGGGTTTTCTAAGAAAATTATTTGATAAACTTTCATTTTCAAAAGGTTTTCACTCCGTGACATGTCAGATCCGATTGTGGTATGCTGACCGGTTTGGGGTGTTACAATTTTGGTATCAGAGCTCAGTTTAAAAGCTCGACTGTGGGCTCGAGGCCCAAAATGTTTTAAATTAGGACTTTGAAAAGTTTTGTGAAAAAGGTACATGGGTTGAACAGCATGGCACCGAGTCTCCGGCACCAATCCGCCCAGGTAAGTACTTCTGACTATTGTGTGATTTATATGTAGGGTAAATGGGCATTTGAGATTGTAGATTAGTGAAATAGGAATTATTGAACCCTAGGAATAGCTTACCCCAAACTCATGTACATAAGACTTAATGATCCACTAAACAAACCTGTGAGTACGTCACTGAGCCAAGGGTGTGGTAACCATTGTGCGCATGTCTAGGAGTGGATTCAGGGAGGATCTTGGTATTTAAGCATCCTAGTGACTCACCTCCTCTTCACCGAATCCTACAGTGCGAGTGACGGTTCACCCAAGCTAAGACGACTTATTCACAAAGCTAAACTTCATAACTAAAACCCGGAAGAGACCAACCGTTTTGTTTTGAAACGCGTTAAAACCTTGGTTTTGAAATGGCCATAGTAACCTTGATTTAAGAAATGAGCAAAATACCCCCGATTTGAAAAAAAAAGACCAAATTACCCCTGACTTACAAAAATTACCAAAATGCCCTCAGTATGAAAAATTGTCGAAGTACCTTGAATTGAAAATTTTCAAAATACCCTTACTTTGTAAAATCACCTTGAACAATATTTTGAAAAAAAATTGAAAATACCCCTGGATTATTAAAATTACGAAAATACCCCTGGTCTATAAAATTACCAAAATGCCCCCGATTTTTGGAATTTTTGAAACACTATGATTCGTAAAGGTTTTTGAATTAACCCTATTTTAATTACTAAAATACCCTGATAGGTTAAATTACAAAAATACCCTCGGGTAGTGAAATGACGAGAATACCCCTACACGTGGAATGAGGGTAGGAAATTGAAATAAAGATTGTGTGTTCATGAATTAGAAAGAACTACTCTTTAGAACTATTAAACATAAGACTGTTCGTGATGAACCAGTGGAACAAAAACTAATTCATAAAATTCTTAATCGGATAAATACACCTCGGAGGATGAGTTCTAGAGGGCGTGGTTGTAATGTGCGTGGTAGTGGTTGAGGTCGAATGTGTGTCGAGCCCGTTAGGAGCAGCCAAGGGTTTGAGAATGTCCGCCATTGTTGGTATGGAATTTGAGATTAATGAAATACCACCACCACTTTGGAAAGAGTGGTTTGGAGTTGGTATGGAATATCTGAATGATTAGCCAATGGGTAGAGGTATTTCGAGGTGTTTCGGTGTGGCATCTGGTGAGTATTAGTTGGAAAAGAAACATGGATGATCTGGACTGGCTGGCGAGGAAAATTGAAAGGATAGCTTCTCGAGATGAACAGTGGTGGCTCGGTTCGAGATAGTCGGCGATGGATGACCTCACTTGGGACTATTTTAAGGTAGCTTATCGGAAGAAATATGTGGGGTCTAAATGCATTGATCGCAAAGGAAGGCGTTTAAGGCTAGTTCGGGGAATAAATCAGACGGTCAGTCGAGGCGTAATTTTTAAGGTCGAAATGATATGCTCGGGGCATTATAGCTACGGAGCATGAACGGTGTGTTAGATTTGAGGATGGATTAAGGGATAATTTGAGGCTGTGATTACTCCACAATAGGAGAGAGAGTTTGCGGTCTTAGTGGAAAAGGCCAAAGTTGCTGAGGAAGTGAAACAGTCAGTGAGGCGGAATCAAGACAGGGGATGGAATAAGAAGAATGCTAGATCATCTGGGTCTAGCAGGAACTAGCAGAAACGGGGTAGATATAGTGGACCGAATCAAGCTGCTAGGCCTACTACTGATAATACTCAGTGGCCGCCACGATGTGCTCGGTGTAGAAAGTCTCACACGGGGGAATGCTGGATTGGAAACAGAGGATGTTTTGAGTGTGGGTCAATGGAACATCGAGTGAGGGATTGTCCAAAGCGGTCAGCTAGATTGCAGTTTGGGGATCAGAACCATACTCAAAATAGGAGGGATGGTCAACAGCCACAGAGGGGCCATGGTGCTGCTATGTGAGGTAATGGCTCTAGTAGAGGCCGTGGAGTATCGGGCAGAGGTGTAGGTGGTACGGAGGCTAGAAAGCCTGAATTAGTCTACGCAATGAGGAGTCGGGAGGAGGGTGACGTACCGGATGTCATAACCGGTACGTTCCTAATCTTTGGATTTCCTTACAATGCTTTAATAGATGTGGGTTCGACGCACTCATATGTAGCCGAGAGTATAGTGGAAACTATGAATTTAGACTCGAGATTACTTCAAGAAGATGGCGGTGATAAGCCATTTAGGTCACTCTATAGAAGTAAGTAAACTATATAGGGATGTACCCCTAGAATTTTAAGGGGTCGTATTCTTGGTTGATCTGATGGAACTACCGTTTGGGGAGTTCGATCTGATTCTCAGGATGGATTGGCTGGTGAAGTACCAGGCCAATTTGGACTATGCGGCTAAGCGCATGATGTTGAGGACAATGGAAGGTGAAGAAGTGGTGATGATAGGTAATAGAAGAGATTATATATCCAACGTGGTATCGGCGTTAAAGGCTGAGAAGATGGTCAGGAAGGGTTGTGAGGCAATTTTGGTTCGGGTGTGTCCTTTGGAGACTAAGGAGGTTGCTGTAGAGGATGTTCGGACAGTGAAGGAATTCACTGATGTATTCCCAGAAGAACTTCTAGGTCTGCCTCTAGATCGAGAAGTTGAATTCGATATAGATCTGTTACCCAAAACTGCGCCAGTGTCTATAGCCCCGTATAGAATGGCACCGAAGGAATTGGTAGAGTTGAAGGCCCAAATTCAAGAGTTGTTGGATCGAGGTTTCATCGACCAAGTATATCTCCTTGGGGAGCGCCAGTGCTCTTTGTTAAGAAGAAGGATGGTACAATACGGATGTGTATAGACTACCGCCAGCTGAACAAGTTGACAATCAAAAATAAGTATCCGTTGCCCCAATTGACGACTTGTTTGATCAACTTAAGAGTGCATCAATTTTCTCGAAGATAGATCTTAGGTCGGGGTACCATCAACTCAAAGTAAAGGAGGCAGACGTTCATAAGATGGCATTCCGTACTCAGTATGGGCACTACGAGTTTCTGGTAATGCCGTTTGGGTTAACCAATGCCCCGGCAGCATTGATGGACTTGATGAATTGGGTGTTTCAATAGTACTTGGACCAGCTTGTCGTAGTATTCATAGACGACATATTGGTGTACTCCAAGACTGAGGAGGATCATGATACACATTTGCAGGTGGTATTGCAAATTCTGAGGGAAAAGTAGCTTTTTGCCAAGTTCAGTAAGTGCGAATTCTGGCTTAGTGAAGTAACTTTCTTAGGTCACGTAATGTCCGCTGAAGGGATTAGAGTGGACCCTCGCAAGATTGAGGTAGTGTTGGATTGGAAACCGCCTAGGTCAGTGGCTAAAATTTGGAGTTTTCTAGGTTTGACAGGGTATTATCGGATATTCGTGGAAGAATTTTCTCTGATCGTAGCACCGTTGACCAAGCTGTTGAGGAAAGGAGTCCCATTTGTGTGGACTGAGAAATAGCAGGTAAGTTTCGACAAGTTAAGGAAGATTTTGACAGAATCTCCGGTTCTGGTACAGCTTGAGGCAGGAAAGGTATTCACAGTCTATTGTGATGCATCACATCTTGGTTTGGGATGTGTCTTGATCGAGGAAGGAAAGTAGTGGCGTCTGGCGTCTCGGCAATTTACCGAGACCGCATGAGGGTAACTACTCGACGCATGATTTGGAGTTGGCTGCGGTGGTTTTTTCCTTGAAGATTTGGAAGCATTATCTGTACGGAGAAAGGTCGATAGTCTACACAAATCACAAGAGTCTGAAGTATCTTCTGACTCAGAAGGATTTGAATTTGAGACAGCGCAGATGGATTGAGCTGTTGAAGGACTACGATTGTTCAATAGAGTATCATCCGGGCAAGGCTAACGTGGTGGCAGACGCGTTGAGCCATAAGGTGGTAGTGGACTTAAGAGCAATGTTTGCTTGTTTTAGGTTGTATGGCGATGGGAGTCTTTTGGCAGAATTACAAGTAAAGCTGACTTGGGTGGAGCAGATTAAGGAGAAACAGTTAGTGGGTGAGGGCTTGAACGCTCGGAGATTGCAAGTACAGAGTAATGGTTTGGAAGGTTACAGCTTGACTCACGATGGAGTACTGTGTTTTCAAGGGAGAGCTTGTATAGAAGGATGTGAAGTTGAGGCAGAGGATTCTTCAGGATGCACATAGCAGCCTATACGCTATGCATCCTTGAGGTAGCAAGATGTACCGAGATTTGCGAAAGTAGTTCTGGTGGCCAGGGCTGAAGCGGGAAGTGACTGAGTTTGTGGGTAAGTGCACGTGTGTCGTGGTCAAAGTGAGCATCGGTGCCGTCAGGTTTACTTCAGCCAGTGAAGATTCCTCAGTGGAAGTGGGAAAGGATTACCATGGACTTTGTCAGTGGGTTACCCCTCACGCCTAGTAAAAATGACTCAGTCTGGGTGATTGTGGATCGTTTGACCAAAACAGCTCACTTCATACCGGTGAGGGTTGATTATTCGCTCCAGAAGCTAGCCAAATTTTATGTGGCCGAGATTGTAAGGTTGCATGGTGTGGTAGTATCAATTATCTTGGATAGAGACCCAAGGTTCACATCGAGGTTCTGGAGAGCTTTGCATCAGGCTTTGGGAATGAGGTTGGATTTGGCCTGACTTTTCACTCATGATTTGATGGACGATCGAAAGGGTGATTCAGATTTTAGAAGATATGCTAAGGGGCTATGTTTTGGATTTCAGTAGTAGTTGGGAGGAGTACCTACCATTGCAGGAATTCTCTTATAACAATAGTTATCAAGCGAGTATCCAGATGGCACCATATGAGGCACTATATGGATAGAAATGTCGTACTCCTACGTGATGGACAGATTTGGGTGAACGGTATGTTTTGGGTCCGGAGTTGGTGGCAGAAATTGAGGATAAGGTTAAGGTGATTCGGGCTCATCTCAAGGAAGCGTCGAACATGTAGAAGTCTTACGCCGATCTTAAACGCAGAGATATAGAGTATGCAGTGGGTGATAAAGTCTTTCTAAAGGTATCGCCATGGAAGAAGGTGTTGAGATTTGGACGGAAAGGGAAGCTAAGCCCTAGGTTTATCGGGCCGTACACAGTGTTGAAGCGAGTGGGATCGAGAGCTTATCGCCTTGAGTCTGGCGATGAGTTAAGTCAGATTCACGATGTCTTCCATGTTTTGATGCTTAGGTACTACCGATCGGATCCATCACACGTTGTGCCGGTTGCAGAGATTGAGGTGAGCTCAGACTTTTTTTTTGAGGAGGAGCCGGTACAGATTTTGGATCGGGATGTCAAAGTTCTGCGTAGAAAGTCAGTACCCTTGGTGAAGATGTTATGGAGGAACCATGGTACGGAGGAGGCCACGTGGGAACCCGAGGATGTGATGAGGCGACAATACCCTCAACTCTTCTGATCAGGTAATTTTGAGGTCGAAATTATTTTTAAGGGGGTAGAATTGTAACATCCTTAAAATGGGGTTCTGCGTTTTGCTTGTGTTGCATGTGATGAATTGTCTATAATGCTCATTTAACATGTTATGGGGTCTAGTTACAACCCTGGGTTAGGCCTGAGTTAGGGCTAAGAACTATGCTTCAGCATTTAAGGAAATGGAGCTAAGGGAGAGAGGGGTTAAGAGATTTTATTGGGGAAATCTGCCACAAGAAATCAATGGGAAAAGTGGCAAGGAGGCACCACTAGGGTGTCAGAGGAGTGACGCCACATGCAGAGAGGGAGTGCCTGTGTTCGAGTTGCAGGAATTGCACTCCTGCTTATTCTTTTTCACGCCACAAGCAAGGAGAGGAGTGCTCAGGTGGGACTCTCTTGATGGATAAGGATAGAGAGAGATAGTCAAAAAGATGTAGATGAGGGAGGAAATCTAGGAGTTTGAATTATTTCAAACTCATTTGAGGAGTGTTGGCCGAATAAGGGACTTTGGGCAAGGGGTGCTATCGGTTTGGGGTCTCGTGGAGTTAGCTGAATGTTCATGGTAGCCAAAATTTCTTTTTTTTCTTTTTGGCAGCTCTTGTGTTTGGCCAAATTACTTGTGCATTAGTTGTTGAATAGCTGAAACTTCAAATAGCCATTTTTTCTTTTCTTTTCGGTTAACTTGGGTTAGCCTATTGCCGAATTCATCTCTTGTGCCTTTCTTCTTCTTATTTTGTTCAAAGCCGAATCTTCCCTCTCCCATTCCATATTTCTTTTTCGTTCTTTTCTTTTCACTCAAACCGAATCTTGATCCCATCTTTCCCATCTTTCCTATTTTATTTCAAAAGCCGAAAGCTTGTTGTTTCTCTTTCGATTTCATCAAGTACCTTGGCCGAATACTTGGCTCATAGTCTCTTTCTTCTTGCGATTTCTCTTCATCATCTTAAATGTCGAAATCAAGTTTGTTTTTGGGGACATAGCCGAATTTTTTGGTAAGGGATTTCTTTTCTTCTTCTTGATCGATTTGAGTAATGTCGAACCTTTTTTGTCTTTCTTTTGATATTTCTTCAATCGTGGTAATCGAGATCTTAACTTATCATTATTCCATGTGGTAGCCGAAACCCTTAACACCAATAGGGTGTGCTGATCTGTGGTGTTTAAAGGCCAAGGTAGTCATCAAAGTAAGGGGCGACAAACTTATTTGGTTTCAGGATTTGGCCAAATGGCCTTTGGATTCTTAATAGTGTGTTAAAATCGATTGTAGGGTGGAGTATAGTCCAACGCAGTGAATCTCTAGGATTGGTGGTTGATCTAGGTAAGGGTATTAATATCTCAAGATCTATTTCTTAATTGATCAAAAGGCGAAGGTTAACCTTTGTGTGTGCTAGTGTAGCCGATTGCAAGGGGGACTTAGTGTGTGGTTTCGGGATTTGGTAGGAGACCAAATCGGCACTAAGGTAAGGAATTGACCTTGTGCGATTCATCCTTGAGATTTTGTGAATAAGCTAAATGGCTTAAAATCTAAAGAGTGGTGTTGGCTGATTGTAGGAGCAGTGAGAACTTACATTTCGGGATCTCGTAGTATCGTATAGTTTCGGATTTCACTTATAGTCAGGTGTGTAAACGCTTACACACTTTATTAGTTTAATGATGCTTATTATGTTACTGTATAACCCTTGGTATTAGTGACTTTGTCTTGTAGGCATAAGCTTGGATACCGGGTAAGTCCCCTATTATGCGATCTTTAAGTATACATCATCATGATTTGCTGAATGCTATGTTATATGTTATTTGCATGATTATTCCATGCTATGGCATGTATGTTATGAGCATGATGATGGGTTTGATGAGAGGAGGGGGAATGATTTATTTTGGACTATCACTAGTGGTTTTGACCACACGACGGGTTGGCCCCATCTTGATATTATAAATTATGACTAAGTCCCAGTGGTTTTGACCACCGTGGTTTTGACCACATATCGATTTGTGACTCGTCCCAGTGGTTTGGTACCACAGTGGGTTAGCCCTACGAGATTATTTACGGGATTGTCATTAGTGGTTTTGACCACATGATGGGTTGGCCCCATCACTTGATTTGTGACTTCGGTCATTAGTGGTTTTGACCACACCGATATATTTGTGACTACGGTCACCAGTGGTTTTGACCACCAGTGGTTTTGACCACACGGGGTAGTAAAAGGTGTTTGGATGGCTAGGTTATGGGTTGCATGTTTTGCATAGTTTGCATGTTTTTACTGATAACTTGTGTAAGTGAATGCACTATCGGGTTGGGGATTTACACACTGAGTCTTGGAGACTCACACCTTCCCTTATATTTTGCAGATGAGTAGATTACGGAGATGGAGCTGGAAGGACTCGAGTGGCCATGCATGTTCGTGGGAGTTTGAACTCTTTTAGCTACTATTTAAATTTTAAATTTTGGTTTTGGGTTATGTAATAAGGCCGCTAAGATTTGTTTTGGTTATTTTTATTATTGCAATTATTTTAACTATGTGGAATAAATGATTTTAATAATTAACCGACAGAACGCCATGTTTTTAAAACTATAACTCCTTCATTTTTCATTAAAGCGTTGCCATCGGGTAACATCACTTAAATTATGATGACAAAGATAACTTGAATATTTTCTAAAAACCTGCAACAATAATTAAACTTTAAGCACGGATTTCCAAAAAGGGTTTTCTAAGAAAATTATCCGATAAACTTTCATTTTCAAAAGGTTTTCACTCCGTGACATGTCAGATCCGGTTGTGGTTTGCTGATCGGGTTTGGGGTGTTACAAATGCATAATTAACTATGACTTACTCTGAAACATATCAATAAAAATCATAAATCATTAGAAATTTCATCCTAATTAGTAATATGAGAAAAATACTTTCGAAACAAGAATAAATTCAGGATTTTGAGAATAATGCAAAAAGTTTGACACTTTTACCCCCACACTTAACATGTACATTGCCCTCAATGTACAAAGATGAATAATGCTAGTTATGGGATAAATCAAAGATAAGGGGTAAAGTGACTTCCTGATTTTTAGATGGCTTGGAAGTTGGCAATGGTCGTGGTGGCGTGATTCCCAAGCACCCTTTAGAATCTAATACTAAGAAACAAAATTAAAATAAACTAAATTTAGCCTAAGATTGTTAAAGAGAAGGAAATTGAAGCAAAAGAGAAAAAGAAAATAAAAACTATATGGTCTCAAAGACCCTTGGCTTGTTGTTTGAATGAAGCGGCCGGCATGAACTTATGTAGATTGGTTACCTATAGGGAGATTATGCTTGCCTTCTTTCGCTTCTTCGTCATGGTTTTGGTGTTGCTTAAAAGTCTTGACACTTTTTCTAAAGGAAGATATAAAATTTTGAAGGAAAAAGAAAGAAGAAAGAAGAAATAGAATGGGAAGAAGAAGAAGGGCTATGGGGTTTAAATAGTTTTCAAATTTGGCACATTCCCACGCCCGTGGTTCAAGGGTGTGTCGATTCACTCGGCCGTCTCGCACGGCCATGGTGTGGAGCGTGTTGCATTGTCCACGCCCGTTCTTGATGTGACATGCCTGTGTCTGAGTAGTTAGTGTTGACCACGATCGCGTTGCACGGCCATGGGTACAGGAGTGTTGAGTCTCCCACGCCCGTTTCTTAGTTGACCATGCCCATTGGGAGATAGTCAGTAGCTTCACACGGTTTAGGGACACGACCGTACTGATCTACCGGTGCCCGTGGGGAAGGGTGGTTGGGCTCGTGATGTCTAACGGTGGTTGGCCTGAATTGTACGGCCTCTACTTTGTCAGTGTGATGGCTCGCTGGTCCACACGGCCACGGCCATGGACACGGCCATGTGTAAGACCGTGTGGCCTGAAAATCTGTACTTTTGTGTTAGTTTAAAAATAAATATTTAGAAGAGAAATATGAAAAGAAAAGACTGAAAATAAATTTGAAAATAAATTGAGTTAGTGTTCGGTTTGCCTCCCGAGAAGCGCTCGTTTATAGTCTTAAGCTAGACTGTCCTCGTATTTGAAAATTTTAGGGAGGTTTAAAAGCTTGAATATCTTCTCTCATGCTCACAGTTCTATTTTTGTGACAAAGTTGAAGTCGAGAAGCGTTTACCTTGAAATTGCCAAATATTGGATTGCTTACCTTGACTATTTCGTGTGGGAAGATATCGTGTACCTTAAGAAGAATTTCTCCCTTTGCGCTCAGGTCTATTAAAGTGATGTGGGGATCAGCTTTGTCTAACAGTACCTGGTCTCCTATTTTAAAGTGAATTGATGTCCCTACGAGCATTTCTGGCGGTTCCTCTGGTTTTACTTCGTGTGGATCCGGCTTTTCTTTGACTTGTATCTTCTACTCTTCTAAATCGTTGACCTTAAGGTTTTGTTTCTTGTGTGATTCTTCTTTGCTGATTTGGTGGCTATAAGTTGGCTCAGTTTTGATGCCTTGTGATGTTTCCTGTAGTGAAGGTTGAACAATTTGATTATTTATTGAAGTGACTTTCTTACCTTCATCATTCGTTGTTCTGGCTGAGTCCAGACCTTGAAACTTAATCGATTCATCTCCTACGCGAAGTATGAGTTCACCTGTGGCAACATCAATTTTAGTTCTAGCAGTTGCTAGGAAAGGTCTTCCTAGAATTAAGGGTATTGAATTATTCATATCCATGTCTAAAACAACAAAATCTACTGGGAAAACAAATTTATCAATTTTTACAAGAACATCTTCAATAATGCCCCTAGGAATTCTAACAATTTTATCAGCTAGTTGAATACTTATCCTAGTTTGTTTGGGCTTCCCTAGACCTAGTCGTTTAAACAATGCATAAGGCATGACATTTATACTTTCCCTAGATCAGCTAACGCATTATCAATAGTTAAACTACCAATTAAGCATGGAATCGTAAAACTCCCTAAATCTTTTTGTTTTCGCGGTAGTCTATTCTATAACATTTTCGAGCATGTTATGTTTAGTTCCACGTGGTGCTCTTCATCTATTTTGCGTTTGTTTGTCAAGAGTTGTCTTAAAAATTTCCTCGAGTCTGGCATCTGGAAAAGAGCTTCAAGAAGGGGTAAGTTAATATGTAATTTCTTTAAAAGTTTAAGAAACTTACCGAACTGTTCCTCTGAATCATCTCCTTTTAATGCTTCGAGATAAGGTATGCGAGGTTTGTATTCTTTGATTATTGGTTTAGCTTTTCATGTGCTACCTCAATTTTACCTTTTTCTTCCTTGGTTTCTTGTGCCTTGGTGGGCTCGTCTACCTTTGTACCCTCTTGAGCTGTGATGGCTTGGATCTGTTATTTTGGGCTTATTTCTGTGTTGCTTGGCAGACATCCTTGTTGACACTCAGAAATCAGCTTTGTGAGATGTCCCACTAACCTAGTAAGTTCTCCAACTTGATTCTCGATCCTTTTGATCAATTTTTGTTGTTTATCAAGTGCTGCTTCAATCTTTTGGAAACGAGAATCTGTGGCTGCCATGAATTTTGTTAGCATCTCTTAGAGGTTTGATTTCTTCTCTTGTCGATATTGCTGATTTTGATAATTTGGAGGAGGTTGCAGCCTTTGATTTCATTGATTTCCTTGTCCTTCCCACGAAAAATTTGGGTGGTTCCTCTAACCTACGTTATAAGTGTTACTATAAGGTTTATTATTGGATCTGAAATTGTTACCTATATAGTTTGTCTGCTCATGTTCTATTCCTAGTTGGTAGGGTGGGCACTCAGGATTTGCCACATTCCCACTCGCTTCATATTGCATTACCGGGTGTACCTGTAAAGAACATAAATTATCAAGCTTTTTATTCATCATCTCCACCTGTGTTGACAGCATTGTTACTGTGTCTATGTTAAAAACTTTGGCTGATTTTATCGGTTTAGCCCTTGTAATTTGCCATTCATAGGTATTCAATGACATCTCTTCAATAAAGTTGTAAGCCGCTTTAGGAGTTTTTTTATTCAAAGTTCCACCGGCTGATGAGTCAATCATTTGCCTCGTTGAAGAACTCAGACCGTTGTAAAAAGTTTGGACTTGAAGCCACAAAGGTAATCCGTGGAGTGGACATCTTCTCAGGAGATCCTTATATCTTTCTCATGCATCATATAATGTTTCTGCATCATTCTACACAAAAAAAGATATGTCATTCCTAAATTTGGCCATTTTGGCTGGTGGAAAGTACTTTAAAAGAAATTTTTCGGTCATTTGATCCCATGTGGTGATTGACCCTCGTGGTAACGAGTTCAACCACTGCTTTGCTTTATTCCTTAATGAAAAGGGAAATAATTGAAGACGTATGGCATCGTCAGAAATGCCATTTATTTTGAAGGTATCACAGAACTTTAAGAAATTAGCTATATGAGTATTTGGGTCTTCGTCTTGCAAACCATCAAATTGAACAAACTGTTGAATCATTTGTATTGTGTTAGGCTTTAATTCAAAATTTTTAGTAGCTATAGCAGGCCTGACAATACTAGATTCTACTCCTGTCAAATTAGGTTTAACATAATCATACATAGTATGCGGTGCATTCTGTTCTTGCACATTTGGCAATGGATTGTTTTTGTCCATCCCTTCAGTAGGATTGGATCTGTCTTGTTGTTCTTCTCTTTGGTAGTCTAGAGCTCGTCTGGTTTTTTTGAGATTTTTGCGAACGGTAGCTTCAATGTCACTTTTGTACGCTAAAGGTCCTCTCGGGTTCCTTCTAATCATAAACTAGAGCTACCTGCTAGGAGAAGAAAGAAAGAAATTTAGTGTAAATAAAAATTTAACCTGAACTAGAAATAAAGTAAATTACGAAAAATAATAATATAATGGCTAAAGTAATAGAAATAGAGCTTTATTAATATTTTAGTGTTCCCCGGCAACGACGCCAAAAACTTAATCGTGTCAAACAATCAAGTTTAAATATTTATAAAGAATGATCGAACCTGTAAACTAACTGAAACAATCTGATTTATACCCTAGTCAGAATAGTGGTTTCGAGACCACGAATCTGGGTCTGAATATTATTTTAATATTATTTTATGTGCCATTGATGAGTGTTTGAGCATGTGCTAAATTTTCGTAAGCTAATTTGACTGTCTGTGTGTTTAATTTGACAAAAGGATTAAATTGCACTACATGTGAAAGTAGCTTGCCATTTGCTAAAACACTTATAAGTTGTGGCTTTTAAAATAAGAGGCCTTATATGGATATTAAACCACTTTTATGATAGTGGATTGTAGTTGGACAAATATGCCATCATTGTTTAATTGTTGTAATTTTATGAATAAAGGTTACTTTGGTAACTTAATTATTAATATTAGATTAAAGAAATAAAAGATGAGTGTTCATCTTTTCATTCTCTCCATTTGACTGAAATTTGCAAAGAAAGAAAAGAGAAAATCTAGTTAGGTTATACGGCTATTGTGAGCTCAAATTAAGGTATGTCTTTAATTCGGTTCTTGATAATTTATACATTTTTGTAATCGTTGCTTTGAGAGCTACAAAACCCATGCCTTGATTTTGTGTCTTGATGATGTATGTGAAATATACCATTGATGATTTTGCAAAATTTGTGATGTTTGAGAATGAAAAATGAAAGATTTGAGCTAGATGAACATGTTATGTTCTTGAAGTTTTGATGAATTTAGCTAAATAGGGCTAAATTGAGAAAATGGTAAATTGAAGGACTAAATTGCAAGTTTGATAAGAAATGTTGGCTTGAATGTGATGTATATGTATGTGGCTAAGCTTGTGTATGCATTGATCTTGTGAAATTTGATGGTTTGAGTAAAATGGACTAAATTGATAAAATGTGCGAATGTGAGGGCTAATTTGTAAATAGCCCAAAATATGTGTGTATGGATTGAATTGAATGAATTAGTGAATAAAAGGGTTAATTATGAATATGTTTAGATCAAGAACCGAGGAAAATGGACTTAAATATCGGGAAAATAAAGTAAACGAGTAGCCGTTTCCATTCCGATAAACCGAATCCGAGGTAAGTCATTATGCAAATAAATGTATTTGTTTTTATAATATGTATGTCTATGTGATTGTTGATAACGTTGAATGTTTACAAGATGATGTGTGCATAAATTTTAAGTTAAAATCGACATCTATTTACGTGTAAGACCCTGTCAGGGACAATGGCATCGATATCATTTACGTGTCGACCACATCGCCGCGACAATGGCATCGATATCTGCTTACGTGTAAGACCACGCGTGACAAGGGCATCGATATATGTTTATGTGTAAGACCGCCGTGATGCGGCATCGATATCTATTTACGTGTAAGACCCTATCGGTGATGATTGCATCAATATACATTTACGTGTAAGACCCGCCGTGACAATGGCATCGATATCTATTTACGTGAAGACCCTATCGGTGATCGTGACATCGATATACATTTACGTGTAAGACCTTGTCAGGGATAATGGCATCGATATCTATTTAGGTGTAAGACCACATCGTTGGCGATGGCATCGATATCATTTACGTATAAGACCCCTATCGTGACAATGGCATTGATATCATTTACGTGTAAGACCCATGCGAACAATTGGCATCAATATCTGATTACATGTAAGACCCTGTCTGGGACAGTGGCATCGACATCCGACTACATGTAAGACCACGTCTGGGATGTTGGCTTTGTACAATTATTCTCAGTTTTTGAGTATCTTAATTAATTCCAAACTGTTCAATGAGTAAATCTGAGATATGAACAAATACGAAAATGTATACCCATTTCTGATACGTTTGGTAAGTACACTTTGTGTGTATAAGAAGGTAAGCATTTTCTTAAACTTCCCTAGATGAATTATGTAATTGAATGTGGGATTGCATGTGTGCTATATGGATGGGAAAAGCTATGAACTAATAAAGTATGTAGTGTTATGCAAGTTTGAAAGATGAATGGTCCAAGTGAAGGCATTAAGAAGATTTATGATGGTGAAATTGAGCCAATAGTGAATTTAGATTGATTATACGTTAGAATGTTTATATACTAAGTTTATTTGTATTATGATTTACTAAGCTTTTGAAAAGCTTACTCTGTGTGTGTTTTTCTTTGTCTTTTAGGTAGTCAAAGCTACTAAGGGCTCGGGACCATCACGGATCATCATCACACTAATAAATTCATTTTGGTATACTTTGGAAATGTATAATGTTAGATATGGCATGTATAGGCTAGCATTTTTGGTATAGGCTAGTTTTGGTCATAAGTTTGCTATGTGAATTGACTTTGTGTTTTGGCTAGACATGAAATGGAAATATGCATGAAAGACTATGTGATGTGGAACTTTTTTTAGCATAATGAATTGGTCCATGGTATAGTTAAGTTTTTGGGTAAATAAATGAATGAATTATGCTTGTGATGATATAAGTTTTGGTATTGAATTTGTTATGGTTGGAGTTGGTATTGATTGTATTTATTGATTGGATAAATTGGTATGTTTTTGGTTGCTAGATATGCATAATATGTTTTGGTATGTATTGCTTGTAGATGAGACCAAAAAGGGTGGCATTTTGGCCTTGTAAATGGCCTATAAAGTCACATGGCCATGGCACACAGGCGTGCCTAGTAACCGTGGAGTAAAATCAGTAGCTAGCTTCGATAGTACAGTGGTAACGCAGGCGTGCCTAAAGGTCGTGTGAGAAATGGCAGAATATGACCTAGTAGGACACGGCCTTAGCACATGGGCGTGATTGGTGACCGTGTTGGTTTTAGCAGTATATGATCGCGGGGAGGACACACGAGTGTGTCCAGTAGCTGTGGGTGAGGCACGGCCTACCCCTACGGGTGTGTATCCCTGCATTTAGAAAAGTTTTTATTTTTACATGATATTTTGTATGTGTTTTGATTTAGTCCCGACTCGATTTATAAGCATGTTTAAGGTCTCGATGACCTATTTAAGGGACATTATGATTGATATTGATGAATGGCTATATGATAAATTCTATGAATATTTTTGATCTGTCCAATAACGCTTCTAACCCTAATTCGACGACGGACACGGGATAGGGGTGTTACATTTGGTTGGTATCAGAGCTACGGTTTAGTCGATTCTCGGACTAACGTAGCGTGTCAGAATCTAGCTATACATGCCATATATTTGAACTGTGATAGTGTGATGAATCCTGAAGTGTAAAATGTGATTTTTGTATAGCAATGGATCCCGAAAGAGCCATAGCTGACGACGTAGAAAGTATCGCTTTGCTCCGCGCAAAGGATGAGCCTTCGATTCGAGACCGCCACGAAGCGGTCAGGAGGGAGAAGCTAAACAAGCTTTCTTCCAGTTGATGAATGAGTGGTTCACTCAATTTGTGAGAAATAACCCGATTATTTTGCATCCTCCACCCCCGGTTAACCTCCCTCAGACATCTGCTATGCTTTCAACTATGAATTTGAATCTGATGAATAAGCCTTCGGTTGATAAAATCCGTAAGTATGAAGTCGGAGAGTTTAGGGCTACTAATGATGATAATATCGAGAAAGTCAATTTTGAAGCTCGTAATGAAAGAAAAAGATCGATAAGTAATTTCTCTCAACCTTTGACGAAGAAATATAGAGATGCAAGCAATAGATTAAATGTTTCAATCGGATATACGAGTAAAGATCATGTGAGACCAAATATTGGTTTGGGAACTTAAGCTCCAATTGAATCAAATGATGGAAGTACTAAAAACAACAAACCTGAGTGTAGACAGTGTGGAAGACGACATGTGGGAAAATGTTGGGGCAAGTACAACAATAGAGTTTGTTATAACTGTGGATCACGAAATCACTTCATTTGAGATTGCCCAAAGATGGCAAGTGTTGAAGATGTTAGATCCGAGCGACTCAAGTGTAAGCATTATAATAAAAGACATTCGAGGAATTGTAGATTGAATAATCAAGCTTGCTTCAGATGTGGATCATTAGATCATTATATTCGAGACTGCCCAAAGTCTGTTGAACAAGAGATTGTTTAGAACCTGAGATCTGAGAATGTTTCAGCACGAGGTAGATCTCCTCAAAATGCAAGAAACGTCAGTAGTAGTCAGAGAACTACTAGAGATACTATTGCGAGATCTGAAGCTAGAGCGCCGGCCAGAGCGTATGCTATCCGAGCTCGGGAGGAAGCTTCATCTTCAGATGTTATAATGGGTACTTTTACATTTTATGATACCTCTATGATTGCTTTGATAGACCCTAATTCTACTCATTTCTATATATGCATGAACTTAGTATTCAGTACGATTTTTTCCTATAAAGTCTACTGAGTTTGTTATAAAAGTATCGAACCCCTTAGGTAAAAATATTCTGGTTGACAAAGTAGGTAAGAACTGCCCGTTAATGTTTGAGATATATGTTTTCCTGTTGATCTAATGCTACTGCCATTTGATGAGTTTGATATAATTCTAGGAATGGATTAGTTGACATTGCATGATGCTGTTGTGAATTGTAAAAGAAAGATTATTGATTTGAGTCGTCGGAATGGTGAAATAGTTCGTATTGAGTCAAATGATTTAAATGGATTACCTGCTGTGATATCTGTGTTGAAAGCTCAGAATTAAATTAAAAAGGGGTTACGAGGTATATTTTGCTTATGGATTGATTTGAAAGTATCTGAAAAGAAAGTTGAATCGGTGCCAGTAGTCTGTGAGTTCTCTAATGTTTTCTCTAAAGAATTGTCGGGATTGCATTCGATTTGCAAAGTTGAATTTGGTATAGATCTATTGCCTAGTACAACCCCTATTTCGATAGCTCTGTATAGAATGGCACCAATGGAATTGAAAGAGTTAAAGTCACAGTTGCAAGAATTAACCGACAAAGGGTTTGCAAGACCGAGTTTTTCACCTTGGGGTACTCCTGTTCTATTTGTGAAAAAGAAAGATTTGAATCTGCGACAGAGAAGATGGTTAGACTTATTGAAAGACTACGAGCTTGTAATAGATTATCACCCGGGTAAAGCTAATGTAGCTGCCGATGCGTTGAGTTGAAAGTCGATGTGTACATTATGTGCTATGAATGCTCAATTAGATTTATTTGATGATAGTTCAGTGTTGGCTAAATTGAGAGCAAAACCGTTATTTTTTACAGCAAATATGTGATGCTCAGAAGGTTGATAATGAATTGTTGTTGAAACGAGCTAAGTGTGAATTGAATTCTGAATCTAAATTTCGAGTTGTTGATGATTATTTGAGATTCTGAGATCTAATCTGTGATCCGAGAAATCTGGAGCTGATTCAATTGATTTTGAATGAAGCACATAACAGTCGCCTATCTGTCCATCCGTGAAGTACAAAGATGTATCATGATCTGGAACTACACTATTGGTAGTCTGGTATGAAACGAGATATTTTTATTTCGTATCAAAATGTTTAATCTGTCAGCAAGTTAAGGATGAACATTAGGTTCCATCTGGTTTGTTACAACTAATTCTTATACCTGAGTGGGAATGGGATAGAGTAACGATGGACTTTATTTTGGGTTGCCTCTAACTCCGAAAAAAAAAATACAATTTGGGTCGTAGTTGATCGATTGACGAAATCTGCCCATTTTATTTCGGTAGGATCTTACTATTCACTCAAGAGATTAGCTGAGCTTTATATTTCTGAGATTATGAGATTTCATGGGGTGCCACTATCCATTGTGTCAGATAGAGACCCGAGATTCACATCGAGGTTCTGGAAGAAAGTACTTCAGTTCGGGAGTAAAGGCAAATTAAGTCTGAGGTTCATCGGACCGTATGAGATCAATGAACGAGTAGGGTTTGTTGCATATAGGTTAAGGTTGCCCTCCGAGCTAGAAAAGATACACAGCGTATTCCATGTTTCGATGCTCCATAGATATTGATCCGATCCGTCACATGTGATTACCCTATCTGAAATTGAAATTTGATCTGATATGACATATGAAGGGGAATCGATCCGTATCTCAACTCGTGAAATGAAAGAATTGAAAAGTAAAAAAATTTTGTTAGTAAAAGTAATGTGGAATCGACACGGAATAGAAGAGGCTACGTGGGAGCCTAAAAACTCAATGAGATAGCAATATCTGAATCTATTTAACGGTAAGATTTTCGGGGACGAAAATCATTAAGGAAGAATTATGTGATCGGTTTATACCCTAGTGGTTTTGGGACCACAAATTCGAGTTTGGTTTTGGGATGTGCCATTGATGAGTGTTTAAGCATGTGCTAAATTTCCGTAAGCTACTTTGACTGTCTGTGTGTTTAGTTTGACAAAAGGATTAAATTGCACTAAATGTGAAAGTAGCTTGCCATTTGTTAAAGCACTTATAAGTTGTGGCTTTTAAAAGAAGAGGCCTTATATAGATATTAAACCACTTTTAAGCTAGTGGATTGTAGTTGGATAAATAACCCATCATTGTTTAATTGTTGTGATTTTATTAATAAAGGCTATTTTGGTAACTTAATAATTAATATTAGATTAAAGAAATAAAAGATGAGTGTTCATCTTTTCATTCTCTCCATTTGACCGAAACTTGCAAAGAAAGAAAAAAGAAAATCTAGTTAGGTTATTCGGCTATTGTGAGCTCAAATTAAGGTATGTTTTTACTTCGGTTCTTGATAATTTCTACGTTTTTGTAATCGCTCCTTTGATAGCTACAAAACCCATTCCTTGATTTTCTATTTTGCTGATGTATGTGAAATATGCCATTGATGATTTTGCAAACTTTGTGACGTCTGAGAATGAAAAATGAAAGATTTGAGCTAGATAAACATGTTATGTTCTTGAAGTTTTGATGAATTTAGCTAAATAGGGCTAAATTGAGAAAATGGTAAATTGAAGGACTAAATTGCAAGTTTGATGAGAAATGTGGGCTTGTATGTGATGTATATGTATGCGGCTAAGCTTGTGTCTGCATTGATGTGGTGAAATTTGATGATTTGAGTAAAATGGACTAAATTGATAAAATGTGCGAATGTGAGGGCTAATTTGTAAATAGCCTAAAATTTGTGTGTATGGATTGAATTGAATGAATTAGTGAATAAAAGGGTTAATTCTGAATATGTTTAGATCAAGAACCGAGGAAATCGGACTTAGATTGTGGGAAAACGAAAGTAAACAAGTAGTCGTTTCCATTCGATAAACCGAATCTGAGGTAAGTCATTATGCAAATAAATGTATTTGTTTTTGGAATATGTATGTCTATGTGATTATTGATAACGTTGAATGTTTACAAGATGATGTGTGCATAAATTTTAAGTTAAGATCGATATCTGTTTATGTGTCAGACCTTGTCAGGGATAGTGACATCGATATCTATTTACGTGTAAGACGTAACACCCCAAACCCGCCCATTCGCTATGACCGAATTTGAAATGCCAATGCGATAAACGTTTGAAAAACTTTTGACTTAGAATTAAAAACATAAAATTTTGTTGTCTTTACTAAAACATTGTGTAATTAAAATTTCAAGTAAAACTAAGTTGTTTAAAATAAAACATTTTCAAATAATAATATAATCGACAAACCAACTTAAAACATAATAAAAGTCCTTAAATACTTAAAATGGCCCTTATTACAAAAATTAAATACTTAAAATATGAAACATAAATTGTATAAAGAGAATCCATTTCGCATGGGCCACCTCGTATCCACTCCAACCCGGTCCAAGCTTTATGCATCACCGAAAGGTTTGAGAAAAATTGGGTGAGTCAAATGCACTCAATGCATAGTTATTACACATGCCTCCACGTATGGGCTTGGCCCATATCCACACATCAATCACATATCAAATGATAAGGCATTATATCCACATAATTCCACATGTTGGGCTTGGCCCATATCCACATTGATCCACATAAATAGTCATGCAAAATGCATAAATATGTAACATGAAGCCCAACCCAACCTAGAGTCCATCCGTTACTCCTACCTTAGCAGACTCTCGCCCAAGGTCGTGGCTAATCCACCGATCACATAGTGATCCACATATCTTACCTTGGCGGACTTGTCGCCAAGGTCGTGGTTAAGCCACCGATCACATAGTGATCCACATATTCAGATCCACGAGGTGACTCGAGGTCATCCTCAATCTACGGTGATGCACACAACTATCATCCGCCGAGATGGGCACCTAGCCAACACCTCCCTTGATGGAGCACATAGCCACCATCAAGCGCCAATGTAGCACAAGGCTAACATCGCACCCACGACATAATGTACACCCTTTCCTTCGATAGTCACATCCCAAGTCCCATGCAAATATGTATATCATGGCAACATATCACTTGAACAATAATGCATCACATGCCATCACATTTCATATATTCATCAATGATCATTTAATATCGTAAATCATCGACCGAGTATTCGATCACCCACCACGGTATTCACAATCTTAGCCCTTAATTCGCTACCATTAACATCATATCACATATACATAAATATAACACATACACACAATCAAGAGACAAGGCGATAACTACGCACCTTTTGGCACATCGGCTAAATCCTCAAGACCCGATCTACCACACTAGATCACCTTGTCCTACATTCGCCAAACCACAACACTTTAATCAAGACCATTCTACCAACATCAAATCTTAATCCCAATAGCCTTAGGCTTTCTCAACCAACTTAAAGAATATTGAATCCTTACCACTTGACTTACCAACTTCGATTGCTAATGGAATGGGCTTAGATCGATTGTTTTCGAAATCCCAATGAGCCTAAGAGAATAATCGAATCCAAAAAATGGTTAGAACCTTGCAAAACAATGCCCAAAGGTTCGGCCTTTGTCCACAAGAAACATCATAGAAACGAGAAAGTAAAAGAAGAAAAACGTCCATGAACACTTACCCCTTTTTATCCAAAATCGATAGAAGAAACCCAAGGAGAGTCTACCCTTGAATATTCGGCCAAAATAATACTAAAAGGAAGTAGGGAGTTTCGGCAATTTGGTTATGAGAGAAGAAAATATGTGAATAGAAAAGAGAATGAAAGAGAGAGAGAGAGAGAGAGTTCGATTTTAGCAACAATGGAGAAAAGAAAAGGGAGTTTGGAGAGGAGAGTTTTGGCCAAAAAGGAAGAAAAAGAATAAGAGAGAAAATGGGGTTAAGAGATTCGGCCAACTCCTTGTTTGCCAAAAAGAAAAGTGCACAAAAGTACCAATGTTGTTTCGGTTTCAAAAGGATAAAATGAAAGAAAGAAAAAAGTAGGATTTGGTTCCAACAAAATAAGGCTAAAACCAAAAGGAATTTTGCACTAAAAGCATAGCACACATTCGGTCAAGGAGGGGAGTTTTTGGAGAGAAAGAAAACAATACAAAAGATGCACAAAAAGCAAAGGTTGACCAACTATTCCCCCAAGCCACCTAACAACATTCGACCATCCCCCTAGACACCCATACCATCCACATACATGCACTAAAGGCCTAGGATTACTTTCCAAAACATCCTCCATATTCCATGCCTTTGTCCCCTCATCATACCATAACCTTAAGATTCTTATCCCCAATTTCAAGCTTTCCATAAACCAATATTCAACTTACCAAAAGTTAAGAGTCCAACCTATCATAAATAAGGTTTGACCGACATTTAATGCAAAGCTACATAAAATAAAGTCTTCTAAATGCAATCCATGCAACTTGAACCTCTTCCTCAAGCAACCCTTCAAGCATCATAACCACCTTGCCACTAACTCCTCATGTGCTAGAATCTAACACTTAAATTAACTTAAGTGTCAAGTTCACTTAATCCACTTCATTAAATAAACCATACTAAAAATTATTCTAGCTTCCTAAATAAAATCAAGCCTTCACAAGACTATGCTAACACACAAGATTCATACCCGAGCCAACACAAATAATACTCAAATTTTCTTCCTAAAGCCCAAGGCCCAATCGCCCAATCCTACTAGGCCCAATTTGGGATGTTACAGCTTCTACCTCCTTAAAGAAATTTTGTCCTCGAAATTTCCAACTAACTAACAACAGACAATCCTACTCATCACACTACGCTTATGTCACAGACTCGATCTTAATAAAACTAACATACTTTCTATGAACAATCCCAAAGTTCACACTCAAGGTTCTAGATACTTCACTAGCAACACAAATACGAACTAGCTCTATAACAAACAAGACAATAAAGGGTATTCCGACATAAAACTTACCCGTTGTCACATCCGCACATCACTATCCTCCTCCGACGAATCGCATACACAGAGACTGGCCGTCTTGCCTCAAGAGTTACCATTACCTCTACCTGATGCTCCACGACCTCGACCGAACCATTTCCTCCATGGTTCGGACCACGACCCCTCGTCGCTTGCTGACCACCTCTACCCGGCTGTTCAAAACCTTGGCCTACTGTCCGAGCCCTTCTCGGATCCTGGGGACAGTCTTTAATCAAATGAGACTTGGATTTACACCTAAAACACTCCCGGTCCCGATTCCAGCACTCGCCAACATGATACCTTCCACACCGAGCACACGAACGGTCCTGATTTCCAGCAGTTGGCATAGAAACACGAGCAAAATTCTCGATCCTTGGTCTTTTCTGAAGACTCCCAGACGATTCTGACGGTCCAAAACTCTTCTTATCTCGGTTCCTATCCTTTTCTCCTGCTCGCCTCATAGAATCCTTAATTCCTTCGGCCACCTTAGCCTTCTCCACTAATACGGCAAACTCTCATTCCTGCTGTGGAGCTATCAATAATCTCAGGTCATCCCTTAGTCCATCCTCAAATCGGACACATCGCTCATACTCTGTAGCCACTACTCCTCGAGCATATCGGCTTAACCGTAAAAATTTCGCTTCGTACTCTGCCACGGACTTGTTCCCTTGAACCAGCCCCAGAAACGCCTTCCTTTGCGCATCAATATAGTGAGTACCAACGTACTTCTTCTGATATGTCGCTTAACGCACTCCCAAGTGAGATCTTCACCGTGGCCCCATCCCGAATCGTGAGCCACCATTGATACGCTTCATCGCCAAAAGCGCCACCATTCCTTTCACTTTCTCCTCGTGGGTCGATCCAACTCATCCATAATTCGCTCGGTCGCCTCCAACCAATACTCACCAGACTGGTGCCACCCAGATACTCCATGAAACACCTCAACCCCATTGGCTCTGAGTCGCCAGTACGGACTTCCTAGCTCTCATATTTCCACCGGCTCCAGCCACCATCTCAAGAACTCGCAAGACATGACCGCGATATAAAGATCATCCCCACTGAGCTTGTCGCTCCACACCAACAAATGGTGGGGTACCACATTGTCGACCTTGACCCGACCTAACGGGTTTCGACACGGCCATTCTGCCTCTACCGCGTCCTCGCACATTACGACCACGTCCCCTAGAGCTCATGTCTAACGTCGCGATTTAATCTATTTAAAGAGTTTTATACATTAGTACTTTTGTTCCACTTGTTTATGCGCGAACAATTTTATGAAACAAAGTTTTCAGAAGTTGTTCTTTCGATCAATCAAAATTTCTAGTTCAAGATCACTATTCTAATTCATAGAATCACACATTCACATCAATAGAGACACATTCACTCTTCCACAACATTTACCATGCTACTATGGGCATTCTTGACCATTCCCAACCTGTGGGTAATTTCGTCATTTTTCCTATAGGGTATTTTGGTAATAAATCGGGGTAAATTCAAAAATCACCAAAAGTTATTTCGAAATTTTCCAAACTCATGGATATTTTTGAAAGAAAGATTTTCCAAATCAAGATATTAAAAAAATTAAAATTCAGGGGTTATTTCGGTAATTTGGAAGTTAGGGGCATTTTAGTAAATTTTCCCAAATCAGGGTATCTTACTATTTTGTAAAATAGAAGTTTTTGGTATTTTTATAAAGTAAGAATGTTTTTTTTAAAGTCGAGGGTAGTATGGTAATTTTATAAACCAAGGTCATTTTGGTAATTTTTCAACACAGGGGTATTTGGGTAATTTTGTAAATCAGAAATTTTTCGAAAAGAAGAAAAAAATTTCCAACTATAAAATGGTTTTACAATTCAAAGGAGTAATTTTTTTGAAAACTTAAGGTTTTTATAAAACAGTATGGCTAGTCCCTTTCTGGTTTTAATTATCGAGTTTAGCCCGTGAATAAGTCCTCTTGGTTAGGGTGAACCGTAGCTACGCACTGTAGGATTCGAGTAAAGAGGAGGTGAGTCGCTAGGACCGCTTAAATACCAAGCTCTCACCGAATCCACTCCTAGACATGCGCACAATGGTTGCCACACCATAACTCTACGACTTACTTCATGTGTTTGTTCGGTTGTTCTTAAGTCTTATGCATCTTGTGTTGGAGTAAGCTAATCCTAAAGTTCGATAACTTAATATACTAATCTACGCTCCCATCATACCCACATACCAATCATATAATAATTCACACAACAATTAAAGGTACTTACCGGTGGACTTTGGCCTGAGATACAGTGCCATGCCGTAATAATCTCGAAAAATTTATGAAAGCCCAAATCTTTGAAAAGCCCATCTTAAGAAAAATGTTTTGGGCCCAAAACCCTCAAAGACGAAGTTTTGAACCGGCTCGATACCAATTTGTAACACCCCAAACCCGCCCATTCGCTATGACCGAATTTGAAATGCCATCGCGATAAACGCTTGAAAAACTTTTGACTTAGAATTAAAAACATAAAATTTTGTTGTCTTTACTAAAACATTGTGTAATTAAAATTTCAAGTAAAACTAAGTTGTTTAAAATAAAACATTTTCAAATAATAATATAATCGACAAACCAACTTAAAACATAATAAAAGTCCTTAAATACTTAAAATGGCCCTTATTACAAAAATTAAATACTTAAAATATCAAACATAAATTGTATAAAGAGAATCCATTTCGCATGGGCCACCTCGATCCACTCCAACCCGGTCCAAGCTTTATGCATCACCGAAAGGTTTGAGAAAAATTGGGTGAGTCAACAGACTCAAGGCATAGTTATTACACATGCCTCCACGTATGGGCTTGGCCCATATCCACACATCAATCACATATCAAATGATAAGGCATTATATCCACATAATTCCACATGTTGGGCTTGGCCCATATCCACATTGATCCACATAAATAGTCATGCAAAATGCATAAATATGTAACATGAAGCCCAACCCAACCTAGAGTCCATCCGTTACTCCTACCTTAGCAGACTCTCGCCCAAGGCCGTGGTTAATCCACCCATCACATAGTGATCCACATATCTTACCTTGGCGACTTGTCGCCAAGGCCGTGGTTAAGCCACCGATCACATAGTGATCCACATATCTCAGATCCACGAGGTGACTCGAGGTCATCCTCAATCTACGGTGATGCACACATACTATCATCCGCCGAGATGGGCACCTAGCTAACACCTCCTTGATGGAGCACATAGCCACCATCAAGCGCCAATGTAGCACAAGGCTAACATCGCACCACGTACATAATGTACACCCTTTCCTTCGATAGTCACATCCCAAGTCCCATGCAAATATGTATATCATGGCAACATATCACTTGAACAATAATGCATCACATGCCATCACATTTCATATATTCATCAATGATCATTTAATATCGTAAATCATCGACCGAGTATTCGATCACCCACCACGGTATTCACAATCTTAGCCCTTAATTCGCTACCATTAACATCATATCACATATACATAAATATAACACATACACACAATCAAGAGACAAGGCGATAACTACGCACCTTTTGGCACAATGGCTAAATCCTCAAGACCCGATCTACCACACTAGATCACCTTGTCCTACATTTCGCCAAACCACAACACTTTAATCAAGACCATTCGCCAACATCAAATCTTAATCCCAATAGCCTTAGGCTTTCTCAACCAACTTAAAGAATATTGAATCCTTACCACTTGACTTACCAACTTCGATTGCTAATGGAATGGGCTTAGATCGATTGTTTTCAAATCCCAATGAGCCCAAGAGAATAATCGAATCCAAAAAATGGTTAGAACCTTGCAAAACAATGCCCAAAGGTTCGGCCTTTGTCCACAAGAAACATCATAGAAACGAGAAAGTAAAAGAAGAAAACGTCCATGAACACTTACCCTTTTATCCAAAATCGATAGAAGAAACCCAAGGAGAGTCTACCCTTGAATATTCGCCAAAATAATACTAAAAGGAAGTAGGGAGTTTCGCAATTTGGTTATGAGAGAAGAAAATATGTGAATAGAAAAGAGAATGAGAGAGAGAGAGAGAGAGTTCGATTTTAGCAACAATGGAGAAAAGAAAAGGAGTTTGGAGAGGAGAGTTTGGCCAAAAGGAAGAAAAGAATAAGAGAGAAAATGGGGTTAAGAGATTCGACCAACTCCTTGTTTGCCAAAAAGAAAAGTGCACAAAAGTACCAATGTTGTTTCGGTTTCAAAAGAATAAAATGAATGAAAGAAAAAAGTAGGATTTGGTTCCAACAAAATAAGGCTAAAACCAAAAAGAATTTTGCACTAAAAGCATAGCACACATTCGGTCAAGGAGGGGAGTTTTTGGAGAGAAAGAAAACAATACAAAAGATGCACAAAAGCAAAGGTTGACCAACTATTCCCCCAAGCCACCTAACAACATTCGCCATCCCCTAGACACCCATACCGTCCACATACATGCACTAAAGGCCTAGGATTACTTTCCAAAACATCCTCCATATTCCATGCCTTTGTCCCTCATCATACCATAACCTTAAGATTCTTATCCCCAATTTCAAGCTTTCCATAAACCAATATTCAACTTACTAAAAGTTAAGAGTCCAACCTATCATAAATAAGGTTTGACCGACATTTAATGCAAAGCTACATAAAATAAAGTCTTCTAAATGCAATCCATGCAACTTGAACCTCTTCCTCAAGCAACCCTTCAAGCATCATAACCACCTTGCCACTAACTCCTCATGTGCTAGAATCTAACACTTAAATTAACTTAAGTGTCAAGTTCACTTAATCCACTTCATTAAATAAACCATACTAAAAATTATTCTAGCTTCCTAAATAAAATCAAGCCTTCACAAGACTATGCTAACACACAAGATTCATACCCGAGCCAACACAAATAATACTCAAATTTTCTTCCTAAAGCCCAAGGCCCAATCGCCCAATCCTACTAGGCCCAATTTCGGGATGTTACATTTACGTGTAAGACCACAGTGACAATGGCATCGATATCTGATTACATGTAAGACCCTGTCTGGGACAGTGGCATCGACATTCGACTACATGTAAGACCACGTTGGGATGTTGGCTTTGTACAATTATTCTCAGTTTACGAGTATCTTAATTAATTCCAAACTATTCAATGAGTAAATCTGAGATATGAACAAATACGAAAATGTATACCTATTTCTGATACGTATGGTAAGTACACTTTGTGTGTATAAGAAGGTAAGCATTTTCTTAAACTTCCCTAGATGAATTATGTAATTGAATGTGGGATTGTAAGTGTACTATATGGATGGGAAAAGCTATGAACTAATAAATTATGTAGTGTTATGCAAGTTTGAAAGATGAATGGTCTAAGTGAAGGTATTAAGAAGATTTATGATGGTGAAATTGAGCCAATAGTGAATTTAGATTGATTATACGTTAGAATGTTTAGATGCTAAGTTTATTTGTATTATGATTTACTAAGCTTTTGAAAAGCTTACTCTGTGTGTGTTTTTCTTTGTCTTTTAGGTAATCAAAGCTACTGAGGGCTTGGGACCATCAAGGATCGTCATCTCACTAATAAATTCATTTTGGTATACTTTGGAAATGTATAATGTTAGATATGGCATGTATAGGCTAGCATTTTTGGTATAGGCTAGCATTTTTGGTATAGGCTAGTTTTGGTCATAAGTTTGCTATGTGAATTGACTTTGTGTTTTGGCTAGACATGAAATGGAAATATGCATGAAAGACTATGTGATGTGGAGCTTGTTTTAGCATGATGAATTGGTCCATGATATAGCTAAGTTTTTGGGTAAATAAATGAATGAATTATGCTTGTGATGATATAAGTTTTGGTATTGAATTTGTTATGGTTGGAGTTGGTATTGATTGTATTTATTGATTGGATAAATTGGTATGTTTTTGGTTGCCAGATATGCATAATATGTTTTGGTATGTATTGCTTATAGGTGAGACCCAAAAAGGGTGGCATTTTGGCCTTGTAAATGGCCTATAAAGTCACACGGCCATGGCACACGGGCGTGCCTAGTAACTGTGGAGTAAAAGTAGTAGCTAGCTTAAGAAGTACACGGTCATGGCACGGGCGTGCCTAAAGGCCATGTGAGAAATGGCAGTATATGACCTAGTAGGACATGGCCTTAGCACATGGGCGTGCTTGGTGATCGTGTTGGTTTTGGTAGTATATGACCGCGGGGAGGACATACGGGTCTGTCCAGTAGTCATGGGTGAGGCACGGCCTACCCCCACGGGCGTGTATCCCCTGCATGTAGAAAAGTTTTTATTTTTACATGATATTTTGTATATTTTTGATTTAGTCTCGACTCAGTTTATAAGCATGTTTAAAGTCTCGATGACCTATTTAAGGGACATTATGATTGATATTGATGAATGGCTATATGATAAATTCTATGAATGTTTTCGATCTGTCCGGTAACGCTTCTAAACCTAATCCAACGACAGACACGGGATAGGGGTGTTACACTAACTATGACAACGATTGAGACAAGTGCACCTATCGAATAGTAGTATAGTTAGGCAAGATTATTTTATCTAACCCAAAGGAACCTAAAAGTACTACTACTCACTTTCTTTCTATTATTTAGCCTAAAATATGGTGTGATTGGTTTATTAATCTAAAACTAATGGAAAAAAAAAACTAAACGAGATTCAAAGATAAAAGAATGAAACTTTGGGAGAAGACTGTGGAAAAACTCAGTTGATTTTGACGATGCCCTCAGGAAGAATCCACCTATGACTTCTCTTGTTGTCTAACTTTTAATTCATATGACTTATTTACTTAGCTTGATCCGTGAGACTCCCTAACCTATATTAAACCCTCTCTCAAGGCGAATAACGTATAACCTTAGGTTCATTAGTGGAACTCTGTAATATTTGAGATTTAGGGGTCATGCAATTTAATTAATATCTGCGTGTTAGTATGCTCTGTATGTTGTTTGAGTGTGTTTGGGGGCTTCGGGAAACCTTGGGGTTAGGTAGAAACCTTAGTGAAAATTTTGGGTTCAAGGCTTTTAGGGAGAGCTAGTAGCGTCAGGCCTTAAGAGATTTTATGTGGGGTTTATGACACAAGAAAGGAAGTGGTGGAGTGGCAGAGGTAACGACTAGGTGCCAAGGGGGAGAGGTTCGAATCACGCTAGTAGCAAAGGGGAGCTTTGTTTTTTGGTTTTTGTGCGTCAAGCAAGGGGGAGTGTTGGACGGCAAGCAAACTCTGGGAAGACTTGGTCAAGGTTTTTGAATGTGTGGTGGAGAGTGGAGTGGAAGGTTTGGATGAGTCAAACTCATTTGAATGGGTGAAGGAGAGGGAATTGAGGAGAGAAAAGGGGGATTTGAAGGGAGGAGGAGAGTTGGCTGATTTTAGGGTACTAGGAGGTTGTATTTTCGATTTTGGGTGTTTAGTGTTGGGAGTGCCGAATTTTAGTAGTCATTTTAGGAGCATTCTTTCTTCTCTTTATATGACCAAAAGTCGAAACTTAAGATACGATAAGTGCAATTGCCGTCCCATTTTCTTTTCTCACCTTTGCTATTCACTCTCAAAAGCCGAACCATATTTTCTTCTCCTTTCTTTTTCATTTCAACAACTTTGAACCTCCACTACTTTTTGCAAAAGCCGAATAGCTCCTCATATTTTTTTTCTCTTGGTGACCGAAAGTATCTATCAATTGTGGAATCACAGCCGAAACACCATAAATTTCAAACCTCTTCTCTTTTTTTTTTTCATCTATTACCTCTCTTCTAAAAAGCCGAATGAACTTTTCCCATTTGGGATTTGTAGCCGAACCTTCTAAGCTATCTCGGTTACCTCTTTTTCTTTCGTTGTGGTTATTCTCATAAGTCGAATATCTCTTGAAGTGGTTACTACCGTTCATCTCTTTTCTCTCAAACAGTTTCTAGTTATCGTGGTAAGGAGTTCTCTTTTATTTTAGATCTCTCTCTTTTCCTTCTTTAGTTGCCGAAACAAAAATCTAACCTTGTTCTCATATGTGGCCAAATCCATGGAGGGTTGGTTTCGGGATCTTAGTTGGGATAACGTTACGGGAGTAAAATCTTTCGGGATTTGAACGATCGAGGTAAGTAGGGTATATCGTTAGGCCGAAGGCCATTCCATGTGTTCATATGTGTTAGAGCTGATTCTAACATAACTTATGTAGGGGTTTCGTCAATCTTCAAGATCAAGTAAGAATTCCAGAGATTTAGGGTCGACTTTGGTAAGATTACTCAATTAAGATATTATTTGGGTTTTGTTTAGATTTGATTTAGCGTGTTAACGGGTCTTCTGACCAAGAAATTATTTCATGGAATCAAATACCAGCCAAGGGGAGAAAGGGGTCGGACACGTAGTCCCTACCCCTAAATACAAGAAGCGGTCGATTTTACAGTCCGGGATTGGCCTCCGGGGTATGGGCCAGCGTCGGAACAGGATCGTAGGCAGATAGCAGTAGTGTCGGTTAGGGATAGCATCAACGTAGAGGGCATGATTTTATGGGTTATCAGGTGTGTAGTTATTACATTTTTTCTCTATTTAAAATTAATTAAATGTATGTGATATGTGTGGTAGCCGAAAATAACGGCTGTGGTGGTGTGGCTGCCCATATTGGGTCATCTGGTAACCAGGTTAGTAATTTTCTCGTATTAAAATTTTGGATGGATATTTGCGTAACTTGGTAAGCATGTTATGTATGCATGAATGATATGTTCATAACGATTATATTGTCATTTCATCAAATATATTGTATGTGCATGGGGATCGGGATATATATGTTTAATGAAGGAAAGGGTGTACATTTATGTACGTGGATTGATGTTAGCCTTGAGCTACATCGTGGTTCGATTTTGGCTATGTGCCTCATCATGGATTGGTGTTGGCTATGTGCCTCATCGTGGATTGATGTTAGCTTCGTGCTTCATCATAGATTGGTGATGACCTCGAGTCACACTATGGATATTTTGATTTAATCACGTGGACCAGTGGCTAGCCCACTAAATGGACTTTGCGCAGCATGATTGCCAAAGAGGTGTGTAGCGGATGGAGGGTCGATTTAGTAATCCCCTGGTGTGTGGTGGTAGGATATACGGGGTTGTGTACCGGTTGGATACTAGGTTGGGTTGGGTTACCATTTTGCATAATCATGTGTGGTATGTGGATTGGTATGGTTGTGGGCCAAGCCCATTTATGGAAACATGTGGAATAATTGCACACTGAGTCAAAATGACTCACCCTATTTTTCAACCAATGCAGGTAGTACGTGATACTTTGGACCGGGCCGGAGAGGAGTCGAGATGGTCATGCACAAGCCATTTTCGTTTTTTTCTAAAGTACTTTATAAATTTCAATTACTTTTTGGGGTATTTTGCTGTAATAAGGCCACTTTAAATACTTTGGTTTGATTTTAAGTTTTAAGTTGGATGTGCTATCAGATGATTAAGTACAAAGAAACTCTAAAAATATTACAACACTCGAATTTAAATGGATTTTCAAAGTATAGATTACTTATGAACCTCTCGGGTTTTCAAAAAAATTTCATATAAATGAATAGTGATTTTAACACGTGCAGCTCGAAAGCTTTATTGCTGAATTTGAATGGGAAACCTTCTTTAAACAAAACTTCTGTTGCATATTTTAAAACCCATGAAACCAAACCATTTCTAGCCTTTTTCCCCGTAACGTTTGAATTCGACCATGGTGTTTTGGGCCAGGTTTAGGGTGTTACAATTTGGTATCAGAGCGAGGTTCAAAACTCGACTTTGAAGGTTTTTGGGCTCAAAACATTTTTTCCAAAGACGGGCTTTTTTTTCTAAAACATGGATTTCTATAAGCTATTTCAGGGTTATTCTGGCATGGCACCTGTGTCTCCGGCCCGAAGTCTACCAGGTAACTACTCCTAACTATTGTGTGCTTTATATGTGGAATTAATAGGTATTAAGTGATCATAGATTAGTAAGTTATGAACTATTGAACCTTTGGAATAGCTTACTCCAACACTAAACTTCATAAGACCTAACTTATTTCACCAAACCCGGGAATGAGTCGTAGAGTTCAGGTGTGGTAACAAGCATGTGCATGTCTAGGCATGGATTCAGAATGAGCTTGGTATTTAAGCAGTCCTAGCGACTCACCTCCTCTTTTTTGGAATCCTACCTGGTGCGTAGTGATTGTTCACCTTAACCATGAGAACTTGTTAACGTGTCGAACTTATAACTAAAACTCGAAAGGGATCGAATACCCTATTTTGAAAAATCATCAAATTACCCCTGATTTTTAAAATTACTGAAACACCCTTATTTTGTAAATTACCAAAATAACCATTGACCTAATTTATTACCAAAATACCCTTGTAGGATAAATTATAGAAATACCCCTGGGTTGGGAACAGACGAAAATGGTCAAAGTGGTGAACATGTGTAGTGGATATTGATGAGGAATGTATGTGATTCTCTGAATTAGGACAGTCGACTTGAGATGAAAACTTTGAAATGATCAAAAGAACTACTGCTAAACTTCTTTACATAAAATTGTTCGTGGGTAATCAGTGGAACAAAAAGCTAATGCATAAAATTTCTTAAAACAGATTAAAACACGATGATAGACATGAGTTCTAGGGGGCAAGGTCATAATACGTGAGGGCGTGGTAGAGGTAGGATGGCTATGTCGGAGCTAGCAGGGTCTGGTCAGGGGTCAGGAAATGAGGCACCACTACCGCCAGCTGTAGAGGTGGAGTTTCAGGGTCAGACAGGGGGAGACGATGCAGTGTCTCAGGCAATGCTACGTATGCTAGAATGAGTGGCTGGGGCAAGTGCGGGGACAGCAACATGGAAGTCCATTCCTGAGAGACTCCGAGCTAATGGAGCCAAGGTGTTTCGAGGTATTTTGGAGTAGCTCGAATGTGGCGGAGTACTGGTTAGAGGCAGTCGAGAGGATCATGGAAAACACCGGATCGGTGAAGAGAAGTTGAAGGGTATTTGTTTCTTTACTTCGGGATGAGGCCTACCAATGGTGGCTCACTGTCAGAGAGGGTACTCTGGCGGATCGAGTGGATTGGGGTTTTTAAGATTAAGTTCGAGGGGAAGTACGTAGGAGCTAGTTATGTGGACGCTCAGAGGAAAGCGTTCCTGAACCTAGTGCAAGGGGGTAAGTCAGTGGCGAAATATGAGGTAGAATTCTTAAGGTTAAGTCGGTATGTCAGAGGGATTGTTGCTACTGATTACGAGTGCTGTGTGAGATTTGAGGATGGGCTGCGGGATGAATTGTGGGTATTGATAGCTCCTGAGCGTGAGAGGGACTTTGCTACTTTGGTGGAGAAAGTTCAAATAGCCAAGGAAGTTAAGTGAACTGAAAGGCAGAACAAAGATGGGACAGAGGCCAGAATAAGAGAGGGTTTAGACCATCAGGATCTTTGGGGGGTTTTTAGAAAAAGCCTAGGGTTGAGGGTTCTGCTCGTATTTCTATGCCAGTTACTGGGAATCAGGTCCGTCCGTGTGCTCGGTGTGGGAGGACCCATACAAGCGAGTGTTGGGGAAGGAGTAAGGAGTGCTTCAGGTATGGGTCCAAGGCTCACTTGGTTAAGAATTGTCCTCAGAATATGGATAAGGCTCAGGTAGTAGGTCAGGGGTATGCGCAGCCAGGAAGGGGTGGTCCACAAATGTCGAGAGGTCGTGGTCTGAATCGTGGAGGGAATGGTTTTTACCGAGGTCACAGAACACCGGGCAGAGGTGCTGGAAGCTCAGATGCAAGACAACCGGGATTGGTTTATGTAGCCAGACGTCGTGAGGAAGAGGATGCACTAGATGTTATCATTGGTACAATTTTCATTCATGGGTTACCCTTTACTACTTTGATTGATGTTGGGTCAACTCACTCGTACATTGCTAGCATGAGGTCTGGAACCTTGGATATGAACTCTAAAATTACCTCTAGGAGGATAATTGTGCTTAGTCCCTTAGGGCAATCAGTAGTGGTAGACAAACTCTTTAGGGAGGTGCCTTTAGAGGTTCAGGGGGTAGTGTTCCCAGCGAATTTGATAGAGCTACCATTCGGAGAATTTGACTTGATCCTAGGTATAGACGGGTTAGTAAGGTATCATGCGAATATGGACTGTGTTGCTAAGCGCATGTCATTGAGGACTCCCAAGAACTTTGAGGTTGTGGTGATAGGTGAGAGGAAAGACTACTTGGCTAACGTGGTGTCTGCTCTTAAGGCAGAGAAGATGGTGAAGAATGGGTGCTTGGCTTTCCTGATGTTTGTTAGTGCTTTGGATGCTAAGGAAGAAGGTTGTGGGGAGGTCAGGACAGTGAAGGAGTTTGTGGATGTTTTTCCAGAAGAACTTCCAGGGTTGCCTCTTGATCGGAAGTGGAGTTTGGAATTGACTTGTTGCCGAGAATAGCGCCAGTGTCCATCGCTCCTTATAGGATGGCACCAAAGGAGTTGGTTGAGCTGAAAGCCCAAATCCAAGAGTTGATAGATCACAGTTTTATCCGACCCAGTGTGTCTCAATGGGGAGCACCGGTGTTGTTATAAAGAAGAAGGACGGGTCTATGCGTATGTGCATAGATTACCGCCAGTTGAATAAGCTGACGATCAAGAACAAGTACCCGCTGTCGAGGATAGATGACTTGTTTGACCAACTTAAAGGGACTACGGTCTTTTCGAAGATAGATTTGAGGTCGGGGTATCACCAGCTTAAGGTGAAGGAGGATATATCCATAAGACGGCGTTTCAGACTCAATACTGGCACTACGAATTCCTGGTAATGCTGTTTGGGTTAACGAACGCACCAGCTGCGTTCATGGATATGATGAACTGGGTTTTTCAACCTTACTTGGATCAATTCGTCGTGGTGTTCATAGATGACATCTTGGTATATTCCAAGTCAGAGGAAGAGCATGATGCACACCTTCGGGTAGTGCTGCAAATTTTAAGAGAGAAGAAGTTGTACGCCAAGTTTAGCAAGTGTTAATTCTGGTTGAGTGAAGTTGCTTTTTTGGGTCATGTAGTATCTGCAGAGGGAATCAGAGTGGATCCTCGGAAGATTGAGGCAGTATTAGATTGGAAACCACCTAAGTCGATGGCAGAGATTCGCAGTTTCTTGGGGTTAGCAGGCTACTATAGAAGATTTGTTTAAGGGTTTTCTTCAATAGTGGCACCTTTGACTAAGCTGTTGAGAAAGGAGGTACCTTTTGTATGGTCGGTTAAGCAGCAGGCGAGCTTCGAAAAGCTAAAGAAAGTTTTGACAGAGGCTCCGCTCTTAATTCAGCCTGTGGCGGGGAAAGACTTTATGGTGTATTGTGATGCTTCTCATATGGGGTTAGGTTGTGTACTGATGCAAGAAGGGAAGGTGGTTGCTTATGCATCTCAGCAGTTGAGACCGTATGAAGTTAACTATCCGACAAACGATCTAGAGTTGGCCGCGGTGGTCTTCGCCTTGAAGGAGTGGAGGCATTATTTGTATGGAGAAAAGTCAGTGATCTACACGGACCACATGAGCCTGAAGTATCTGTTGACTCAGAAGGAGCTGAACTTGAGACAACGAAGGTGGGTAGAGTTGTTAAAGGATTACGACTGTTTGATTGAATACCACCCGGGAAAAGCGAATGTGGTGGCAAATGCCCTAAGTCGAAAGGTAGTATCAGATCTAAGGGTGATGTTCGCGCATCTTAGCTTGAATGACGATGAAAGTTTGTTAGCAGAGCTTCAGGTAAAGCAGACATGGATAAGTCAGGTAAAAGAGAAACAATTGGTGGATGAGGATCTGAGTGCTCGACTTCAGCAAGTTTAGAGTAGGGAGTTAGAGGACTACAATGTGAACAGCGACGGGGTTTTGTGTTTTCATGGTAGGGTGTGTATGTCGAAAGATGTTGAATTAAGGTAAAAGATTCTATTGGAATCGTATAGTAGCCCTTACGCTATGCATCCTAGAGGAAGTAAGTTGTATAAGGATCTACGGGAACAGTTTTGATGGCCTAGATTGAAGCGGGAAGTTATAGAGTTTGTGGGAAAGTGCTTGACGTGTCAGCAGATCAAAGCTGAACACCAAGTGCCTTCGGGGTTGCTACAACCAGTGAAGATTCTGCAGTGGAAGTGGGAGAGAATCACCATGGATTTCATTAGTGGGCTTCCTCTTACGCCTACTAAGAAAGACTTAGTATGGGTGATTGTGGACCAGTTGACAAAGTCTGCTCATTTCATATCTGTGCGTGTTGATTACTCTCTGCAGAGGTTGGCAAAGCTGTACGTAGCAGAAATTGTGAGACTGCACGGAGTGCCAGTATCGATCATATTGGATAGAGATCCTAGATTTACGTCGAGGTTTTGGAGGGTGTTGCATCACGCTTTTGACACCAGGTTGGGCTTTAGCACGGCTTTTCATTCGCAGAAGGATTGCCAATCTGAAAGGGTGATTTAGGTGTTAGAAGATATGCTAAGGGGATGTGTTGTCGACTTCAGAGGTAGTTGGGAGGAATTCTTACCTTTAGCAGAATTCACTTATAACAACAGTTACCAAGCTAGTATTCAGATGGCACCGTATGAAGAACTGTATGGGCGGAAGTGTCAGACTCCTACTTGTTGGACAGAGTTAGGAGAATGTCATGTTTTGGGTCCGGAGATAGTGGCAGAGTCAGAGGAAAAGGTTAAAGTAATTCAGGCGCGGTTGAAAGAGGCATCGATGCATGTAAGTCGATGAGATCTTAAGCGGAAAGAGATAGAGTTTGCAGTGGGTGATCGTGTGTTCCTAAAAGTCTCTCCGTGGAAGAAGGTGATGAGATTTAGACGCAAGGGTAAGCTAAGTCCCAGATTTATAGGGCCTTATCGGGTTCTGAAGTGAGTTGGATCGGTGGCTTATCAGTTAGAGTTACCTTCAGAATTGAAACCGATACATAATGTGTTCCACGTGTCGATGCTACATCGTTATCGATCGGATCCATCTCATGTGGTGCCGTGGAGGAAGTTGAGTTGAGGCCAAACTTGTCCTATGAAGAAGAGCCGATTCAAATTCTGGAGTGAGATGTGAAGGTGCTTCGGAAGAAATTAGTTCCCCTAGTCAAGGTGTTGTGGCGGAACCACGGATCGGAAGAAGCTTTATGGGAGTCAGAAGAGTTGATGCGACAGCAATACCCTCACTTATTTTGACCAGGTAATTTTGAGGCCGAAATTATTTTTAAGGGGGTAGAACTGTAATATCCAGGATTTAAGAGTCATGCAATTTAATTAATATCTGCATGTTAGTATGCTCTGTATGCTGTTTGAGTGTGTTTAGGGGCTTCGGGAAACCTTGGGGTTAGGTACAAATCTTAGTGAAAATTTTGGGTTTAAGGCTTTTAAGGGAGAGCTAGTAGCGTCAGGCCTTAAGAGATTTTATGTGGGGTTTATGACACAAGAAAAGAAGTGGTGGAGTGGCAGAGGTAACGAGTAGGTGCCAAGGGGGGAGAGGTTCGAATCACGCCAACAGCAAAGGGGAGCTTTGTTTTTTGGTGTTTTAGGTCAAAGAGGGGAGTGTTGGACGGCAAGCAAACTTTGGGGAAGACTTGGTCAAGGTTTTTGAATGTGTGGTGGAGAGTGGAATGGAAGGTTTGAATAAGTCAAACTCATTTGAACGGGTGAAGGAGAAGGAATTGAGGAGAGAAAAGGGGGATTTGAAGGGAGGAGGAGAGTTGGCCGATTTTGGGGTACTAGAAGGTGGTATTTTCGACTTTAGGTGTTTAGTGTTGGGACTGCCGAATTTTAGTAGTCATTTTAGGAGCATTCTTTCTTTTCTCTTCATATGACCAAAAGTCGAAACTTAAGACACGATAAGTGCAATTGTCGTCCCATTTTCTTTTCCCACCTTTGCTATTCACTCTCAAAAGCCGAACCATATTTTCTTCTCCTTTCTTTTTCATTTCAACAACTTTGAACCTCCACTACTTTTTACAAAAGCTGAATAGCTCCTCATATTTTTTTCTCTTCGTGACCAAAAGTATCTATCAATTGTGGAATCACAGCCGAAACACGATAAATTTCAAACCTCTTCTCATTTTTTTTTTTCATCTATTACCTCTCTCCTAAAAAGCCGAATGAACTTTTCCCATTTGGGATTTGTAGCCGAACCTTTTAAGCTATCTCGGTTAGCTCTTTTTCTTTCGTTGTGGTTATTCTCATAAGCCAAATATCTCTTGAAGTGGTGACTACCGTTCATCTTTTTTCTCTCAAACAGTTTCTAGTTATCATGGTAAGGAGTTCTCTTTTATTTTAGATCTCTCTCTTTTCCTTCTTTAGTTGTCGAAACAAAAATCTAACCTTGTTCTCATTTGTGGCCGAATCCATGGAGGGTTGGTTTCGAGATCTCAGTTGGGATAACGTTAAGGGAGTAGAAATCTTTTGGGATTTGAACGATCGAGGTAAGCAAGGTATATTGTTAGGCCAAAGGCCATTCCATGTGTTCATATGTGTTAGAGCCGATTCTAACATAACTTATGTAGGGGTTTCATCAATCTTCAAGATCAAGTAGGAATTCCCAGGATCTGGGGTTGACTTTGGTAACATTACTCAATTAAGATATTATTTGGGTTCCGTATAGATTTGATTTAATGTGTTATCCGGGTCTTCTGACCAAGAAATTATTTCATGGAATCAAATACCAGCCAAGGGGATAAAGGGGTCAGACACGTAGTCCCTACCCCTAAATACAAGAGCGGTTGGTTTCTACGATCCGAGATTGGCCTCTGGGGTGTGGGCTAGCATCGGAATAGGATCGTAGGTAGATAGCGGTAGTGCCAGTTAGGGATAGCGTCGACGTAGAGGGCGTGATTTTATGGGTTATCAGGTGTGTAGTTATTACACTGTTTCTCTGTTTAAAATTAATTAAATGTATGTGATATGTGTGGTAGCCGGAAATAACGGCTGTGGTGGTGTGGCTGCCCGTATTGGGTCATCTGGTAACCAGGTTAGTAATTTTCTCGTATTAAAATTTTGGATGGATATTTGTGTAACTTGGTAAGCATGTTATATATGCATGACTGATATGTTCATAACGATTATATTGTCATTTCATCATATATATTTTATGTGCATGGGGATCGGGATATATGTGTTTAATGAAGGAAAGGGTGTACATTTATGTACATGGATTGATGTTAGCCTTGAGCTACATCGTGGTTCGATGTTGGCTATGTGCCTCATCGTGGATTGGTGTTGGCTATGTGCCTCATCGTGGATTGATGTTAGCTTCGTGCTTCATCGTGGATTGGTGATGACCTCGAGTCACACTGTGGATATTGTGATTTAATCACATGGACCAGTGGCTAGCCCACTAAATGGACTTTGCGCAGTATGACTGCCAAAGAGGTGTGTAGCGGATGGAGGGTCGATTTAGTAATCCCCTGGTGTGTGGTGGCAGGATATACGGGGGTGTGTAGTGGTTGGATACTAGGCTGGGTTGGGTTACCATTTTGCATAATCATGTGTGGTATGTGGATTGGTGTGGTTGTGGGCCAAGCCCATTTATGGAAACATGTGGAATAATTGCACACTGAGTCAAAATGACTCAGCCTATTTTTCAACCAATGCAGGTAGTAAGTCATACTTTGGACCGGGCCGGGGAGGAGTCGAGGTGGCCATGCACAAGCCGTTTTTATTTTTTTCTAAAGTACTTTATAAATTTCATTTACTTTTTGGGGTATTTTGCTGTAATAAGGCCACTTTAAATACTTTGGTTTGATTTTAAGTTTTAAGTTAGATTTGCTATCAGATGATTAAGTATAAAGAAACTCTAAAAATACTGCAACACTCGAATCTAAATGGATTTTCAAAGTATAGATTACTTATGAACCTCCCTGGTTTCCAAAAAATTTCATATAAATGGATAGTGATTTTAACACGTGCAGCTCGAAAGCTTTATTGCTGAATTTGAACGGGAAACCTTCTTTAAACAAAACTTCTGTTGTAGATTTTAAAACCCATAAAACCAAACCATTTCCAACCTTTTTCCCCGTAACGTTCCAAATTTGGCCGTGGTGTTTTGGGCCAGGTTTAGGGTGTTACAAACTCTCATTCTCTTATAATAGCCCCCTAAGGAAACAGTGAATTGATCAATGGACTCCCATATTAGGTTTCACCCTAATCCGGCAAAATCTCGTCACCCTATCTCTAGGCGTGCGATCAACTCCGCTTAATTATGCTAGATCTACTCTTAGCCAGGGTCTATTCCTCCTCCAACAAAGCACATCAAATTAAATTAAGCAACATAATTAAGAATAACCTAAGTACTTATCATATAATTTAGAAATCAAATAACAAAATCCATTATAGGTTTCATCCCCTTCAGGTATCTGAAGGGTTTAGTTCATAACAAAATAAGAAAACATCTCAAGAGAAAAGATAAAACAAAACATAAGAAATCCCTAAAACCCCCTGAAGGAATTGAAGAGGAAATCCTCTGTCTTGAGTAGAACTCCGGCTTCTTGAGATGGATCAATTGGCTATCTTTGAGTAATTCCCTAAATAAAAGCTCTGGCAGAAAACTCTGTCCAAAACTTGATTATCTAGAACGGCTGCCTTGGGTTGTTTATATAGGCTCTTTAGATGCTTTACTTGGCTCCTAAGTACCTCCTTCAAGTAGAATTACTATTAAGATGTTTAAGTAGACTTAGGAGTATGTTTCTTTGGCATCAAGCATCCAAATCTGAGTGAAATTGCTCATTCCTGTGGCAGGGGCACGCCCATGGCACATGCCCGTGTAAGTTGTGGCAGACCGTGTTGGACTTTTGTCGACGAGGCACGGCCGTGTAAATCGGGGTGAGGCCGTGTTCTAAATAAATGGCAAGGCACGGCCGTGTGGCTTGAAGTCTAGGCCATGTCGATTTCTTGGGTTGGCCCAATTTGGTCCATTTTACGCTCATTTTACATTCTTTTTATCCTTAGGTACTTTCCTGAGTATAAGGCATGAAAAGAAAGGATTAAAAGCACCTTTTTTACATAAATCAGGGATAAATCATCCAAAAGCATACTAAATATGGGATTAAAATATGTTACTTTTTTGGTTTATCATGTTGTATACTGCAAAAATTGTATACCCAATGCACCAGCTTTTGGTTCCTTATCTATTTGAACTCAGAACTTTTATTTACATAAAAGTATATGAGTCACACATACATAGTCCATCATCTACTCAAGATTAAGGTATGTCATACTATGAATGTCACAAGTGAATAAATTCATAATCGAATCTAGGATCTATTCTACTTGGGTCCTGCCTGATGTACAATCAATCCAATCAATCGCATCTGTGTCTCAATCTTTTGGGAGTCATCTTCTCCTATACTCAAGACAAATTATCTCCCTAATTGGACTTGATAAATGACATATCAGTCTTTAATCGATTTGCTCATTTCGAATTAGACTAAAGACATGTTTAGGTTCATGTACTAATACAAGTTGTATTTTCATATTATAATTCGACTACATAATACCGTTTAGTATTAATTAAACATTAGACAACCAATGAGCCAATATTTGCTTCCATTTTACTTTGTATGCAAAAACGTGGAGGACAATATACAAAGGGTATTAATGTAATTGATACATATTTTTATTAAACCAATTTGTTCGAAAAATACAAGTGTACATAGACAAAAATATTGCACTTAGGGCACCATATCCAATAGTCTTGGTAAACAAATCCATAAGGTTTATCCTCAAATACAATCTTTAAGTACATCCACTATTCCATCAATCACTATCGTCTCTCTTATGATATTTTCTATCAATGTATTTTTTCCTTATGGTTTCTTTGGTGTTTAGCAATTTCCACATAGTGTCATAGCATTTTTACTTACCACATATTCAACCTCCATAATAAAGTTAGCAGAGCAACCCTGCTTAATACTTATTCACACTATGGAATTGTTGGATAAGATAAAGGCATTGGCTGATGTTGATTTCCTTAAATCCTGACACATTTGGAAGTCGGAATTGATATAGCCGATAGGAGTAAGGTGTCCTCCAAAATACACAAACATATAATTCATCTTCCTGCTTAACTACTTGAGTATATGCATAACTGTTTGATAGTGTGTTGGACTGGGATTTGTCTAATATTGACTACCCTACTGTAAAATAGATATCTAAAAATGTGCATAACATAGCATATATGGGACTTTCTATTTTGAAGCATAATTAGCTTTTCTCATGTATTCTCTTTCCTCTATTATCTTACGACAGTCCTCCAAAGAAAGATGAAAGCCCGATGTAAAAGGTTGATTTCCCTTCTTTGAATTAGTAATTGCATAACATTTCAATACATTGTCTATGTATGAAGCTTGTGATAATTTTATCACTTTGTTCCTTTGATCCCTTAGGATTCAAATACCTAGAATAAAGTTGTTCCTCCCAATTCTTTCATGCTAAACTATTGAGTTAACCATAATTTAACAAATGACAATATCTCTACATCATTTCCAATGAGCAGAATGTCATCGACATATAGAATGAGAAATACCACATTTTCATCCCCAATACATTTATAAACACAAGGTTCATCTATGTTTCGCTCAAATTCAAAAGTTTTGATCACTTGATCAAATTTTTGATTTGTTGAGTGGGATGTTTACATAAGTCCAAATATGGATCTTGTAACACCCCAAACCCGGTCCATGAGTCCTGACCGGATCTGGTATGTCACGGAGTAAAATAATTTGAAGTAACTTGAGTGTCAAGTGAAATTTTGTTAAAATATGTCTAAGGTTTAAAAACGGTGTTTTGAAAACTCAGTTGGGCTTTTATAAACATGGTTGGGTTGATAAACTCTTTGAAAACGTTTGATCAAGTATCATTTAAAAACGTTAAAGTTATAATTGACTTGGTAAATTTTGTTACCCGATGGTAACTTCTTTAAAAACTCGTAAAAGTTATTAAGTTGAAAAAGTTTACTTTTAACCGGTTTACTCAATATTTATAAATATCATTTGTAATGTAACATAAGTAAAATAAAACAGTAAAATAAGCATCCAAAATATTAATAGCGGCCTTATTACATCCCAAATTAAAAATACTTAGAAAATAAATAATTAAACTTAACGTTAACAAATTTAAATCCAACGATAAGCATGGCCGCCTCGAGTCCTCTCCGGCTCCATCTCCGCTATCTGCTTATCTGCAAAATGTTAAGGGAAAGGGGGTGAGTCACCAAGATTCAGTGTGTAATCCCCCACCCGGTAAAGCACTCATACACAAGATATTAATTAACATGCAAATATGCAACCCAACCTAACCATCCATAACACCTTTCTCTACCCCGTGTGGTACCAAACCACTGGTGGTGCCAAACCACTAGTGACCGAAGTCACGATATAAATGTGATACCAAATCACTGGTGACCAAAGTCACGAATAATCCATCAGTGGGGCCAACCCACGTGTGATACCAAATCACTGACGATGATCCCATATCTCAAAAGTGGGGCCAACCCACGGTGGTGTTAACCACGTGACGAGTCGCTATGAGGTGCCAAACCTCCGTGTCCGAAGACATGAATGTGATACCAAATCCTTTGGAGGTACCAAACCTCCGGTGTCCAGAAGACACGAATGTGATACCAAATCCTTTGGTGACCATCGACACGAATATCACTTCCCCTCCTCCATTCTTACCCATGCCAATGCAATAAATAAACAAATCATGTCAATATACTTTGATATGTATCTCATAACAAATATATCATAAATCGTAGATCATAATTTCTATCCACATGTATTTACAACATATCGAAACGGACTTACCCGAATCCTCATTCATACCATCATGGTATCATATCAAAATCTCATCGTTTTTCCCACTTTCATAATATGATTAGTTATAACACACATAGATACATATATAAACCAAGTTATAAAGTGTGTAAGATACACACCTTCACCAAAGCAAGAACTAACTTAGGAGATCCGATCTATCGCACTAGATCACCTTGTCCTACAATCGACCAACACTTAAATTATAAACAAAGGCCATTCGGCCCTACCACTAAATCCAATGAGTTATCACTTCGAAAACCAAGTCTTACCTCAACTTACCCAAAACGATAGTCAAGATATGAGGCTTAGATTGATTGCTTCCAACGTCCCGAGGAGTCTATAAGAAATTGGTTCTTAGAATGGTTAGAACCTTGTGAACCAATGCCTAAAGATTCGGCCTCTGTCCACAAGAAAAATAACTTGGAAAAGAGAAAAGAATTGAAGGACATACGATCATGAATACTTACCTATTATCCAAAATTGATTGGAAGAAAAAGAGCACCCTTTGCTTGATGTTTGGCCAAAGCTACACCAAAAAGGGAGGAGGGAATTCGGCTAAAGAGATGCTGGAATTCTTGAATAATTTTGGGCAATTTGTCTAAGGGAATTTGGCTGACAAGGTGGTAGGGTTCGCTAATGGAGGAAGAAAAGAAAAGAAAATATGTAGGGAAATCAATGGTGGTTTTCGGCTAAGTAAAAGAGGAAGATGCTGGAAAATTTTGAAGGATTTCCTAGGGGAAATTTGGCAGCAGCAGAGGAAAAAGAAGAAGAAATAGTTGCTGGAATTTTGGGCACTTCTTGCTGTACAAAAAATCAATTTTGAACAGCCCCCAAGGAGTCCCAATGCTGGCCAATTCCTCCTCCTCTTTGTGATAATTTAGCTCTTAATTATCACCATATTAATCTACCATTTATCCATTAATCACTTCTTTAAACTAATGAAATAAAAATAAAATAAAATATAGTATAACAATTTTACTAACTCTCCCAGCCGAAAATTTAAAGGAAGACAAAGTCTATCCATATCACCTTAAAAGTCCAATTTCAAACCACTACTCTCCTCTCCCATTCACGATGGCAGCAAAAATAAAATAAAATAAAACCAACTGCTGCTGTATACTTGGTTCGAACACAGGTCCTAGGGGAAGCATTCTGCCGCAGCCCCCCCTTAAACACCCCATGCCATCTCTCCCCATTTGACTTTCATGTCAATAAGCCTCCTCATTAGGTTTTAAAGCCTTCTACCTGGCCCTCTTCCTTTAACACCAGAAGCCCAAAAAAATAAAATGCTCCTCAAGGTCCATCATGTCTCGAACCCGAGACCTAAGGCCCTTAAGCTACCCCCCATGCCACTCCACCGCACCCATATTTCATGTCATATACCTCACCTTTTTAATTTTTAAAGCCTTCTTCACCTTAACGCCCAAAAAGCCCAAAAGGAAAAACATTTCCCCCTTGTTACTGCCGAGACTCGAACCTTCTCCCTAGCAACTCTCTTAGGCGCACCAGCCACTTGTGCCAAGCCCTTTTCTTTGTGTCACGTTTGGCCAAAAATTTTATTTAACCCCTATCCCCTAGCTTCCTTCCTTTTAAACCCTTAAAATAAATTTTAATAATAGGTCAGTCTACCTCTGGATTATTTTTAGACCCTAAAACATGCCAAATAAATCCTAGAATTTAATTCTCCAAGCACACATATGGGAAAATAATTAAATTTTTAACAACCCTTAATTTAGGGTGTTACAATTCTACCCCCCTTAAAAATAATTTCGTCCTCGAAATTACTTACTATCGTTCATCCGTACAGTCTAACTCACTACACTACGCTATTGCTGCGCACTCTGATACCAATTTTGTAAAGTAAGAGAATTTTATTGAAATTGGGGTAGTACAATAATTTTAAAGACCAAGGGCATTTTCGTAATTTTGCCACTAGGGGCATTTTGGTAATTTCGATAAATTAAGAATATTTTGAAAATTTTCCAGAAATAAATTTTTGTTTCTATTTAAGGGGTACTTTAATAATTTTAAAACTAGAGTTTTTTCCATAAAACATGGCTAATCCCTTCCGGGTTTTATTTATGGTGTTTAGCCTATGACCGAATCCTCTTGGTTAGGGTGAATCGAAGCTACGCACCAGGTAGGATTCCTACGAAGAAGAGGTGAGTCATGAGGACTACTTAAGTACCAAGCTCTTCCGAATCCAATCCTAGACATGCGCACCAGGGTTACCACACCCTATCTCGGTGACTTGGTCGTAGGTTTGTTTAATAAAGCCATTAAAGTCTTATGTGATTTGTTGGAGTAAACTAGTCCTAAGGTTTAAAGCACTTATCACATTAACTACGTTCCATACCTACCCTTCTACAAATAATAATCCACACAGAAGTCAGAAGTACTTACCCGGGTGGATTGGTGCTGGAGACTCGGTGCCATGCTGTTCATGCCAAAACAGTTTCTCAAACATCATAATAAGACCTACTATCCAAAAACAAAACATTTTGGGCCTTGGGCCCCCCACAACCGAGTTTTGAACTGGCTCTGATACCAATTTTGTAACACCCCAAACCCGGTCCATGAGTCCTGACCGGATCTGGTATGTCACGGAGTAAAATAATTTGAAGTAACTTGAGTGTCAAGTGAAATTTTGTTAAAATATGTCTAAGGTTTAAAAACGGTGTTTTGAAAACTCAGTTTGGCTTTTATAAACATGGTTGGGTTGATAAACTCTTTGAAAATGTTTGATCAAGTATCATTTAAAAGCGTTAAAGTTATAATTGACTTGGTAAATTTTGTTACCCGATGCTAACTTCTTTAAAAACTCGTAAAAGTTATTAAGTTGAAAAAGTTTACTTTTAACCGGTTTACTCAATTTTATAAATATCATTTGTAATGTAACATAAGTAAAATAAAACAGTAAAATAAGCATCCAAAATATTAATACGGCCTTATTACATCCCAAATTAAAAATACTTAGAAAATAAATAATTAAACTTAACGTTAACAAATTTAAATCCAACGATAAGCATGGCCGCCTCGAGTCCTCTCCGGCTCCATCTCCGCTATCTGCTCATCTGCAAAATGTTAAGGGAAAGGGGATGAGTCACCAAGACTCAGTGTGTAATCCCCCACCCGATAAAGCACTCATACACAAGATATTAATTAACATGCAAATATGCAACCCAACCTAACCATCCATAACACCTTTCTCTACCCCGTGTGGTACCAAACCACCGGTGGTGCCAAACCATTGGTGACCGAAGTCACAATATAAATGTGATACCAAATCACTGGTGACCAAAGTCACGAATAATCCATCAGTGGGGCCAACCCACGTGTGATACCAAATCACTGACGATGATCCCAAATCTCAAAAGTGGGGCCAACCCACGGTGGTGTTAACCACAGGGACGAGTCGCTATGAGGTGCCAAACCTCTGGTGTCCGAAGACACAAATGTGATACCAAATCACTGGAGGTACCAAACCTCTGGTGTCCGAAGACACGAATGTGATACCAAATCACTGGTGTCCATCGACACGAATATCACTTCCCCCTTCTCCATTCTTACCCATGCCAATGCAATAAATAAACAAATCATGTCAATATACTTTGATATGTATCTCATAACAAATATATCATAAATCGTAGATCATGATTTCTATCCACATGTATTTACAACATATCGAAATGGACTTACCGAATCCTCATTCATACCATCATGGTATCATATCCAAATCTCATCGTTTTTCCCACTTTCATAATATGATTAGTTATAACACACATAAATACATATATAAACCAAGTTATAAAGTGTGTAAGATACACACCTTTCACCAAAGCAAGAACTAACTTCCGGAGATCCGATCTATCGCACTAGATCACCTTGTCCTACAATCGACCAACACTTAAATTATAAACAAAGGCCATTCGGCCATACCACTAAATCCAATGAGTTATCACTTCGAAAACCAAGTCTTACCTAAACTTACCCAAAACGATAGTCAAGATATGAGGCTTAGATTGATTGTTTCCAACGTTCCGAGGAGTCTATAAGAAATCGGTTCTTAGAATGGTTAGAACCTTGCGAACCAATGCCTAAAGATTCGGCCTCTGTCCACAAGAAAAATAACTTGGAAAAGAGAAAAGAATTGAAGGACATACGATCATGAATACTTACCTATTATCCAAAATTGATTGGAAGAAAAAGAGCAACCTTTGCTTGATGTTCGGCCAAAGATACACCAAAAAGGGAGGAGGGAATTCGGCTAAAGAGATGCTGGAATTCTTGAATAATTTTGGGCAATTTGTCTAAGGGAATTTCAGCAGCAAGGTGGTAGGGGTTCGGCTAATGGAGGAAGAAAAGAAAAAGAAAATATGTAGGGGAAATCAATGGTGGTTTTCGCTAAGTAAAAGAGGAAGATCTTTGGAAAATTTTGAAGGATTTCCTAGGGAAATTCTAAGCGTGAAGAGAGGAAAAGAAGAAGAAATAGTTGCTGGAATTTTAGGCACTTCTTCTGTACAAAAATCAATTTTGAACAGCCCCAAGGAGTCCCAATGCTGGCCAATTCCTCCCCCTCTTTGTGATAATTTAGCTCTTAATTATCACCCATATTAATCTACCATTTATCCATTAATCATTTCTTTAAACTAATAAAATAAAATAAAATAAAATATAGTATAACAATTTTACTAACTCTCCCATTAAAAATTTAAAGGAAGACAAAGTCTATCCATATCACTTTAAAAGTCCAATTTCAAACCACTACTCCCCTCTCCCATTCACGATGGCAGCATAACAAAAAAAATAAAACCAACTGCTGCTGTATACTTGGTTCGAACACAGGTCCTAGGGAAGCATTCTGCCGCAGCCCCCCTTAAACACCCCATGCCATCTCTCCCCATTTGACTTTCATGTCAATAAGCCTCCTCATTAAGTTTTAAAGCCTTCTACCTGGCCCTCTTCCTTTAACGCCAGAAGCCCAAAAAAAATAAAATGCTCCCTGCGTCCATCATGTCTCGAACCCGAGACCTAAGGCCCTTAAGCTACGCCCCATGCCACTCCACCGCACCCATCTTTCATGTCATATACCTCACCTTTTTAATTTTTAAAGCCTTCTTCACCTTAACGCCCAAAAAGCCCAAAAGGAAAAACATTTCCCCCTTGTTACTGCCGAGACTCGAACCTTCTCCCTAGCAGCCCTCTTAGGCGCACCAGCCACTTGTGCCAAGCCCTTTTCTTTGTGTCACGTTTGGCCAAAAATTTTATTTAACCCCTATCCCCTAGCTTCCTTCCTTTTAAACCCTTAAAAAGAAATTTTTAATACTAGGTCAGGTCTACCTCGGGATTATTTTTAGACCCTAGAACATGCCAAATAAATCCTAGAATTTAATTCTCCAAGCACACATATGGGAAAATAATTAAATTTTTAACAACCCCTAATTTAGGGTGTTACAATTCTACCCCCTTAAAAATAATTTCGTCCTCAAAATTACTTACTATAATTCATCCGTACAGTCTAACTCACTACACTACGCTATTGCTGTGCACTCTGATACCAATTTTGTAAAGTAAGAGAATTTTATTAAAATTGGGGTAGTACAGTAATTTTAAAGACCAAGGGCATTTTCGTAATTTTGCCACTAGTGGCATTTTGGTAATTTTGATAAATTAAGAATATTTTGAAAATTTTCCAGAAATAAATTTTTGTTTCTATTTAAGGGGTACTTTAATAATTTTAAAACTAGAGTTTTTTTCGTAAAACATGGCTAATCCCTTCCGGGTTTTATTTATGGTGTTTAGCCTATGACCGAGTCCTCTTCGTTAGGGTGAACCGAAGCTACACACCAGGTAGGATTCCTGCGAAGAGGAGGTGAGTCACGAGGACTGCTTAAGTACCAAGCTCTTCCGGATCCAATCCTAGACATGCGCACCAGGGTTACCACACCCTATCTCGGCGACTTGGTCGTAGGTTTGTTTAATTAAGCCATTAAAGTCTTATGTGATTTGTTGGAGTAAACTAGTCCTAAGGTTTAAAGTACTTATCACACTAACTACGTTCCATACCTACCTTTCTACAAATAATAATCCACACAGAAGTCAGAAGTACTTACCTGGGCGGATTGGTGCCGGAGACTCGGTGCCATGCTGTTCATGCCAAAACAGTTTCTCAAACATCATAATAAGGCCTACTATCCAAAAACAAAACATTTTGGGCCTTGGGCCCCCCACAGCCGAGTTTTGAAATGGGCTCTGATACCAATTTTGTAACACCCCAAACCCGGTCCATGAGTCCTGACCGGATCTGGTATGTCACGGAGTAAAATAATTTGAAGTAACTTGAGTGTCAAGTGAAATTTTGTTAAAATATGTCTAAGGTTTAAAAACGGTGTTTTGAAAACTCAGTTGGGCTTTTATAAACATGGTTGGGTTGATAAACTCTTTGAAAACGTTTGATCAAGTATCATTTAAAAACGTTAAAGTTATAATTGACTTGGTAAATTTTGTTACCCGATGGTAACTTCTTTAAAAACTCGTAAAAGTTATTATGTTGAAAAAGTTTACTTTTAACCAGTTTACTCAATATTTATAAATATCATTTGTAATGTAACATAGTAAAATAAAACAGTAAAATAAGCATCCAAAATATTAATAGCGGCCTTATTACATCCCAAATTAAAAATACTTACAAAATAAATAATTAAACTTAACGTTAACAAATTTAAATCCAACGATAAGCATGGCCACCTCGAGTCCTCTCGGCTCCATCTCCGCTATCTGCTCATCAGCAAAATGTTAAGGGAAAGGGGGTGAGTCACCAAGACTCAGTGTGTAATCCCCCACCCGGTAAAGCACTCATACACAAGATATTAATTAACATGCAAATATGCAACCCAACCTAACCATCCATAACACTTTTCTCTACCCCGTGTGGTACCAAACCACTGGTGGTGCCAAACCACTGGTGACTGAAGTCACGATATAAATGTGATACCAAATCACTGGTGACCAAATTCACGAATAATCCATCTGTGGGGCCAACCTACGTATGATACCAAATCACCGACGACGATCCCATATCTCAAAAGTGGGGCCAACCCACGGTGGTGTTAACCACAGGGACGAGTCGCTATAAGGTGCCAAACCTTTGGTGTCCGAACACACGAATGTGATACCAAATCACTGGAGGTACCAAACCTCTGGTGTCCGAAGACACGAATGTGATACCAAATCACTGGTGTCCGTCGACACGAATATCACTTCCCCCTCCTCCATTCTTACCCATGCCAATGCAATAAATAAACAAATCATGTCAATATACTTTGATATGTATCTCATAACAAATATATCATAAATCGTAGATCATGATTTCTATCCACATGTATTTACAACATATCGAAACGGACTTACCCGAATCCTCATTCATACCATCATGGTATCATATCCAAATCTCATTGTTTTTCCCACTTTCATAATATGATTAGTTATAACACACATAAATACATATATAAACCAAGTTATAAAGTGTGTAAGATACACACCTTTCACCAAAGCAAGAACTAACTTCTGGAGATCCGATCTATCGCACTAGATCACCTTGTCCTACAATCGACCAACACTTAAATTATAAACAAAGGCCATTCGACCCTACCACTAAATCCAATGAGTTATCACTTTGAAAACTAAGTCTTACCTAAACTTACCCAAAACGATAGTCAAGATATGAGGCTTAGATTGATTGCTTCCAACGTCCCGAGGAGTCTATAAGAAATCGGTTCTTAGAATGGTTAGAACCTTGCGAACAAATGCCTAAAGATTCGACCTCTGTCCACAAGAAAAATAACTTGGAAAAGAGAAAAGAATTGAAGGACATACGATCATGAATACTTACCTATTATCCAAAATTGATTGGAAGAAAAGAGCACCCTTTGCTTGATGTTCTACCAAAGCTACACCAAAAGGGAGGAGGAACTTGAATAATTTTGGGCAATTTGTAATTTTGGGCAATTTGTCTAAGGAATTTCAAAGACAAGGTGGTAGGGGTTCGCTAATGGAGGAAGAAAAGAAAAAGAAAATATGTAGGGAAATCAATGGTGGTTTTTGTTAAGTAAAAGAGGAAGATGCTGGAAAATTTTGAAGGATTTCCTAGGGGAAATTTGGCAGCAACAGAGGAAAAAGAAGAAGAAATAGTTGCTAGAATTTTGGGCACTTATTGCTGTACAAAAAATCAATTTTGAACAGCCCCCAAGGAGTCCCAATGCTGGCCAATTCCTCCCCCTCTTTGTGATAATTTAGCTCTTAATTATCACCCATATTAATCTACCATTTATCCATTAATCACTTTTTTAAACTAATGAAATAAAAATAAAATAAAATACAGTATAACAATTTTACTAACTCTCCCAGCCGAAAATTTAAAGGAAGACAAAGTCTATCCATATCACCTTAAAAGTCCAATTTCAAACCACTACTCCCCTCTCCCATTCACGATGGCAAAGCATAACAAAAAAAATAAAACCAACTCTCTTCAGATACTTGGTTCGAACACAGTCCTGGGGAAGCATTCTCTACATGACCCCCTTAAACACCCCATGCCATCTCTCCCCATTTGACCTTCATGTCAATAAGCCTCCTCATTAAGTTTTAAAGCCTTCTACCTGGCCCTCTTCCTTTAACGCCAGAAGCCCAAAAAAAATAAAATGCTCCCTGCGTCCATCATGTCTCGAACCCGAGACCTAAGGCCCTTAAGCTACGCCCCATACCACTCCACCGCACCTATCTTTCATGTCATATACCTCACCTTTTTAATTTTTAAAGTCTTCTTCACCTTAACGCCAAAAAAGCCTAAAAGGAAAAACATTTCCCCCTTGTTACTGTTGAGACTCGAACCTTCTCCCTAGCAGCCCTCTTAGGTGCACCAGCCACTTGTGCCAAGCCCTTTTCTTTGTGCCACGTTTGGCCAAAAATTTTATTTAACCCCTATCCCCTAGCTTCCTTCCTTTTAAACCCTTAAAAGAAATTTTTATACTAGGTCAGTCTACCTCTGGATTATTTTAGACCTAGAACATGCCAAATAAATCCTAGAATTTAATTCTCCAAGCACACATATGGGAAAATAATTAAATTTTTAACAACCCCTAATTTAGGGTGTTACAGATCTAAACAACTTGCAAACTTTATGATCATCTCCTTTAGTTATATATTTGGAGGATTCCATCATATAAATGCTCTCTTAAATATAGTCATTCAAGAATATTGTCTTGACATCTATTTTGTAGATCTTATAGTTGAGAGTCGCCATAATATATTACAATATGCGGATAGACTTAAGCATGACAACTGGAGAGAATGTTTCTTCATAATTGTTACCTTCTTTCTGAATATATCCTTTTGCTACAAGTCAGACCTTATAAGTTTCTAATTTTTTATCTGCATTTGTTTTCTTCTTGTAAATCCACTTACACCCTATGGGTTTTATCCCTTACAATAAGTCTATAACTTCACACTAGGTTGGATTTCATAGAATCTATCTCAGCTTCAATAGTTATTTCCAGAGCTTAGAATCAGCTCGTTGAATTACTTCATCAAATGTGAGTGGATTATCTTCGTCTTGTTAGACAAACTCTATGTCTAAAGCTGTAACACCTATAACCCATCTTCGTCGACGGATTAGGGTTACAAAGTATTAAAGTACAAATTGGAACATTCAGTATCAAATAACATCAAGTTTACAAATTAATTATCAACATTCATATATCATTTAAATTAAAGTAAAACATACACTTATGGGACTTAAATTGAGTCTATGAGGCCTTAAAAATAATTTAGGAACTACCAAGGACCAATTTGAAACAAATCAGACGATTTAGGGAAAATATGAAAATTTTCAAAACAAGTGTCACACGGTCGTGTTTCCAGGCCATGTGGCAGAGCCCAGATCGTGTGGCTCAAAAAATGGTCGTGTGACTATTCCAAACACTCCTGTGGCTACTCCAAATGCTCATGTGCTTAGATCGTGTAGCTCATTGACTTGGCTCACATGCCTGAGTCCCAGAACGTGTGTTCGCCCGTGTAAATCATTAACTTGGGTCACACGACCGTGTCATAGGCTGTATGCTAGCCGGTGTGAACCCTACACCTAACACAGTAAAGGTAACACACCTATGTGGGTTGATCGTGTGTGGCACGCACCATGTGAAAACCCGTTTCCCAAGTCGCGTGCACCCAAATTGCCCCAAAATAAACCATTTTCAAACCCACTTGTCTAAGTACCAAAATACACAAATACCACATGGTTATAATCCTTCAAAACACATCCAAAAGTACCTAAAAATATTCCAATACAATCAATCTAAGACTAACTAATGTGCCTTCAATGACTCCACAATTCATGCACCTATCAAACCACTAACATAGCTAAACTTTCAAGTCATAAGTTCATAATCCCAGCTAGCACCCATTAATCTATATCAAGCTTACCATTTCATACTCATTCAACTACATCCAATATGATTTAACTTTGTACTAAGCATGCATATCTCAAATGGTTACTCAACACAACAACATCACATACACATCAAGCTATACAATATGAATACTTATGAACTATTATAGAACATATTCAAATTCTCCTATTACATGCCATATAAGCCAAAGTTGTATTCAAAATCTACCAAAGGTCCTTGGGTAGTGTGATTTCTTCATGTTAATCCAGTCACCGATTTTCCACAAAAAGTTATCTACAAGAAAACAAGATAGATAACACGACTTTTATAAAGCTTAGTTAGTTCAATTATTAAAACAATAAAGCTTACCAAATTAAACATAATAATTTAATTAACAAGATAATTAAACAAACTTTCCTATCAACCACATTTCACAACAGGTGAGTTGATACTCAACAAGAATGAAATCATTCATTAGTCAATCACTATACTATCAAGAATGCAATTCAAGCTTTCCATATTTCAATAACATTCGTTATCACTAAAACATTATCTAGTGAATGATATATAGATATGAGTACACGGTTTAACCATCTAAAAACATGCCAAATGTTCATACTGTAACATCCTGAATTAATGGGCCTTTGCATTTGATGTGTATTACGTTCAATGTGTTAATTAGAGTATTTAAGGGGCTTAGATTGGGCCGAGGCCTTGGTTAAATTTTCTATTTAGACACTAGAGGGTTTAAAAGATGTTATCTGTGTTTTAAACACAAGTGGGCTTGTGGCCCAGTGGCAAAATGGTGCCACTTAGAGAGCAAGGAGGTGGCGTCAACTAAGGAGGCCTAAACTCAAGGGGCATGAAGCCCAATTCCTTTAATTTTGATTAGCTAAATTTTGGCATATAGGTGGGTAAGGTTGGACGGTAACAAGGCTTAAAAATAGGGAGATTTATCTGTTGAATAATATAGATAATTGTGCTGATATTAGTTATAAGTAGATTAAGGAGAAAAGATGGGAGTTATCTGCTGTAAGCAGAGTTGTCTGAAATTCCAACTCTGAGGGGAGGAAGAATCGATTTTGATGTGGCATAAGGGTACCAAAATTCCCCATGTTTGTCAATTAATCTTGGTTTTCAAAAGAAGGCAATTCTGGCATTTGATAGGTAAGTGTCAAAATTTCCTATAAATAGGAGTGTATCTCTTCAAATTCTAGCATTTGAACCCTATTCTTTGTGCCAAAATTCTCAATCCTTCTCTACACTCTCTATTCTCTTTTCTTTTCCAAAAATCGAAACCTCTCAACTTTCTTCTCATCTCCATAACAGAATACCTTTGTCTATTCCTTTTTTTCTCTATCGATTTCTCTACTAAAAGCTGAAACCTCTTAATTCACTTTCTTTTTCCATTCTTTTCCTCTTGTGCCGATTTCTCCATAAACCGAGATTTTCTTGAAGTGTCGATTTCTCTGTAAAGGTAAGAACCAAATTATTTTCTCTTTAGTTTTGAGACTATAGCCGAATGGCTAGTAGATTCATAGGCTATCCTTAGTTTGACTCTTTCGTTAATCGCATGTTCTTTTGGGTGGCACTCCGGAAATCGTAGTAGATCGAATCATCCAGATCTCAAAAAAAAAAAGCCAGAAACCATTAATCTCTAGTATCCTAACGATTTTGGGATCTCAAGGTAAGGGATTTCTTTAGATTCCTATTAAGATTCGCTATCATAATTGAGATATTAACTCATATGATATGGTTTAACCCTATTTCACTATAGTAGTTCTGACAAGGACTTTTTGGATGGAATCAAATATGGATCAGGCAAAGGAGAAGGTTGGGTCCGTAAACCCAATCCCTAAGTTTAAGAAACGAGCAGTGTCTGCTGTTCGAGATTGGCCATCAGGTTGTGGACCGACTTCTAAACAACATCTTAGGCAAATAGTAGTCGTATCAACTTATGACAATGTCGACATAAAGGGTGTCATCATAACCATAATAAGGTGTGTAGATTCTTAACACATAAGCATTGATATATTATATGAATGCTAAGGGCTAAAAGCCGAAAAGAAAGGCTGTATGAACTATCGTATTACCCAGAATGGGTAGGCATGGGATACCAGGTACGTACCCATAGAAACTTTTCTATGTGAATCGTAGCATATGAAAGTATGAGATCTATTTGATGGCTTGATGACTTGTTTCTTGTATGTATGCATGCATGGGATGGGATTGATTGATTGATTTATGGTAGGGGAGCAGGGTCGCGAGGCAATCGTGGCTTTGCCACAGGCAGCATAGCTGTCGAATACTATAATGTATTTATGATGTTCGCGAAAGCGATCGGTCTATATGATAGGCAGAATAGCTGTCGAATACTATAATGTATTTTTGAGGTTCACGTAAGCGATCGGTCTATATGACAGGTAGCACATCTGCCGATATGGTGTGTAGCGGATGGAAGGTTGATTGTAGAAATCCCCACGGTTTAACGGTTGGTACAGGGGTGTGTAGAGGATGGACTCTTAGGTTTTGGGATGGGCCATGATGCATGACATATTTTGCTACCTTTGCATGTGGGCCAAGGCCCATAATGTGTTTTTGGGCCCTAGGCTTTTATGTGTTTTCAAGTTTTGCACACTGAGTCTTAGTGACTCACCCTTTTGTTTTTCCCACTCTACAGATGAGCAGTAGACTGTGGACACGAAAGCCGAGGCAGACTCGAGGGGCCATCAAGACTTTCATTATCATTATGGATTATTATTATTGTTTTTTTTTGGGAATATATTTTTGTAATAAGGCCCCATAACTTAGGTTTCCAATTTATTTGTTACTTGTTTTACTCTATTTTACTTTAATATGTCACATGTTTATAAACCTATGTGTGCCTAAAGTCTTAATAATAAAATGGAGTGATAAATGGGCTTTTTAAATCCACTCAACATAAAAGTTTTCAAAAAATGACTAAATAAACTGAAATTTTCAAAACCCATCGAAGTAAAGTTTTCAAGAATTAAACCCGTAGCATACCAGATTCGATAATGACGTATGGGCCGGGTTTGGGGTGTTACACATACGAGCTAATCCAACCAATAACACGCCTCGGCACTAAGTGCCTAGCCTGTAGCCTAACATCTACACCTGGTAACAGGCCAGAAAAACACTGTAATATAACACGGTAGTCCTCAAAAAATGCAAGACTTCGATATATTCAGTAAATAGCAGTAAATCAGGAACCAACATCTCATCTCAAGTCGAACCCATATAGCGCTCAATATAACCTATTGGCATGCCAATCGTACTCTATCATACCTTCATCCAGCACAAGAGATTACATTTCTATTCAATGTTCCATATAATTCATAATTTTCATCACCTTAACATTGAATGCTTAATTAGACATTCAATAGAAATTTATAATTCAAAACATTTCAAGTTAAACAAAATTAAGCCGAACGAACTTACCAGGTTAAATTGCAGCAATGATATAAGTTTAAGGACTATTCAACAACTTTCTCTTTTCCTCGATTTTCAATTCATTCTTGATCTAGAATAATAATTCCATTCAATTAACCAATTCCAACAGAAAAATTAACTCATTTTGTGCTAATAAGTCCTTTTATACATTTTTACAAAATTACCCCAAACATTTTTTCTTTTGTGCAATTTAGTTCCTAACTCCAAAACTCGTAATTTAACCAATTTTAACTAGATCCCAGCTTAACCGAACCATCTAGAACCTAACTACAATCCCTATTTACTATTAACTCACAACAAGTACAAGTAATTTTTCTATTTTTACATTTCAATCCTTTAACATTAAAATTATCAAAAACTACTTTATAAATAGTCATATTTAATAACCAAGCTTAATAATCTATTATTGTAACACCTCAAACCCGGCCTAAACTGTAACGCCCCAAAATATAGGGTCTTTAATTTTTTTCATGTTCTGACAAATAGCTTGCTTGATATAATGGCTAAGTTATTTGGGTGTGTTTTGGGGATTTTAGGAAGCTTGGGTCCAAGTATGGCCTTTGGCAAAATTTTGATTTTTTTGCTCTTTTGGAAACCTGGATGTTAGCTTAAAGGGTAAAAATTAAGTTGTGTTTGTTTTATGACACAAAAGAGCTTGTGGTAAGGAGGCAAGGGGGTTTATTTTATATCTCTGTGGTGTGAAAGGTATAGTTTGGTTCAAACTCTGCAGAGGTGGTTGGAGACATGGTCATCAAATTTGAATGGGTTTGAATGGGAGGCTGGGAGCAATTTGAGGAGAAATCAGTGGAGAGGTTGAAGGTGTTGGGATGTGAATGAGTCATAACTGAATTTGGGAGAGCTTGAGTAGGGGGATTTCGGCTAAGGGTATGTCATTTGGTGTATTTCGGCATTGTGTGAGGAAGTAGATGCCGAATTTCTTCTGGTGTTTTTGGGATTTTTTTTCATTTCAGGTTTTTCGCTCTTTTGGTTTTCGTGCATTTTTTTTGTTTTGACCATTCAGGTCCCTTTTTCATTTGATATTATTTTTCCAAGTTCTTTTTGTTCACCTTGCCAGAATCCAACACATCAAGTGTCGAATTTGGACTACCACTCTTACTTTTCTTGTCCTTTTTTGTCATTCCATTAGGGGGTGATTGAATTTTCTTTGGAGATTATTTTAAGCAGAATTCATCTGTCCCTTCGTTTCATTAATTTTCCTTCTCTTCTTGAATCGATTTTCCCTTATCCATTAAGTGTCTCTTTTCTTCTCTGACCTTCTCAATTTGTGGAGCGTTGACCGAATCTTTAACACTCTTCTTCTCTACTTCGATTCTACGAGTGTTTTGTAGAAGGGTAGATGTTCTTAATTCTTTTCTTGTGACCAAGGGTTAATTTTCTTCTTATAGCCGAATGCTCATCTTCTTGTACTTTGATTGCCGAATCATGATCCTTTCCTTTTGGTGTGGGGGTTGTTGGTTTCTAGGTTTTCAGTGAAGTGAATGAGGCTCTCAAGGTAGTCATCGAAACCGTTTTCTTATCACACGATTTGAAGTAAGCGTTTTGTTCTAGCACTTTGGGGTTGGTCGATACCCTATCTTTGGATTTGGGCTTTTGTTAATGTTAGTTATTGATTCAAGTTCTAGATCGTGTGTTGTTGAATATTGGATTCTTTTCTTAATACAGTATTTCGGTAGGAAGGGGTGTAATCCTTTTTCGAGTAACATCCTTAGCGGGCCAAGTCACATTTGGTTAAGGTGAGTTTCAATGCCGTCCTTTTGGGATTAAGTAGGAGTGATGGGTATTAACACTAACTAAAAATATTGATTGATGTAGGCATTGGACTCGTGAACATTTTGCTCGACTTCGCTAACAAGTGTGTAACTGTACACCATTCTAGTACTGGCATAAGCCAAAAAGGTGTGTATTCACAACCCTGCTTAACTATGAAACGGCAAAAGCTGAAATGCCAAAACTTCGGCATTTGAGACCTCACGAGTGTGGGATCGCTCGTGTGGTAAATCGAGCCCACAAAGTATCAGCAATAGACTGTAAAGGCCACCACGAGCATTCTCGTGGGCTTAGGTCGTAATAGGCCACGTTGGGCCTAGATAGGCCATATGGGCTCAATGGGCTCATGGGCCCCACATGGGTAAAATCCATGATAAGCGAATAATAATGGATTGGGCTAAAAAGTTTGTATAGCCGTGACAGAATTTAGGCTGAACGGGCCACACGAGTGTGTGGGCCTACTTGAGCTGAGTAATGGGCCTTGGGCCCCATTTACACTGTTTTGGCCATATAGGTTATTCGAGTCGTTTGAGGCAACTGTAAGCCTTTGGAAAGGTCGTTAACTGTACTGAGACCCTAGGGAGTAAAATGACTGAAATACCCCTAATGAGTAAAATAACTAAAATACCCCTAATGACTAAAATGACCAAAATACCCTTGTAGGGTAGAATTACCTAAATACCCTTGTGTATTAGACCCATTTCGCCCGGCCCATTTAAAACCAAAAAATAAACCAAATAAAACCAAAAAATATAAAACAAATTAGAAGTCCAAAAAATAGTCCATCAGTCCATTACAAATTAATAATAACAAGCCCAATAATACAAAACCCCAGACCCAAATACTAAAGACCCGATCCAGACTCAATAAACCTAAGTGGCCTAATTTTTAAAACGTTTCCAAAACCTCTAGGGTTTTTGAAACACTCTAGCACCGCATCAGTCGAACCCCACGTGCACCGCAACCTACGCCAGCTAGGCACTCGTCACCCAGCCTCAACAACGACCTTCTCCACCTCCACACAAAGAAGCAGCAAAAAGCAACAATATAGCAGAAGATTGTTGAATGCAGTAGAAAAAGAGGAGGAAAACATGTATTTCATTTTTATTAGGCTATAAAAGCCATGTACCATCACTGAAAATATGATCCCGATTTTTGGTATTACGCATACACACGCATATTGAATAAAAGATCAAAAATCATTTTCTTCAAAGGGGATCCCAATTTTTTTTATTATACAAAGGCTCATATACCAAATATGAGAGAGGAAATCAGAATAAAAAAGGATCAAGAGAAAAAGAAAATTTTGAAAATAAAAAGAGGTTTCAGAGAAGGTGGTTTTTTCTTTTTCGTTTTTTTTTCATACTTTCTTTTGCTTTATTTTCAATTTTTTTTAGAAAAAGATAAAAAGAAAAAGGAAAATGAGTGATTTACCTGGTTTCGAGGACCATTGGCGGTGGCTCCACGATGGGCATGGCGGCGCGTAAGGCTGGGGACGAACCCTAGCAGAGAAAATTTCTCTCTCTTTATTCGGATTGAATGAAGAGCAATCTTTTAAATACAAGTACTAAACGGCGTTGTTTAGGCCTTAATCCCAATGGCCAAAACGACGTCGTTCCATCCTATGGCCCGATGACCCGACCCAGGTGAAGGAAGGATCGACATGTTTATTAAGAGGGGGTTATTTGCGCGCTTAGTCCCTCCATTTTGCATTGTCATTTGATTGAACCTTATTTCTATATTTTTATTATTTTTAATTTCTCCCTGGAATTGTGCGTATTTCAATTTGATACTTGTCTAAACGCAGTTTTCGCAACTTGGAATATTAGTTTTACTTTAATCCTTATTTTGTTTAATGGCTTTGTTTATCTGTAAATTAACCTTTAATTTTACCTTCGATTCAATTAGGTTTTTCTATTCTTTTATTGTTTTAAATTTGTTGATTTCTTTGTTTTTTTTTTTTAATAAATTGTTTAGAATTAATTTATCAATTTTGATATGTTTTAAATTACTTACAAATACTTTTATTTTATACATTTTATCTTTTTATTTCTTTTTTTAAAAAATATTTGTATGATACAAAATTGATATAATATTGAATATAAATATTTTTACATCATTACATATATATATATATATATATATATATATAATGTTTACATATAAAATTTCACTAAAGTGTTTTCATTTCATGTATATATTATTTTATGTATTTATTTATATATTCATATATTTTCATTTAAATTTATGTACATATTATCATTATACCTTGTTTTAAATTATCTTTTGCCTATTTTATTCATATAAATGTATATATGTTTGCATTCAAATTTTCCTTCAATATGTATATATTATTATTTTATGTATATATTTCCTCTTAAACTTATCTATATGTATATTTGGTTTCTTTTAAAATTACTTATATATGTATATATTTCAATTTTAAATTTAGTGTACATAATTTATCACTTTGAAAGATCATATTTTATTGTATATTTTAACTTATTTCAAACATTTTATACACTATTACTTATATATGTTTTTATATTTTTAAATTCATATACTATGTTTTTGTGTTTTGTATAATTCATTTCAAATTTTTTAATACATATCTCATAAACTCATTTCTGATTATTTTATTTTGAACAATTTCATAAATGGTAGATTTCAAAATCCACTTTCTTTATTCTAAATACATTTGTTATCTTTCAAAATTTTGTTTTATATTAATTTGACATTGTCAATTTTGTAGAATTATTATATCTTGTAGCTTGTTGATTTTTTATTATTAATATATGTCTTTTAAACCATGTAGTTATCATTATTGTATATTTGTATGTTTAAATTATTTCTATAATCACCGCTCAATATATATGATGTTGAGTTTGTGTGTATTTCATGCTTAATGCTATGTTTGTGCTTCTTGTTATTGTTTTATCTTTCAAACTCCAATGTATTCGAGCCTTTACTAAATGTTTCATTTTTTTAAAATGTATTTTGAGCCAATTTTAAGATTGTGTATTTGAATATTTCTCAAGATAATGCAATATTTGTGTGTTTGGAAATTCGAAGAATTGCGCCCTAATGTGCTGGGTGTCAATTTTTCATTTGACCAAATAACTAGATACCCTTTTAATTGCTTGTTTTGAAGATTAAAGATAATCTAGGTGTCGAGGTATAAATGTGTTATATCCTAACATGTTGGATATGATATTTTTTATTCCTTTGGAACGAGTGAATCTTGAGATTCAATTCAAAATTAATTAACATTCCTTAAAAAGAATCATACCTTAAACATTTTCAAGTTTTCAATGCAAGGACACTAGTTAATCGATTTGGTACCGCGGGGCATAAGGGTGCTAACCCTTCCTCGCATGTGAATCGACTCCGAACCCTTTTTGTTATTGAATTTCGTAGACGAATAAATTTTTTACAAGGTGATCCAATCACACCTAAACAAAAAAAGGTTGGTGGCGACTCCACATCACATTTTTAAGTCGACCCCATTTTTCCAAACTTAAAAGGAAAAATGGTTTCAACACCTTGTATGGTAGAATTACCAAAATACCCTTGAGGGGAAAATTACCGTTTTACCCCTAACCGACGAAAGGACCATTATACCCCTAGTGGTAGTTTTGTTAGTGTGTGTATGATATCTATATGACTGTTTATGAATATAACATACTGCATACACGTAATATTTATGACACGACATTTTGCATTGGGGTTGGGATTCTGATTTGGAGGAAGTATTGTACTAGTGGCTCTGCCACGTTTTAACTGTTCTAGTGGCTTAGTGGCTGGGCCACGTTTACTGTTGGTAGTAGCTTTGCTACTGTTGGCTGGGTGGGTCGACTTAGTCCCCACATGGTGTGTTGGTTGGTAGGGGTGGTGTGTTGGCTAGATTGGGTTCAGTTGCATCTCTGTTTTGTTATTATTTTATGCTTAGACCCACACTGCTACTGTATAGGGCTAAAGCCCAGACTGATCAGTTACTATATAGGGCTTAGGCCCAGTCTGTTTTTACTTGAACCAATTATTATTTTACTGATAGGGGATTATACACTGAGTTTTTGTAAACTCACCCTTTCTTTTAACTGTACAGGTAATCCCCACCCGTAATCGATTTGGAGCCACGAGGGACCCGGAGGTGGCCACGTGAACACTAATTTTCCGCTTGAGACTTAAACATTTAATTTATATTTGGGTTTGATTATGTAATAAGGCCATTTGAGATTTAACTTTTATTTGGTTTTAACTTCTTATTTCTGCCTACTAGATTAGGAAAAACGGGTTTTTCAAAATAATAACTGTTTCCAAAGAAAATCACGCATTTCAAACTTTAAAGTTTACAATTAGAAAAGCTTCTACAGTTTTTGATCCAGTTTAATTAACTTGTAACAAACTATATGACCAATAATTGGTCAACATGTTTTGATCTTACAACACCAACATTTTCCATAGCATCTTATTAAAAGGGATTTAAAATTTAGTCACGAACATTCATCGACAAGGCCAGTTTTCAAATTAACACTTTGATGTGACACATCAGATCCGGTCGTAACGTCTAGGCTGGGTTTGGGGTGTTACATAAATGTTATGGTCGAATCTGGCGATGCCAAATGATAGTGCTTTTGAAACTGTAGCCACGCTCAAACCTTTTCTCCTTTTTAAATGTTTTTCATTATTTTATGTTAATTCTAATTAGTGCCATTCGTTTCCAAAACACGGTCCATTTTCCAAACATTTATACTTCGTGGAAGCTTTTAAAAATAGTTTCCATAATCGTGATGTTTTGGGTAAAACATTTGTTTCTTTTGGAAACCCGTGCTTTCTTACTTCTAGCAATCAAAACCATAAAGCATTACAAACCCTAAATTTAAACAAAAATCTGTAATGGCCATAATTACATAAAAATTTTCCCAGATATAATCAAAACCATAAATAAGTATATAAACCGAGCATCTATAGTGAAGCAGAAGCAATGGTCACTGTCGAGTCCTCCGCTGCTCCTATCCGTCTAATGCTGGGGATTACCTGAATAGATTAAACAGAAAAAGGATAAGTTTTCGCAAACTCAGTGTGTAATCCCCATAGAAAACATGCACACAGCATAATTATCAGAAAATATTCATCTATTTACAGTTCGATTCTGAGCCCATTACAGAACTGGTGTGGACCTTAGCCCACTCATATACAAAATAAGATACAATTTAGGGCCTTAGCCCATTGGATATAACATGCAGAACATAACAGAATATCAGAATCCTACCCACCAGCCTCTACACACCCTCTGCGAACAACCCTACACACCATGTGGGGATATAATCAACCCACCATCCCTACACACCATACTGTACCGAAATGCGACACATAAACAGAATAATGCAGCTGAGCTTTTAGATAATAAGCTTAAAGCCTTTTAGACACTTCCTCCGAAATATCATCAGCCCTCTTCGATGCAATTCAACATACCAAATATTATATGCAACATGCAAATAACCGATCATACCTTCGTTCAGTACAGATATCATGCTCAGTTAGACACCGTGTAACATCCTGAAAAGGGCCTATGCATTTTCGGTTTAATTGTATGAAATGACAAGTTTAAGCACTAAGAATAAATTTTTGATATTTTTGGAAACCTGGAAATGCATGAAAATGGAAACTTGAACATTTTGGAAACTTGAACATGTAAGAAAAATGGCAAGTTACAGAGCCGATCGAAAATTTTAGGAAACTTAGAAATAATGCAGGAATGATAAATTTTAAAGTTTAAAATAGGAAATAAGGGCAAGATGGACTTAAAAGAAAAAGTTGGTAAAGTTTGACACACAAACAGGCTTGGAAAAGTGGCCTGAAGGTGTCACTTAGGGCCTATGGAAATGGCACCATGTGTAAGAGGAATGGGCCTGAGTTCGAGTCACGTGGGAAGCAAATAATGAAGGTTTATTTTTGCTTCCATAAGTAAGAGGGTGGACGGCACCTATTTTCTAGAAAGGTAGGAGTTTTATTTCTGTTAAAACTTGATAAATTAAGTGATAAATAAAGGATTTTTTCTTTAAAGAGTTAAAGGATGGATTAAATACTTTTGATTTAATTAGGTGATAATTAAAGGAGATAATATTATCACTTATGAGGAGTAGTGGCCAAGTAGGGGACTCTCCTATTGATAATTTCAGCTAAAGGAGGAGAGTTAGGCTATTCTCTCATCTTTTTCCTAAGTGTCTTAGAAATTCTCGGCAAAATTCTCTCGCCAAAATTCTCCTAGCGAAATCCTCTCCTTTTCTCTTCTAGTCGGCCAAATCTACCTTCCTCTTTCAACCTTTCCCTAGTTATTCGAAAGACTCCATAGCCGAATCTTTTGTGACTCTAAGCAAGAGGTACAGTCGACTGAGGCATTAAGGTAAGAACAATTAATTCTTGTTCTTCTAATTCTTTTAATCAAGATCTAAGAAATATCCCTTTTTATGTCTCATGGCCGAATATCAAAGGAAGAGTTTTGGGATTTCAGATTCAAGGAATTTAAGGTGAGGTACATTCGGCCAAAGGTCAAAGTTATTTATTTAAGTTAGATCGGGATTTTCGGGATCTCAAAGAGTCTATTAAGCGAATCAGGTGTGTACCCATACTAACCTTCAATACGTTATATGGCAAATATTAATTATATGATTAATACATAAGAATGTGAATATGGCTAAGTACCCTATTGTGGTACAAAGGTACTCAAGTACGTTTCCTACTTCTGATAGGATTATGAGATATGTTATTTTATAACATGTGAATATATGTATATGAATATGGAATTAAGAATGTTATGCATGATATAAAATTTATGGGGCATTCGGGATTTATGTGAAAGGGGAAGAAGGTGTTGACTTCGGTCTCACCAACGGAATATGGTGACTACGGTCACAAAATTTGAATATGGTAACTCGGTTACATTATCTGAATTTGGTAACCGGTTACATTATTTGAATATGGTGTCTAATGACACAAATTATATGGGCGATGAGCACGTCATTGCGATGATCGCCCTTCGATGGTGTGTAGCGGATGGAGGGTTGACTTAGTAGTCCCACGGTGTGTGGCGAGTGCGGGTGGTGTGTAGCGGATGGACAAATAGGCTTGGGTTTGGGTTGCATCATAATTTATTTTATATGAATATGAATTGATATGAACATGTATGCCTGATTTGTTGAATGTTAGTCTTGTGTGCACATTGAGTCTGTTGACTCACCCGTTGTGGGAACTATTTTGGTGATGAACAAAGGATTTGACCGAGACGGTGAACCTTGAGGTGGCCATGTTCCATTTGAAGATTATATTTAAATTTGGACTTTATTCTGTTTAGTACCTTTAATTTTATATTTGGGTTTTCTTGATGTAATAAGGCCATAAGGCCCAAGTGGATTTTCCTTATTACGCTTTACTTTAAACTATTATGTTACTGAACTACATATGACTAAAGTTAAAGCGATATTTTTTTATAAACACTAAAAATAATTTTGTCACCTTAATAAAAATTGGATTTACAAGATTAATTAAATGAGTTTCCAATCGAAGCCCAATCCACAACAACATTTTTCTAAATATTTTACAAAATCTTCTCTAAGTAACGAAAATCTTTGAAACCGGTTTACTTTAGGAACATACGAGATCCGGTTCGGGCTCGTGGTAGGGTGTGGGTGTTTCACACTGTATAATCAGATCACATAAATAGGGGTCTAAGTAATGCTTACCGACCCTACAGTAGGTCCACAGTCAACCTGGGCGACCCGTGCAACCTTACAGATCATTTCAAAAAAATGGTCTCACACGCCCATGTGACCAGCTCGTGTGGGCCCACACGGCCCAATTTGGCCTTAGGGGGTGGATCACACGGCCTAGCCCAAAATTCTACATGCCCTTGTGGTTCACCTGTGTGGGCCCACACGCCCATGTGGCCCACACGGCCTAATAGGTTGAGCCTACATGTCGACATAGCCTTGCCTTGTCATCACACGGCCGTGTCACTTGCGCACGGCCTGGCTCGTCGATCGCACGGCCGTGTTGTAGCTCACAGACTTGCACACGGTGTACCACACGGCCGTGTGGTGTCGACAGAATCATTTTTTGGCTTTCACCGATTCTCGTTTTCTATGTTTCCAAGTACACACCTAGTTTCGTATGAAGCTAAACCTAACTCCGAGCATGCCAGAACCTAAATATTGACCAACAAACACCGCCGGAAAACCTACCGACAATGAAACAAAACCCCCAAATGGATCAAATCCCTAACGAAGCACCGATTAATGATGGCTCTTCACCTAAATCGAAAGAACCACAACAGTTTTCATTCAGAAAATAACTATAGAACAAATAAGATATTGACAAAATGAATACTTATCGAGTAAGCGAAACGAATGAGGCAGGGGAAAAAGGAGATGAATCAAAAGTAAAATCGTAGAGAGGGGAAAGGGAGAAGAAGGTAAAATTTGGTAGAGAAGCAAAAAAAAAAAAAACAAATGACAAGAAAAATTTGGAAGAACTAGACAGAACTAAAACTGTGCTTTTTGGGGAAATAATCAGAATGTTTACTATTAATCCCAAAATCTCAACTTCCTCTCCACTAACTCCGCCAACCCACTGCCATCAGAATTCCAATTTTACTCAAACACCTACACAACACACAGTAAAAAATTTAATTCCCTTACTCGCGTAGGGATTCGAACACAGGACCTCTAGCAAACTAACACTCCACTTAACCACCAAACCAGCAAGCCCATTCTAACATGTTCTTACAAATAAATACTTATAAGCCTAATAACCAAAGGTAAGGCATTATTCCATAAAAACCTGAAATTTGCCCAAGACAAGGCTTGAACTTGAGACCTTTCACACACACAGGACACATAACCACTGAAGCAGATACACAATTGTGTTAATATTTCACCAAAACATTAACATAAATTTTAAGGCTTTACAACTCTACCCCCTAAAAGAAAATTCCGTCCTCGAAATTTTACCTGATCAGAAAAGGTAAGGATACTACTGACGCATCGAATCCATCGATTCCCAAGTGGCTTCCTTAGTGCTATGATTCTACCACAGCACTTCCACTAAGGGGATAGACTTCCTTCGCAGAACTTTAATGTCGTAATCTAGGATCTGGACTGTCTCTTCCTCGAACATCAGATCTAGTCTAACCTCAATGTCCTCTACCGAAATAATATTCGTGGGATTAAAGCGGTAGCGTCTCAACATCGAAATGTGAAAACATCATGAATGCGATCCAACTCTGCAGACAGTTCCAACTGATATGCGACTGGCCCCACTCGCTTCAAAATTTGGTACGGCTTGATAAATCTAGGGCTTAGCTTACCCTTGCGACCGAACCTCAGAACCTTCTTCCATGGCGAGACCTTGAGAAAAACTAAGTCCCCCAAATAATACTCGATATCTTTTCTCTTCAAATTAGCATGAGACTTCTGCCTTTCAGATGCCACTTTCAGTCGATCTCTAATCAATCGGACCTTATTTTTAGTTTTAAAAACCAATTCTAGACCCAGAACACGTCGCTCACCCAATTCAGTCCAGCACAAGGGAGTGCGACACTTACGACCGCACAAGGCCTCGTAAGGTGCCATCTGAATGCTAGACTGATAACTATTATTGTAGGTGAACTCTACCAATGGCAAATACTCCTTCCAACTACCACGAAAATCTATAACATAGCTCCTCAACATACTTGAATCACCCTCTCCGACTAGCCATCTGTCTGAGGATGAAAAGCAGTACTGAAGTCCAACCTAAAACCCAGAGCCTCAGGTAATTTCTTCTAGAACTGAGACGTGAAGTGGGGATCCCTATCGGAGATGATCAAGGAAGGAACCCCATGCAGTTTCACTATTTCAGATATATGCAGTTTAGCCAATTTCTAGGAGAGAGAAGTCCGTCCTGGCCAGAATGAAGTGAGCCGACTTGGTCAATCGATCCATAATAGCCCAGACAGAATCCTTCTTAGTGGGTATTAAAGGCAACCCACTAATGAAGTCCATTGTTGCGTGCTCTTATTTCCACATCGGTATCTTTATCGACTGTAGGAACCCCAAAAGCAACTAATGCTCAGCTTTTACTTGCTGACAAGTTAGACAGTGAGCAATGAAGTCAGTAACCTCACGCTTCAACCTTGGCCACTAGTACAACTCTCGAAGATCTCAGTACATGTTATTCCCACTGGGATGCATAATATGGGGACTATTATGCACCTCCCTCATAATCGACTGTAGCAACTCTTTATCCCTCAAAACACAAATCCGACCGCGAAAACAAAGTATCCCATCACTGTTAATCCCAAAATCAGTAGCATCTCCAGTCTTGGCCTGACGAAACCACAACTCAAGAGACTTATCCCCCATCTATTTACCTCTAATCTGGTCAATCCATGTAGGCTTAACCTGATGTTTGTTAACAGACTCACATCGTCGAATAAACTGAGTCGAGCAAACATCGTTCTCAAATTGGTCATAGCCCTACAGCTCAAAGCATCTGCCTCCACATTGGCCTTACCAAGATGGTACTCGATGGTGCTATCATAATCCTTAAGCAGTTCAACACATCTTCGCTACCTAAGGATAAACTCCTTCTAAGGGAGGAGATATTTGAAGGCTGTTATGATCGGTGTAGATAGTACACTTCTCACCGTAAAGGTAGTGCCTCCAAATCTTTAAAATGAAGACTATAGCAGCCAGTTACAAATCATGAGTAAGATAGTTTACCTCATATGTATTAAGTTGACGTGACGCATAAGCTACAACCTTACCATCATGCATCAGTACACAACCCAAATTCACATGCGACGCATTACAGTATACGATGAAATCCTTCTCAAATTCAGATTGTATCAGAATCGGACCCTAAGTCAAAATAGATTTGAGCTTTTCGAACTCTTTTGTTGCTTATCAGTCAAGAAAAAGGGAATTCTTTTGCGTAGAAGCTTGGTTAACGGTGTTGCGATCAAGGAAAACCCTTCTATGAAGCGTCGATAATAATCCGCTAACCCTAGAAAGCTACAAATTTCAGACACATTCTTCGGCTGTTTCCAATCCAACACAGCCTCAATCTTACGAGGATCAACACAAATCCCCTCCGTAGAACCACATGCCCCAAAAAGGTTACTTCCGAATCCAAAACTCATACTTACTAAACTTCGTATATAACTATTTCTCACGAAGAATCTATAGTACCACTCTGAAATGCTCATCGTGCCCGTCCTAAGTCTTAGAATACATTAGGATAGCATCGATGAATACCACCACAAACTGATCCAGATAAGGCTGGAACACAACGTTCATCAAATCCATAAATGCCTCTGGTGCATTGGTCAACCCAAAAGCATAACCAGGAACTCATAATGTCCATAACGAGTTCTAAATGTCGTCTTATGCACATCAGCCTCCTTAACCCCCAATTGATGATATCTAGAATGTAGGTCAATCTTGGAGAACATAGAAGCCCCTTTAAACTAGTCGAATAGATCATCTATCCTCGAGAGTGGGTACTTATTCTTGATTGTCAGTTTGTTCATGTAACAGCCCAAAATAGGGCTTAGTCAGAACAGTGGTTTTGAGACCACAAACCCAAAGTAAAAGTATTTATTTATTATTGTTTTAGAGTCTATGATATGTTTGGGTGATGATGTGTAAATCTTGTTAAGTAATTTTATCGATAAAGTGCCCAATTTTATTATTGGGATTAAATTGCATTAATTAAAAAATATGAGTTCTAGAACATAAGTACTTGATTTAAATGGGGGTTTAAACTAGAGGTCTTTAAATGGAAAATAGACCATCATATTTTGTTATGGACAAAACTAGTCATGGAAGGGTAAAAATTGAAAGTTTAGTACAAAGGGCATTTTTGTCATTTGGGTGTTTTAAGGCATAAAAGACAAAATTTAAACCCAAAAATCTACCCATTCTCTTCTCCATGCTGCTGAAATTTTCATGAAGCCATAGCTAGGGTTTCAAGCTTTTTCAAAGCTCAATTGTAAGTGCATTTGAGCCCCGTTTTTAATGTTCTTTGTATTTTTGGGATCCTAAAAGCCTAACCTTTCTATTTATACCATTTATTTGCATGAAAAAGGAAGTTTAAAAATTGACCCATGCTAGATATTTGTTCATTTTGATGTTTAATGGTAGAATAAGAGTGCACAAGGTTAGGAGAACGACTTTTGCTAAGTGATTTTCGTTGAAAATGGTTAAAACAGGTTAATTAGTAAAAGTTGTAAATGCTCCTAAAAGTGTGAAATAATAAGAATTTGAGGTTGCTTTGGAAGAGAAAAAGGTTCAGCTGACCTTGAATTTCATAGAAATTGAATTAAAATCTATAACATCCTAAATATTCGGGTATCATTATGTTGCTAAGTGTTAGCTCGGGTTTACTTGGAATTAGAATAAATATTAGTAAAGTGTAATTTAATGTAAAGAAATTAGGTGACTTTGAAACATAAGTTAATTAAGTACTAAAAGATGGCATAAGATGAGTAATTGGCAAAGTGGTGATGGCACCATAAGTTAGACTTGAGGGGAGAGGTTCGAATCACCTAGCATGCAATTAGGGAGTTTTTATTTTTGCTTTATCCTAGCATGTGTCGGCTATGGATAAGATTAGGATGAGTTGGATTGTTTTTTTTTTTTGGTAAGAAGACTAAGGATTATGGAAAGCTAAAGATAGGGATAGAATGGCTTGAATTGGGGATATTGTCTCACCAACTTAAGGAAAAGGAGGATGATAAGGCTTAAGAATAAGGAGATGTTTTGGAAACTTCCTAATGGCCTTTTGACCATGTATGTGGACGACATAGGGGCTAGGAGGGATGGCCGATTTTGGTTGATTGGTTGGTAAGTTTGGATGTTGGGAGAACATTTTCTTTTTGGTCATTTGGGACTTGCTTATCAAATTCTCTACCAAAAGTTTGCTCTCTCCCTAGCCGATTATACCAAAAACCTTGAGGAAACTATAGCATTTTTACTATCCTTTCTTCTTGATCATTTCATCATTTTCTTTGCCAACCATTCTTCCTAGTGCCGAAACTATCATCACACAAAGAAGGCTATTCTTTTTCTTTTTCCTTCACAAAACCGAATACACAATTCTCCCAAAACCCAATTCTTTTCCTTCTCTTTTTCTTCTCTTTTCTTTCTCTTTTCTTTCTCTTTTCTTCTCTCTTTCTCTCTTGAAATCGAATCATATCATTCCCATTTTCCCATTCTTTTACTTTCTTCTCAATTAAAATCTCTTTAATATTTTCTCTCATGGCCGAATGTTAATATGCTCTTGTGCCGAATCTTTTTCATTTTCTTTGCTTGATCACAACTGATTTTCCTTAGTCATAAGTATTCTTCTCACTCAATTCGTTTCAACCGTGAACATTAGTAAGATTTTTGGAGGACAGAAACTCAAAGTGTTCTTGAGTACTGTGGATCGTTGGAATCGATCTTAAGAGTTAAGGTAAGGAAATTATTTAAGGATTCTCACTTTATTCATTATATTGGTATAGTAGTTATTTAATCGATTTCATTATAGGGACATAATCGCTCGATCATTTCTTCGAGGAACAAAGATAATCGTGGTAAGCCAATCTCAAATCTTTTAAAATCATTAGCCATATTTCGATAATTATTAATCGGATTAATGATCTTATGTCATTAGAGACATTCAAGATAGGGCAGAAAAGGGCAGTGCATAGTCTTCGAAAGAGGGGTAGTTCCGCTAATCCCCCTAACTATAGACGAATGGCTGTTTTCGGAATCTGGGATTTTCCACAGGGTTGTGGAGGAAAACCAATTGTTTGAAGTCATTCGTAGTCTCGAACCTTTGTTCGTTCATGGATTCTCATCGGGCAACGAACCAACAATCGAGGAGAAACCAAAAGTAGAAGTGGTTCAAAATCCAAAGGGTAAAGATTTAGATCGTTTACCAATAGTGTAGTTTTAAAATATGATAGTATTCTAATTATCGTATTACATTTAGGTACTGAAGAGCGGGAAAGTCTAGTATTTACAATATCAAGGTGTGTAACTTCACACTTATCTCAGATTAGATGTTATATCGTAAGTATTGAGAAAATCGTAAAGATGACAAAATCGAAAAAATACGTAATAAATAGTATTTTTGTGAAAATACATGAAAACGATTAAAGTTGTGAAATTTATGAAAACACCTCAATGAGTTTGTTGGTAAATTGTAAATTTTATGTCTCATATGTAAATGGGCCAAAAACTATGCTAGATCGTTAAATGGGCCGAAAACTCTACTAGATCGTTAAATGGGCCGAAAAGTATGCTAGATCATTAAATGGGCCAAAAACTCTGCTAGATCGTTAAATGGGCTGAAAACTATGCTAGATCGTTAAATTGGCCGAAAACTATGCTAGATCGTTAAATGGGCCAAAGTTGCTAGATTGTTAAATGGGCTAAATGTTATTTTGTATTATGGGCCTTAATAAAAACTTGAAATATGGACTCACATGTAAATTAGGCCTTTTGCTAAATTATTATATGTATATAGTCTATTATGCATACATGTTGCATGGGTTGGGATTAATGATGTAGAGAAGAAAGGCTTGTTGCCAAAAATCTAGTTCGGTGGCTCTGCCACAATTATTTAAATGGCTTATTGCCTCTAGTTCGGTGACTTTGTCACAATCTAGTTCGGTGGCTCTGCCACAAATATAATAATGGCTTTATGCCTATGATTGGTGTGTTGGCGAGGTGGGTTGACTTGATCCCCACAGGTGTGATGGTTGGTACGGGTGGTGTGTAGCGGATGGAAATTAGGTCTGGGTGGGAAACTTCATTTTGCATACATTACAGTTATTACATTGCTAAATCTATTTATGGACTCAAGCCCAAAATAATGACTTGATAATCTGGCCCAGTGGATATAGTAAGTGAGTTATACACTAAGTTCTGAGTAACTCACTCCCTTAAATTTTCCATCTCAGGTAATGGAAATTGACGTGGACTTGGGCCGAGGATGACTTCGTGGAGGCCATACTGGAAACATGGGTTTTATAAACTTTGAACTTTAATTAAGTAGTTTCTTAAAATTTTTATTTTTGATGTGATGTAATAAGGCCTCTATTAATATTTTATGGATTTTATGTGTGGATGGATTTAAATTTTGTTTTAGATATTTAATATGGGCTTTTGTTAATCCTATAATGTTTCTTAAAATACTTTGGGTTTTCAAACATATGAAATTTTTTTATCTATTTTATTTTCAAATCCTTTTAAACTCTTTAAAACTACTTTGAGGTTTTTGATAATTAAATACTAAATGTTAAGATTTCAACTAATGTTTCTTAAATTCATCGTATTTAAATCACTTCTCTTGGTTTTATTAAACTTTATTTTCAAAAGGTTTTGTAGTACTATTTCACCTAAATCATTAGAAAGATTAAAAGAATGTTCGATCTGTGTGACAAACCAAATCTCGTCTTGATGCATAGACCTGGTTTGGGGTGTTACATTTAATGATATCGAGCTAGTTTCAAAACTCGATACGTGGTTGGGTTCAACAAATAACTTCTGTATGAAATTATTTCAATTATGTTTTAAAGATTAGTATGGCACCATAAGCATCCGGCACCAAGTCAAGTAAGTATTCGTTACTGAATGATTATTATGATCATGATAAGATCATAGGAACACTCTAGAACTTCTAGTTTTAGATGTTGAAAATCGTAGAGATTGAGACTATAGGATGTGTTTGCGAAAAACAACTTTATCTCTCAAATCTCATAAAACATCGTTAATAAACACTGAAACAATTTGCTGATTCATAAAACTTATAATCAGATTAAATCGAGTTAGTCATTATGAGCTCTAGAGGACGTGGTCGTGGACGTGGTAGACGTGGCCGTGGTAGAGGACGAGGTGCTACGTCTGAAGCACCAAATCATATACCAGAAATGGATGCACCTGTGTCACTTGAAAGTGAGAACGGGAACACATAATCATATGGAAGAAGATAATGCTTTGACGCAAGCAATGCTGGGAGTCCTTGAAAGGGTCACTGGAACTAGAGTTGGGCCAACAACTCGTGGGTCAATTTCGGAACGACTCAAGTCTAATGGTGCAGAAGTTTTTAGAGGAGTTTCTGGTGTAGCTCTGAATGTGGCAGAATATTGGCTCAAAGCTGTGGAGTGGATTATGGATGATCTGGAATGCACTGTCTAGCAGAAACTGAAAGGAGTTGTGTCCTTGTTAAGAGACGAGGCGTATCAATGGTGGCTTACTGTTTGAGAGGGCTCTGAGGCTACATTGATTACTTGGGAGTTCTTCAAAGCTGCCTTTCAAGGAAAATATGTAGGAACAAGTTATGTGGATGCCCGAAGGAAGGAATCTTTGAATCTAATTCAAGGAAATAAGATAGTGGCAGCATATGAGGCTGAGTTTTTACGCTTGAGTCGCTATGCTCGGACAATAGTGTCAACGGAACATGAACGTTGTGTACGTTTTGAGGATGGGCTGAATGATGAGTTGTGGGTTCTGATTGCCTCACAACAAGTTAGAATTTTTGCCACGCTTGTGGAGAAAGCCAAGATAGCCGAAGTGGCTAAGAACTCAGAATGTCAGAATCGGGAAAGATTTAGAGGTAAGAGGGATATAAAGCATTCAGGTTCTTCAAAAAGGTTTCTGAAAAGGCCTCGGAATGATGAACCAGCTCAAGGTGGAGCACCTGTAGCTAATAATTAGAGTCAAGATTATGTTGAATGTGGGAAAAGGCATTCTGGAGAGTGCTGGAGGAAAACGGGTGCTTGTTATAAATGTGGTTCAATGGATCACCAATATAGAAATTGCCCTTGATGTATGGATATGACTCAGGAAGTTTGTAATACTAATGTACAGCCGGCCAGAGGTATTCAACAGCCACCGAGAGGCCGTGGACCAGGTCGTGGTGGTAATGGGGCTGGACGTGGTCAAGGTGCACCGGGTCGAGGCAATGGTCCTAGAGGTAACACGGATGCAAGACAGCCAGGATTGGTCTATGCAGTTAGACGCCGCGAGGATGGCAATGCACCTAATGTAATAACTGGTACATTCTTCATCTTTGATGTACCTATTACTGCTTTAATAGATATTGGTTCTACCCACTCGTATGTTGCTAGCGCCATATCTGGAAACTTGAATCTAGAATCTAAAATTACCGATAGTGAGATGACAGTAATTAGTCCTTTAGAACAGTCGGTAATTGTAAATAAACTGTTTAGAGACGTGCCCTTAGAAATTCAAGAAGAAGTATTTTTGACGAATTTGATGGAATTACCTTTCGGCGAGTTCGATCTCATTCTGGGCATGGATTGGTTGGTTAAGCATCGGGCACATTTGGATTGTGCTGAAAAGCGGATGTCAATAAGAACCTCGGATGACAAGGAAGTAATAATGATAGGTGAACGAAGGAATTACTTGGCAAATGTGGTATCTGCGTTGAAGGCAGAGAAGTTGGTGCGAAGGGATATGGAGCATTCCTAGCTTTTATTTGTTCTTTGGATGCCAAAGAGTTATCTGTGGATGATGTGAGAATGGTGAAGGAATTTCGGATGTATTTCCGATGAACTTCGGTATACCTCGGATCGGGAAGTAGAATTTGGCATTGAGCTTTTGTTCGAACAGCCAAAGGTCCATTGTTCCTTATAGAATGGCAATCAAGGAGTTGGCGGAGCTTAAAGCTCAAATTCAAGAATTGTTGATCGGGATTTATTCAACCAAGTGTATCTCCGTGGGGAGCACCCGGTTTTGTTCGTTAAGAAGAAGGATGGATCGATGCGTATGTGCATTGATTACGAGCAATTGAATAAATTGACGATCAAGAATAGGTATCCTTTGCCGAGAATTGATGACTGTTTGATCAATTGAAGGAGCTTGCTTTTTCCAAAATTGATTTGAGATCGGGTTATCACCAACTTAAGGTGAAAGAAGCAGATATTTATAAGATGGCATTCCAAACTCATTATGGACATTATGAGTTTTTGGTGATGTCGTTTGGGTTAACCAATGCACTAGCCGCATTTATGGACATGATGAACCGAGTCTTTCAACCATATTTAGACCGGTTTGTGGTAGTGTTCATAGATGACATTTTGGTTTATTCAAGAAATGATGAGGAGCATGACACACATTTGCGTATAGTATTGTAGTTACTTCATGATAAATGACTTTATGCCAAATTCAGTAAATATGAATTTTGGCTAAAAGAAGTGACATTCTTGGGTCATGTGGTATCAGCTGAGGGAATAAGGGTGGATCCTCGAAAGATTGAAGCTGTACTAGATTGGAAACCACCAAAGTCGGTAGCTGAAATTCAGAGTTTCTTGCGTTTGGCTGGTTATTATAGATTCTTAGTTGAGGGGTTTTCGTTGATTGCTACACCCCTAACTAAACTATTGCGGAAGGGAGTTCCATATATTTGGACTGAAAAACAACAAAAGAGTTTCAAGAAATTGAAGAAGATTCTGACGGAAGCACCAGTTTTGATTCAGCCAGAGGCTGGAAAAGAATTTACTATTTATTGTGATGCGTCTCACACGGGTTTGGGTTGTGTGCTGATGCAAAATGGAAAGGTGGTGGCTTATGCTTCTCGATAGTTAAGACCGCATGAAGTAAATTACCCTACTCATGATTTGGAGTTAGCTGCAGTGGTATTTGCTTTAAAGATTTGGAGGCACTATCTCTACGGTGAGAAGTCTATCATTTATACGGATCACAAGAGTCTTAAGTACCTTCTTACCCAAAAGGAGTTGAATTTGAGACAACGGAGATGGGTGGAATTATTAAAGGATTATGATTTTTCAATCGAGTATCATCCTGGGAATGCTAATGTGGTAGCTGACGCGTTAAGTCTAAGGCGGTATCTGATTTGAGAGTAATTTTTGCTCATTTGAGTTTGTATGAGGATGGTAGTCTGTTAGCAGAACTTTAGGTGAAGCCTCTATGGTTAGAACAAATTCAGGAAAAGAAGTTATCAGATAAAAAGTTGGGACCCTTATTCCAGCAGGTTGAAAGGGGTGAAATAGAGGATTTTGGTATAAACACGAATGGAGTGCTGTGTTTTCATGGAAGGGTTTGTATGCCTAAAGACTCAGAATTGAGGCAAATGATTCTACGGGAGGCGCATAGTAGCCCTTATGCTATGCACCCCGGAGGAAATAAAATGTATCGAGATCTCCGTGAATAGTATTGGTGGCCAGGGTTGAAGCGTGAGATTTCTGAGTTTGTAGGAAAATGTTTAACTTGTCAATAAGTGAAGGCGGAGCATCAATTGCCGTCAGGTTTGTTACAACCAGCAAAGATTCCTCTTTGGAAATGGGAGTGAATAACAATGGATTTTGTTAGTGGGTTACCTTTAACACCTACTAAGAAGAATTTCGTATGAGTAGTAGTTGATCGATTGACGAAGACTACTCATTTTCTTCCAGTTCATACGGGATTACTCATTACAAAAATTGGCTAAGTTGTATGTATCTGAAATCGTGAGGTTGCATGGGGTACCAGTGTCTATTATATTAGATAGGGATCCTAGATTTACATCACGATTTTAGAAAGCTCTGCATGAAGCTTTGGGAACGAAGTTAAACTTTAGTATGGCTTTTCATCCCCAGACAGATGGTCAGTCGGAAAGAGTAATTCAGATATTGGAAGACATGTTAAGGGGATGTGTGATCGACTTCAGAGGTAGTTGGGAGGACTTTCTACCATTGGCAGAATTTGCATATAACAATAGTTATCAATCTAGTATTCAGATGGCACCCTACGAGGCATTGTATGGTCTTAGGTGTCGTACTCCTACTTGTTGGACTGAATTGGGCGAACGGCAGATGTTGGGTCCTGAGTTGATATCTGAAATCGAAGAAAAAGTAAAAGTTATTCAAGCACGGTTAAAGGAAGCTTGGATAGATGTAAGTCGATCTGAGACACAAGCGTAAGGATATCGAGTTTGCGAGAGAGGAGAGCGGGTCTTCTGAAGGTCTCACCTTGGAAGAAAATTTTAGATTCGGAAAGAAGGGCAAGTTGAGCCCTAGGTTCATTGGGCCATATCGTGTGATGAAACGTGTTGGTCCAGTGGCTTATCAGATTGAATTACCTCCGGAGTTGAGTCAAATTCATAACGTTTTCCATGTTTCCATGTTGAGACGCTATAGATCGGACCCATCTCACATAGTACCGGTAGAAGAAGTGGAATTGAAATCAGACTTGTCTTTTGAGGAAGAACCAGTGGAAATTTTAGACCGAGATGTTAAAGTGTTAAGAAAAAGACCGTGCCATTGGTCAAAGTTTTATGGCGTAATCACGGAGCGGAGGAAGCTACGTTGGAGCCTGAGGATGCAATTCGGCAACAATATCCTCACCTCTTTTAATCAGGTAAATTTGAGGACGAAATTTTCTTCAAGGGGGTAGAATTGTAACATCCTAAATATTCGGGTATCATTATATTGCTAAGTGTTAGCTCGGGTTTACTTGGAATTAGAATAAATATTAGTAAAGTGTACTTTAATGTAAAGAAATTAGGTGACTTTGAAACGTAAGTTAATTAAGAACTAAAAGATGGCATAAGATGAGTAATTGGCAAAGTGGTGATGGCACCATAAGTTGGACTTGAGGGAGAGGTTGAATCACCTAGCATGCAATTAGGGAGTTTTATTTTTGCTTTATCCTAGCATGTGGCTATGGATAAGATTAGGATGAGTTGGATTTTTTTTTTTTTTGGTAAGAAGACTAAGGATTATGGAAAGCTAAAGATAGGGGATAGAATGGCTTGAATTGGGGGATATTGTCTCACCAACTTAAGGAAAAAGGAGGATGATAAGGCTTAAGAATAGGGAGATGTTTTGGAAACTTCCTAATGGCCTTTTGACCATGTATGTGGACGGCATAGGGGATAGGGGGGATGGCCGGTTTTGGTTGATTGGTTGGTAAGTTTGGATGTTGGGAGAACATTTTCTTTTTGGTCATTTGGGACTTGCTTATCAAATTCTCTACCAAAAGTTTGCTCTCTCCCTAGCCGATTATACCAAAAACCTTGAGGAAACTATAGTAATTTTTACCATCCTTTCTTCTTGATCATTTGATCATTTTCTTTGCCAACCATTCTTCCTAGTGCCGAAACTATCATCACACAAAGAAGGCTATTCTTTTTCTTTTTCCTTCACAAAACCGAATACACAATTCTCCCAAAACCCAATTCTTTTCCTTCTCTTTTTCTTCTCTTTTCTTTCTCTTTTCTTTCTCTTTTCTTCTCTTTTTCTCCCTTGAAACCGAATCATGTCATTCCCATTTTCCCATTCTTTTACTTTCTTCTCAATTAAAATCTCTTTAATATTTTCTCTCATGGCCGAATGTTAATATGGTCTTGTGCCGAATCTTTTTCATTTTCTTTGCTTGATCACAACCGATTTTCCTTAGTCATAAGTATTATTCTCACTCAATTCGTTTCAACCGTGAACATTAGTGAGATTTTTGGAGGACAAAAACTCAAAGTGTTCTTGAGTACTGTGGATCATTTGAATCTATCTTAAGAGTTAAGGTAAGGAAATTATTCAAGGATTCTCACTTTATTCATTATATTGGTATAGTAGTTATTTAATCGATTGCGTTATAAGGACGTAATCACTCGATCATTTCTTTGAGGAACGAAGATAATCGTGGTAAGCCAATCTCAAATCTTTTAAAATCATTAGCCATATTTCGATAATTATTAATCGGATTAATGGTCTTATGTCATTAGAGACATTCAAGATAGGGCAGAAAAGGGCAGTGCATAGTCTTCGAAAGAGGGGTGGTTTCGCTAATCCCCCTAAGTATAGACGAAGGGCTGTTTCGGGAATCCGAGATTTTCCACCGGGTTACGGGCCCTCATCCGAGGAAAACCAATTGTTTGAAGTCATTCGTACTCCCGTACCTTTGTTCATTTGTGGATTCTCATCGGGAAACGAACCAACAATCGAGGAGAAACGAAAAATAGAAGTGGTTCGAAATCCATAGGGTAAAGATTTAGATCGTTTACCAATAGTGTAGTTTTAAAATATGATAGTATTCTAATTATCGTATTACATTTAGGTACTGAAGAGCGGGAAAGTCTAGTACTCACAATATCAAGGTGTGTAACTTCACACTTATCTCGGGTTAAATGTTATATCTTAAGTATTGAGAAAATCGTAAAGATGACAAAATCAGAAAAATACGTAATAAATAGTATTTTTGTGAAAATACATGAAAACGGTTAAAGTTGTGAAATTTATGAAATCGCCCTCAATGAGTTAGTTGGTAAATTGTAAATTTTATGTCTCATGTGTAAATGGGCCGAAAACTATGCTAGATCGTTAAATGGGCCGAAAACTCTGCTAGATCGTTAAATGGGCCGAAAACTCTGCTAGATCGTTAAATGGGCCAAAAATTATGCTAGATCGTTAAATGGGCCAAAAACTATGCTAGATCGTTAAATGGGCCGAAAACTATGCTAGATCGTTAAATGGGCCAAAGTTGCTAGATTGTTAAATGGGCTAAATGTTATTTTGTATTATGGGCCTTAATAAAAACTTGAAATATGGACTCACATGTAAATTAGGCCTTTTGCTAAATTATTATATGTATATAGTCTATTATGCATACATGTTGCATGGGTTGGGATTAATTATGAAGAGAAGAAAGGCTTGTTGCCAAAAATCTAGTTCGGAAGGCTTGTTGCCAAAAATCTAGTTCGGTGGCTCTGCCACAATTATTTAAATGGCTTATTGCCTCTAGTTCGGTGGCTCTGCCAAAATTATTTAAATGGCTTATTGCCTCTAGTTCGGTGACTTTGTCACAATCTAGTTCGATGGCTCGCCACAAATATAATAATGGCTTTATGCCTATGATTGGTATGTTGGCGGGGTGGGTTGACTTGATCCCCACGGTGTGATGGTTGGTACGGTGGTGTGTAGCGGATGGAAATTAGGTTTGGGTGGGAAATTTCATTTTGCATACATTACGCTTATTACATTGCTAAATCTTATGGACTCAAGCCCAAAATAATGACTTGATAATCGCCCGGTGGATATAGTAAGTGAGTTATACTTCGAGTTCGAGTAACTCACTCCCTTAAATTTTCCATCTCGGGTAATGGAAATTGACGTGGACTTGGGTGAGGATGACTTCGTGGAGGCCATAACGCAAACATGGGTTTTATAAACTTTGAACTTTAATTAAGTAGTTTCTTAAAATTTCTATTTTGATATGATGTAACAAGGCCTCTATTAATATTTTATGGATTTTATGTGTGGATGGATTTAAATTTTGTTTTAGATATTTAATATGGGCTTTTGTTAATCCTATAATGTTTCTTAAAATACTTTGGGTTTTCAAACATTTGAGATTCTTTATCTATTCTTATTTTCAAATCCTTTTAAACTCTTTAAAAACTACTTTGAGGTTTTTGATAATTAAATACTAAATGTTAAGATTTCAACTAATGTTTCTTAAATTCATCGTATTTAAATCATTTCTCTTGGTTTTATTAAACTTTATTTTCAAAAGGTTTTGTAGTACCGTTTCACCTAAATCATTAGAAAGATTAAAAGAATGTTCGATCTATGTGACAAACCAAATCTTGTCTTGACGCATAGACCTATTTTGGGGTGTTACAAAATCATATTACGAGCCTAGGGGCACAATCGTAATTATAAGAAAGTTTAGGGAAAAAATTTTAAATTTACCGTACTATGATTTTTGTATTAAAATGAGTAATCTGAGTGATAATTAAGTGAAATGTGACATTTTTGATCAAAGAAATTGAGATTTGGACTAAGTACGGGGAAATGTTAATCAAAATGACCGATTCGCATTGAGGTAAGTTCATATGGATAGTCTATAGTGAACGATTATTAAATTTGAATTGAGATGATGTATTATTTTATAAATGTATGTTATCTAATCATGACTGTATGCAAGTATGAGATTGGATTGAAGGATCAATAGTGAGAAATGTAGGGTCAAGTACATTCGTACTACGACTCATGATAAATTGACAGAAAAGACCATGGTTGGACCATGGTAGTGAGTGTGCCAGTGTAAGACGATGTTTGGGACATGGCATCGGCACCGATATGTGATCCCATGTAAGACCATATATGGGATATGGAATTGGCGTCCTATCAGGTGTTCGAGATATCCCAAACATCCTTAATATTACAAGTAGTTCAATGGGAAATTCAAGGAGTATGCTCAAGATAAGTAAGAGTAGGATATGTGAGTATTATGAATAGGCGCAGTATGTATACAAGACTCATAAATAATGTGCTCGGATTATGATGCATTATTGATAAGGATGAAAACGAGTGAGATGTGTCTATGATCACTTGGTTGTTATGAGCCAATTTATAATATGCTTTGGTGTAAGTGTGTATAAATGAAACTGAACACAAAGAATTAATGAATGAGTGGAATTGACATTAAAACAGTGTGGGTAGCAGCATTAGTATAACTTTGAAAAATCACCAAAAATAGTAAAAATTGAATTAAAGGCTAGGAGAGATATGAAATTAAATCTTAATGAGCCTATTGTTTTATAAAAGAAATAGAGTAAGAAAAAGAAGTGTGAATTATGAGATATTTGAATTTTAGTGAGATAGGGTCAGAATGAGTTTTGGAATCCCTTGTTCCAAATTTAGAAAATTAGTAAAAATTGTAAAAAAATAATTATGGATTATAATTCATATGCTTGGAATCCTTGATAAGTATATTTTAAAGTGAAATAAACGAGAACATCATACGACTTTTATATGAGGAGAAAATTTATTCGTAGTGAAGAAGTGTCAGAACTGTTGGACAGCAAAACAGGGAAATTTTAATGAAAAACTGTACTAATTGGCTCGACCAAAAATTCTAAAATTTTTATTGTGATAATTTATTTGAGTCTAGTTTCAGGAAAAATTAACGGTTCTTAATTTGGATCTCTGTAGCTCAAGAAATAAATAATTTAGTGAAAGTGACTCAAGTAGATAGATTAATGTGAACATGAGTAATAAGGTGTAAGCATGTGATATAATGATTATATCATCTTAAGAAATTATTGTGAGGATTTATCCATACAAGTTTATTAAATTATTATTATTTGCATATGAACTTACTAAGCATTTATGCTTACTTCCCCTCTCTTTTCCCTTGCCTTGTAGTATTGCCAAGTTAGCTCGGGGATCGGTGGACGTCGGAGATTCGCTCACACTATCCATTGGAACACTTATTATATATAGATACATTAATTTTTGGGTTATGGCATGTATAGTAGGAATGGTCGTTTTGTCATATAAGTCATATTTCTTATGGCCTAAAATGTTAGCCCTTATTTAATAAATGTTTATTTTTTATTAAGGCTATTTGGAGATGGCCAACATTGACGATTGTTACACGCCTATGATGTGGTTATTCATGTATGTAGTAATTGCATAATTGAGATGTCGTGGGTGCAATTTACAAATGATTTCATGAATGGCAATGTGTATGAGAACGTGTATGCAAAAATTGGATATTCAGATGTCCAATTATAGGATGATACATGTTGATGAAATGGATGCAAGGGAGTTTGTGTTTTAGAGGGGGAACTGGCTTGGAAAATAGCCAACTTCCAGGCCACAGGCAGAGACATGACCATGTATCTCAATAATGTGATAGACACGGTCTAAGGGTACAGGCATGTTGAGTTCGTGTGAGGGACACGGGCCAGGGACACGGGCGTGTGTCCGGCCATGTGTAATAAGTCGGTGTCGACCACGGGTGAAGAGAACGGGCATGTCTCAGGGGTACACGGGCATGTTCCTTGAGCAACATGGGCGTGTGGCGCCTGTATAGACAAAAATTTTCTAAGTGTTTAGAAGTTTTTGATTTGAAACCATCCGGAAGTATGTTTAAGGCCTCGTAGGCCCAGGATAAGTAGGTTATGAGTTTGAATAGAAAGTATTTAAGCTAAAACGAAATTTTATAGCCCGATGTGATATGTTTAGGCAGGTAGAATTAGGTAATGCTTCGTATTAGGTTCCGGCTTGAAACTAGGTAAGGGGTGTTACAGTTCAACTACCGATAATTGATGCACATCCTCATTGTTCCATCCTTTTTCTTAACAAATAGTACCGGTGCTCCCCATGGAGACACACTTGGACGGATGAACCCACGATCTAACAGTTCTTGAATTTGAGTCGTAAGCTCTGTAAGCTCTTTTGGTGCCATTTGGTAGGGCTCGATAAACACCGGAGCTATACCCAGAATGAGCTCAATCCCAAATTCTACTTCTCGGCTCAAAGGCAGACCCAGTAGTTCCTCAGGAAAAATGTCTGGGAAGTCTATTACGGTTATGATGTCCTTAACCAAAGAGTCCTCAGAGTCTGAAATACTGATGTAAGCCAAGAATGCCTCACACCCTTTCCTCACTAACTTTTCTTCCACCAACACAGAAATCACATTAGTCAGATAGTCTCTTTGTTCCCCAATCATGACTACCTCGTTGTCCTCCTCGGCATTCAAAACAACCCTTTTTGTCGTACAATCCAAACTTACCGGTGTTTAACCAACCAATCCATTCCCAGAATCAAATCAAACTCCCTAAATGAAAGCTCCATCAGATCAACCAGGAATACTGTCCCTTGAACCTCTAACAGGACGTCTCTAGACAATTTACTCACTCGGATAGATTGCCCCAACGGACCCACAATAGTTACCTCACTAGAAGTGCTCTCAACCATAATCCCCAAGGTTTCAGACACAGTACTGGCTACATAAGAGTGTGTAGAGCTTATGCCTATCAATGCCAAATAAGGTACATTATAATTTAAAAACGTGCCAGTAATGACATCCGGAGCGTCTCGATTGTCATGGCAATGGGAAACGTAAACCAGTGTGGGCTGCCTCGCCTCAGTCGGCCCAGTACCTCTGCCCAGTATTCTCTGTCCTCGGCCCATACCGTTACCACCCCTAACCTAACCTCGGCCCCTAGGTGGTTGCTGAACTACTCTCGATGACTACGCAGTACCAGTACTCGCAGCTTGTATCTGATCGATTCTCACGGACAGTCTCTGACACGATGCTTAGTAGATCCACATCTTAAACAAGCCCAGTAGTCCTCCAACATTCGCCTGGATGGCGTCTACCACAGTGCCCACAAAGTGCCACCCCAGTAGGTATAACAGGAGGCCCAACTCTTATTGGCCCATCAGATCGGCCCTTTTCTTAGGCCTAATCACAGAACTCGAGGGATTCGATTCCCTCTTATTCTTTCCTCTCTCTCAATTTTGGCGCCCAGTAATCTTAACTTCCTCGGTGATCTTTGCCTTCTCAACCAGTGTAGCAAACTCACGCTCCCTCTGTGAAGCTATCAGAACTCGCAAACTGTCCCTGAGTCCATCCTCAAAACGGACGCATCGCTCATACTCGGTCGCCACCATGCCCTACACATAACGGCTCAATCTCAGGAACTCGGCCTCATTCTCGGCCACTAAACTGTCCCCCTGGGTGAGATTAAGAAATCACGTCTCCTAGCATCAATGTAGCTAGCTCTCACATACTTACTCTAGAATGCAATCTTAAAATAGTCCCAAATCAATCGGTCGGGCTGAGTGCCCTCCTTAACCATCAACCACCACTAGTAAGCTTCATCGCGAAGTAGAGAAATAGCCCCCTTAAGCTTCTGCTCGGCAGTAAAATACTACTAGCATGCTTGAATCCAGGGATTCGAACACAGGACCTCTAGCAGACTAACACTCCACCTAACCACTAGACCGGTGGCCCATTCTAACATGTTCTTACAAATAAATACTTATAAGCCTAATAACCAAAGGTAAGGCTCTACTCCATAAAAACCCGAAATTTGCCCAAACAAGGCTTGAACTTGGGACTTCTCACACACACCCGGAACACATAACCACTGAAGCAGATACACAATTATGTTAATATTTCACCAAAACATTAACATAAATTTTGAGGCGTTACAATTATAAAACTTCAAGAACACACCAAATTCATCAATGGCATAATCCATAGCATTTGACAGTTTTACAAATTAATCCCTAGGTTAGCTAGATCAAGCTAATATGAGCTCAAAAACATAAAAATCACAAAAAATAACAAGATTTACCTACCCAATCGAAGAGACCTAGCTTGGTCTAAAATTTGTGACAGCCTAGTTTTCAGTGGCGTCGGAAATAGTGGTTTCAGAACCACAAATTCGACGAGTAAGTTCATATAATTAGTATTTAAATTATACGAGTCAATAATAATCTTATATTGAATTTTGATTTGATGAATTTTAACTAATTGAATTAATGGTTAGTATGACTAATTGTTTCGAAATCAAATGGTTTTGGAATATGAGGTAGCGGGACCTCGTTTCTATAAACCGAGCTCATGAATATTTTTATTAAATATTTACAGAGTCGTATTATAGGTGAATTGAAGTTTGGTCCGGTAATTTTGACGATTGGTTGCTTAATTAAGGTAAAAAGATTATATTGTAAAAGAGGTAAAAGTTAATCACTATAGATTTAATATAGTAAATGGACTAAAATGGTGATTAAACCATTGTCAAAATGTACCTGGTGGTGGCTATGATTAATCCACTAGCTTTTGGGCTATTTGCTCATTTAGTCCTAATTAATTTAGGGTTAAATTAAAGTAAAGTTTAACTAACTAATAATTTAAAATAATTGAAGGACCAATTATGAAAATAAACCCTCCTTACATGGTAATTAAACCATATATGTATATTATGGACATACATGGACATGATTTGATAATTTTATAAGTTGTAATAATAAGGGTAATTTAGTAAATAGTTAAAATTTAAGTTAAAATTAAAGAAATTAAATGATGATATGAACATTTTCTTTTCTTCTTCGTGGAAGAAAAGTTAAATAGCCATTTTAGGTTTGCGAAAGCTTTGGTTAAGCTTTAATCTCCTTTTGGTAAGTGAAAATTCGCCTGTTTTTAGTAATTTTTATGTTTTTGAGCTCGTATTAGCTTAATCTAGCAAATCTGAGGACCAATTTATAAAAATTTCAAATGTTATAACCTTTTCCATTAAATATTTGAGTTGTTTCTTGAATTTTTGTGGAAGATTATTAAGCTTTGGTGTTAGATTGGATTATTTTGTAAAGTAATTTTTGATAATTTTAACGTTAAATGACTAAATTGTTAAAGGTAATTAATTGCAAGGAGTTTTTGTGAAGTAACAGCAAATAGAAGATGTAGAGAGGCCCTAAGAGATTCAGTCAAGGTGATTTTAGAATAAAAATGGTTAATTTGTATGTTTAGGGCCTAGGGACTAAATTGAACAAAAGTGAAATATTGAGGGTAAATTTGTAAAATTTCAAAAAGGACTTAACTGCATTAAATGATTTAATTTTTCTACTGACATAGTTAGTTGAATGAAATTATTATTCTAAATTAAGAATGTGTTGAAAGCCGCAGAAAAGAGAAAATAGTGGAATAGTCCTGTACCTTCGTTGTCACTGCAGATTAGTCCTATAAGTTCACTTGGTTTAAATCTAATACTTTTAATTGCATTTTTTGATGAATTAATTTGTTGTGACTTGGATATTACTTTTATGTATGCATATGAGATTTGGATGACAAATCATTATAGCATTGAATATCATTAAAATCTCTTGAGCTGATGAACGTAAGATAGAGTACGATTGGTATGCTAATAGGTTATTTTGCTTGCAGTATAGGATTGATATGAGATGTGATGATGACTCTGTATATCTTCTGTTTATTGAATATACCGAAGTCCTGCATTTGTTACGTACTATCATGTTATATTTCAATGTTTTCTGGCGTTTTACTAGGGGCAGACGTTAGCCTATGAGCTAGGCACTCGGTGCTAAGGCATGTTATCAGTTGGATTAGATCATATGAGTGTTTAGCCTATTCTCGGGTGGTTAACTGTGTACTCGTATCCGTGTATCATTCATCAGGCATTAATTATTAATTCATTTTAATGTTTGAGTATTTCTTACCTGTTGTGAACTATGATTAACAGGAATATTGTTATTAGTCTTATGACTGGAAGTTTATTCATTAATCTATAATTTGAATTAATTTTTTTAAATTTGGTAAGTTATATCATTTCATCGACGAACTTACTAAGCTTTACATAAGTTTACTTGTGTTCTTGTTTTCTTTGTAGACAACGTTTTGTGGAACCGAGAGATTGGGTCAACTCGAAAAATCACACTATTCGAAAACTCTTTTGGTAGACTTCATAAACATCTTAGCTTATATGGCATGTAATAGGAGTTTAAGTTGTGTGTAATGATGATTTAATGGCTTGTTTGTGTAGATAGCTTGCTTATACATGGTTGTAGTTTAAACTTTGATGCATGCTTTGATGGTGCCTATCTAAGTTCAAGCAATGGTTATATGTATCAAATGGTAAGTGTTAACTTATGTGTGCTAAAAGTAGTCAAATGTAATGGTATGGAAGTAACTAAATAATAATTTGTTGATTGCTTGAGTTGAAATATGTTGGACTTGCTTTGAGTGCTAATGATGTGGTAATTAACTTGTGGTGTCAATACGGACACATTGGTTAGATATTAAGTGTTTGAATGTGTGTTATTAATGTCTTTTATAACAAGTGAGTTTGATGCGAATTGAATATTGATAAAGTGATATTTTACAATTTCTAAGAAAAGTATTGATACTATGCATTTGGTATCGATACTTGACCAAAATAAACAATTTTAAAAAAATAAACAGAATGCCAAAACGGTATCGATTTTTACTTAAGTATCGATATTGTTTCATAAATATTGATACGATTAAATAATTATCGATATCCATTGTTTACAACAAAACAAAATTGAACTTTGGTATCGATTTCCAGATATGCATCGATTGGGTATTGATACCTACTATAGTTTTGGAAAATTTATAGTTTTCTCCCTGAATTCTTTAAGTTTTTTAATTGGTCCCTGGTTGTTTCTAAAATAATTTTTAGAGCCTCGTAGGCTTGATTTAAGGTCTATAGATGCATAATTTATCGTGAACTTAATTATTTAGGAATCTATGTTAGTTTTTTTTTTTTTGTAAATCATAATGCTATCTATAATGAAATGTTCTAAGTTGTGCGGTCATACACTGTAACCTTAATTTAGCGACGGGTACGGGTTATGGGTGTTACAAAATTCCTCTCCTCTTCAATGTTTTATCTGTTTGGAAGGGTTGAAAGAAAAAAAAATGATAGTGAATTTCCATTATGTTTTTTTTAAATTACACTTATTTACCTAATTATAGTTTTACCCTTCCAATTTACATCTAACATTCACAATTTCAAGCCCATTACCGTCCATTATAGTTAGTGATGGTTTAATTACCATTAAAGTCCTTTAATTTACCTTTCTATAGCTATTTGACAACCTTAACTAATAACAATCAACTTTCTTAACTTTTATGATTTAGCCCTTTTTACTTAATTAACTTTCTAAACTATAAAATTTCTTAACCAAATTTTAATATAACACTAATGACCTCGTAAATATTAAATAATTAATATTTACAGACTAACATGTTGGAGTTGTGGTACCGAAACCACTGAAAATAGGTTGTTACAAAAGCACTTCTGCTAGATAGGAAAAACTCAAGCCTATTAGAGACCATCCCACTATAATGAAGCTCCTTATGTTGCTTATCATTTGCACATCTACTATTAGGAGTTGGCTCGAAACTATTATTGTAAGGTTTCTTGTATTTCCCAAAAGCTTCTCGTGTACTTCTTTACTTTGAGGTTTAAAGTCATTCATGTAACTCTCTTCAAGGAATGTAGCATGAGTCAATACTATCCCATTCTCTATGAGGTAACCTAAGAACTCATCCAATAAGTATTCCTTACCTTGATCAGACTGAAGAGTTTTTATGGGCAAACCTAGTTGTTTTTCCACTAGCGCACGAAACTCATTGAATTTATCAACGATTCCACTTTTCTAGTGCATTATGTACACATACCCATATTTAGAATAATCATCTATAAAAGTTGTGTAATAATCGTACCCACCTCATGCACTAACGTTCATTAGGCCACGTACAATAATATGCACAAGTTCTGAGGGTTGACGACCCTCATCTATTTTGCATTGAAAGATCGCTTAGTCAATGTAACACCCCAAACCCGGCCAAGAAGTTATGACCGGATCTAGCATGTCACATAGAAGGGTTGTTTGAAAACTTGCGCGTTCGTTAAAAAGTTCACATTCTTTTTGAAACTTCGAGCTTTGTTGTTTGTGAAAAACCATATTCGTTTTTAGGGTTTTCTTGTAAAAGCGTTGTTATCATTATCGTCTCTGAAACTTTGTTTATAGTAGAAATCAGGTTCAGTGAATTGCCAAGATGTGATATTTTGCAAACAGTTATTGTCATTTTAAGAAAACTCAATATTCAAACATCTAACGAATTAAAAGCAACCGAATTGAAATTTTAGAAGGAAAATTTAAAAAAAAAACCAATGGCCTTATTACATAAAATTAAACCCAAATCGAAATAGAAATCAAAATAAGGTAAAATGGAAATTTACTAAGGTTACGATGTATGGCCACCACAGAGTCCTCCTCAGCTCCAAATCCTCAATGCTGGGGATCACCTGCAAGATTAAAGTAGAGGGTGAGTTATGAGAACTCAGTGTATAATTCCCTAAATGGTCATCAACTAGGCGTGAGCCCATACAAAAGTAAACTAGGCCGAAGCCCGTATAGAAGCAGACTGGGCCGATGCCCTATTCCGCACAATCTAGGCTTTAGCCCTATAAACATGATAAAGAAGATAATGCATGCAGCCCAACCTAGTAATCCATCCGCTACACACCACCCGTACTAGCGCAACATACCTATGGGGATTTCTAAATCAACCCATCCATGCGCTACACACCTTGATGGCAGTCAAGCTGCTCATCACAGAATTTGTGGTGAAGCCATTAGATATCAGAATATACGTGGCATAGCCACCGGACAGATTGTGGCAAAGCCACCAGAATATGTGGTAGAGCCACCAGAATATACTTCCTCCGATCATCAATATCCCAATCCCATACATGATGTCGTGACATAAATAATTTGTGTATGCAGTATGTCATAATCATAATCAATCATATAAATATTTCACACATATCACTTAAACTACCACTAGGGGTATAACGTTCATTTACCCTCCAGGGGTATTTCGATAATTTACCTTTCCAAGGGTATTTTAGTAATTTTACACTCAACGGCCTCTCTAAAGGCCTCATCGTCATTTATAGCGACACAAGACCCTTTTGGTCTCTCTAGCTAATTGGGCCTAACATCCATTTTAGGTTCAAAGTGCCCACACTCGTGTGGCCTATTTCGCATGATTTCGATTTCAGATTTCCAGTTTTTGCAATTGCACTTACCCTTTGACAGTTTTCTAACAATTTCGCCCATGTGGGCTGAATAGCCAATTGGGCCCGGTAAGCCTATTCGGCTCGATTAGGCCCATTACAGCCTCAGTTTCGCGAGAGTGCTCGTGACACTCTCTGTGACTTACCGTCATTACTCATATTCTGATTTACCACTACGAGCACTTGCACGCTTGTGTGGCACAGATGCCAATTTTTAGCTTTTCGACTTTTGGCTGATTCGTAAAATGTCACATGCAATCATTCAAGAGGTGTGAGATTACACACCTGTTACGAGTGTAGATTGAACCCTCGGGATCATGTACCTATAAATCCATATACTTTAACCATTAGCCTTAATCATAGTAATACATATCCCTTCGGTTGAAAACGACAACCTAATCCACACTACTTACCAAGAATGACGGCAACTCCTTGCTACACTTGAATGTTCGGTTTACTCCCTTTGATTACGAAATCGAGTCCCTAATGAAGAGCACGAGTTGCCGATGTTGTTTCAAGAATAAGAAAGAAATGGCCTTTTGGTCTGAATGAACCTAAAATGGAGAACGACCATCCACTCCCCCTCTATTCGACCATAACACTTAGCAACGTGCTACAGATTCGACAATTGCTCAAGCAAGGGTTTCGGCTTTCACAAAGGAACAATCAAGATTCGGGGTGGAGAGGAGTATTCAGATTCAGCCTTGATCACAGAAGAGGTAGAGTGAAAGGTTCGGCTTACATGAAAGACAAGAGGGAGCAGAAAAGAACCATAAAAAAATAAAAGAGAAAAGAACCATTACCTTAATCACGGAAGAGCCGAATGGAAAGAAAAGATTCGGCACCTAAAAAGAAAACACCAAGCTTCAAACTCCTCAATCTCCTCTCCACCTTCCATTCAAACTTGATTGACCAAGTCTCCATCCACTTTGTTGAGTTCCACTCCAACACAACCTCCTATCTTCTCCTGAGCAAAATAAAAGCCTTCCATTTCCCAACAGTAGGATTCGAACCCTTCTTCTCCTACTCTGGCAATGACACCATAGCCACCACACCACACACTCCACTTGTGTCTCCTAAGCACACCCATTTTACTTAAATCCTACCTCAAGTTGCCCTCACCCCTAAAAAGCCAAAAATAAAATTCTTCCTATGGCCTAACTTGAACCTGGGACTTCATAGAAACCTCGTAACCTTCCAAAATCATCTTCCTAATATCACCAACTTGAAATAATGTCATTCTCACATTCTCAAAAATTCTAAAATGCTCCTACGCTCAGGCCCACTAAGCCCAATTCTCATAGGCCCAATTTTGGACCGTTACAAATCTACCCCCTTAAAGAAATTTCATCCTCGAAATTTCCAACTATCTAACTGTGGTTTGACACATACTTGTTTACCACGCTACCGCTGCGCACTCTGATTCCATTAACACTAATACACTTCTAACCTAAACTAGAACCCTCTTCACCCAACTAGATATCCAACCAAAGAAGCAAACATGTATTCATCACACATACATAAAATTTTTCTACATACAAAAATCACATACAACCAAAATATGCCCGACTTAATGGTGATAAAACAATCCCGAGCCTTATGCTCCTTAGACCCGCATCTCAATCATGCTCCTGACCTCCTCCAGCATTCACCCGGATGACGCCTTCTACAATATTCGCAAGCCGAAAAGTTCAGACGTGCCTTAACATGCTTCACATAACGAGACTGCGATCTTAGAGAACTGCGATCTCTTTTCCTCTTACAGTCCACGCACCCCACTCGAAGTGTTCTAACAATTTCCTTAACCTCCTCCAATACCTCCCTAACTACCTGAGTCAGCATTTCAGCTCTGGCTTGGTCATGAGACCCCATCTCAATCACTAGCAATGACGGCGCCTCCCTTCCGGGCATTAGCCCCGATACCGAGGATCCAGCCCTAACACCTCGGCCTCTACCACGGCCGCGTGTACCACTTCCACGTCCCCTTTGTACTCATACTGTAAAATCGTATTGATCTGATTAAGAGTTTTATGAATCAGCCTATAATTCCAATGTTTATTAACAAGTGTTTTATGGAAGACAGATTTAAGAGTTGTTCTCGCAGATCAAATTTCCCTATTGTTTCAGTGTCTATAATCTTAGCTCCTATAGCTAAATGTTTCAATATACTATCACTATTTCTAGTAATTTTCTCCCTACAGTCATCTCTATAAGGTAAGAAACTTACGGATTTGGTGCCAGAAACTCGGGTGCCATACATCCCATAAAGATATTATTTTTTTAAACCAAATTTCAAACAAACTTTGAAAAATATTTTCGAACCCATTCTACAGCTGAGTTTTGCAACCGGCTTTGATACCACAAAATGTAACACCGAACCTGGCCTATACGTTATGACCAGATCTAGCATGTCACATAGAAGGGTTGTTTGAAAACTTGCACGTTCATTAAAAAGTTCGCATTCTTTTTGAAACTTCGAGCTTTGTTGTTTGTGAAAAACCATATTCGTTTTTAGGGTTTTCTTGTAAAAACGTTGTTATCATTATCATCTCCGAAACTTTATTTATAGTATAAATCAAGTTTAGTGAATTGCCAAAATGTGATATTTTGCAAATAGTTCTTGTCATTTTAAGAAAATTCAATTTTCAAACATCTAACGAATTAAAAGCGACTAAATTGAAATTTTAGAAGGAAAATTTAAAAAAACCAATGGCCTTATTACATAAAATTAAACTCAAATCGAAATAGAAATCAAAATAAGGTAAAACGAAAATTTACTAAGGTTACGATGTATGACCACCATAGAGTCCTCCTCAGCTCCAAATCCTCAATGCTGGGGATCACCTGCAAGATTAAAGCAGAGGGTGAGTTACGAGAACTCAGTGTATAATCCCCTAAATGGTCATCAACTAGGCGTGAGCCCATAAAGAAGCAAACTAGGCTGAAGCCCATATAGAAGCAGACTGGGCCGATGCCCTATTCCGTACAATCTAGGCCTTAGCCCTATTAACATGATAAAGCAGATAATGCATGCAGCCCAACCTAGTAATCCATCCGCTACACACCAACCGTACCAGCCCAACACACCTGTGGGGATTTCTAAATCGACCCATCCATTCGCTACACACCTCAATGGTAGTCAAGCTGCTCATCATAGAATTTGTGACGAAGCCCACAGATATCAGAATATACGTAGCATAGCCACTAGACAGATTGTGGCAAAGCCACCAGAATATGTGGCAGAGCCACCAGAATATACTTCCTCCGATCATCAATATCCTAATCCCATGCATGATGTCGTGACATAAATAATTCGTGTATGCAGTATGTCATAATCATAATCAATCATATAAATATTTCACACATATCACTTAAACTACCACTAGGGGTATAACAATCATTTACCCTTTAGGGGTATTTTGGTAATTTACCCTTTCAAGGGTATTTCAGTAATTTTACACTCAACGGCCTTTCCAAAGGCCTACTATTGACTCGAGCGACACAAGACCCTTTTTGGGTCTCTACGGAACTGTTGGGCCTAACATCCATTTTAGGCCCAAACGGGCCTACACACTCATGTGGCCCATTTCGCATGATTTCGATCTCAGATTTCCAGTTTTCGCAGTCGCACTTACCCTTTGACAGTTTTCCAACAATTTCACCCATGTGGGTCAAATAGCCCATTGGGCCTATTAAGCTCGTTTGACTCCGTTAGGCCCATTACAGCCTCAGTTTCGCGAGAGTGCTCGTGACACTCTCTGCGACTTACCGTTATTACTCATATTCGATTTACCACTATGAGCACTCGCACGCTCGTATGGCACAGATGTCAATTTTTGGCTTTTCAGCTTTTAGCCGATTCGCAAATCGTCGCATGCAATCATTCAAGGGGTTTGAGATTACACTCCTGTTACGAGCGTAGATTGAACCCTCGGGATCACGCACCTATAAATCCACATACTTTAACCATTAGCCTTAATCATAGTAAGACATATCCCTTCGGTTGAAAATGACAACCTAATCCACACTACTTACCAAGAATAATGGCAACTCCTTGCTACACTTGAATGTTTGGTTTACTCCCTTTGATTACGAAATCGAGTCCCTAATGAAGAGCACGAGTTAGCGATGTTGTTTCAAGAATAAGAAAGAAATGGCCTTTCAGCCTGAATGAACCTAAAATGGAGAACAACCATCCACTCTCCCCTATTAGGCCATAACACTTATCAACGTGCTACAGATTGGGCAATTACTTAAGCAAGGGTTTCGGCTTTCATAAAGGAACAACCAAGATTCGGGGTGGAGAGGAGTATTCAGATTCGGCCTTGATGAAAGAAGAGGTAGAGTGAGAGGTTTGGCTTACATGAAAGACAAGAGGGGGCAGAAAAGAAGCATAAAGAAATAAAAGAGAAAAGAACCATTACCTTAATCACGGAAGAGTCGAATGGAAAGAAGAGATTTGGCACCTAAAAAGAAAACACCAAGCTTCAATCTACCAAGCGAACGGCTAACGGAATCAAGGTAGAGGTAGGGTGGCTATCGATTTAAGAAGAGAGAAAAAGTGGATAAAATGAGAGAATAGATGAGTAGGAGGGGGTCAGCTATAGTGAAGAGAAACAAATAATAGGAGATGGAAAAGAAAGATTCAGCCAAGAGGTGTTTAGGTACCAATGGAAGGGATGAGGCTATTCGGCTTAAAGAGAAGAGAAGAAAAGTTGAAGAAAACATAGAAATGAAATGCCAAATGAAGAGAACTCGATTCAGATAAGAGGTAAGAGGAGATTTGGCTATAGCATAGAAAAGAGGAACAAATTCAAATGGGAGAAGGGATGGAATTCGGCTTAAGGAGAGAAGAATAGAAAGAAATGGAGAAGGGGAAAATAGAGAAAATGGTTTTTGACAAGTAGGTACATGCATAGGTGACTCGAAATTCTTAAGGAGGACAGTACTAAAAAATGCACGAATGCAACCTAAAACACTACAGAATTCTGCACCCTTTCTCTCCATCTAAAAATCGAATGAGCACCCAAAGTAACAAGCATTTTCTTTGACCGAAACTCCCCCATGCACTTCCCAAATTCGGCCACTACCTCCTCTCCCTCCATTCCCACGATCCTCTCCTCCATTTGCTCCACGAAACACTCTCCACCTCCCATTCAATTGCCCTCAACAACCTTGACCAATTAAAACTCCTCAATCTTCTCTCCACCTTCCATTCAAACTTGATTGACCAAGCCTCCATCCACTTTGTAGAGTTCCACTCCAACACAACTTCCAATCTTCTCCTAAGCAAAATAAAAGCCTTCCATTTGCCAATAGTAGGATTCGAACCCTTCTTCTCCTACTCTGCCAATGACGCCACAGCCACCACACCACACACTCCACTTGTGTCTCCTAAGCACACCCAATTTTACTTAAGTCCTACCTCTAGTTGCCCTCATCCCTAAAGAGCCAAAAATCAAAATCTTCTTATGGCCTAACTTGAACCCGGGACTTCATAGAAACCTTTCCAAAATCATCTTCCTAACAGGTCCAACTTGAAATAATGTCGTTCTCACATTCCTAAAAATTATGCTCCTATACTCGGGCCCACTAAGCCCAATTCTCCTTGGCCCAATTTTGGGGCGTTACAGTCATCTTACCTTCCAAGTAAGATTCACATTATGGAAAATCAACTTCCTTAAAAAAATTTAAGGTGTCATCTTTCACAAGTCTAGTGATTCTTTATTGGTTAATATGACCAAGTCTCAAATGCCAAAGGTACGAGTCATTAGAGTAAGAAGTCTTAAGCCTTTTATTCATTAATTCAATTTCGAGTAATACGTACATCTTTAGTTTGATAAAATAGAGATTATTTGACATTCATCTATTATAGATAAGAGTATGATTTTAATAATTTACAATATTATTAGTAAAAATCACGATCAAGCCATCTTTAAACAAACATGCAACAGAAATTAAGTTTCTCTTGAAACTAGGTACATAGTAAACGTCTTTCAAAATAATCTTCCTAAAATTATCAAAAAAAAAATGTTCATCTCTTACTACTTCAGTTGTCACACTTATCTCATCTTTAGTTTGTAACGATAAATTCTTATTTTTAAGATCTTTCGTTTCTTTTAACCTTTATAAAGAAACACATACATGATTAATGGCTTCAGAATCAATGATCCAATGGTCTATTGAATGTTTCACTAATCAAATTTCTATAATAAATAGTTTTATACATTTACCCTTAATGACTAGATAATTCTTCCACTATTTGCAATTGGCTTTGAAGTACCCCTTTTTATTGAAGAAGGAACACTTAAACTTATATAAGTTTTTAGGCTTCTTAATTTTTTATTTTCCCACTTTTTATGCTCCAAACGACTTAACCTTATAAATAATTAATAAATTTAGACCAAAATAAGTTATATTTGCTCAAAATAATAAAATATTATGTTTAAATAAAATTTATGAATTTAATAATTTAAAATTATAAAGATAATAACTTGAAAATATTTTTTTATTTTTATTAAATTTGTATAATTTTTTTTGAAAATTATTATAGAAGAAAAGAAAAACATTTATAATAAATTTCCCACAGGAAGCGGGGCAATTATACTAGTTGAAATTCAAAATGAGGATCCTTGGGGGACATTTGAGAAAATATTTTTTCAAAGTGAGTATCTGGAATTGCGACTTTAAAAATAAAAAGCTCATAAAAAAGGTCGGTGGTTGTGATTTTCAGCCTTACTTTAGATAACTAATTACTAATTAAATTGTTGGCGGGCAGTGGCTGCGATTTTCAACCTTTACTTTATATCACTAATTATTAATTTATTTTGAAGTCAGTGATGTTTTACCTTTAAACAAGACAAGACACTCGCGTAATGAAATTTAAACCAAAACTTTCACAATAAAGACAAAGAAATGGACGAAAAGAACGACAGAAAGTTTCAATCATACAACTCAGTAAATTATTATAAAATCATTTCAACTTTCAGTTTGAAAGAATATTGAATAGAATTGATGTATTATTTTTGAAAATGAATCTTGTCTTCTTCAAGGTCTTAATACAGATATATATATAGGCAACAATACCTAACAAATGCATTGCTAGCTTATAACAGAATGCTAATGTACTAACAGATTGTTAGCTACCTATTGATCATGCAAAGCACGTGTGACTTATACTATAACATTCACCTAGCTTCTTTTAGAGGTACAATTTGAAGAACATGACGAAAACGAGTAAATAGGGATACAAATAATGGCTTAGTAAGAATATTCGCAACCTGGTCACTTGTCGGAACTTCACCAACAAACAATTCTCCATTAGCCAACTTTTCATGAACAAAAAACAAATCAAGTTCAACATGCTTAAACTTGGAGTGCAGAACTGGATTAGCGGCAATAGCAACAGCACTAGTATTATCACACCATACAGTATGAACATCAGCAGAGGTGAGTTTGAGTTCATACAAAAGAGATACAAGCCATGCAATATCACTAGTGGCTCTAGCCAAACTCGATATTCAGCTTCAGCTATGGATCGAGAAACAACTTGTTGTTTCTTTAAACACCACGAGATGGGGGCATTCCCAAAATATACACAATATCTTGTTGTGGAGCGACGATCATCAAAATCAAGAACCTAGTTTGCATCCACATATCCGACCAAAGAAAGTCTAGTAGATCGACAAAAAACTAGACCATGAGACATTGTGCCACGGAGATATCTCAGAATACGTTTAAGAGCTGTCATATGTACTGTAATGGGAGCATGCATGAACTGACAGACCTGATTTACCGCATACAAAATATCCAATTGAGTTAAGAAAATATATTGAAGAGCTCCGGCTAAACTCCGATGTGGGATCAACAAGTCGTTCACCTCCATCTTTAGACATCATAGGCGAACTAACCATTAGTGTATGAACATGTTTCGCATTATCCATAGAACAGCGAGTAAGAAGTTCCTTAATGTATTTCTGCTGACACAAATGAAGATTACCAGAAGCAGATTTGCTCACTTCAACCCCCAGAAAATAATGAAGCTCACCCAAATCTTTAAGAGCAAATTTGTCGTTAAGTTGCTGAATAAAACTATCAATTTCAGCAGACGAATCTCCAGTGACTATAATGTCATCCACATAAACAAGAACATACAATATAAGCTTGTTAAGAATCTTAACAAATAATGAAGCATCAGACTTAGAAACAGTAAACCCATTACCAACAACATATTTCCTCAATTTGTCAAACTAGGCATGAGGTGCTTGTCGTAAACCATAGAAGGCTTTAGTCAGACGACACACTAGCTGTTCACCATGCGAACCATATCGAACAAAACCCGGGGGTTGCTGCATGAAAACTTCATCAGTTAAATCTCCGTTCAAAAATGCATTATTTACATCAACTTGCCTGAGTTGTCACCCACGAGACACAAAGAATGTAAATAATAACACGTATAGTTCTTTGGTTTGACCCTCGGATCGAATGTTTCTGTGAAATCACATCCCGGCACTTGGGAGCATCCTTTGGCAACTAACCAAGCCTTCCGCCGATCAATGGATCTATTAGGATTCTTTTTTACTTTAAACAACCATTTGCAACCAATTGCTTTGTGACCAGATGGAAGAGGGACAAGAGCCTAGGTGGAGTTGGCTAACAAGGCATCAAACTCAGCTTGAACTACCTGTCGCCATTCAGGATGAGCAAGAGCCTCTTCAATCGAGTTAGGCTCAAATTCAGCTGTATCAACAGATAACACTTTTGGTTTAAATAGTCCCGCTTTAGCCCAAATAACCATGGAATGAGTGTTAACAGGCTCACTTTCTCTCATAGTAGGAACAACTTCAATAGTCGGAACTCTTCCGGAGAGCCATCTATTGAAGAGCTTAAAGCAGTTCGCAAGACATTGGTGTTTTCAGAAGATTTGAAGGTAGATGATGAAGCACTAGTCACGCTGAGATTTTGATGAGCATTTATAGAGTCAACAGATGGATTTCCATGATTTCCAGAACATGCTGCACTACTTTAAGGAATCAGCAGTCTGACAATGGGAACATATGTAGGAAGACTCACTGGTTGAGACTGTTTACCATGAAAAGAACCAAGAGACGACAACAAAAAATTTTGTTCATCGAAAATCACATGATGAGAAATAATGACCTTCCCATCTGGTAGTAAACAGAAATAACCTTTATGCTGGGAGCTGTACCCAAGAAACATAGAAGGTTGAGAGCGATAGTCAAGCTTGTGTCGAACAAATGGTTGTAAGCAGGGAAAGCAACAGCACCCAAAAACTCAAAGATGCTCATACTCTGGTGGATGACCATGCAAACATTGATACGGAGATTGATCACCTAATATCGAAGTGGGTAGTCGATTAATGAGATGCACAGCACTGCGAAAGGCATAACCCCAGTAGTTCATAGGTACACTAGCCTGAGCTAACAATGTAAGACCAGTTTCCACAATATGACGGTGTTTACGTTCAGCTACCCCATTTTGTTTAGACTTATAAGGACAAGATAATCAGTGAAGAATACCATGATTGGCTAGAACAGATGCAAAAATCTGAAACTCATCACCCTAATCGCTTTGAAATTTCTTAATACATTTCCCAAACTGAGTCTGACCTATCTGTCGAAACTGTATAAAACACTCAAGAGCTTGAGATTTATGTTTAATCAAATAAATCCATGTGAAATGACTACACATATCAATGAATGATACATAGTAAAGATTTCCTTCAGATGAAACAGAAGCTGGTCCATAGAGATCAGAAATTACAAGTTCAAAAAATCATCATACTTTGTGAGGGATTATGAGAACGGTAGTTTGTGTGATTTCCCTTGCTGACATGCTACACATACTTCATCAAAATAATTTTTATTGAATGTAATGTGACATTTACTAAGAACATTTTTCACTATAGTAGAAGAAGGATGGCCTAGTCTCCTGTGCCACAACGTAAACACATTATTACTTAAGGTAGTGTCTCAAACGGAGGCATTATGCACCACTGGGAAATTATCCGTCAAGTTGGCCAAAAAATAATAAAGCCCATCACAAACTCAGCCCCGCAACAATATTTCCTGAGTTTGGATATCCTTAACCACACAATAGGAAGGTGAAATTCAAAAAAGACTTTGTTATCTGCAACAAATTTAGACACAGAAAGCAAATTATTGCAAATGCTAGGCATAGACAAAACATTTGATAAGTGTAAGACTTTATTCTTTGTAGCAAACATCGAATTCCCAATAGAAGTGATTTTAGTAGAGGCAGCATTACCCATTTTAAGTAAAGAGTTACCTGTATACGGGTTGGAGAAATTAAGAGTAGACGTATTTTGACACAAGTGGTGAGTGGCACCCGAATCTGGGCACCAAGTCGCACTTCCTACTGCAACGGAACATACGAATTATTATTGTTGAAATTTGAATCATAAGCTGTGGCATCAGAATAGTCAGATGCATGTAAGCCAGAAACCTTCAGAGGTAACCCAACAAATTGAGAGGAGTCGTATGGAGAGGAATCAACAGAAAAAACTCGAGCTCTCGATTTTGTGCGTCATGGAATCACAGTATCACTAATTTCCCTAGATGGATGAATAGTAGCACAATAGGCATTAGGTGTAGAATAATTTTGTTCATCTGAAGTCCATTTGTGAATCGGTCCACGAGGCACAGGATTATTTTCAATTTCATGCGGTCCATGAGGGCTTGCTAAAACAGGACTATGCAGCCCAGATTGCCCATTAAATTGATCACTAGAGACCCCACCATATTCACGTTGTGCATCATTAGAGACCCACCATATTCACGCCTTGCATGTTGAAAAGGTGAGAATCCATTTGAAAATGGTCTTGCACCAATCGGCCCACGTGTAGGGAAGGTAGGCCCACATGTAGCTAAATAATCCACAACCAGCCAAGTATCTTGATAACCGAACCCCTCTCTTGAATTAAAAACATTCGGTTGACCAAAGGTGCCCAAATTTTAACCATTCCAATTTGCATCTTGAAAATTCTCTCTTCAGTATTCGCACCAACACCAGGCCAAATATTTCGATCGTCTCAAGACTGATCATCACGACGGTACCGGTAGAAGCATCGTTGTGCAAAATGGCCATAGCGACTACAGATTTAACATTGTACACGAGGGTGAAAACTTCGGCCCCGTCCACGAGAGAAAAAGCGATTGCCACGAGAGTAGTCGGCCACCTCTCGTGTCGACGAACCATCCACAAAATTCACATCAGTCAAGGTTTCCTTAGCAGATCTGAGTTGACAGGCTTCACACTCAAGAAGCGCATCAACGAGTCGGTGAAAAGGTAATGGCATCATCGACAGAGATGCATAGGAAGTAACTGCGTCAAACTCCGAGGGAAGGCTCAAAAGCAAGACTACCGTCTTCTCATCCTCTAAAATTGGGGAACCAGATGCAGCAAGAAGAGCACAAAGATTTGTTATTTTTTCAACATAATCACGAACAAATAAGGTACCTTTTTGAAGAAAGTGGAGAGCATGCCGAAGTTGCAACTGCTTCATGCCAGTGTCGATCATAAAAAGACCGTTAGCCAGAGACCACACATCACTGGCAGTGTGAACATCCGTGAACGAAGACAACACGGAGGCACTAATGGTCGACAGTAGCCAAGAGGTTAGTAGATTATCTTGTTGTGTAAAGATTATAGCCGAAGGATTAACGAGAAGAGTTCCATCTAGATCTTGGATAAATCTCGTCGGAGCAGAGAAAGAATCGTCAAGAAATCCAAATAAACCATAGCCAGTGAGTATAAGGCATACCTGCTGTCGCCATTGAAGAAATGTATCACTAGAAAGCTTAACCACGTCGTGGCGAGGAAACGTGGTTATGAGATGCTTGCTGGAAAAGACAGATCTGCTTGGATTACCACCGTCAGAGTCTGGAGAAAGTGGAGGAGCCATACCAGGTCAGAACCTTGCGACTGATACCATGAAAGAATATTGAATAGAATTGATGTATTATTTCTAAAAATGAATCTTGCCTTCTTCAAGGTCTTAATACAGATATATATAGGCAACAATACCTAACAAATGCATTGCTAGCTTATAACAGAATGCTAACATACTAACAGATTGTTAGCTACCTATTGATCATGCAAAGCACGTGTGACTTATACTATAACACAGTTTCTTCATTATTTATTTAAATAGGATTTCCTTGTTCATTTCATAGACTACTGCTCTCCCTCTAGAGAGATTGGGAAAAAAATATCTCTTCGTGGAGATGGAAAATCAATTCAGGCTACAAATCTCTTGCATGTTTCAATCCTCGTTTCGCTCCTGCCGGACCCGGAACATCTCCGACGTTGCTGAAAAAGTTATTTTCTCACTTGAAAACCAAAACAAGTTCCGGTGCATGGAGCCATCGTCGACGTCGCCTCCTAAGGCTCGACCCTTACCTTCCATTTGCAAACCCAGATACCCTGAATCTCATCAACCAACCCAAGGCACAAGGCATAAAGTGTCTGCTTGTTATCCTCCTTTTCTTCTCTCTGCCATTGATTTTGATGGCCGTAAGTGCCCTCCCAATTCCCCTATATCGCCTTTAAACCTCTTCTCAAACTGTGAAGACTTCGGTTTCTATGAGAAAAAGAAGAGCTTAGCCAGAAAGAAGAAGAATAACAAAAGGGTTCACGTTAAATGCAAGAATATGTAGTCCAATTCCACATTTTTTAACTCATCTTCTCATGAAAGTGTTACTTACAACAACAATTATGGTGGATGTAGGTGGTGGTTTAGCAGTGAAGATGAAACCGAAACTCTTTTCTCTTCAAGAACTCTATCCTCGGATTTAACGGAATTACTCTGGCAACATTCTAATTACCGGAGAAAGTACAACACTCGTCGGATAAGAGCTAAGAGCTGTAGCTGTAACATTGGGGTTTTACTTTTGGAAGGAAGGAATAAAGTAAAAGACAGCTTTACAGTGGTGAAAAGTTCCAATGATCCCTACAATGATTTTAAGGCATCAATGGTGGATATGATCATCGAGAGACAGATATTTGCAGCTAAAGACCTGGAACAACTGTTGCGGTGTTTCTTGTCATTGAACTCTCATCAGTCATCACCATCATTGGATTATTATTGAGGTCTTTAAAAAGATTTGTAAGAACTTGTTCTCTAACTGGTCTTAAAATGTGGAACAAGAAGCAGAAGTAAACTGTTGGCTTTGTTTGCTCTTTATTTTACTGCATGTTCTTAGGAAAGTTAGTAGCAGTAGCACTAGTTTTCAATTAGATTTTAGAGTTCTAACCCTTAATTAACATTGTTAATAAGATAAGCTTTCATCCATATATGCCATCCATAGATTTTGTTTTTTTCCCTCAATATCTTCTAACAGTGAATTTGATTGTTTTGATGAAACCCCGAAAGTATAGTTTTTGTCTTAAAATTAAGAAGGGGCTTGGTTTGTTTGATGTAGTGTTTGTTTGCCTTCCATTGACATATTACTGCAGGGGAGAAGAAAATTGCTACTGAAAAGATGGGCCAGGTGGGCAATGGAAATTTGAGAAATATTTGTTTTTCTTCTGAGAGGATAGGATGGTCAGCTTACTGAGATATAAAGATTAGAATTTGGAGGTTGAATTCAACCCTTCTTTTTTAACTAGGGTAAATTACATTTAATCTCCAAAATATTACTAGATTTTTTGTTTAGATCACTTAATTATAGAATTCTAAAATGGGCCCGAGTTAGAAAGCTGACCCAAGTTGATCAAGTTGGGAAAGTTTATGCTTGTAAGCATTTGAATCCAATTCCAAAAACATTAAAATCAAGGCAAAAAAAAAAACTAAACCTAAAAGGACTTGTAATAAAAGAAAATTTGACCCTTAGATCAATCCAGCGTCACGGGCTGCATCTAGCACCGTGACACTATTTCCAGCTTCAAATAATTTTGATTTAAAACTTTAAAAAACTCAGAGAATTTATAATAGAACAAGGGTAAAGTTTAAGAATAGTCACTCAATCATGCCTTTAGTTCTATTTTGGTCATTAAACTATTAATTTTTTTAATTTAGTTATTCAACTTTTCAAAATTAAATTTTTTAGTCACTCTTTCATTAGTTGCCATTAGATGAGTGACAAAAAGCTGACGTTGGTTTTGTCGAAACCATTTTTTGTTGGAAAACACTGGGTCGGCTTTAAAAATGAAAATAGAGTCGCCACCAATCCTTTTTTTCAAGGTGTGATCGGATCACCTTGAGATTGATCATTGAAATATTTTGATTTATTAAAAAAAATGACTTTGGCCTACAAAACTCGAGAAAATGAGTTTGGGAATCGATTACGCACGAGGAAGGATTAGCACCCTCGTAACGCCCAAAATTGGTACTGAATTGATTGATTAACATCTTGATGTTGAAAATTTGAAAAGATTTTAAAATACGATCCTCTTTGTTTAGAAGAAAACTTGAATAAATTAAATTGGATGCTAAGACCCTCTTATTTCGAAGAAGTAAAACGTCACGCCCAGTGGGTTAGGATATAACATTTCGAATCCTCAAAACTAAGCTTGTCTTTTGACTTTTAAAACTCGTGCATTTAAATTTAAGAAGGATATTTGGTTATTTGGGTCGAATGAAAAATCGGAACCCAGTAAGTTAGGGCACAATTTCTCAAAATTCCAAATACACAATATTGCCTTTGTTTTTAGAAATCCTTACCTCGAGATAACAAAAATGTCACATCCAGTGAGTTAGAAGATAATATTTTTGAATTCTCGATAATAAGTTTTTATTTAACTTATACGCTTGATTTTTAAAAAAGATAATCGGTTCTCTAGCTCGACGAGAAAAATCAAAATCCCGTAAGTTAAGGTACGATTTCTCGAGTCTTGAATTACAAACAAATTGTTTAATAAAAAAATTTGTATCGGACAAATATTAATGTAACACGATTTTATAGTAAAATGAAAAAAATGAATTAGGTACTAACATGCATAACGAAAGAATAATAAACGAGGTAGTGTGAATTACAATAATAAGGATGGAAATAAAATAAAATAAACAAGCGGAAAAATAAAAAGGAAAATAAGTAAATAAACACAAAGAAAAATATAATTATAATAAAAATAATAGCGAAAATAATAGTTATAATGACATAATGATAATAGTAATAGGAAATAAATAAAAAATAAAAATAAAAAGTGATAATAGTAATAGTAGTTATAATAATAATAATAATAATAATAATAATAATAATAATAATAATAATAATACAAAATAATAATAGCAATAATAATAATAGCAATAATAATAATAATAATAATAAATGAATAATAATAGCTAAAAAATTAAATAAATAATAGTGATAATAATAACAATAATAATAATGAAAATAGTAATAAATATAAAAGAAATAAAAGATAAAAAATAGTATGGTAATAATAGTAATAGTAATAATAATAATAATAATAGAAATATTAAATAATAATAAAATATTAATAGTAATAATATTAAATAATATTAATAGTAATAATAATAATTGCAAAATAACTTTAAAAGGGACTAAATTGAATTTAAAACAGAAGTTCAGGGTAAATTTGAAATAAATAAAAAGGAAAAGGACCCCATTGAACGAGCGAATAACAAAGAGGGACTAAAAGGGAAATTTTCCATTCCCCTCCAAAACGCACAACATCAAGGAGGACCAAATTGAAATCAAAATGAAACATAGGGTAAAATTTAAAAATAAGAAAAACTTAATTATAAAATAATAAAAAAGTGGAAGGGCTAAAGTGTAATTAGCCCTTCCATTGAAAACACGCAGATCCCTAGGCCTGGAGCAGGTCGGATCTTGGGTCGGATGGGCGAAATGACGTTGTTTTGGGGCTTAAGGGCGCTGACAAAAATGGCGTCATTTTACACACCTATATAAGTTAAAAAATCAAACAAAAAAAAATCATTTTAGAGCTGCTTTTAAAAAAAAGAGTCCCAAACCCCTTTTATGTTCTCTCTGTAAGGCCCGAAAGCTGGGGGGATTCCGGCCAGTCATCGCCGTGGTCTGCCACCGATGACCACCATTCACGGAGGCACTCAAGGTAAAATTTTCTCTTTTTTTATGTGTTTAATATATATTAGTTTTTTTTAAAAGAAAAAAAGGACGATGAATAACCTTGAATATAATAGTTTCAAAAACAGGAATGTAGAGAAATCAAAACGACATTTGCGCGTCTATAACTTCTATTCACTTTTTCTCTTCAATCTGCTCTGTTGGTTTTTTGTTGTTGTTTGAATCTTTTTTTTTTTTTGTATTCTAAAATATGTCCCAAAAAATTACAATTGATTTAAGTTGGCTTTTCTAGCCATTACAACTGGTTATTTATTTGTTGTCTTTCTTCCTTTCCCTTGCAGGTGGCAGTGCTGATAGGACAAGGGCGGTGGCAGCAGGCTTTGGCATAGGCGGTGGTAGAGCAAGTAGGACTAGGTTACGGCGCCACTTGGATTAGGGGGCCTAGGGTTAAGTTTTGTTTTATTATTATTTTTTTTTGAAAAATTTAGTGTTGGGCTAGTTTAGGTTTGGGTTTGAATTGGGTTTGTAATTGGACTTTGGTTTGTTTGTTTTCTAATGGGCCCAGGCAAATTGGGCTATTCACAGCTGCCCTTCTGTGCTCATTGTCGTGTAACAGGAATGGAGCAAAGACTTTTAAGAAAGACCAATTTTGCCCGGTCTCACCGAGTCTTGACTTCTTTGGTATTCATCTTCTTCAGGTGGCCTCGTTCCAGTCCATAGCATCTTATTGCTTTGATCCACTCCACCGCCACTTTAGAGAGATAGGACTTTGTAGTTCCAAATCTACTCGCTGCAACTTCCGAGGGATAAAATCTGCTATCTTCAGTTTGCTCCACTGCAACTTCAGAGAGATAAGGCTGATGACTTCAATCTGCTCCACTGCAACTTCAAGAGGATATGATCTGCCATAATTTGTAGCTTTAATCTGTTCCACTGCAACTTTTGGGAAATAAGATTCGCTGTCTTCAGTCTACTCCGCTACAACTTCAGGGAGATAAGGCTGGTGGCTTCAATCTGCTCCACTGCAACTTCAGGAAGATAAGATTCACCATAATTGATAGTTTTAACCTGTTCCACTGCATTTTCTGAGAAATAAGATTCGCTGCCTTCAATCTGCTCCACTGTAACTTCAGGAAGATAAGATTCACCACAATTGGTAGCTTTAATCTGTTCCACTGCAACACCAAGAAATAAGATTCACTGTCTTCAGTCTGCTCTACTCCGCTGTAACTTCAGGGAGATAAGGCTGATGTCTTCAATCTGCCCCACTGCAACTTCAAGAAGATAAGATCTATCATAATTTGTAGCTTTAATCTATTCCACTACAACTTTAGGGAAATAAGATTCGCTGTCTTCAGTCTGCTCCACTAAAACTTCAGGGAGATAAGGCTGGTGGCTTCAATCTGCTTCATTGCAACTTTAGGAAGATAAGATCCACCATAATGACTTCAATCCAGCCCACTACAACTTTAGGGGTATGGGATTTGTGGATTCACTAATCTTGTTACACCGTTCTCTGAGGAACATGACCTGTAAAATCGACTTCATGGGCCTACGTTTATACCAAATGATTAGGATGTCATGATCAAAATGAAACGAATGCTCCTAACTAGATGTGTATGAATGATATTTGCATGACTGCAGAATGTCATTTTGCGAGAATGATCCCTTTTTAATGCTTAGGTTGTCATTGCTCGTTGTTCATCAAGGTTCTATCACTAACGCAATATCATGTCTTCTTGTTCAGCTGACATCGTTGATAGGAAATCTAAAAAAATAGTCACAATTTGGACTGCTTTTCTAAAATTTCTCCAACCCTTAGGTTTGGTGAGTTTTAAATAATAGTCCTGCTTCAGGTCCCAGTACTATTTAGAAGCTTTAGAGTAATATGCAGAACTTCTTTTATGAAAGTATTATTAGTCCATTAATCGTTATTTCAATGCAAAATGCTTGAAAATGATCATAATGATAGACAAAACTGAAATTTATCAAGAACGAAATCTGAAAAGAATAGATTAATTAAAAAAAGCAAACATTCCTAGAATATAAAATGGTGAGGGAAAAAATAGGTGCCCCAGATATTGCAGCCTGAGCTTCTCTGTACGAACTTTCTGAAGACTATTTTAAACTCAATATGTGTTTAGGAGATCAAGAGTGCTTTGTCGGTGCTCCAAGCTGTAGCATACTTCTTCTTTGTTAATTCAAGCATCGCAAGACTACCGCATACCCTCCTTTAATCAAAATTTGAATTGCCTCTTACGTGTTTTCAATTCAAAACCCCTTTGGTCTTAAGGCGTAACATCTCTCCTTCTTGTTAATTCGGAGAAAGCGAGACTACCGCCTGCCCCATATTTTGATCAAAATTTGAATTACCCTTTCGCGGGTTTTCAATTTAAAACCCCTTTGGTCTCAAAACGCCCTTTGCGGGTTTTCGCCTTGGCCTCTCCTTTTTATTTTATTTTATTTTATTTTTTTATTTTCCTTCTTTTTTTAAGTGAAGTATTTCTTGATTGAATCTGAATTTGCAGGATTAGGCAAGATCTTGCCATCCATTTCGGTCAACATTGACGCTCCTCCAGAGAAGACGTTCTTTACACATAATCTTCTTACTAATTTGACATCCACTTTCTTCCAAAGTCCTTTTGTATGGGAAGAATCCTTTTCAAAACTAGGTCTCCTTCATGGAATTCTCTAGGATGAATTTTAGTCTCTCTTCTTCAATCAAGTTTAGCTAATCATATCGGGATTGGATCCATTCTGCCTCATCCAACTTCAACTCTGATAAAACTCGGAGAGAAGGAATCTTGACTTCGATGGCCAAAACTGCCTCCATCCATAAACTAATGAGAAAGGCGTTGCCCCAGTAGAGATCTTGATGGGCATTCGATAGGTATAGAGGGCGAATGGTAACTTTTAATGCTAATCTTTATGAGTCTCAATCATTTTCCCTACAATTTATTTTCACCATTCGTTTTAGGGCGATACGGTGTTTAATCTTAAACAGACTGCAAACTTTTGATATCATGTTGTTGTTCAAATTTAATGCATCTTAGATATGATCCTTTTTGGCATTCCATACTGATATAGAATTTGCTGACTGTCGACTTTGTGATATCGGCATATGAAGCAGCTTCTGCACACTTGGTGAAGTAATCGGCGACCACAAAGATGAATCGATACCCGCTAAAAGCCTTTGGTGAGATTGGCCCACTGACATTCATGCCCCACATAGAGAAAGTCTACGGAGATGTCATGAGGAGATGAAGGAGGCATAGGAATCTTGTCTCCATAAATTTGGCATTTATGGCATTTCTTGGTATAACTGATGCAATCCCCTTCCATGGTGGACCAACAGTACCTAAACCTCATGATTTGCCTGGCCATTGTAAAACCATTAGCATGTGTTCTTTAGACACCCTTATGGGACTCCTTCTATGATTTTTTAGCCTTAACAGTATCCACACGTCTTAGTAGCCTAGACATCTCTTGATACGATCTTTGAATTTTTGAATAACTCCAATGACGTCTTGCGTTGTCTCTATAGTGATACAAGCTCCGATCTTCACCTCTTTCTTTTCTCCTAGGCTCACAATGACTTTTCGTAAGGTAGGATCTGCTTTTCATCTTGTTCTACCATCCTTAACAAATCATGAGATAGGTTACAATCCATGTCATCTTCAAAGTCCTGAGATCCCTCTAGACACATATCTTGCTCAAAAGTAGATTCTAAGTTAGTAACAGCGTTGCTCATGTCATTGATATCTAAGGACCTGTTGTGGATATGAAGGAATATTCAAAGAACAAATGAATGTAAGAATAATTATTTATGTAGTGTGATCATTAATGAAAATAAAAGGAATAAAAGAATATTTTCTCAAAGTGAGACACAAAAATGTATTTTTTTATTAAAATAAAGATGCTGGACATGAGCCTATTTCACAAAAGGATTCTTATTGCTTCTAGGCTTAAAGCAACAAGCGTGTTTTAAATATTATTCTAAATTAGCTCTGAAAAATACAGGGATCTCTTCTATAGTCCCATTGTTCAAAACACTCCTAGGCTTATAAGGGAAAATGCCTGGTAAGTTTTCTCCTCAAATTCCTTCTTCGGATATAGCTTTGATGCTCCCATTTCTAAACATTCCATCCGGGCCTTCAGTATATTCATAGAATTCCAGTTCCTTATTATCCTTCAGGCTTTTCACCAAGGCTCTGAATTTATTGCACTTTTGAATCACGTGACTCTCTTCATCATGGAACTCACAGTAGTTCCTTGCTTCTCCGAGTTTCTCCCCTAAATTCGGTGTGATTAATCCACTTTCTACCATTTTCTTCCAAACCTCTCTTAGTGGGGTTTTCACTTTTACTATATTCATCTTGATTCCCTTCCCCATATTCTCGATTATGCATTTACCCCTTTGTCAGAATGGTTGGGTAATGAATTTTCTACATCGAATTTCACAATACACATGTTGATGAGTCTTTCAATTATCTTTTTAAAAGCGGTGCAGTTCTCAATTGAGTGTCCTAAATGTAACACCCCAAGCCCGGCCTAGATGTTATGACCGGATCTAGTGTGCCACATCAAGTGTTTGTGTGAAAACTATGTGTTCCTTGAAAAACCCTTCTACAAATTAAAACCTTATACCGTTTAAACATCCCCATTTTCCTTTCTTATCAATAAAACAAGATTTGCTCAAAGTTATTCTTTTGCAAAAATATTATTATTTTTAAAACCTTATTTGTTGTGGAAGTTTGATTTAAACAGTTGCAGAAACGTGATATTTGAAAATAGTAGTTATTACTTTAAAAACCCTTGTTTAATAAACTAGTAGTTTGTAATGAAAATAAGTACCAAATAAAAGTTAAAAAGAAAACCCAATGGCCTTATTACAAAAATTATTAACCCAAAAATTAAAATAGAATAGCTAAAATAAATTCGCTAAATTTAACCCAAAAAAAATAAGTTGGACGTGTGGCCACCTCCGAGTCCCTCGCAGCTCTAAATCCTCTAAAGCTGGGGATTACCTGCACAGTTAAAGAGAAAGGGTGAGTTACGAGAACTCAGTGCGCAATCCCCTATTACAGTCACAGTTTGGGCCCAAGCCCATGCAGTATCAAACTAGGCCTAAACCCCTTTCGGTAGTAGTCTGGGCCTAAGCCCTATTCTGTAGCAGCCTGGCCTAAGCTCTATGATATGCAAAACAAACATATGACCCACCCCAGTCCAGCCAACACACCACCCGTACCAACCAACACACCATGTAGGGACCAAGTCAACCCACCCAACCAGCACACCAATAACGCAGTCTAGCTGCTAATAACAGTATACGTGGCTAAGCCACTAAAATCAGTATACGTGGCAAGAGCCACTTAATCAATATAACGTGGTAGAGCCACCAACATAGCTTCCTCTAAAATCCATAACCCACCCCATGCAGTATGTCATGTCATAATTGAATCATGTATGCAGTGCATCACCATCAAAGTCAATCATACAATTACTACCCAAACATCAATGATCCTACCACTAAGAGTAAAACGGTCATTTGGTCGATTGGGGTTAAAACAGTATTTCACCCCTCAAGGGTATTCTAGTAATTTTACCCATCGAGGGTAATCTAGTAATTTCACCCAGTGAGGACATTTCAGTAATTTTACCCATCAAGGGAATTTCGATCATTTAGTCACCTAACGGCCTTTCCTGAGGCCTGCTGTCACCTCGAGCGACACAGGTTCCCTTTTTGGTCAATACGGTGCAATTGGGCCTAAAGCCCAATTTTAGCCCAAGCGGGCCCACACGCTCTTGTGGCCCATTCAGACTATTTTAACACTTACCAATAATTTCGTCCTTGTGAGCCCATTAGCCCGTTGGGACCATTGGCCCACTTCGCCCAATAAGGCCCATTATAGCCTTAGTCCCACGAGAGAGTTCGTGGCACTCCCAAAAGGGCTATAACCCACATTCTTGGCTCAATTTACCACTACGAGTACTCACACGCTCGAGTGATCTCGGATGCCGTTATTCCATCTTTTCGATATTTCAGCTTTTAGCCGATTCACAAATCATCACATTAATAGAACAAGCAGGAGTGTGAGGTTACACACCTTGATTTCGAGTGTGCTGCCGATCCCTTAGCACCGTTCCTATGTTAGACAAGATCAATAGTTAGTCGAACGATTAAGAGGGTTATCCTCCTATTACCCTAACAAATCAAAACCACACTTACTCCTACCTTGTTTTTTTACCGAGTTTTGCTAAGTTCTTTCCGATTGTCAGCAAAGATTAAGGATCCTTGATTGGACTTTGCAATACAAACCATTTCTTAATAAAAGAAATAGATTCAACATATCATTCAAGCCCACCCTTGACAAATACAAAGCGAGTATACCTACTGGATTAAGGCTATAAATATGTATTGACTGTTTCAAAGCCCTTGTCCCCTGCTACACCTCGAGTGAACCTACATACCAACTAATCAAGCCACAGAAGATGGGGAAGATTCGGCCCTAGAGACTAAAATGATAACCCCCATGAAAATAATTGACAGAAAACCAATATACTTACTCCTTAGATACGGCAAGATAGGTTTCCTTGAGTACGGCCCTAGAGATGTGACTACAAGAGGAAGATGAGAAGATATTGATCTTGGTTACTCAACCTAAAGGAAAAAAGTAAGATGTTGAGGATAAAGAAAAGGTGGATCCTTCTAACTTGAAGTGTACAGAAAAAAAAGTCAAGAGGGAAATGGAGATTGAATTCGACCAACAAATGAGAAAGCTTGCTCTCAGAAAAGAAATGTGATTTCGGCAAGGAAACAAATGAGAAAAGAAAATAAGGAAGAAAGGAATACGAAAATGCCAAAAAGAAACAAAGCCTGATAATTCTCCCAAAAGAACTCCAGAGAATATTTGGCACTCTCCCCTCTCAAAAACCGAATATGCACTCCCAAAAGACCACTCTTGGCCAAAATTCCCCTATTCAACTTCCCCACATTCGGCCAACACTCCCACTCTCCTCTATCTCCAAGATTTCCTCCCCTATCTTCTTCTTGAAACACTCTTAACCTTCCATTCAAACTTGTTGACCCAGTCTCCAACTCCCCTTGAAGAGTTTGATACGAACTCTACTTCCTCCCTTCTCAAGTCACAAAATAAAAGCCTCCAACTGTAATTAGTAGGATTCGAACCCCACTCTCCTTGCCTACCTAATGACGCCACTACCACTGAGCTACAAGCTCATCTTGTGTCATCCCAATGCACACAATTATACTTAGCCCTACTGCCAATAGCCCTCTCCACTAAAGGGCCAAAAACTAAAATTTTTCCCAGGCTCAGACTCGAACCTAGGCCTCCTTAGGACACCCAAACACACTCAAATAGTTAGCCAATCAAGCACAACATGAATTATAGCAAAAAATTACAACCCCTACTTTGGGACGTTACACTATGATTCCTACGTGGTACTCGCATTAGGCGTTCGCGTCGTACCATTTGGGAAAGGGAGGCTTATAGGTTTTAGATAGAAAGGGGATACTAAGATGGACCTTCAGTATATTCATAGAATTCTAATTCCTTATTATCCATCAGGCCTTACACCAAGGCTCTAAATTTATTGCACTTTTGAATCAGGTGACCCTCTTCATCATGGAACTTACAGTAGTTCCTTGCTTCTCAGGTTTCTCCCCTAAATCTTGTGTGATTAATCCACTTTCTACCATTTTCTTCTAAACCTCTCTTAGTGGGGTTTTCACTTCTGCTATATTCATCTTGATTCTCTTCCCCATATTCTTGATTATCGTGTTTATCCCTTTGTCAGAATAGTTGGGAAACAAATTTTCTATATCAAATTTCACAATACCCATGTTGATGAGTCTTTCGATTATCTTTTTGAAAGTAGTGTAGTTCTCAATTGAGTGTCCTATGATTCCCGCGTGGTACTCGCATTAGGCGTTTGCGTCATACCATTTGGTAAAGGGAGGCTGTATAGGTTTTAGGTAGAAAGAGGATACTATATGTGCATCGAACAAACTTTGGTACAAATCCTCGTACGTGATCGGGATAGGCGTGAACCAGAGTTTTTTTGAGTTCGATCTTGGATTGGAATCTTTCCTTGGAGGGACCTGATGACTAATTGTTTCCGTCCTTGGCTGGCTTAGGTAATCGGACTTGAATAGCCCTTTTCATACATACTTGCATTATTCGCCTCATTTTCCCTCTTTTTCAGGGCCTTTAAAGTATTGATTTAGGAGCTCCTCTATTGCCTTTTTCATTTGTAACGATCTTCAATTTGTTTTGGGAGCTCCACTCTCGCCTTTTTTATTTCTGCTAGATCATCCAGATCAAGGACAATAGGATTGATTGGATCGTCCCCTGGACTAGAACCTGGACCTATCGAGAAGTTCACCGGTGTTGAGGTACAGGTCTGATTTTGGGGTCTGATGTTAATAGACACCTTTTGTGGATATGCATTTGGTTGTGCTTGGGTGTTTGTTGGGGTAAAGCCTGAATGATAAGCAGGATCCTCGTTATCATACCCGGAATTAACCATAGGGCTTTTCCCTTTTTCTAACCCTTCAGCTAGCATCTGGGTTAACTGGCTCATCATGTTTCCTTGAAATTCTAGCATCTGATTCTTTATATCTTGTTGAATTTTGGCTAATTTCTCTAGCATCTGTATTTGTATTTTCTCTAATCTCTCCAACCTTTGGTTCATTTCTTTAGTCTTTGCTCGGGTACCGTAATGATGTTTGGTTGATAAGTTTTTTGTTGGTTTCTAGATTAACTCTAAAATGATTTTAACCAATTAGGATCTTTCGATGAAATTCAATGCACATGATGTGATGTAATGTGAATGCATGGAATGAATGTAAAAAAGTGTCGATTATGATTCAATTTCATTTAGAAAACTTTACTAGAAAATAAAATTCTTTACATAAAACAGATTACAAATATGGCTTTGCCCTAATGCTCAAAGTTTTAACTCTCCTAAGCAACGAAGCTAACTCTTAACCCCGATCTGATTCTAGCTCATACTTCATGCTTAGCATGTCAGCCTGAATTTCCAAGGTCTATAAATGATCGGCTACCTCCCTAATCTAAGCCACCGCCTCGCCCATAATGTAATCTCTGTTCCTAACTTGACTCTGAGAATGGTGAAGCTGTTCCTTCCAACGTTCCTCACTTACCTCAAGAAGTTCTACCGGAGCTCACAATTTTGCAATACAAACTCCAGTTCTTCTATCTTTCCTTTCATTTCTTCAATATTATTCAAACTTGCCCTCAATTCAACCGCAGAATTACGATTTCTATACTGATGAAGTGATTTTTTGAGTTCTGCCACTCTAGCCTTTAATTCTCTTTTGTCATTCTGGGTTTCTAACAAACTCCTTTCTAGGGCCTATTTCTGTGCCTGAGCCTCTTGGAATTTTCTCTCCCACCATTTGGCTTTGGTTCTTTCTTCTTGGATCTCTTGTTGCCATTGCTCTGACGTTTTTCCCAATTTGAAGGTTATCATCGATAGATGCAATTTCTTGTAACCCATCTTCAAACTATCCAAGTCTTCCTCGGCTTTATTCTTTTTTTTTTAATTTCTCGGCCTCTAGCTTTTGTACATCAGCACCTAGCCTTAAATGCATCTTTTCTTCCTCCAATTGTTCTATCTTCTTTTCAAGTTCCAAATTCCTCCTCTCCAAGTCTTGCTTTATGATTTCTAATTCTGACGGGATCACCTATAAGTACTCTTCCACCGGTTGAACGCCTTCAAAACTAGGCCTAGGGATATTATCATTAATTCTTTTACTCCACCATCCACTATACTTGAGAGTCGTTATTGAACCTACATCCAGCCTTTTATTCGACGAGTCTGATTCTAAGCATTAGAAATCTCTTTTACCATTTTCTTGTAGTTATCTCCCCTGTATGAAAACTCACATTGAGCTAGCCCATACGTTGCCGGTATAAATTTTCTTGATCTGTATTACCTCAATACGAGCAAAGGAGCATACCCAACGGCTCTCCAAATCTCGAGCAAAGAGACCTAGTTAAAACTCCCACATCGGTAATGAATTTCATCAGGAATCAACCAAGGAGCTCTCCACTCGACGCCATCTTCCTAGAGATTTTGGAGGAGCGTTATCCAATTTTCCTCTGATATGTCATCCATTCTTGGTGTGGCCACTATCTCCTTTAATGGGAAGTAATTCCCGGAGAAAACCCGATAAGAAACCTTATCCACTTTCCAGAAATGACTGTAGAACCAAGCTAACAACAACTGTGCGACCCTATAAATCTGTCTTCACCGACGCTCCTACATGCGTTCAAAGATCTAAATGTCTCGGCCAAGATTGCAAGAACAAGTGTGACCTCTTTATCAAGTCGATCAAAAAGGTTTGAGACCGCCTCATCTACATAACCTAATGTCTTAGGGAGGATCATCAGTCTGTAGATGCTCAAAGCAAACACATCGATTCTCTTTTTCATATTAGGATGCGCTAGAATCAAATCTCTCAAATTCTTCCATGGGATGCACTTACACTCACCCTTCTGCTTGATCCTAGCTGTAATCCACTATTCTCTTATTCCAGTAATGTTCATTAATTTCTTCCAAAAGGTCGGGACATAAGTGACTCTGGAATAAGCTTTATCAACTTGAACTTTTGGACAACGCAGAGGGCTGTATATTCTTCCACAGTGGGCATTAAATAGACCCTCCCAAAGGTAAAGCAACTGTATGCAGGGTTCCAATACTGAACGAGGGCCTAGAACAAATGCTCGTCTACCTTGATGTCAAGTAGATATGGTAAATCCCCATAATTATAGTAGAACAACTCTTAGTTTCATCATTCCATTGATCCCATATCTCTTTTAATTTCTAAAGGCTATTTTGTGTCACGCTGATATGGGTGTAGTCCCATAATTCTGACGTGTACCCCTCGACTAGGCTATCCCCTTTCTCTAATTGCGTTTTTCTAACCACATACGGACAACGACGTTATTTTCCACTTTATCAAGAAATTAATTCTCCATGACAAGCTATCTAATTTAGTAATCGAATGTGAATAGACACTCTTTAAATATGAAATGACATGCAAACATAGTAAAAACACAATAAGTCATTACAATATACAAAAAAACAAAACTCAAAGCAAATGAAAGAGAATTAAGAACCTATCTGGGTAACCGCTAGGGTTTGGTGCAGTGCTATCTATGGTGGGCTCCTAGAGTTTTCTACATGCGATTTGGTTTTAAAGTTGAAGTACCCGAACCAGCAGATTCCTCGATGCTCACCCATTATAGGCTCATACAAACCGAGCTCAGTTCAGGGAAATACATTTCCCTATGGTTGCACGGAGATGAAAATCTCACGAAGAAATAGGTACGAATGTATCCCAAAAGCGATCCATTATCCTACACGGAGTTGAAAACCTCACGAAGGAGTAGCTTCTCACTCCCACTTAAAAGAGGTAAGACCGAACGGTCATTTATGCAATATGATGTGAAAATACTCTAAGAGACTCAAACCACAGCAATTATATGAAATAACACAAACAAATGCAATAAAAGGATCGTAGTTTTTCAATTCAAATTTTCAATTTTGGACAACAGGACAGAAAATAATCAATTTTACGACTTGACTCTCCTTAAAGTCCCCAGTGGAGTTGCCAAGCTGTCGAAACCATTTTTTTGTTGGAAAACACTGGGTCGACTTTAAAACCAAAAATGGAGTCACCACCAATCCTTTTTTTTAGGTGTGATTGGATCACCTTGAAATTGATCATTAAATCATTTTGATTTATTAAAACAAGATTTTGGCCTACAAAATTCAAGAAAATGGGTTCAGAATCGGTTACGAATGAGGAAGGATTAGCACCCTCGTAACGCCCAAAATTGGTACCGAATTGATTGATTAACGTCTTGATGTCGAAAATTTGAAAAGATTTTAAAATACAATCCTCTTTGTTTAGAAGAAAACTTGAATAAATTAAATTGGATGCTAAAACCCTCTTATTTCGAAGAAGTAAAACGTCACGCCCAGTGAGTTAGGATATAACATTTCGAACCCTCGAAACTAAGCTTGTCTTTTGACTTTTAAAACTCGTGCATTTAAATTTAAGAAGGATATTTTGTTATTTGGGTCGAATGAAAAATCGAAACCCTAGTAAGTTAGGGCACAATTTCTTAAAATTCCAAATACAGAATATTGCCTTTGTTTTTAGAAATCCTCACCTCGAAATAACAAAAATATCACATCCAGTGAGTTAGGACACAATATTTTTGAATCCTCGATTCTTTAAAAAAGATAATCGATTCTTTAGGCTCGACGGGAAAAATTGAAACCTCGAAAGTTAGGGTACGATTTCTCGAGTCTCAAATTACAAACTAATAAACCGTAATATGTTCATATTTTAATCCCACATTTAGCATAATTTTGGATGATTTATTCCCTGAATTGTGGAATTTGGTGCTCCTAATCCTTTAATTTCATGTTTTATACTTAGGAGAGCATCAGAGGATGAAAAGAATGAGAAACGGGCCAAAATGGAGAAAATGGGCCAAAGTATGAATTACACACGGCCTGGGCATCGAAACACACGGCCATGCCTCCTTAGCAGATTCGACCACTGCCTGGCCCCCCGAATCACATGGTCGTGCCACACGGGCATGTCCGTGCCATAGAAAAGAAGAGTTTCACTCGGATTAAGGTACTTAGAGGCAAAGAAAGACATTCCAAAAGCCTATATAAACACCTAGAGGCCAACCTTAAGAGCGGCGGTTCAGCTAGGCCTAGGAGCCAAGCCAGAGGGCCAGAATTGTGGGATTCACTTGAAGAAAGCCAATTGTTTCATCTCAAGAAGCCGGAATCATTCTCAAGACGGAGGATCTTCCCTTCAATTTCCTTCAGGGGGTTTAGGGTTTTTCTTATGTTTTGTTTTATATTTTCTTCTGAGATGTATTCTTTTATGATTATAAACTAAACCTCTAAAATACCTGAGGTGGATGAAACCTAAGATGAATCTTGTTGTTGTTTTCTGAACTATATGATAAATACTTCATTTGTTATTAATTTAATGGCAAGTAGAGTTATATCTCTTCTATCTTTTCCATGTTTCCATTTTTTATGGTTTTCTTTAGTTCGCTTAATGATGCCTTATTGACATTTATCAAAATAATATCCCGATTTTGACTTAAGTATCAATATTTTGTCAGATTACTAAATTGGATTTGTTACAAGTCTACATACTTGTATGACATATTATGCCAAAACTCATTCATGAAGCAAATGTTGGTTTTCTTTGTGAAATGGTTGATATCCTTAGAGTTGAAGTCTTGGGAGAATAGCTTAGTAGAAAGAGTGAGTCATTAGGTGGTTACGCCCATGATTAGAAAGAATTTTGGCAGACATTCATGAATGCTTGACTTTTCGTGCTCGAACATATATCCGTGATGAGGTTTTTTATTGCTTATTTGTGCTTTCATGTATATGTTTGTGACTTTATTCTCTGTTTTTGAAAGAACAAATTATTTTAGTTGTCCATATTTTGAGATTTAAAAATAAAATTGCATACAGTTGCACTCCATGCTTACTATGTTGGGAGAAATTGTATTATGCTTTCTAAATGTGCCTGTCTGAGTTAACACCACACATCCCAACACTGAACATATTGTCTTCTTGAATACTTAGATTGCAAAAAAAAAAAAAAATATACATTTTATAACTTGGATGATTAGTAGAAGGCTATATAACGTGCTTACAAGACTTTAATGAATCAAAACTGATGAAATGTTTTATTTGCTAGGAAATAATTTAGAATCATCATTAATATATATATATATATATATATATGATTTCCACCGTTCTCCTAAATTCCTTCTCCTTTTCATTTCTATTTCTAGATCATTTAACATATTTCGCCATGGTTGTATGGTGCAAAGTTGAATTATGGCTATGATTAATACACTCTACTCTTTCGGTAAAATTAATTACTTAAAAGATCACGTATAGCATGAACTACCACATTCAATCATTTAATTATGTTGTTGAACCCTCTTTTTCTTGACATTTGTCTCTGCATTAGGTTTATGGTATATTGTATGATAAATGTACCTATTCCTTTCATGTTGACTAAATTAATCTTGAACCTTTGTATTGACAAATGCTTCTACATTCCCGGTAAGTTTCATGCTTTTGAAGGAAAAATATCCTGACTAATTTTAATGCCAAATCATAATTTAAAATTGCCCTTTAAATAAGATACAGTAATGACATGGGTGGATGAATCAAACCAACCACAGACACATTGGTGATTGCTGGAGTAAGAAGGGTTGGTATAGATTTGGCTACGTTTAGGTTGGTTCTTGCCACATTGAGTTGGAGGATTTTCTTCCTGGTAATTCCATGAAATTAACTTACTCACCTTGAGTAAAAAAGTAAAAAGAGATATGGGGAGTGTTGTATGTTTTATGCTTCTACTGATATTAAATTTCAATGTCTATATTGCTTTAAGCTGTTTGACATTGAGATTGCTTGTTGAAGTATTGATTGATGAAATGAAATTGGGACTTTATGTTTGCCTGTCTCTTCCAATATTTAAGGAATTTTATGTGAACAAGAGGTCCATGTTTTAGCTATTTCAAATATTTGTGAGAGACACCATGAGCTTATTGTTTTTTCTTTTACAATTACTTATGCCAAGTTAAACTTATGCCATGTTAAACAGTTTGGTAAATCCTCGTTATGCAATTCTTTTGGAATTTGTTTTAATATCTTCTTTCTTTTAATATGCAGTGTGGAAGTTGACTGCCCCAGTTGTGAAGCAACAACCTAAAGTGAGGAACAATGGAGAGTCGGTGCAGCAGATAAATAACTCAAATTCGCCATGATTTTATTTTGCTGATGAAATTTTATCACATCCTTATTGTTTATTTCTTTATTCTTTCCCCCACTTTTTTTATTGGTTGGTTTTACGGTGTGGCTTAATTTGTTAATTAAAATCCTAGTATTGATTGACTTAATTTTTTTCTTTTTGGTTTAAATGTTATGGGCTGAAAAATATTTAATTTTACTATTTTTCCCTTAATTTTTTATAATATTTTAATCTTGTTATTTTTTATAATATTTTATTTTTTATTTTTTATGACTTTTAGTGGCGTTTTTAGAAAAAACGCCGGTAAAGGTCATGCTTTTAGTGGCATTTTCAGAAAAAGTGCCGTTAAAGGTTAAGCTTTTTTGCGGCGTTTTTAGAGAAAGCGCAGCTAAAGGTCATGCTTTTAGCGGCGTTTGTGGAGAAAACGCCGCTAAAAGTCATGTTTTTAGCGGCGTTTTGTTGGGGAAGCGCCGCTAATAGTCATTGTTTTTAGCGGCGTTTGTGGGAAAAGCACCGCTAAAAGTTATGTTTTTAGCGGCGTTTTGTAGGGGAAGCGCCACTAATAGTCATTGTTTTTAGCGGCGTTTGTGGGGGAAGCGCCGCTAATAGTCATTGTTTTTAGCGGCATTTGTGGGAAAAGCGCCGCTAAAAGTCATGGCTTTTAGCGGCATTTGTGGGAAAAGCGCCGCTAAAAGTTATGGCTTTTAGCGGCGTTTTTTTCTCATAAACGCCGCTAAATTTTGCGGCGCCTCTTTTAACGGCGTTTTTTGTGGCGCTTCTAAAAACGTCGCAAAGACTATTAGTGGTGCTTAAAAACGCCGCTAAATGCCTAAAAAAACGCCGCTAAAAGTCCAAATTGCTGTAGTGCAACAATACTAAATTTTATTGACATTTTAAATATGATGACGACTTTAGAATTGTACCTCATATTTTCAATTTTTCTTCTTTCATTTAAACTCGCTTTTAATTTCACTCAAATTTTAATTAGTGTAAGTTATTTTAATATTAATTTTTCACTTAAACTTTGATTAGTGTAAGTTATTTTAATATTATTTAACCTAAAAATTTAACCTATAAATAAACCCTTTTCCATCCTAGAAAAATAATTCATTACAAATTTAGTGTTAACTTTTATAAAATTTTCTTTACGTTTTGAAGATTTTTATTTAGATATTCGTGGTTTACTTTTATCTCTACTTTTGTACTCTTTTTTTTTTTTTCTATTTTAGTAAAATTTTCTTTTACTGTAATTTTTATCTTCTTCAAAATAATTTTTTCATGTAAAATATTTGTATTCAATTTTTTAATTTCTTTATTATTTTATTTATTCATTACTTAACCAAATTTATCCCAACAACCACTATTGAGGAAAGTGTTAAAAAACCTTAATTAAAACTTCCAAAATAACTAATAACGCCTGAACACTATAATAGGAAAGTGAAGAAGTTTGAAAAGACTGATTTTGGGCGGCCTTTAATTTAAGAGAAAAGTATATATTCCAAAAAATGAGACGAACTTGCCAACATCTGTTGCATGTGGTACACTTTATTTATTATTCACACAAAATAAACTTAAGGACACAAGAGAACAATACACACAATTCATTTCAAACAGAAGGCAAAACAAGTTAACAAAAGCTCTTTTTACCGAAACATGAAATATTCTTCTAAATTATGATATTGATATAGATGGATGCGAAATTAGGATCGTAAGTTTGTTCAAATTGTGAATTTAATTTATGCTTCTAGACGATCAGAAATAAATTTAGATTTTGACACAATTTAAAACACAAATGAATCCAAGTTATAAATATTTTTAAATAGAACAATTAAAATTAATAACTAAGATAAATAAAATAGAACAATAAAGAAGAATATTAGAGTTGTGTGAGCCAAATTCATTTAAATAAAATAAGAGATTGCTTACAAGTCAATTTAAACAAAATATATTTTCTTTCGAGAAAATTTAGTATTTATTAGGATAATATATTTAGTATTTATTAGAATGATTTATTTAAACTACAAATTTAGCCTATAAATAGGCTCTTTTACGACATTAGAAAAACACCCATTAAAATATTAGAACTCATAACACTTTTAGAGAATTTTGTGTTTACGTTTTGAGGGTTCTTTGTTTTCAGGTTTCGAGGTTTAGTTTTTATCTCCATCTTTTGTACTATTTGTTCTTTTTCCATTATAGTAAAATTATTTTTACCTATGGTTTTTTATCCTCTTTGGAGGGGGTTTTCCACGTTAAATTTGTGTGTTCAATTTCTCATTTTCTTCCACTATTTTTACTTGTTCGTTGTTTAATCAGGTCGATCCCCAACAAATGGTATCAAGAGCTAGTTCAATTTTTCATAGATCAGCCCGTTTAGATATGGCAACAACAATGTTTGATATTGAAAAGTTCGATGGTGTCAAAAATTTCAATCTATGGTAAGCTTGGATGATGACAATTTTAGTTCAGACCGGTCTGAAAAAGGTCGTTACCTAGAAAAAACCTAATTATTTAAATAAGACAAAATGGGAAGAGCTTGATGAAAATGCCCTGTTTGCAATCCAATTGTGCCTCGTGAATAGGGTATTGCAAGAGGTATTGATAGAGAAAACCTCATCCGCATTGTGGAAAAGTTAGAAACTCTTTATGATACTAAGTCTCTGGCTAATCATTTAGTGTTGAAACAATGTCTATTTACATTTCACATGAACGAAGCTGAGCTTCTTAAAGATCATATTAGTCAATTTATTACTCTTTTGAATGATTTAAAGAATGTTGAGGTTAAGATTGATGATGAAGATTAGGCTATGCTATTATTGTGCTCTTTATCCTCTTCATACAAGTCTTTTAGGGAAACCCTGATTTATGGTAGAGACAAACTCTCATTCGAGGATGTGAAGGGCCATTTGTTGAGTAAAGACAAACTCGACAATGAGTTTGGTTTAGATAGTAAGACAGATAGGCAAGTTTCCGTTCTGGTAGCATTAAAGAAGTGACACAAAAGGTGTTGTTATTTTAAGAAGTTAGGTCACGTCAAAGCAAATTGTTATAAACTGCAAAATAAAATGGCTGTTAAGAGTAATAAGGAAGATGTAGCTGGTGTTAATTTGGCCGACGAAAGCAGTGAGGATTTCTTGTTAGTATTAACGAGCGATAGCTCCCAGCTTACGTCCAGATGGATCCTAGATTAGGGATGTTCTTCCTCAATTTTTACTTGTTTGTTGCTTAATTGGGTCAATCCTCAACAAAGAAAATAAAGAAGATAGATGGAACGTGGCGTGTAGTCCTAAGGAGCCTTGGAAACAAGAAGAATCTAGAACCCCTTACAAGCGGCTCTAATTTTCCCTCCAAGAAAGAAAACTTGGCAAGAAAAAGTTTAAAGATGATCCCACAATCTAAAAAGATTGTTAAAACTCTTCTAAAAGAAAACTCAAGAAAAATTCTTGAAAAGAAAAACTCAAAGAGAATTTATTAGCTCAAAAGAAAAGTTGTTGAATAATAATGATTTTATTGAATTGTGTACAATGCAAATGCCTTTATATAGGCTAGCTAAATAAATCTAAATAAAACTCTTTAAGTATACTAAAACTCTAATTAACCTAAACAAGTAGTTTGAAACTAAACTTTTTGTTGACATAAAACTCCTAAATAACTCTAAATACTTAATAATTAGAAAAAAAATGGAATAAAAATAAAAAAATACTAAGATCTGATGACTACAATACTGGGCCCATATTTAATAAAAATTAAGCCTAAAACTCGAATCAATATGATTTAAACTCGAATTAAAATCCCGAAACTCGTAATTTCTGTAATATCCTATCCAGAAATTTTGCTCACATAGTCTTCACTAAAAGGTCATAACTTGAGTTCCCAGACTTGAAATTGAGTGATTCAAAGAGCATTTCGAAGATAAGAGATATATATTTGAACATTATGTAGACATCTTAATCTAGAAATACCTGGATCCCATCCAAAAATTTGTCACAGGTTGACTAATCTTTTCAGCTTGAAAATAGACAGCTTGGTTGAATTGATTTTAATACATTTCACCAATTCCATACATGTATCATTCTTGGTTTCCTTGAAAAGATTCATCCTCGCATATTAGCTTTTGTTAAATCTTGATTTGATTTTCTTGACCTTTGACATTGTTATTGGGCCTTTAGATAATATAAGTCTATCACATCTATGGCCCTAAAATTGGGTCTTGAAACTCGTATAAAGTATATTCAACTTAGTACAATTTTATCTCTAAAACATCATATCTTAGACGTGTATGCAAAAGTAGGTGAGAAAAAAAGAAAGGTAAATAATATTAGGAATTAATGGATAGACTTTGGCTCATTCAGAACTAGAGAAATTACTACATATATAACAAATTTGTAAAAATCACCGTTCAAGGTTTTCATGTTAGTCCTTGTCTTTTGTTGTTCAATGTCACCCATAATGCTGCATAAAATTTCAAATAAGATCAACTGATGATCAACATTTTCTTTGACGTGACATGACACCTCGATTATTGATTCATCTTAATTGAAATGACACATTACTTGACTTTTTTGAGTTAAAATTATAAAAAACAATATATTACATAAGTTTTATAAAAAAATTAAATTTATTTTTAATTTATAATAGTTATAAAAATGTAAAACAAGAATTATGATAAATCAAACTCTTGTTCGACATGAGAACTTCTATTTCTCAAACCCTTCCCTTCCTCAGAACAGAGCGTCGTCGTAAACCACCATCTCCGGCTCGAAATGGCTCCGTTCAACTCCTCTCTTTCTATTCTTTTCTGATTACCTGGTGATTTTCTTTAAAATTGACGAGAAACATGATGACAAGAATATGGCAATTCCTTTCAATATTATTGATAGATATTAAGAGTATATATAATATTTGTACAACAGTAGTCACGTAAAAATAAAAAAGATATGCCTAAAAGATATACAATAACATATAATCTATTTACATATTCTTAAGAGATAATATCCCATAATAATATCCTAATCCTCTTAAGTTAGAACATGCATGTAATAGCCCGTTTTTCAATAGTGTCAGAAATAGTAGTTTTGAGGCCACAAATTCGATGAGTAAGTTCGTAAATGTTATTATTTAATATTTACGAGTCAAATATGATATTAAAATAAATTTTGAATTGACAATTTATGCTATTTGAAAGAATTGTTAGGTTTAAGTGATATGACCCTAAAGTCAAGTGATTTTAGAAAATGAGGTATCGAAACCTCGTTTTTATAAAATGAGCTGAAAATATTTTATTAAATATTAACAGAGTGTTATTAAGGTTTTATTAAAGTTCCGTTAAGAAATTTTAATGTTTAGATAATTAATTTAAAAAGACTAAATTGTGAAAGATGCAAAAGTTGAATTCTTTTAATTAAAAGTGTCAATAGCTAAAGAAAGGTAATTAAATGGACTAAAATGGAAAGTGAACCATACTATAACTTAGTGGGCGGTTGGTGACTAATTTTATTAGTTTAAATGGTATATTTTAATTTTAAAAAGGTAAATATTAAATATTAAATAAGGAAAAAAAATAATTTTCATATGTTCTTCTTCTTCGACGGGAAGAACTCCATTTATGGAGCAAGAGAGATTCGGCCAATCTATTTTCAATGCATGTGGGAGATTTTAAGGTCTATTTTTAATAATTTTTATATTTTGAAATCGTTGTAATTAGGTTTAGCTAATTTGGAGCTTAATTTATTAAATTGTTAAATGTTTAGAATTTTACCATGAATGAAATTGTGATGTTCTTGAAATTTTATGATAGATTATATAGCTTGGATGTTAAATATAAGTATTGTATTAAGTAATTTTGGTAATCTTAATGTTTAAGAACTAAAATGTGGAATTAGTAAAAGTACAAGGACTTGCGGTTAAATAACAGTAAAATGGGCTGTTATAAGATTGGGTCAAAATCAGTTTGCATGAATTTTATTTAGAAATGATGAAATTGCAAGTTTCGGGTTTAGGAATTAAATTGTATAAAAGTAAAATATTGGGGGCAATTTTGTAAAAATGTCAAAAAGGCCTTAATTGCATAGAATGAATTGATTTTTCTGTTAGAATTAGTGAATTGAATGAAATTATTATTTTAGATCAAGAACGAGTAGAAAAATCGTGGAGAAGAGAAAATTACCAAATAGCTCTTATACTTAGTCATTGTTTCGATTTAGTCAGGTAAGTTCGTATGAACGATTATCGTATTAATGCTATTTAATTGTATGTTAATTTGTTATTTATAATGTTGATTGAGCGATGTATAAACAAAGTGATGCTATGATGGTTATCGAAACCTGGTTGAACCTTAGGAATTCTTAGGATATAAATGACATGTCATTAGGGATTTCATGTTTCAGGTGTTAGTCTCGAATGTCTTACTGATGGCTAAGGTCATGCATTTGTTATGGATTTTGTAACAGTCCGATTTAGACCCTAATCGGGATAGTGGTTTCGGAACCACAAATCTGAGTCAAAAAATATTTTAATATTATTTTTGGTGTCTGCAGCATGTTAATTTATATGTGTGAAATTTCGTGATTTAATTTTATCGTTTGAGTGTTCGATTTAATTGAAAGGACTTAATTGTGTAAAATGTAAAAGTTAGCTATTAAATGTGTAAGTGCCAAATTGCTATTGTTTTTATAATGTGGGGTACTTATGTGGCAAATTGGCCATTAACTGCATGGACGGTTTTGTGCTTGAGATATATGGTTTACTAATTAAATTTATAAGGATAAAATGGTACTTGATATATTTATATGTATTAAATAAAACAAATACAAATGGCCATGCATGTGTTCATATTTCATGACCGAAATTACCAAAGGAAAAAGAAAGAAATAAGCAAGTTACATTCGGCCTAACTCTAAGCTAAATTCAAGGTTCGTTTTTGCTAGGATTTTGATAATTTTTATGTTTTTGAGATCGTTGCTTTGAATACTAGCTGGCCCATGCTTGAATTTTTGAATTGGTTGTGTATTTTGTGATTTGCCATTGAAGAGAGTTTGTTGTTTTTGTTGTTTAATGATGAAAAATAAATATATGTTGTTAGATTAACAAGATTTACTAAGTGAATTTTGGTAAAAATGTCTAATTAGGACTAAATTGTGAATTTTGTAAATTGAGGGGTCAAAATGTAAAATAAATGAAAGAAATGGGCTGCTAGGGACCTTAGTAAAATTTGGCCAAGCATGGGTGTGGTGAAATTTTGAATTTTTTGTGTTTTGTAAAATAGGAACTAAATTGTAAAAAATGTAAAATATTAGGGAAAAGTGGAATTTGCCCATTTATGTGTTTTTGGATGAATTTGAATGAATTTATGAATAAAAAAGTTAAATTTGTATTAATTTAGATCAAGAAAAGAGAAAATCGAAATTGGATCGGGGAAATCAAAAGTTGTCGAATAGTCGTCTCGGTTCGTTCATCTCCATCCGAGGTAAGTTCATAAGTAAATAAATGTTGTTAAATTCGATTGTATATATAATATTTGTGCCGAATTGAGTTATTACTTGTATATATATGTTCAAGCCAAATTTGTATAAGTATGGGAGAAGTATTTACAAGCCTGAATCGATCGAGTTACGACGTCCAAAGCCCCGTACGAACCTTAGGAATAGTTAGGATACACATGTCATGACATAGGATTTTCGATATGTGATTTCATGTAAGACCATGTCTAGGACGTTGGCATCGACTTGTGATTTACGTGTAAGACCCTGTCTAGGACAGTGGCATAGACGTGTGATTACATGTAAGATCACGTCTAGGACGTTGGCATTGTACGAGCTTTTCGACTATCCGAGTATCCTTTTTAATTTCGAATGGTTCAACGGGCATTAACGAGTTGTGATTGAATGTGAAATCGAGATAAAAGGTTCAGGTACGTGCTAAGTTTAATGTTAATGAAAATAAGGTAAGTTTAGTATTTGAAATGATAATATAAATTATGCATGATATAAAGTGACTTATATGTAAGTGTGAATGCTCATATTCGGCCAAGTGATGCTATAATGTTAATGTTTATGTATTGGTATATGAATTTCAAGCATTATAAATGTAAATTTGATTAAGGTTTGCTTGATTCGGCCTAGTTGATTTTAATGTTCATGAATATTAAATGAATTACTTGATTATGACTTACTAAGCTATTCAAGCTTACTCTCTGTGTGTTTATCCATTGTTTTATAGATTTTGGAAGCTAGTTACGAGCTCGGGGATCGTCAGAGAAATCCGTCACACTATCGATCGTTTTTCTTTTCGGTACTTTATAAGTTAAACTTTGAATCTATGGCATGTATAGGCTAGCCTTTGTTTTGGTTGATTTTGGAAGTGTATACATATATATGTATAAGCTAGTCTTAATGTGTTTGAGTTTGAAGGTGTATATATATATAAATCCATGCAAAAATGGCTTGATTTTTATGCTTGAGTTCGATTATGTCTGATCATGGTTTAAGCTCATTTTGGTAAATATGCTATATGACGTGCATGAATGGTATTTTTGATTACACAATGTGATTTGTATTCATATATGTGATTGATGATTTATGATTTTCACTTAGACTATAAGGTAGATGATTAATGCTTGATGAATTATGACAAATGACATATAAATTGATTAAGTAATGTTTATGTTATATGTTCATGTAATTGATTCGGTTATTTGTGAGATAATTAGTAGGTTGTTCAATGTATGAGTATATTCATTATACTTAATTTTATATATATATATATATATATATATATGTGCTTATGATATGTTCTCTCATGGGATAGCTATTGAGGTTCGGTGGTGGTGGTAAGTATGTGTATATAACACACATAAATAGTTGGTATTTATATTTTGTTTTAGGTATAGATTATTTGAGGTTATGAAAGTATTGTATAGACATGATCATAGTATGTGAATTAGGCATGTATGGTTTAATATGAATGTTCGAAAATGACTCAAATGGATATGGTCATATATACATAAAATATGTAATAAGAAAAGATGTATATTTGGTTTAGTCTTAAAGTCACTTTATGTGTATTATATAGGAATAAGTGTATATGTCTTGTATGCTGTGTATGCGTAAGTAATATGTTAGTAAACTAGGTATATTATGAACCTATTTATTGGGACCGAAAATGGTGGTTGGTATAATAGTCAAATGGATGTGAATTAATGGTTAAGTTGTTGGTTACTTTAGTATATAGTAAATGGTTAATGATGGGCATGATTTGTGGTTAAAATTTAGTTGGTGTTTTGGTTATGCATTTGTAATTTAAGTATGGTAAATTGGTATGTGAATTGAGTGTACTTTTAGTTATGATTTGTGCTCAAAAAGATTTAAATTAATATAGTCATATGCGAATGGTCTTATAACTAGGAAAGAGGCATGTTTAATCTTAAATGATAATTTGTTTACGTGTAGTATATGTAAATGTATAACTTTTTCCGTGTGGATGTTTTAACTTAAATTAATGTACCAATCATGTTTGCTCATATTGACTAATATCAATGTCGCATATGTAGGAGGTATTTAAGTTGTGTACTATGGCTCATATAGTTTTGAAATGTGCATGTGCTGAGTTAAGAAATGGTACATTGATATTTGATAGATGAAATAGATATATTGGTTCATATTAGTTATATGAAATGTATTAATATATGTTTGCATGTTTTAATGTATGCGCATATAATTTGTAAAGTAATAAGTCATCTGAAACTTTGATTATTCGAATGTTATATGAGAAGTATTTTTTTTATATATGATTGAATGGTGGAGTTTTAAAACATGTGAATTATGACTGTTCTGAGATGTGCTTTGGTCGGTAATGCCTCGTAACCCAAGTCCGGCGACGGATATGGGTTAGGGGTGTTACATTTGATTGGTATCAAAGCTACGGTTTAGTCGATTCTAGGACTAACGTAGCATGTGTGAGTCTAGCTATACATGCCATATTTATAAACTGCGATAGTGTGATGACTCCTGACAATTGAAATGTGTTTTTGTATAGTAAATGGATCCTGATCGAGCTGTAGCTGAAGATCTAGAAAGTATAGCACCTACTCCCGCTCAAGGGACAACGCTGGCTGAATCTCGGCTGACTTTGAGTAACCAAGAGGGAGAGGCTAAACAAGCCTTTTACCAAATGATGAATGAATGGTTTACTCAGTATATCCGGACCAATCCGGTTGTTCCACAACCTTCTCTGTAACACCCCCAACCCCTATCTATCGCCAGAACAAGGTTACGAGACACTACCAAGGAGTACATAACACTTACAGATAATTTGAAATCATTATCGTTCAAATATTGAGACTAATTATAAACGTTCCTTTAACGGACCTTCGAGGTCCAAATCATGCATTATTCGGGTCGAGACTAAACCGGATCCTTAGGAAAATTTTTCAATACAATGTAATAAACATTCATACATCCATTCAATGCATGATTACTTTAACATGCACAAACTCAACATTCAAGTTAGTCCAATAATTTCCATATGTCAATAATATATACCATGATTGATGAGCTCATCAATACAATGGTTTCCATTCCATTGTTATTTTTCCATATTTATCGCGTTGAATTTCTCAGAATTTCGATGGATTTTCAAAGGTACACTTTAGTGTACAAATCTGGGTCCGTCAATTCATATTCATGTGCGCACATTTCCATTTCAGAGAACACACTCCATGAACCTCATCCTTACGGTGGATTACCGATCGAGCTAAATCCTCGCAACGACAATTACTCTAATGAGCTTGGATCCAATTACATCCAAGCTAAATTCAGACCTAATTGGATTACCCATCATGCTAAATCCATTTTCCGCATATTCTTCGGGAGGGCTATATCGAGATAGGATCACATGTCCGGGCTAGATCCTTTTTACCGTCAATTCTTTTTCAGAGATCCATTGAATTTTCCTTTCATTCAACCGGGATTTATTTTCCCTTTTCATTAAGAATATCAATACTTAATCAATTATCATACAATAAACATCCAAATAATATTCATATCAATAAAATATATTTCAATCATTTAAGAATATAATTCAAGTTACGCGAACTTACAAATTCAATTATTATATCATAACGATAATCACAATTCCATAGTAAATATTCAAATAAAACATTATATCATTTCTAATTTAACATTTATCGATTATAATCGAGCATGTGATCAATTTATACACTAGTCATTCATATATTTTTCCTCCTCCTCCTCTCCATCCACATCCTTAGTATAAATAACACATTTGTAAGTAATATTATCTATAATTTTCACTATTTACTTATATGGATATTCAAGCTGTCCATCCATGTCACAATCGCTAATTTTTTTGAGCTACAGAACTCCAAATTAAGATCCGATAATTTTCCCTAAAACTAAACTCACATATCTTCTTACCATAAAATTTTCAGAATTTTTGGTTTAGCTAATAAGTACAGTTTATTCTTTAAAGTCACCCCTATTCTGCAGTCTGACAGTTCCGACTCTTCTTCACTAAAAATTAATTATCTCCTCATACTAGATTTGGATGATGTTCTTGTTTGTTTCTATTTAAAATAGACTCATTAATTATTTTAAAAATATAAATTTAAGCCACAATTTATTTTTCTCTAATTTTTTATGATTTTCCAAAGTCAGAATAGGGGAACCCAAAATCATTCTGACCTTGTCTCACAAAACCTATAATATCTCATGATTTACAATTCCATTGCTTACACCATTTCTTTTATAAGAAACTAGACTCAATAATATTTAATTCTATATTTTATTCATCCTATAATTATATTTATACAATTTTTAGTGATTTTTAAATTTAGACTACTGCTGCTGTCCAAAACTATTTTAGTGCAAAATGTTGATTTCTATTTTACCCCAAATTTCACAGTTCATACAATTCAGTCCTTGTCCAATTAACCCTTCAATTGGGCTAATTTTTCTCAATTAATACTTTATTTTATCAATTTAAACTACTTCATAACCCTTGAAAATCAGAACTTTAGCGTTAGACCTTAATTCCAAACTCTTTCACAATTAGGTCCTAAACCAATTTCCATCAAATTTACTTGATAAAATCATCATATATAAAAATTAAAGCTTCAATTATATGTTTATTCATCATATTCTTCCAACACTCATTCATAGCAACTTTAAAAATTAGCCATAGAATAAAAAACTAATGACATAGTAAGTTGGACCAAATTGTAAAAGTCCAAAAACATAGAAATTTCAAGGAGAAAGCAAGAATTAAACTTTTTTTTTTTGAAGAAAATGGGCTGATATTATTAGGCCTGGCTCAAACCAAAGCATTAAAAACCAAAATAAAGTACAACAACCTAAAAGACAAGATAGAAAAAAAGTAAAGTAGTTGGCAGTAACAAAACAATAAATGAAACTTGGGAAGATAAACAGATCAGAAGAAAAAAGCATGAGCCAAAACCAGATCATCTTCGAGAGCCAAAATATCAGCCAAGAAGTCACCCTCCTTCATTAGAGATCAAAACAAAATTGAAGAATCGGACAGAAGCTTTGAACAACGCCTGTTACCAGCACTTGGAGATTCAACGAACCTTCTCTAAGAACAAAACAATTAAAAAAAAACACCTTTACCCAGATTCCACTCCAATCTTTCCTTTAACGCGAACAACGTCACCGAGTCTAGAATTCCATTGACCCAATCCCTATAGAACCTGTTTCTCCTCCCCTCTAACGCCAGGGTGTGGGCCACTCCATTGACAGATCGCGGCACAAAGAGATAAGAAATCTCATCAAAACTCAAACCCATTTGATAGATGTGCTGAGTAATTGGCCTGAGTACCGATTTGTCTTGACTCTACTTCTTTATGCTTTTGATGACTGATAGGGCATCTCCTTCCACAATCAAACGCTGAAAACCCATGGATTTCGTAAAGAGTAAAGCCCTTTCACACGCCCTTGCTTCTGCCACAAAAGGGTCTGCAACATTCTCTAAAAGATAAGTCTCTGCCCCTATAACGACTCCTGTAGAATCTCTGGCTATAACTATTGTTGTTGCTAATCTTTCCTCTCTTTGATACGATGTATCAAAATTAATCTTAATAAATCCTTCATCCGGAGGCCGTCATAACTTCTTCGATAGAGGTTTGACATGGGAAAGAAGGTTCTCTTGAATTAAATCAAGTTCTTGTGCATAACCCCGAATGAAACCCAACACCTCTTGTATTTTAAATTTAACCATTTCGTGGATTAATTTATTTCTTCGATACCATAGACTCCATGAGGAAATAGCAATGATGCATTTTTGTTGTTCATCAACTGCAGAGAAAGTCCAAGCAAACCGCATTTTGGAACCCAACGAATCATCAAGGACTGGAATCTTTATCTTGAAGTACGCCCACACACACTGCAACATACCGTAAGACCACAACAAATGGTTTGAATCTTCCAGATCTTCTTTACATATTGGGCAAACAGTATCCACAGACAACTGTCTTCTCACCAAATTACTAAAGTGGGGAAGCATATTATTAGACAACCGCCAGTTATGTATTTTAATTTTACCTGGGATATTCAACGACCAGAGAGCTTTGTAAAAAACTTTGTAAACATCCTCAATAGGACTGCACGTAGTAGTCTGCACTAGGGAAGTAGCAAGAACTCGACAACAACTTTTAACTATATAAACCCCAGATCCCTCATATTTCAACACTAAAGTGTCCTTTGTTCTACTTCCAGAAATCGGGATAGTAAGGATTCTGGTAGCTGTGGTCTCATCAACAAGACTACAGATCAACTCCCTATTTCATGTATTATTGTCAGCCTCCATGAGTTGATTAATAGTTGTCCACCATGTTCTTATCTCTTGACCTGATACCCTATTATTCTCTCTTCTAGGTAGCCAAGGGTCATTCCAGATGTTGACACGATCTCCGTACCAACTCACCACAACACCCCTTCCTCAATCAGCTCTCTAGCATTACAAATGCTACGCTAGGTAAATGAAGGGTAAGAACCAACTTTAGCTGCTAAGATATCAGTAAACGGGTAATAACGAGCTTTTAAAACTCTGGCTAAGAGACATTGAGGCTAAACCAAAATACGCCAAACTTGTTTAGCTAATCGCGCTTTATTAAACAAAAATAAGTTTTTAAAACCAATACCACCATCACACTTTGGCAAACAAAGCATATCCCAATAACTCTAGTGAATACCCTTTAGCATTTTATTATTAGCCCACCAAAACCTGTTCATGATGTTTTCAAGCTTACAACATAATTTTTTCGGAAAAAGGAAACATTGCATTTCATAGAGGGGCATTGCCTGTAAAACTGATTTAATAAAGACCTCTTTACCCCCCATTGATAGATAACGTAGACTCCACCCTTCAACTTTTTTCGAATCTATCAATGAAATTAGCAAAAGCCCATGTTTTCTTTCGACCCACCATCATCGACAAGCCTAGGTACTTTTCAGGACTTGAGGCCACCTGAACCCCCATTAAACTTGTAATTTCCTCCTTGACCTCGTCACTCACATTAGCCCCAAATAGATTAAGGACTTGTCATAGTTCACCTTCTGCCCTGCATTCAACTCATACTCTCGAATGACTTCACGGACCGTTCTAGCTCCCTCATGTGTAGCATCTCTAAAAAGAATACAGTCATCTGCAAAAGAAAAATGGTTAATAGAAAGTCTTCCCCTACCAATAGGTGCACCCCCCATACAACCTCTTTGCTTTGCATCTTCCAAAAGAGTAGAAAAGCCCTCCGCACAAATCATAAATAGATAAGGTCTTAGAGGATCTCCTTGTCTCAGTCCTTTTGATAGTGAACACCAATCACTACTCATACCATTAAGGTAAACAGAATAGGAAACTAAACATACACATCTAATAACTAGAAAAATCCAGTTGTTATGAAACCCCAAAGACTTTGAAACACCCCAAACCCGACCCACAAGCCCTGACCAGATCTGGCATGCTTCTAGGAAAAACCATTCGAATCTTACTTGAATTTTGCTAAAAACTTGTGTGTTTTTGAAAATAGTTGATTTGTATTGGGCTCAAGTTTTAAAACCCGTGTTGATTAGGTGTCAAAACATTTGATATTTATACTTAAGAAAATTGACTTTTAACCTTAATTCGACAATAATCGTATCGCATTAAGTAATTTGGAAGCATACATAAACAATTTAATACTTATGGCCTTATTACATCAATTAAAACCTAAAATAATTCAAATCTTAAATAATAATAGAAATAATAAGAATAAAACAAGTCTCTGGCTTTGCATGGCCACCATCGAGCTCCCGCACCAGGTCCATTCTTGAGTGTCACCGAAAAATAGTCCCACAAGGGTGAGTCATACAAACTCAATGTGTACAACCAACATAAGCCATAATTAATTCGGGCATATCAATTCATACATAATAGCACATATAATTAATGATGCAAACCCAAACCCAAGCCTAAATAACCATCCGCTACACATCACCCGTACCAACCATCACACCGTGGGGACTACTAAGTCAACCCTCCATCCGCTACACACCATCGAAGGCAGTCGCTGCAGTCGACGTGCTCATCGCCCTTATAAAATTAGTGGCATAGCCACCATTTAAATATTCGTGACATAAGTCACCACATTCAGATATTGTGACATAAGTCACCACATTCAGATATTGTGACATAAGTCACCATATTCAGATATTGTGACATAAGTCACCACATTCAGATATTGGGGTATAAAACCACCAATTCACTTCCCCTTTACATATCACCCATATGCCCCATGTCAAGCATATCATGCAAAATCATGCTTTATTTCACATTCTTATCACTATTGTCATTTTTTATCATACTCATAGTAGGAGTAGGAAAACGTACCTGAGTACTTCGTACCATTACATGGTAGCTTAGCCACATTATAACATATTCTTTAACATATTAATTAAAACATAACCGTCAATTAATTAAAGCTTAGTGTGGGGTACACACCTGATATACTTATCACTTTATTCAAATCCCGAAATCCCGATCTAAGCTTTAGATCTTTTAGTTCCTATAATCGGGCAACACTAGGTATATTAATAAAACCCATTCAGTTATAACCAAATCCCGAGAGATTATTGTAACCAAAACTTACCTTGTTGCCGATTGGATTAAAAATCAAATCCCGAAACTTTGCTATGTTCCTTCTTGTAATCGGCCAAGCACTAGATCACTTCACAGGTTAGTTTTTGATTTTTGAACAAGTACAAAATAGATCTAATCACTAACTAGGCCTTGACCAAATGTGTATGTGCACTTACCTTACGATTCTCAAATCCCGAAAGTATCCCTTGTCTTAAGTATCTGTCGAAATCCCTATAGACACATGTTAGATCAATTTCTAACATTTAATCACAAGTAAATAGCCCTTGGCCGAATATCCAAGATGACTCACCTTAGATCTTTAAAATCCGAAAGATCCGCTCTACTTGTTGTCGACAAACACCTAACTCCCAAGCCTCCTTCCAAGTTTCGCCAAGGTCAATAATAGGAATTAGTTCCTAAATTTTGACAAGCCTAAAAGAAAAGAATGGAAATCGAATGACAATTGGTCCTTACCCTTATTACAGGAATTGATCGCTCCTTGTTGAACCCACCAAGGTATTCGGCTATAGGCTAGGTGTTTGATTAATCAAGTTTCAGCTTTTGGTGTTTAGATTAACAATCGGCTATTGCTAGAAAAGTCTTACCTTCGGCTTTTGGAGAGTTGTGAAAAGAAAAAGAAAGTTGATGATGGAGATTCGGCTAGAGAAAGAGTTGAAAGAAAGAATTTGAGAGAAGGAAAGAGAGATGATAAGAAATTCGGCAAGCACTAAAAGAGAGAAAAGATGAATGTCTTTTATTCTAATTAAAATTCGGCACTTATGCCTCCCTTTCATGATCGATTTTTACCAACCAAGGAGTCCCTTGGTCGGCCACTATATCCCATTTGCTTCTCCTCCTTTATCTTTTATCTATTCTTAAAAAAAAATTATCAGAATGAGTTTAATCACATCTAAAGCTCCTCTCTCAGTCTCCCAATGCCGTCCACCTCTACTCCTTATTGCCGAAAAATAAAATCTTTTATTTGCTTTCCTTGTGACTCGAACCTAGGCCCATTTGCACCTACTTGTATGCCACTTACAGAGGCTTTAAGTGGTGCCTTGTAGCCACTTTACCAAGCCCAATTTCTTGTCATGTTTTCCCTACTATTTCTCTTAAGGCCACCCTACTTAGCTTCCTCTTTTAGAATTAGAATCTAATAATTTCTAAGGCACTCCCCTATTTTCTAAAGGTCACAAAATTCATACAAGACATTCTTAATCACACAAGGCATGCTATTTTATATTATTTAGTAATAATGCATAAGCCATAGTCCCGGATATTACAATTCTACCCCCTTAAAATAATTTCAACCTCGAAATTACCTGGCTAGAATAGGTGGGGGTATTACCGTCGCATTGCTTCTTTTGGTTCCCAAGAAGCTTCCTCTGATCCATGATTTCGCCATAACACTTTGACTAAAGGGACTGACTTCCTCCGAAGCACCTTCACATCTCGTTCCAGAATCTGAATCGGCACTTCTTCATAAGACAGATATGGTCTCAGCTCCACCTCTTCAACCGAAACTACATGAGATGGATCTGATCGGTATCGACGTAACATGGAAACATGAAATATGTCGTGCATCTGCTTCAATTCTGGAGGTAACTCCAACTGGTATGCCACCGGTCCAATTCGCTTCAAAACCCGATAAGGTTCTATAAACCTTGGACTTAGCTTCCCTTTCGACCAAATCTCATTACCTTCTTCTAAGGCGAAACTTTAAGGAATACTTGATCTCCCACATCAAATTCTATTTCCTTTCGTTTGAGATCTTTGCATATGACTTCTGCCTATCACATGCCTCCTTCAATCGAGCTCAAATTACACTAACCTTCTCCTCAGATTCCGCTACTAACTCTGGACCCAAAATTTGACGTTTTCCTAATTTCGTCCAACATGTAGGAGTGCAACATTTCTGACCATACAGTGCTTCATACGGTGCCATCCGTGTACTTTCCTGATAGCTGTTATTGTAAGTAAATTCTGCTAGAGGCAAATATTCTTCCCAACTTTCTCTGAAGTCTATTACACAGCCTCTCAGCATATCCTCCAATACTTGTATTACTTACTCAGATTGACCGTCTGATTGTGGATGAAAAGCCGTACTAAAGTCCAATCTAGTACCTAAAGCCTGATGTAGGGCTTTCAAAATCGAGACGTGAACCTCGGATCCCTATTTGAGATAATTGATACCGGCACTCCATGTAACCTCACAATCTCCGCTACATACAACCTCGCTAACTTCTGTAGGGAGTAGTCAACCCGCACTGGAATAAAATGCGCGGACTTTGTCAGCCGATCCACTATCACCCATACTGAGTCCTTCTTAGTAGGCGTAAGGGGAAGCCCACAATGAAGTCCATGGTAATTCTCTCCCATTTCCACTGCTGAATTTGTTTTGGCTGAAGCAATCCCGACGGAACTTGATGTTCAAATTTTAACTTGTCGACCGTTAGGCATTTCCTACAAATTTGGTAACTTTCCTCTTAAGACCAGGCCACCAAAATTGTTCCCTTAGATCTCTGTACATTTTACTACCTCCGGGATGCATAGCATAAGGGCTACTATGTGATTCCTGAAGAATTCTTTGCCTAAGCTCCTCGCCCTTCGACATACAGACTTTTCCCTTTGAAACACAATACTCCTTCATCGTTAATACCATAATTTTCCAACTCTCCATTCTGCACTTGTCTCAGCTTAGCACTCAGATCCTCATCCACCAACTGTCCCTCTTTCACCTCATTCAGCCATATCGGCTTAACTTGCAACTCTGCCAGCAAATTTCCATCATCATACAAACTCAAATGCGCAAACATCGCCCTTAGATCCGACACCACCTTTCGACTTAAGGCGTCCGCCACTACATTTGCCTTGCCCGGGTGATACTCTATTGAACAATCATAGTCCTTCAATAGTTCCACCGACCTTCGCTGTCTCAAATTCAGCTCTTTCTGAGTCAGCAGATACTTAAGGCTCTTGTGGTCTGTGTAGATTACCGACTTTTCTCCATAGAGATAGTGCCTCCACACCTTAAGAGCAAAGACCACTGCCGCTAGTTCCAAATCATGCGTCGGGAAGTTAACCTCATGCGGCCTTAGTTGTCGAGACGCATAAGCAACTACCTTCCCATCTTGCATTAACATGCATCCCAATCCTGTATGAGAAGCGTCACAATACACCACAAAATCCTTCCCCGCCTCTAACTGAATCAAAATCGGAGCTTCAGTTAAGACCCTCTTAAGCTTCTCAAAGCTCTCCTATTGCTTATCTGTCCAAATGAAAGGTACTTCCTTTCTCAGCAACTTTGTCAAAGGCGCGGCTATCGACGAGATCCCTTCCACAAACCTTCTATAATAGCCTGCCAATCCTAAGAAACTCCAAACTTCTGCCACAGACTTCGGGGGTTTCCAATCCAACACTGCCTCAATCTTCCGAGGATCCACCCTTATTCCTTCAGCAGATACCACGTGTCCTAAAAATGCAACCTCCTTAAGCCAAAATTCGCACTTGCTAAATTTGGCATAAATCTTCTTCTCCCTTAACACTTGTAACACTATTCGGAGATGCTCATCATGCTCCTCTTCAGACTTGGAATACACCAGAATATCGTCTATGAACACAACAACAAACCGGTCCATATAAGGTTGGAAAACCCGGTTCATCATGTCCATAAACGCGGCTAGGGCGTTTGTCAATCCAAACGGCATTACTACGAACTTGAAATGCCCATACCTTGTCCAAAAAGTCGTCTTATGGATATCCACTTCTTTCACCTTAAGCTGATGATATCCGGACCTCAGATCTATCTTTGAGAAAACCGCGGCCCCCTTAGGTTGATCGAACAAGTCATCAATCCTTGGCAAAAGGTACTTGTTCTTGATGGTCAGCTTGTTCAATAGATGATAATCTATGCACACGCACATAGTTCCGTCCTTCTACTTCACAAATAAGACCGGTGCTCCCTATGGAGACACACTCGGTCGAATAAACCCACGGTCTAGCAACTCTTGAATTTGAGCCTTGAGCTCAACCAACTCCTTTGGTGCCATTCTGTATGGGGCAATGGACACAGGAGCTATACCCGGGAGCAAATCGATTCCAAACTCCACCTCTCTATCCGGGGGTATTCTTGGTAATTCCTCCGGAAAGATATCCACAAACTCCCTTACGGTTCTAACTCCACTAACTCCCCCTTCTTCCGCATCCAAAGCACAAATGAAGGCCAAAAATGCCTTACACCCCTTCCAAACCATCTTATCCGCCTTTAATGCCGAAACTACGTTAGACATGTAGTTCCTCCTTTCGCCTATCAAGATTACCACCTCATCCTCCGAGGTCCTTAACTCCATTCACTTGGCTGTACAATCCAATACAGCCCGATGCTCCACTAGCCAATCCATGCCAAGAATAAGATCAAATTCCCCGAAGGGTAATTCCATTAAGTCGGCAAGGAATACCGCTCCTTGAAGTTCCAAAAGTACTCTTCGAAACATCTTATTCACCACTACAGTTTAGCCTAATGGGCTTACTACAGTCATCTCCCTATCAGATAGTTCAGAGGCTATCCCTAGAGTTTCAACTACTCTACATGTAACATAAGAATGGGTCGAGCCCACATCAATCAAAGCAATATAAGGTTTGCCAGATATAAGGAACGTATCGATTATGATGTCCGGTGCGTCTTCGTCCTCCCTCCGGCGAACCGCATAGACTAACCCCGACTGCTTGGCCTCCGTGTTACCACCATCTCGGCCCGGTGTTCCTCGTCCTCTACGTAACCATTACTCGCCGGTAGAACCACGTCCTCGCAGTGGTTGCTGTCCTCCTCTTCTAGCCTGGTTAGAACCTTGACTTACTGGTCGTCCCCCTTCAGTTCTCATCGGGCAATCCTTAATCATGTGGTCCTTGGACCCACACTTAAAACATCCTCCCATCTTTTTCCAACACTCCCCCAAGTGCTTTTTCCCGTACTAATCACAAGCACGATACTGCCCTCTTGAAGTAGCTTGCTGACCTCGTAGCCCATCAACTCTAGGCCTCTTTTACTCATTTCTAGATGGCTTTGAAGATCCAAATCCTCTTTTTGCCTATTTCGATCGGTGTTCTGCCTTACAGAATCCTTGATACCCTCGGCTACCTTAGCCTTCTCCACCAACACAGCAAACTCCCGCTCCTGTTGTGGGGCTATCAATAATCTCAGGCCATCCCTTAGTCCGTCTTCAAACCGGACACACCGCTCATGCTCAGTCGACACTATGCCTCGAGCATAATGGCTCAGCCTTAGGAATTCAGCTTCGTATTTTGCCACAGACTTGTTCCCTTGAACCAGCCCCAAAAATGCCTTTCTCTGCGCATCAATATAATAAGTGCCAACATACTTCTTTTGGTATGCTGCCTTAGCATAATCCCACATGAGTTCCTTAGCTGTAGCACCATCTCGAATCGTGAGCCACCATTGATATGACTCATCGCGGAGGAGTGACACCAACCCTTTTAGCTTTTCCTCGTCAGTTAAATCGAGCTCATCCATAATCCGCTCGGTCGCTTCCAACCAATATTCAGTGGTACTGGGTGCCACACCAAATATACCACGGAACACCTCAGCTTTGTTGGCTTGAAGTCGCTTAGGTACCGACTTTCAAGCTCCCATGCCTCCACTTGCTCCAGCCACCCTTTCCAAGACTCGCAGCATCGCCTGTGACACTGCGTCATCCCCCGTCTGATCCTGATATTCCACATCAGCGGCTGGTGGTGGTGGTGGCATTTTATTTTCAAATCCTTGGCCCGATCTAATGGGTTTCGACACGGTCATTCGGCCTCTACCATGGCCTCGCACGTTACGACCACGTCCCCTTGAATCCATACTTCTAATTTGTGTTTATCTGATTAAAGAATTTTACGAATTAGTTTTGTTCCACTGATTTATCACGAACTATTTTATGTTTAATAGTTCTAGAAAGTAGTTCTTTCGATTTCATACACATACAGTCTCAAAGTTTTCATTCAATCACATACATGAACTTGCGTTCATTACAGAGAAATGTTGTAGCTGTTTGTTGTTTTCCACTACCTGGGGTATTTCCGTAATTTTATCCTATAGGGGTATTTCGATAATTTTCAAATTAAGGTATCTGAAAATGTTGCAAAATAGAGATTGTTGATATTTTACAAAATTAAAATATTTGTTGGAAAAATTTCAAGGGTGAAATGGTAATTTTATACACTAGGGGTATTTTTTTTTGTAATTTTACAAGCCAGGGTCATTTTGGTAATTTTTTGCAAAATATGGTTCCTAGTGACTTTTCAAAATGAGGGTATTTTTAAAGATTTCTAATTTGAGGGTACTTCGGTAATTTTCCTTACTGAGTGTATTTTGGTCATTTGTACAGGTTAGGGGTAATTTGGTCATTTTACAAATTAGGGGTAATTTCGTAAATTTTCCAAATCAGGGTGTCTTATTATAAAGTAGGATGTTTGGATAGTTGTAAGGTAAAAGAATTTTGATAAAAACTGTGGTAGTTTGGAAATTTTATAAACCAAGGGCATTTTAGTAATTTTTTTGACTATGGGTATTTGAGTAAATCGAGATTATTTTAGAAAAATTTTTCAAAATAGTTTTCCTATACATCGGAGGGGTAATTTAGTGATTTTAAAACTAGGATTTTTGTGGAAATATGGCTAGTCCCTTTCGGGTTTTAGTTATTGGTTTAGCTTGTGGCTGAGTCCTCTTGGTTAGGGTGAACCGTCACTACGCACCAGGTAGGATTCGAGTGGGTAGGAGGTGAGTCACTAAGACTGCTTAAATACCAAGCTCCCACTGAAACCAATCCTAAACATGCGCACAACGGTTGCCACACCCTAATTCGGCGACTTAGACACAGGTTTGTTTAATTAGGCTTTAAAGCTTTATGCAATTTTGTGTTGGAGTAAGCTAATCCTAGGGTTTAATAACTTAATATACTAATCTACGTCCTTATAAATCCCACATACAATCACAAAAGAGTTAGGAGTACTTACCTGGTGGACTTCGGGCCGGAGACTCAGGTGCCATGCTAAATAACCTGCTCATTTATTAGAAAAATCTACTTTCAATAGACAGAAAATGTTTTGGACCCTAAAAGCCCTCAAGGCGAGTTTTGAACCGGGCTCTGATACCAAACTGAAACACCCCAAACTCGACCCACAAGCCCTGACCGGATCTGGCATGCTTCTAGGAAAAACCATTCGAATCTTACTTGAATTTTGCTTAAAACTTGTGTGTTTTTTAAAACAGTTGATTTGGGTTGGGCTCAAGTTTTAAAACCCGTGTTGATTAGGTGTCAAAACATTTGATATTTATACTTAAGAAAAATTGGCTTTTAACCTTAATTCGACAATAATCGCATTGTACTAAGTAATTTGGAAGCATACATAAACAATTTAATACTTATGGCTTTATTACATCAATTAAAACCCGAAATAATTCAAAGCTTAAATAATAATAGAAATAATAAGAATAAAACAAGTCTCTGGGCTTTGCATGGCCACCACTGAGCTCCTGCCGACCCGGTCCATTATTGAGTGTCACCTGAAAAATAGTCCCACAAGGGGTGAGTCATACAAACTCAATGTGTACAACCAACATAAGCCATAATTAATTTAGGCATATCAATTCATACATAATAGCACATATAATTAATGATGTAAACCCGAACCCAAGCCTAAATAACCATCCGCTACACATCACCCGTACCAACCATCACACCGTGAGGACTACTAAGTCAACCCTCCATCCGCTACACACCATCGAAGGCGATCATTGCGCAATGACGTGCTCATCGCCCTTATAAAATTCGTGGCATAGCCACCATTTAAATATTCGTGACATAAGTCACCACATTCAGATATTGTGACATAAGTCACCACATTCAGATATTGGGGTATAAAACCACCAATTCACTTCCCCTTTACATATCACCCATATGCCCCATGTCAAACATATCATGCAAAATCATGCTTTATTTCACATTCTTATCACTATTGTCATTTTTTTATCATACTCATAGTAGGAGTAGGAAAACATACCTGAGTACTTCGTACCATTACATGGTACCTTAGCCACATTATAACATACTCTTGTAACATATTAATTAAAACATAATTGTCAATTAATTAAAGCTTAGTGTGGGGTACACATCTGATATACTTATCGCTTTATTGAAATCCCGAAATCCTGATCTAAGCTTTAGATCTTTTAGTTCCTATATTCGGCCAACACTAGGTATATCAATAAAACCCATTTGGTTATAACCAAATCCCGAGAGATTATTGTAACCAAAACTTACCTTGTTGCCGATTGGATTAAAAATCAAATCCCAAAACTTTGATATGTTCCTTCTTGTAATCGGCCAAGCACTAGATCACTTCACAGGTTAGTTTTCGGTTTTTGAACAAGTACGAAATAGATCTAATCACTAACTAGGCCTTGGCCGAATGTGTATGTGCACTTACCTTACGATTCTCAAATCCCGAAAGTATCCCTTGTCTTAAGTATCTGTCGAAATCCCTATAGACACATGTTAGATCAATTTCTAACATTTAATCACAAGTAAATAGCCCTTGGCCGAATATCTAATATGACTCACCTTAGATCTTTAAAATCCCGAAAGATCCGTCTACTTGTAGTCGACAGCACCTAACTCCCAAAGCCTCCTTCCAAGTTTCGGCCAAGGTCAATAATAGGAATTAGTTCCTAAATTTTTGACAAGCCTAAAAGAAAAAGAATGGAAATCGAATGACAATTGGTCCTTACCCTTATTACAGGAATTTGACTGCTCCTTGTTGAACCCACCAAGGTATTCGGCTATAGGCTAGGTGTTTGATCAATCAAGTTTCAGCTTTTGGTGTTTAGATTAACAATCGGCTATTGCTAGAAAAGGCTTACCTTCGACTTTTGGAGAGTTGTGAAAAGAAAAATAAAGTTGATGGTGGAGATTCGGCTAGAGAAAGAGTTGAAAGAAAGAATTTGAGAGAAGGAAGGAGAGATGATAAGAAATTCGGCAAGCACTAAAAGAGAGAAAAGATGAATGTCTTTTGTTCCAATTAAAATTTGGCACTTATGCCTCCCTTTCATGACTGATTTTTACCAACCAAGGAGTCCCTTGGCCGGCCACTATATCCCATTTGCTTCTCCTCCTTTATCTTTTATCTATTCTTAAAAAAAAATAATTATCACAAGGAGTTTAATCACATCTAAAGCTCCTCCCTCAGTCTCCCAATGCCATCCACCTCTACTCCTTATTGCCGAAAAATAAAATCTTTTATTTGCTTTCCTTGTGACTCGAACCTAGGCCCATTTGCACCTACTTGTGGCGTCACTTACAGAGGCTTTAAGTGGTACCTTGTAGCCACTTTTCCAAGCCCAATTTCTTGTCATGTTTTCCCTACTATTTCTCTTAAGGCCACCCTACTTAGCTTCCTCTTTTAGAATTAGAATCTAATAATTTCTAAGGCACTCCCCTATTTTCTAAAGGTCACAAAATTCATACAACACATTCTTAATCACACAAGGCATGCTATTTCATATTATTTAGTAATAATGCATAAGCCATAGTCCGGGATATTACAGACTTCATCATCCCTATCAGAAAATACCATTCCACTCGGTCATACACCTTACTCATGTCTAACTTGAGTGCAAAATTCCCTTTCTTGCCACGCTTTTTCATCTTAAGAGAATGAAATACCTCATAAGTGATCAACATGTTATCTGAAATAAGTCTCCCTGGAATAAAAGCACCTTGAGATTCATTAATACAATCACATAAAATCTCACTCATGCGGTTGACCAAGACTTTTGCAATAATTTTATAAATAATGTTGCAAAGACTTATGGGTCTAAACCGAGACATATTTTTCGGCTTATCAATCTTTGGGATCAACACAATGCGTGTTCTATTGATATCCCCAATTTTCGTCTGCCCATTCAGAATAGTAACAATAACTAAAAATATTTGCTCCAACTATATGCCAGTATCTTTGGAAGAAAATTGTAGCAAAACCGTCAACCTCGGGAGCTTTCAAAGGCGGCATTAATTTTACTGTATGACAAATGTCCTCCTCCATGAACTGCTTAAGTAAGGACTCATTCATACTTGTAGTAACTCTTCTTTCCACAAGTCCAAGAAGATGCTCATCCAATCCTATGTCAGAGGTTGAAAAAAGCTTTTCAAAATAACCCGAGGCAATCATAACCATCTCTTCCGCCAGATACTTTGTACCAAACTCGTCCTCCAATTCAAAATCCTACCCTGAAAATGACATTGGCGGGCATCTTATGGAAAAAACTGGTGTTTCGATCTCCATTCTTAAGCCAATTAACACGGGCCTGTTGATCCCAGAATAACTCTTCCTTATCGGCCTCCAAAGTGAGCCCCAACTAGATCTCTGCAATTTCTGCTAAATTATCATTTAAGATATCTTGGTTATAGAGACAATTCAATCTTTCCTCTAAGCAAATCTCTTCTCTTCTCTGCTTCTGTTTTTTCTCCAATTTTGGATTTTATGCCCCACAATCTCAAGCTTGTTTGGTATGCTCCCATCGGAATTAGCTTACTATCTTCTAATCAAACCCTCAAAAGAACTTTCTAAACACCATTTAGCCTCAAAACTAAAGCTCTTTGCATTATACCTTTGATCATTCTATCTCCCTTCCATGGTATCAAGAAGAATAGGAAAATGATCAGAAAATGAGTGATTCAAATGTTTAACCTGATAACTTGGAAAAAGATCGATCCAATTAAGCGTAGTAACTCCTCGGTCCAAACGTTCTCTTATATTTGTGGAATTGACTCTGCCCCTTTCCCACGTGAACCATCGACCTCTGAAATCGAGATCATTAAGATTACATTCCTCTAAAGCTACTCTGAATGCCAGCATCTGACGTTCTGATTGACGGCATCCCCCTTTCTTCTCAAAAGAATTAATGATCTCATTAAAATCCCCTAAGACAACCGGGGATATTATGGTCGATACTTAGTTGTCTAAGTAGATTCTAAGATGCACTCCTTCCCCATTCATCCGGATTTCCATAGAACCCCGTTATTCACCATTTTGTACCACAATCGCTATCAAGAACCTCATTATCAATATGAAAGGAAGAGAAGCTCTTAAGACTGACCAACGAATTCCCTTTCCAACCCAACGACATCCACCTCTAGAACCCATCGCCCTAATGTCAATGCCATTTTCAAAACTGCATTTCAATCTGACCATCTCCATCTTCATAGCACTTAATTTTGTTTTAATAAGAAACAAAATTCAGGGATTAATGGCTCACAGCTTATTCTTGAGCCTTATAACCGTCCGTGGTTTGCCCAAACCACTAACATTCCAGCTTAAGATTTTCATTGCTCCCACTGCTCTGGCCACTAGACCTAGCCAAAAAAATTAATGAACCGTTCCCAACTTTTGAAACCAATGAGACCGATGGACCTTCCACAATCCTCTGTCTTTTCTTGCCTTCCAAAATTGTAAGTGGGTCATTTTAATCTTCTAAGACCAATTCCATAGGCCCATTCATTATCCATTCATTAATCAAATTCTCTTTGCTCCAATTACTCCCTTGAATTTGCCCATTAAGGAAAAACTGTTGATTGACTCCTAATGGAATTAAATTGGGATTCTCAATCTGATTCTTAAGATTTCCTCCCATTTTTCGCCTCGAATCTTTTCCCTCATTTAATGGGATACTATGATCAATTCTTTCCAACTTTCCATCGGCACACTGTGTGCCATCAGCTTCCTGTAACCACCTGCTCACCACCGTGCGCCTACGTCTTAGTTCCACTCGCAAGGATAGATCCCAACCGAAAACTATTTTGGAAGGCTCAATTCTTAACCGATAAGGGCAATAACTTTCACCATGACCCAATCTACCACATATGAAGTAAAACAAACTAAGTTTTTCATATTTAAAACGAGCATAAACTGTCATCGAATTTCCAACCTGAATATTCTTTTTTCATTTCAAAGGGACGAATATATCTAAGCTTATACAAATGCGCATAAAATTCTTAAATCATGAGGATAAGATAGAAGTATCATATTCAAGAAATTTACCACAAAAGTTGTCGAATTATTTGGCCATTATCTCAGTCATTAAGCCAGGGGTAATTCATGGACTTGTACCCAAGACTCCGTGAAATTTAATGGCATTGTTAATGGATTTTCTCCATTAGGGATTCTTTGAACGATGAGTAGATGATTATTAAAGAACCACGGTGTACCAACAAGAACCCTTTGTATATCAACCTCATGAAAAAATTGAAAAAGATACTTCTTCTCCCCTAGATTTGTAATACAAATACCCCCAATAGTGTACCATAGGTCTGCCATGGTGTTCCACAGTGAAGGAAAATGGACGACACTATCCGTTAAGCAGCGCCCCACCAGACAGCATTGATAGGAACGTTTCACCACTGCTGCTTCCTCATGGAATGCTTCCTCCTCATCATCTAATAGACTCAGATTTTCTAGATCCTCTTCCATGAAAAAAGTCTAAAGGACCAACCAGCACCAAAAGAGTGAATAGACAACAAAGTATCAATGATCGTCAAAAGTAAAATCGAAAGTAGAAAAAAAAAAAAAAAACGTGCCAAAGGGTAGACAAAGAAAACGTGCCAAGGGACAAACCAGAGTTATAGCAAGAATTAAACTTACATGAAGCTATAGTATGAAAACTAGCTTGAACCCTCTTCTATGACTATTTTTCAGCTGATGAAAATGAAGAGAAATGAAGAGAATTCTAGTATTCCAATTTGGTCCCATTTTTATTTAGCTAATTTTGGAAATTTTCCAATTTTGCCTTATTTCACACATTTCCTGATTTTTCTCAGCTCTTTTTGGGCTTATTTGCACTTTAGGTCCTTCCTCATTTGACAATTGAGCTATTTAATCCTTCTAGCAACTTTTACACCTTTTTCAATTTAGTCCTTTTTATTTAATTAATGACCCGAATGTCAAAATTTTCTAACGAAATTTTAATACTACCTAATTGACACTCCGTAAATATTCATAAAAATATTTATGGCTCGGTTTATAACACTGAGATCTCGATACCTCTTTTTCTCAATTTCTTTACCAAATAAATCTTTATAAAACACAATTTACTATTTCAAAAATATTTTAAAAGCTACATTTGGCTCGTAAATATTAAATAATATAATCTACGAGTTCATTTTTCAAATTTGGTGGTCTTGAACTACTATTTCTGATATCGCATGAAATTTGGGCTATTACAACTCTCCCCCTTTAAGAATTTTCGTCCTTGAAAATTCCTTCAGTGGAGAGGTTCAAGTATTTTTCATTAACTAATAGTATCACCAGTTTTCAAGGCTGAAACATTAACTGCCACTTCTAAATCATATATCAGGTAATTCTTTTCATACAAATTTTAATTATTTAAAAGTATAGGCCATTACTTAATCTTACTGGATCAAAACACAGTTTACCCACTCAATGATATATCACTATAAATCATAACTTTCTTACCCGATTTAGGCTGAACCAGAATTGATGCTTCGGTCAACAGAACTTTCATCTTCGGTCCATGAATATCTTTCACGAATAAATCATATTTGCAATTCAGAGCTTTGACCCAATAGAAGTAGAAAGCAATATCATATGAATGTTTCCATCAAGTGTCCTCTCAAGCATAATCAATTAGAATACCAGAGAAGGATAGACTAGTACCGCTCATAGTTTATCAAGACTTTCAATAATTCCTTCCAATATCATAATAAAACAACCTTTCCATGTAAATAAGAATCACATTTGAAAATGAACATTCACATATATTTCTGAAAATAGTAGATCATGTAAAATACCTAAAAGAAATCGCTACATCATATCCAATTATAACAACTACTTCCAAATATTTTTATGACTTCATTACTACTCCACTGACTACTAAAGCAATCAATAATATCAAATTATTTAGTTCACTAAAGGAACTAATTCAGAAGAAAATTTTTTCAGAAAATTTGCTTTGTAAATACCATACTTGAATAAATCGATTCCTCATGAATAAGTTCTTTCTTAACAATAATATTGTATATTTTCAATAATCTTCAAAATAAATGATCTGATATCTCAATCATAATCATTTTTACTAACTAACCCATTCTTAGTTCTATTTGTGTTATTAATCATTTAGCCATTGAACTCTTCAATTTCACACTGGTAAACTTAATCAATATAAATCTGGTAAATTTCTCTATATAAAACTATACTTACGAGGGGGGCAGAGGTCATAAAGCCTCAAAATTTGGCTTTCATATATGCACACATAACATAACTTTTATCATCAATATATTCATTACAAACATTTATTTCGTACCTTTATAAATCTTTACTCATCATAGGCAATTCCCCTTTTTCTATTACATACTCAAATATCACTTTCACCACTATTGGAATTAGCTCGGTTGGAAGCATATCTATCTATTAGTAAAATAATTCTCATCAAGGTCGAGAGATATCACACTATCACAGGTTTTATAATGACATGTACTTCTAGACTTCGCATATGCTACGTTCGGTCTGAGAACTGACTAAACCGTAGCTCTGATACCACTAAATGTAACACCATCAACCCATATCTTTTCTTAGGATAGGGTTACGAGGCATTACCAAGGAGTACAGAACACTTACAGATAATTTGAAATTATTATCGTTCAAATACCGAGACAATTATAAACGTTCCTTTAATGGACCTTCGAGGTCCAAATCATGCATTAAGATCGGTTTGAGACTAAACCGGATCCTCAGGAAAATTTTTCAATACAATGAAATAAACATTCCTACATCCATTTAATGCATTATTACTCTAACATGCACAAACTCAACATTCAAGTCAGTCCAATAATTTCCATATATCAATAATATATACTGTCGAAACCATTTTTTTAATCGGGTTTTGAAGAACGGGATCGACTTTAAAAATATGGAGTCGCCACCAATCCTTTTTGTTTAGGTGTGATCGGGTCACCATTAAAATAAATTTTGGTCTGCGAATTTCCAGAAGAAAATAGGTTCGGGAGTCGGTTACGCACGAGGAAGGATTAGCACCCTCGTAACGCCCAAAATTGGTACCAAATTGATTAATTAATGTCTTAATGTCAAAAATTTGAAAAGATTCTAGATTACAATCCATTTATTTAATATATATATATGTATTTAGACAAAATCGTATTGGATGCCAAGGCTCCCTATTTTGGAGAAAAAAATGCCGTACTCAGTAAGCTAGGGCACAACATCTTACATTCTCGAAGTTAGATTTATCCTTCGACATTAAATACTCATACATTTAAAAATGAGAAGGATATTCAATTATTTGGGTCAAATGAAAAATTGCAACCCAGTAAGTTAGGGCACTATTTCTTGAAATTCCCGAATACGAAATATTGCCTTTGTTCTTTTGAGATTCTTTTCTCAAGATGATAAAATATCACACCCAGTAAGTTAGGGCACAATATCTCAACTTCCCGAGAATAAGTTTTTTTATTTATTTAAAATATCATGCATTTTGATTTAAGAGAGAAAGGATACTCAATTCCTAGGTTTTAAACGAAGAGAATCAAAACTCAGTAAGTTAGAGCACGATTTTCTCGAAACCCCTAAACTCGAGCATTGCCTTGTGATCTTAAAACCGAAATGACATTAAAACACTACATCTTTCATAACATGCAATAGAGCACTAATATATAAAGTCAATATCACATATTACAAAGATGAGTCACAAATAATTAACGGTCACAACTTAAGAGATATAATACATACAATAACAAATAAGCGAACATCTAATACATAAAAAATAGTAGCGTCAACTTAAATAATACATGCGTAATAAACTTGATGTAATATAATTGTATATTAAAATAATAGTAATAAAAATAATATTAATAATAATAAAAATAATAGTGGCATTAATAAAATAATATTAGTAATATTAATAAAATGATTAAAAATAACAATATATCAATATAGTTGCAAAAATAAACAAGGAATGACTAAATTGAAATCAGAATAGAATAAAGGGGCTAAAACAACAATAAATTAAGAGATAAAATAAAAAAGGACTAGAAAATAATACGCTTACAGCCAGAGGGATCAACGGGGAAATTATCCCCTTTCCCAAAACGGCATTGTCTACTAGAAGACTAAAGTGAATCAAAGCGAAAATTATTGGGGCAAATCAAAATAAAATAAAACTGAATTAAAACAAATATAAATGCGGGGTCGTTCGCGAAAATAACCCCAAAACACGAAACACACGAATCCTTGGTGACGGGTTGGTCCTTGCAGTGGTTTGAAGCAGCGCCGTTTAAGGGCGTTTGATGTTTGCGCCAAAATCGACGCCGTATGGGGTGTTTATAAAAGCCTAAAATATTTTTTTTGTTTCATTTTTAGCCTTCACCTTTTAAAAAAACAAAAAAGCCTTCCTAAAACTCTCTCCCTCTCTAACCTAGGGTTTCCCTATTGCCGTCGCGCCGCCGTCGCATCGGAGCTACCAAAGGGTCTCCTTTTGACCGATTAAACCCTCTATAACGCCTTTTTTCCTTCTTTATACCAAGAGGGCCCTTCAAAGATCACAGGAAAGATCGAAAACTTTTCGGCTTCCTCCCTTCCGGCGATCGACGAGGCAAGGCTCCTGTCTCTTTCCCTCTTGATTTTTGAAAGCAAAAACAGAGACAAGAATGAAAATGTATGAAAAGCAACGAAACAAAACAAAACCAAAAATAAAAACAAAACCTTTTTCTATTGATTTTTGTGTTCTATTTCAAACTTTTCGTTTTCCTCTGTGTTTGTAAAAATAGTAAGAGTCCCCCCTTTTACAAATTTTATTTCGGTTTTATATATAACCGAGAAGAAAGGTAAAAATTACAACTATTTTTTGGTTCTTTTTATTCTACTTGCTGTTGTGTTTGGTTTTCTTGTGCAGGTACGAGGCGATGTGGTTGTCCGAAGCTGTACGAGCGGTGTACGCGGAGAGGCATGGCGCGTATGTGTGGGGCTGCTGAAGTGGTGCAAGGTGCGCGTGGTGGTGCACGTGGAGGCACGTGCGGCACTAGAAGCCTCTGAAACCCTTAGGGTTCTGTCTACCCAAACCCTTTGGACCATTATGGCCAATTCTAGAGTTGGGTTATGGTTTGCTTGCTGGGTCTGTAAATGGGTTAGAGGTTTGGTCCTAATTTGGGCCGTTTGAAACTTAAGCGTAAATGGACTGATAAACTGTTTTGGATTTTGTTGTTCTGCTTCATTTTTTTATTTGGGTTTTTTGGTTTGGTTTTTTAGTTAATGGGCTCCGGACTTTATTGGGTTTTTATATTTTTTGTTTGGTTTTGATTTTTGTGTTTGGTTAATAGGCCCGGGCAAATTTAGGCTTCTACAGCTGCCCCTCTTTGCTTATTATCGTGTAACGAGAATAGAGCAAAGACTTCAAAAAGGGCCAATTTTATCCAGTCATGCCTCTTTCAGTGCTTTTCTTCTTCAAGTAGCTTCGTTCTGTAACATCCTGATAATTAGGGGTTATGCATTTCATTTAATTGAATGATGTTGCATGCTTAATTATTATTAAGTGTAATTTTGGAAGTTATTTGAGCTTCATTAATTAAGTGAATGCTTAGTGAAACTTTTAATTTCTATTAATTAAGAGAGAGCTAATCAAATTAGGCCTTAAAAATTAATGACAAGAGGTTTCTAGCATGAATTGAGCAATTGGCGGTGGTTAAGGTACATGGATGTGTGCTTGAGGTGTAAAGTTGAATCTCTAGCTAGCATTAGGGAGGATTTTAATTTTTTTTGTTTTCTTCCCTATAAGTGTCGGCCAAGAAAGTTCTAGAGTGGATGAGCATTCATTCATTTTGGTTATTTGACCATGTGAAAAGGAAGCTAGGAACTTATGGCATGGAATCATAAGTTGATGATAAGATGAAGGGACAAAAGGCATGATATGGGGCAAGGTTTTGGGAGTGTGTTCATGGTCAATTGACCATGAACCTAGAGCGGCATGAAGGGCTAAATGGAGTGGTTTAATTGTGAAGCAAATTTTGGATATGATGGAGAAGAAACAAGGAGGAAAAGGGGATGATGTTGGCTAGGTTGACCGAAAATTAGTGTAGCCATTAGGGTGCTAGTTGGCCAAAGATCCTAGCAAAATTGTCCATCTTTTCCCTTCTCCAAAACCTTTTCCCTAAACCTGAAACTATCATTGGCATTTGGTACAAGTTTATTTGTTTTGGCATTGGTATTTTTGACCAAATAGGTACCTTTATTTCATCTTTTCCTCTTAAAATTTTATTTCTCTTTTGATGCCAAAATATTTTCACTTTTGAAGTCACTTCTTTTCTTTCTCTTTAGTCTAGAATTTAGCTATCACCAAAAGCCTTCTCTTTCATTTTCTTTTCTTTCTTTTTCATTCTATTTCTCTTCTCTCTTTCCCTCTCATTGCAAAACCACAAAGGATCAAGAACCACTTTCAATTGTTACCTCCTTGGCAGAATGTGCAAAGGTTCCTAAGCACATTTCTTTTCTTTTGAGAAATCACCATCATCATATTCTTCTCCTCTTTCTCTTTCTTCCTTCTCTCTTTCCTTCTCCTTTCATTCTCTTTCTTCTATTCCTCAAAATCGAAACCATCATATTGAAACCACCATTTCTCTTCTCTTTTGTTAAAGCAGAATCTTGAAGGACTCAAGTAAGATTTTATCAATTATTTTATCTTTTCTTTTCACTTTAGCAAACTTAGAATCGTGATCTTTATTTTATCTTCTAGGCGATTCATTTGAAAAGAATTTTCAAAGATCTTGTTGAGGACAACCTTTAAGTGACCATTGAAATCATCAAGGTAAAGTTATTAATTTAGATCACATCAATTTCCTTAGATGGATCACTAATCTATGTTACTTTTAGGGACGATCTAAGATCAACAAGATAGGTAAGAAAAGAGCCGTCGGAGTGTTTGGAAGAGGAGGTATTCCTTTACCATCGAACTTCAAGCGAAGAAGCGATGTCGGGATTAGAGACTTTTCAGGGTTGTGGACCCTCTGCTAACGAGGATCGGTTATTCAAGTAGTGCGTACAATCGAACCACTTTACGTTGGTGGAATATCAGCAGGTTTTGATCCATCTAGTGGAGAAAAACCGCAAATAACTGTCATTCGTGAATCCGAGGGTAAGGATTTAGATCCATCGTCAATAAGTATAGTTTTGTTAACAATAGTGTATACTAACCAAATGTGTTAATTAATTAGGTGCTGACGAACAAGAGGGTATTGTTCTCACTGTCACAAGGTGTGTAACCTTACATTAAAAATTTCCATAGATCTATATTGTTAAAAAGTGATTATATGATAAGATGTTTGTTGTGTATACCAATCATTGGTATACAAAATTCAGGTATGTTACCCCAATATTCTGTTTATTTTTGCTATATGCATAATTATGAAATAAGTATGATTATATTATGTTTTGTGGGGTAATAGCATGAAAATCTGATTTGATATGTATGTGCATGGGCATATGGGTATTGTTGATAAAGGAGGAAGTATTCTGGTGGTTTTACCACATTTCTGGTGACTTCGGTCACATATGTGAATTGGTGACTTGGTCACATATATTTAGCTCTGGTGACTTGGTCACAAATTTAACTCAGTGACTTGGTCACGTATATTTTCTTTCGGTGACTTGGTCACATATTTAGCTCCGTGACTTGGTCACGTATGTGAATCCATTGACTTGTCCGTATATGAAATTTGGACTTGATCGGTGACTTGGTCACATCATTTTGGTGGCTTTGCCACAATAAGGCGATGTGCATGTTGGTGCTGCAAAGCGCCTTCGATGGTGTGTAGCGGATGGAGGTCGATTTAGTAATCCCCCGATGTCTTTGGTTAGTGCGGGGGTGTGTAGCGGATGGATATTTAGGTGGTAGGGCTTGCATTTCATTTCATGAACATAACCATGTAATATTGTATGATTATTATTTGATACATTATGAAATGGGCTTTTGGCTAAATCTGAACTAAATTGGGCCTTTGGGCTAAATATGAGTTAAATGGGCCTATGGCCATATGTGAAATTTTGGGCTTGAAAGCATTTGATAAAATGGGCTTTTTAATGTATGTGTTATACATTGAGTTTATAACTCACCCATTTTTATGGGATAACTTTTGGATGACTCATAGTGCGATGGATCGAGGCGACAAGGATTTCGAGGTGGCGATGCTTTCGTATTAAGTATTGTGGAGATTTTCCAACTTAAACTTATTACTTTAAATTTTATTACTTAGACTTTATTTTGGGTTGCCAATATTATGTAATAAGGCCACTATAAACTATCTTTAATTTCGTGTTTGGATTTACTTTTATTTTGCCATGAATAAATATCTATTAAATAACTAAATTGGTTTTCGATAATTAATTAAAAGGTTTTGTCACTAATATATAAATGTTTTCAAAGAAGTTTTTCTTAAGTTTGGTATCCTTTTTGATTTTATTAATTCCTCCTAAAAATAATGTTTCAAAAGACAAAATTACTTTACAATGTGATTAGCTAAAGTTTTACTCGAGGAACATACCAAATTCGATTAGGCTTTTTGAAATTTGGGTTTGGGGTGTTTGACTTGGTATCGAGCCAGTTTAAACTCTCGCCTTGGGTTTTGAAGCCCTAGCGTTTTCAAAGTTGGCCCAAATGATTTTTTTGAAGATTTCTTAAGTTAAATGATTTTGTAAGAGCACGGCACTTTCGAGTTCTTGGCCCGGATCCATCGGTATGTACCTTTATTTGATAAGTGATATGAATGTTTGATAAGCCTAAGGAAACTTTAGAGACATGGACCCTAGGTGTATGGGTGTTACTACTGAAACCTTGAATATCATTTCATAAGACTTTCTTCTAATAAGAAGTGAAAAGATTCTAATACATAAGACTTTTAAGTAAAAGCAGATAAGATCGTAGTAGACATGAGCTCTGGGGACGAGGTCGTCGTGGACATGGAAGAGGAAGGATGATTGTTTGAACCGATTCGATCTGGTCAAGGTTAGAGAATGAAGCTCCGCTTCCGGCTGTTGGGGTGGACTTTCAAGAACAAAATGAAGGTGGTGACGCGATATCACAAGTCTGTCTTTGCGAGTTTTGGAGCAGTAGCAGAAGCTAGTTCTGGAAATGGGTCTCGAAAGTCAGTAGCTGAGAGACTAAGATCGAATGGAGCTGAGGTTTTCGGAGGAGTATCTGGAGTAGCTCAAATGTAGCTGAATATTGGTGGAGGTAGTCGAGAGGATCATGGACGATATAGACCGCAGCGATGAAGAGAAATTGAAAGGTGCTATTTCACTTCTCGTGATGAAGCCTACCGTGGTGGCTCACTATCAAGGAGAGTACCCTGTGGATCGTGCGGATTGGGGGTATTTTAAGATTAAATTCGAAGGAAAATATGTTGGAGCTAGCTACATCGACTCCGAGGAAGATATTTACGAATTTGGCCCAAGGAAACAAGTCGATAGGTGAATATGAAGCGAATTTTTGCGACTTAGCGTTATGCGGAGGATAGTGGCTACGGAATATGAACGGTGTATCAGATTTGAAGATGGACTTAGAGATGAATTGCGAGTGATGATTGCTCCACACCGTGAAAGAGATTTTGCAATCTTAGTGGAAAGGGCAAGAATTGCCGAAGAGGCTAAACGGATGAGAGAAGAAGCGGACGAGAGGCGGAGTAAGAATAAGAAGCTTTGGGTCCTCGGGGTCGTCAAGAATTTTAGAAGAAATCAAGAAGTGATGGACCGCGAGGTCAACAGACTGCTTTGGGAGGACAAAATCGTACTTGTTCTCAGTGTGGGAAAATGCACTTGGGAGAATGCTGGAAAAAGACCGGCGGATGTTTCAAGTGCGGTTCGAAGGATCATATGATCAAGGATTGCCCAATGAACTCGAAAAAGAACCGTCCAACAAGTCGAGGTGCTAATCGAGTGACGAAGCGAAACAATGTACCGATAAGAGGTCGTGGTCCAAATGGAAGGGCAATGGTTCGATGAGAGGCCGTGGAACTTGATGAGGCGATGGTAGCTACGGCGAGACAACCAGGTTTGGTGTATGCGTTCATCGCATAGAAGACGATGGCCTTTTGATGTTATCACGATGCGTTTCGATTTACGGGTTGCCGTTTATAGCTTTGATAGATATAGGGTCAACTCATTCCTATATCGCTAGTGAAGTATCTAGGACTTTGCATGTGACTTCTGAAACTGTACCTAGGAAGATGATTGTACTTAGTCCTTTAGGAAAGATAGTAGTTGTATACAAACTTTTTAAGGAAGTGCCTCTGAAGTCCAAGGGATCTGGTTTCGGTGATTTAATGGAGTTGCCATTTGAGAATTCGACCTAATCTTAGGCATGGGTGGCTTGTGAAAGCACGTGCAAATGTGGATTGTCTTGCTAAGCGGATGTCATTAAGAACTTTTGATGACAAAGAAGTTGTAGTGATGGGCGAGAGAGCGGAACTACTTATCTAATGTAGTATTCGCTCTTAAAGCGCGAAAAGATGGTTAGAAAGGGATGTGAAGCCTTCACGATGTTGGTGAGTGCTTTGGAGGCTAAGGAAGCAACTACTAATGAAGTCGGGCGTGAATGAATTTATAGATGTTTTTTTCAGGAAGAACTTCTAGGTTTACCTCTGGATCGTGAGGTAGAATTCGGGATAGACTTATTGCACAGGCAGGCGCCAATTTCTATTGCTCCATATAGAATGGCACGAAGGAGTTGGTTGAGTTGAAGGCTCGAGGTTGGGAGTTGCTTGATCGTGGATTCATTCGACCTAGTGTGTCTCCATGGGAGCACCGATCCTATTGTGAAGAAGAAGGGCGGATCGATGAGGATGTGTATAGACTACTGGCGGTTGAATAAGTGACCATCAAGAACAAGTATCCTTTGCCAGGATCGACGACTTGTTCGATCGACTTAAGGGCTGCGGTATTCTCAAAGATTGATCTAAGGTCGGGGTATCATCAACTTAAAGTGAAAAAGCGGATATCCATAAGATGGCTTTAGAACTAGATATGGGCATTATGAATTTTTGGTAATACCATTCGGATTAATGACACGCCCAATTGCGTTCATGGAGATGATGAACTGAATTTTCCAGCCCTACTTGGATCAATTCGTCATGGTATTCATAGACGACATCTTGGTGTATTCTAAGTCTGAAGTAGAACATGATGAGCATCTCCAGATTGTGTTACAAGTTTTAAGGGAGAACAAGCATGCGCCAAATTCGATGAGTGTGAATTTTGGCTGAAAGAAGTTGCATTTTTAGGCCATGTGGTGTCTGCAGAAGGGATAAGGGTAGATCCTCAGAAGATTGAGGCTGTGCTAGATTGGAAACCACCTAAGTCCATAACTGAGGTTTGCAGTTTCTTGGGTTTAGCCGGATACTACAGAAGATTCGTTGAAGGATTTTCATCGATAGCTGCACCTTTAATGAAATTGTTGAGAAAGGAAGTACCTTTCGTGTGGGCTGATAAGCAGCAAGAGAGCTTTGAGAAGCTCAAGAAAGTTTTGACTAAAGCTCCAGTTTTGATCCATCCTGAGGCAGGAAAGGATTTTGTCGTGTATTGTGATGCTTCTCACACGAGATTAGGATGTGTTACGATGCAAAGGCGAAAAGGTAGTTGCGTGTCGTCTCGGCGATTGAGGCTGCGAGGTTAATTACCCGACGCATGACTTGGAGTTGGCAGCTGTAGTCTTTGCTCTTAAGGTTTGGAGACATTACTTATACGGGGAGAAGTCAGTGATATATACGGACCACAAAAGTCTGAAATATCTACTGACTCAGAAAGAACTGAATTTGAGGCAGCGAAGGTGGATAGAGTTATTGAAAGACTACGACTGTTCCATCGAGTACCACCCGGGCAAGGCGAATGTGGTGGCAGACGCTCTAAGTCGAAAAGTGGTGTCAGATTTGAGGGCAATGTTTGCACACCTTAGTCTTTACGATGATGGAAGCTTATTGGCGAACTTGAGTTAAGCCAGCATGGTTAAGTCAAGTGAAAAGAAGCGGTTAGTAGATGAAGATCGAGTGAGAAGCTTGACAGTGCAGAGTGGGAAATTGGAAGATTTTGGTATTAACGGTGAAGGGTATTGTGCTTCAAAGATAAAGTCTGCATGCCTAGGGATCGGGAGTTGAGGCAAAGATACTTGAGAATCGCATGGTAGCCCTATGCTATGCATCTGGAGGAAGTAAGTTATATCGAGACTTGCGAGATCGGTTTTGTGGCTTTGGTCTTAAGCGAGATTCTGAAATTTGTAGGAAAGTGCTTGGCGTGTCGACAAGTCAAGGTGAACATCAAGTACCATCGGATTGCTTCAACCGATAAAGATTCCTTGATGGAAGTGGGAGAGAATCACCATGGACTTTGTTAGTGGGCTTCCTCTTACGCCTACTAAGAAAGACTACTGTATGAGTGATAGTGGACCGATTGATGAAATCGCACATTTTATCGATTGGGTTGATTACTCTTTGCGAAATTGGCGAAGTTATATGTGGTGAGATTGTGAGATTGCATGGAGTCTGTTGTCGATAATTTTGGAATGAGATCCGAGAGATTTCGTCGCGATTTTGGAAAGCATTGCATCAAGCTTTGGGCACAGATTGGACTTGATCGGCATTTCATCCTCGGTCGCGGTCGATCTGAAAGAGTAATCAAATCTTAGAAGATATGTTAAGGGATGTGTGATAGATTTCAAGGAAGTTGGGAGGAATTCTTACCGTTGGCGAATTTATGTACAACAACAATTTCCAATCCGATATCTGGATGGCACCATATGAAGCACTATATGGACGAAAGTGTCGCACTCTTACGTGTTGGACAGAATTAGGAGAACGTCAGATTTTGGGTCCAGAGATAGTGGCTGAATTTGAAGAAAAGGTTAAGGTAATCCGGGCTCGGTTAAAGGAAGCATCGCGAGACAAAAATCGCTTGAGATCTAAAGTGGAAAGAAATAGAGTATCGTGGGAGACCAAGTTTTCCTAAAGGTTTCACCTTGGAAAAAGGTGATGAATTTGGACGCAAAGGAAGCTAAGTCCCATGTTCATTGGACCTTATCGGATTGTGAAGCGGAATCGGATCTGTGGCATATCGATTAGATTTACCTTGAATTGAAGCAAATGCATGATGTGTTCCATGTTTCAATGTTACGCCGTTTCTGATCGAATCCATCTCATGTAGTGCCGATTGAGGAGGTGGAATTAAGATCATTTGTCATATGAAAAGAGCCAATTCAAATTACAGGCGAGATGTAAAGGTTTTACGGAGAAAATCGGTTCCTCTCGTTAAGGTATTATGGCGTAATCATGGATCGGAAGAAGCTTCGTGGGAGCCGGATGAGCGATCGGCGATAATACCCTCACTTATTCGGCCGGGTAATTTCGAGGCGAAATTATTTTAAGAGGTAGAAGCTGTAACATCACGATAATTAGGGGTTATGCATTTCATTTAATTGAATGATGTTGCATGCTTAATTATTATTAAGTGTAATTTTGGAAGTTATTTGAGCTTCATTAATTAAGTGAATGCTTAGTGAAACTTTCAATTTCTATTAATTAAGAGAGCTAATCAAATTAGGCCTTAAGAATTAATGACAAGAGGTTTCTAGCATGAATTGAGCAATTGGCGGTGGTTAAGGTACATGGATGTGTGCTTGAGGTGTAAAGTTCGAATCTCTAGCTAGCATTAGGGAGGATTTTAATTTTTTTTTTTTGTTTTCTTCCCTATAAGTGTCGGCCAAGAAAGTTCAAAAGTGGATGAGCATTCATTCATTTTTGGTTATTTGACCATGTGAAAAAGGAAGCTAGGAACTTATGGCATGGAATCATAAGTTGATGATAAGATGAAGGGGACAAAAGGCATGATATGGGGCAAGGTTTTGGGAGTGTGTTCATGGTCAATTGACCATGAACCTAGACGGCATGAAGGGCTAAAGGGAGTGGTTTAATTGTGAAGCAAATTTTGGATATGATGGAGAAGAAACAAGGAGGAAAAAGGGGGATGATGTTGGCTAGGTTGACCGAAAAACATTAGGGTACTAGTTGGCCAAAGATCCTAGCAAAATTGTCCATCTTTTCCCCTTCTCCAAAACCTTTTCCCTAAACTGAAACTATCATTGGCATTTGGTACAAGTTTATTTTGTTTTGGCATTGGTATTTTTGACCAAATAGGTACCTTTATTTCATCTTTTCCTCTCAAAATTTTATTTCTCTTTTGATGCCAAAATATTTTCACTTTTGAAGTCACTTCTTTTCTTTCTCTTTAGTCTTAATTTAGCTATCACCAAAAGCCTTCTCTTTCATTTTCTTTTTCTTTCTTTTCATTCTATTTCTCTTCTCTCTTTCCCTCTCATTCAAAACCACAAAGGATCAAGAACCACTTTCAATTGTTACCTCCTTGGCAGAATGTGCAAAGGTTCCTAAACACATTTCTTTTCTTTTGAGAAATCACCATCATCATATTCTTCTCCTCTTTCTCTTTTCTTCCTTCTCTCTTTCCTTTTCCTTTCATTCTCTTTCTTCTATTCCTCAAAACCGAAACCATCATATTGAAACCACCATTTCTCTTCTCTTTTTTGTTAAAGCTAAGAATCTTGAAGGACTCAAGTAAGATTTTATCAATTATTTTTATCTTTTCTTTTCACTTTAGCAAACTTAGAATCGTGATCTTTATTTTCTCTTCTAGGCGATTCATTTGAAAAGAATTTTTCAAAGATCTTGTCAAGGACAACCTTTAAGTGACCATTGAAATCATCAAGGTAAAGTTATTAATTTAGATCACATCAATTTCCTTAGATGGATCACTAATCTATGTTACTTTTAGGGACGATCTAAGATCAACAAGATAGGTAAGAAAGAGCCGTGCAGGTGTTTGGAAGAGGAGGTATTCCTTTACCATCGAACTTCAAGCGAAGAAGCGATGTCGGGGTTAGAGACTTTCCATCGGGTTGTGGACCCTCTGCTAACGAGGATCGGTTATTCAGTAATGCGTACAAGCCAGAACCACTTTACGTTGGTGGAATATCAGTGGGTTTTGATCCATCTAGTGGAGAAAACCGCAAATAACTTATCATTCGTGAATCCAAGGGTGAGATTTAGATCCATTGTCAATAAGTATAGTTTTGTTAACAATAGTGTATACTAACCAAATGTGTTAATTAATTAGGTCTTTGACGAACAAGAGGTATTGTTCTCACTATCACAAGGTGTGTAACCTTACATTAAAATTTCCATAGATCTATATTGTTAAAAGTGATTATATGATAACATGTTTGTTGTGCATACCAATCATTGGTATACAAAATTAATTATGTTACCCCAATATTACATTTATTTTTTAAGGGCTATTTTGTTTTGGCATTGGTTGCATAATTAATTGCTTGCTATGATGTTGTTTGTGTGTTTTGGGCTTAGTTGTAGGCTAGAAGTGAGCTGAGTAGGTGGTGAAATTTTAGTTTTGGGCTTTAGGGGATAGGAGTGAAGGTGTTGGGGTTTATAATTAATTTAAGTGAAATTGTAACACAAGAAGGAGCTAGTGGAGTGGCAAAGCATGCGCCACTTGGAGCATGTGTGGCGTCAAATGCAAGGGGAGGTCTTGAGTTCAAGTCGTGAGAATCCCACCCCTTTGGCTCCCATTTTGGATGGCATGGAGGAAGAGGTTGTGGGCAACTTGAACTCTACCATGGACTTGGTCAACATATTCAAAGAGGGTGGAGAGTGAAAGTAGGAGGAAGACTTGGTAAACTCATTTGAATTGAGTGGTGTGGAGTGTTGTGGGGATTATGGCGAATTTTTGGGGTGTTTGGGTGGGGGACTGGGCGGCTTGGTGTGGTGTTGGAGGTCTAGAAATGCATTTTCCCATTTGGTGCATATTCGGTCTTTGTTTGTAAAACAAAAGTCTCATTTTGGTTTTGTTAGCGAATTTTCTTCCAAGGTTTTCTCTCATCTTTTTGCACTTCTTGAAGCTGAAAACACCAAACCCCTATAGTAGCCGAAACTTCATTTGCTTCTTCCATTTTTCTTCTTGAAAACCGAAAGTCCAAGTTGCATATCGAAATTTGCCTTATTCTTTGGTACTCTCAATAGCCGAATGTTCTCTCCTCTTTCACCTCTCTTTCTTCTTGAAGCTTTGTAAGCCGAAACATCATCCTCCTAATTTTCTTTCTCATTTCTCATTTCGTTCTTTTTCTCATTTCCATTCTTGGCCGATTATCAACCCCTATCCTCTTGCATTTCGGTTTCCCTTTCCTTTCTCTCTGACCGAATTTTGGGTTGCCATAAAACACCTTGGCCGAACCTTCTCTTTTGTTTTTCTTTTGGTGCTAGCATTGGCCGAATCTTTCTCCTCTCTTAGTAGTTGGTAGGCCGAATATTAGGTGTTGTTGGGTGATTGTGTTCAATCGGTTTTGTATAGGGTAAGTACTAGGCCGAATGGCCATTTCCCTTTTCTCTAGTATTTTACCGATTTTTGGTATGATAAGGGCTGACTTTGGTATCGGTTAAAAAGTTATTAACTTCTTGTAAGTAATTGTTTTTCGTATAGGGTCCTTGGGTTCGAAATCAAGCAAGGCGAGGCTTCTTACTCTATTAAGCAATCGGGAAAGCCGATTCTTTGAAAGAACCATTATTGGATTCGGTTTGGTAGGAAACCAAATCCAGTTTAAGATCAAAGTTGTCAAGGTGGTCGAGGTCTTAGACCGGTTCTTAGTATTAAAACCTCCGCTAATTCGGTGTGTAAACTAACACATACATTTAGTAATATGATTGATAACACGTGTAATGATTAATGAAGCAGTGATGATTGATGTGATACCCTAATGGGTATGATTACGGACTCGGGTAAGTCAAGATTATTATTGTGTGTTTCTTGATGATCTATATGATACCATGGTTGTGGATATATGTGACATGGGGTATGAGATTAGACATATTAGCATGATATGCATGATTATATGATATGCATGATTACATGAGTGTGGTATGTTGATGGGTGATCTGAGTGGAGGGAGCGGTGATATTTTGTCTTGTGAGCACCGGTGTTTTAGTAACACACTTTGTGACTTTGGGTCACGGAGGTTTAGCACCTCCGAGGTTTGGTACCTCGGCGTCTCGTCCTCGTGGTTAACACCACAGTGGGTTGGCCCCACTTGTGAGATATGGGATTGGCGCGGTGATTTGGTATCACACGATGGGTTGGCCCCATCAGCATTTGTGACTACTGGTCACCGGTGCTTTAGTAGCACAATTGTGTCTTTGGGACACGGAGGTTTGGCACCTCATTGCGACTTGTCCTGTGGTTTAACCACGTGGGTTGGCCCCCATGAGATATGGGATCGTCTGCGCTAGTGATTTGGTATCACTGCGATGGGTTGGCCCCATCATTGGATTTGTGACTACGGTCACGGTGCTTTAGTAGCACAATTGTGTCTTTGGGACACGGTGTTTTGGTAACACATTGTGACTATATGTCACCGGTGGTTTAGCACCACCGGTGGTTTGGTACCACACGGGGTAGAAAAGCGATATGGATGGTTAGGTCGGGTTGCATTAATTATGTTGCTTTGTATGATGTGTGTTAGCATGTTGTTCTTGGGGGCGGGATTTACACCGAGTCACTCGACTCACCCTCTCCTTTGACTATTTCGGTGACACTTAGACGCGGACATGGAGTAAGGATGGACTCGAGGTGCTCATGCCATACCGAAATAAAGATTTGCTCGGACTTTTAAGAAAGTTGGTACTTAAGTTTTATTGTTACTATTTGGTTTTATTTGAGTTGTAAATGGCCTTTCAAATTATGTTTCGTTTACGATTAAGTTAGATTTATAATATGCTTTAACAAACTACTTGAGTTAAAATGTGCTAAAACTTGGAAAGACAACGTTCTCAAAACTTAAAAAAACGATGTTTTAAACTATACCATCGGGTATCATACTACAACTTAGAACAAAATGAACTCAAATTGTTTTTCTAACTTAAATATGGTTTTCTACTAAGACAAAATACTTTAGTAATAATATGAAACAACTTAAGCTTCAAACCGACATAAATTAGTTTTACCTACACTTGGATAAATTTTCAAAGCTCTCGGGTTTTCAAATACAACATAAATTTTTAGTCAAAACCTACTCAAGTTTTCCTCAAATACAAGGTTTCGTAAAGTGATTCATCGAGACTTCTAGACTTCAACCTAAACCACCCAAAACTTTTTCCACAGTAGCATACAGTTCGGTCGTGGTGTATTGGCCAAGATGCAGGGTGTTACACTGTATTATTCGAAGTTTCCAGAGTACTATGCGAAACTCATTTTATGAAAATATTAGTCCACTAATCGTTGTTTCAATGCAAAATGCCTGGAAAAGATCATAACCCTGGACAAGAAGGAAATTAATTGGGAGCATAGCTCGAAATAAGTAAGTTAATCAAAGCTAGCAAATGCAATTAAGAGGGAGTTGATTAAAGGCATATCTTGAAAAGAATAAGGTAATCTAAGATAGAAAATTCAAAATGGATAAGATGAAAAACTAGGTGACCCAGATATCGCAGCTTGAGCTTCTCTGTTCAAACTTCTTAAGATCCATTTTAAGCTCAACATGTGTTTAGGGGATCTGAAGTACTTTGTCGATGCCCCAAGACATATCATACTTCTTCATTGTTAATTCAGGCATAGTAGGACTGTTGTATGCCCCACTTTCAATTAAAATTTGAGCCGCCCTTTTCGGGTTTTCAACTTAAATCCCCTTTGGTCTCAAAGCACCCTTTACGGGTTTTCACCTTGGCCTCTCCTTTTCTTTCCTCTTTTTTGCTGAAAATTTCTTTTTCTCTTCTTTTTTCATTTTTTTCTTCTTTTTATTGAATCTGAATTCTTCGAATTGGGTAGATCCTTATCATCTATCTCAAACAATATCTATGCTTCCCTTGAACAGGCCTTCTTTACTGCCTAAGGTCCTTCTCGGTTTGGCATCTTCTTTCTTCTGAAGTCCCTTTTGCATGGGAAAGAATCCTCTTCAAAGCCCTATCATGAAATTTTATAGGACGAATCATTTTTGTTATGAGCTCGCATCATCTGATCGTGATAGGTATCTTTTAACATTTTCTCACAAATTTGATTGATCACATCAGAATCGGATCCATTCTGCCTTATCCAACTTCAGTTCTGATAAAACTCAAAAAGAGGAATTTTGACTTCAATGGGTGAAACCAATGAGAAATGTGCTGCCCCGATGACAGTCCTGGCCAACATTTGATAAGCATAGAAGGTAAATAGTAACTTCTTGTATGCCAATCCTTACAAGTCTCGGTCTTTTTATGATCTTTCATTTTTCTTTTTGGTTGCTTTTACTGCATTGATATGTGGCCCGATCTTTGAATAGACCATAGATTTTGACATTGTGCGGTTAAATGTGATCTTTTTGACATTTTTTATTTTGTCAGTATTCTTTCTTTCTTTCTTTTTTTGGTCTAATGACTATCGACTTTGTAATATTGGCATATGAAGCGACTTTTACCATCTTAGTGAAGTAACTGACATGAATCGATGTTGGCCAGAAACATTTGATGAGACTGGCTTGGTGACATTCATGCCCCACATATAGGAAATCTTATTTCTGCATTGAGCTAGGCTATGATCTTCATCTCCCTTTTGTGGCTCGTGACGTAGGATATGTTTTTCATCCATTATTAACAAATCAGAAGATAGGTGACAATTTTTGTCATCTTCAAAGTCCTGAGATCCCTTAGACCCATATTTCATTCAAAAGGGGAGTCCGTAACAGCGTCGCCCATGTCATTGATATTTGGGGACCCATTGTGTGTACGAAGGTAAATTCCAAAAAAAAAATGATTCTAAGGATGATTATTTGTATGGTATGATCATGAATAAAGAATGAAAGAATATTTGAATAGTAATCCAAAGTTCCAAAAGAATCTATAAATGGAAAAATATTTTCTCAAAAGATGCTTTTATTGAAATAAAGATTACGAACACGAGCCTATTTCATAAAATGACTCTTATTGCCTCTAGGCTGAAAGCAATAAGTGTGTTTCGAATATTACTCTAGATTAGCCTTAAAAATACATGTCTCTTCCACAATCCTATTGTTCAAAACACTCCCAGGCTCATATTTTTGAATTTGGCGTGTCATCTAACTTTACAATACCCATGCCAATGAATTTTTCCACCAATTTCTTGAAAGCAAGGCAATTTTCTATCGAATGCCCCATGACCCCCGCTTGGTACTCACACTGGGCATTTGGGTCATACCATTTTGGATATGGAGGTTGCATCGGTTTCGGGTAATGAGGAGCCACCTCATGTGCATCAAATAGGCTTTGATACAACTCCCTATACGTCATCGGAATTGGTGTAAACTGGAGTTGCTTTGCACTGGATTCTCATCTTGATGAGCCCTGATGACCAGTTGTCACAGCCCTCGGTTGACCTACAGTGACTAATTTGGGACGCTTGCTCAGGTTGTTCACTTCATTTTCTCTATTTCTCGGGGCTGATCTTTTGGCACTTTCTTCAGCATCTATCTTTCCACTCTTTATGGCATTCTCGATCATTTCTCCTGTCATTACAATGTCTGAGAAGCTCTTTGTAGCGCTCCCTAGCATATGAGTGATAAACGGGGCCTTCAGTATATTTATAAAGAGCATTGTGGTCTCTTTCTCTAGAAGTGGTGGCTGGAATTGGATGGCAACCTCTCTCCATCGCTGCGTACACTGTCTAAAACTTTCATTCGCCCTTTTCTATGTGATTTGAAGAGTAATTTTGTCAGGAGTCATGTCTATCACATGACTGTACTGTTTCATGAATGCTTGGGCTAAATCTCTCCATGAACCAATTCTGGCACGACTCAACTGGTTATACCATTTGGCTGCTGCTCCTACCAGGCTATCCTGGAAGCAATGGATCAATAGTTGGTCATTATTAATGTACCCCATCATTCTTCTACAAAACATAGTAATATGAGCTTTGGGGCAACTTGTCCCATTATACTTATCAAATTTAGGCATTTTGAACTTGTATGGGAGCACCAAATCTAGGACCAGGCTTAACTCTTTGGCATCAATTCCATAACAGCTATCAGCACTTTCTAAAGCTTTAAACTTCTCCTCCAACCATTTATATCTGTCTTCTAGCTGTCTTGGTAATTCTACTTTTGTCCTCTCTCCTTTATCTATTTCATCCACATCAGGGACATTAGTCATGATTGGATTATCTCCTGAACCTAAACCAGTTTAGGGGTTCACTGAAGCATCAACTTGGAATTGTTGAAGCCTGATCATGACAGATGGCCTTTGTACAGCCACTTCAGGTAGTGTTTGTATGTGCGGTGGAGTAAAATCAGAGGGATATTGATGATACTCAGTGTCCCCTCAACATTGACCATGGGGCTCTTTCCTTTATTCATAACCCCCTTCAACAGCCACGTCATCTGAGTGATCATATTTTTCTACAATTCCATCATTTTGTCCATCATATCCTACTGGATCTTAGCAAGCTGCTCTTGCATTTGCAGCTGAAGTTTATCTTGCATCTCCTTTTGGAGTTGTTCAAGCTTCTCTATTCTCTAATCCATATCCTTCATCTTGGTTCGGGTACTGTAAGGATGTTTGGTTTTACCAGTGTCCACGTTAATGCTGAAATAATTTCAACCAATCAGGGTCCTCTCATGAAATCTAGTGCATGTGATGTAATGCTATGTGAATGCATGAAATGAATGTAAAGAGATGTCGATTCTAACTCAATTTCTTTTAGGAAACTTTACTAAAGGACAAAGCTCTTTACATGAAACGGACTACAAATATGCAAACATTCGTATTGCCTTCCGTTTCATCAAGAAATTTGTTCTCTATGCCGAGCTCTTTAATTTAGCAACCGAACCCAAATCGACATCTCTCTCTAATATAAAAATATATGGAATGAATGCAATGTAATGCAATCAAAAGAAAACACGTTAGTGCCAGAGAAATAAACAACATAGAACACCTGACCGGGTGACCACTAGGGTTTGGCGTGGCTCTATCTAGGGTAGGCTCCTAGGGTTGCTATATGCGGCTTGGTTCTAAAGAATGGGTACCTAAACCGGCAGATTCCTCGATCCTTACCCATCATAGGCTCATACGGAATGAGTTCGGTTCAGGGGAATACATTTCCCTGTGGCTGCACGGAGATAAAAATCTCACGAAGACATAGGTACGGATGTATCCCGAGAGCGATTCACTATCCTGCACGCAGGTGAAAACCTCACGAAGAGTAGCTTCTCACTCCCACTTAAAAGGTATGATCCGGCGGTCATGCAATATGATGCAAAAATATTTTACAAGATTTACAGTAATCAACACAATATGAATGCAATAATAGGATTGTAATTTTTCAAATCAAAATTTCAATTTTCCACAAAAGACAAAAATGAATCAATTTTACAGGCTTGACTCTCTTTCAGGGTCCCCAGTGGAGTCGCCAAGCTGTCGAAACCATTTTTTTAATTGGGTTTTGAAAAACGAGATCGACTTTAAAAATATGGAGTTGCCACCAATATTTTTTGTTTAGGTGTGATCGGGTCACCCTTAAAATAAATTTTGGTCTGCAAATTTCCAGAAGAAAATAGGTTCGAGAGTCGGTTACGCACGAGGAAGGATTAACACCCTCGTAATGCCCAAAATTGGTACCAAATTGATTAATTAATGCCTTAATGTCGAAAATTTGAAAAGATTCTAGATTATGATCCATTTATTTAATATATATGTATTTAGACAAAATTGTATTGGATGCTAAGGCTCCCTATTTCAGAGAAATAAAATGCCGTACTCAGTAAGTTAGGGCACAACATCTTATATTCTCGAAGTTAGATTTATCCTTCGAGATTCAATACTCATGCATTTAAAAATGAGAAGGATATTCAATTATTTGGGTCAAATGAAAAATCGCAACCTAGTAAGTTAGGGCACTATTTCTCGAAATTCCTGAATACGGAATATTGCCTTTGTTCTTTTGAAATTCTTATTTGAGCTGATAAAATATCACACCCAGTAAGTTAGGGCGCAATATCTCAACTTCCCGACAATAAGTTTTTTTATTTATTTAAAATATCATGCATTTTGATTTAAGAGAGAAAGGATACTCGGTTACTAGGTTTTAAAAAAGAGAATCGGAATTCAGTAAGTTAGAGCATGATTTTCTCAAAACCCTAAACTCGAGCATTGCCTTGTGATCTTAAAATCGAAATGACATTAAAACACTACATCTTTCATAATATGAATAGAGCACTAATATATAAAGTCAATATCACATATTACAAAGATGAGTCCAAAATAATTAACGGTCACAACTTAAGAGGTATAATACATACAATAACAAATAAACGAACATCTAATACATAAAAAATAGTACGCGTCAACTTAAATAATACATGCGTAATAAACTTGATGTAATATAATTGTATATTAAAATAATAGTAATAACAATAATATTAATAACAATAAAAATAATAGTGGCATTAATAAAATAATATTAGTAATATTAATAAAAAGATTAAAAATAACAATATATCAATATAGTTGCAAAAATAAACAAGGAATGACTAAATTGAAATCAGAATAGAATAAAGGGGCAAAAAGAGCAATATAAAATAAAAAAGGACTAGAAAATAATACGCTTACAGCTAGAGGGATCATCGGGGAAATTATCCCCTTTCCCAAAACGGCATCGTCTACTAGATGACTAAAGTGAATCAAAGCGAAAATTATTGGGGCAAATCAAAATAAAATAAAACTGAATTAAAAAAATATAAATGCGGGGGAGCTATTCGCAAAAATAACCCCAAAACACGAAACATGCGGATCCTTCAGCTGACGAGTCGGGTCGAGCACGGGTGGCTTGAAACGATGCCGTTTAAGGGCGTCTGATGTTTGCCCCAAAACGACGCCGTATAGGGTGTTTATAAAAGGCTAAAATATTTTTTTTTCATTTTCAGCTTTCACCTTTTAAAAAAACAAAAAAAACCTTCCTAAAACTCTCTCCCTCTCCGACCTAGGGTTTCCCCATTACAGCCGCGCCGCCGTCGCACCGGAGCTACCAAAGGGTCTCCTTTTCGACCGATTAAAACCTCTATAATGCCTTTTTTCCTTCTTTATACCAAGAGGGCCCTTCAAAGATCAAAGGAAAGACCGAAAACTTTTCGGCTTCGAGGTAAGGCTCCTCTCTCTTTCCCTCTTGATTTTTGAAAGCAAAAACAAAGACAAGAATGAAAATGTATGAAAAGCAACGAAATGAAACATAACCAAAAATAAAAACGAAACCTTTTTCTATTGATTTTTGTGTTCTATTTCAAACTTTTTGTTTTCCTCTGTGTTCGTAAAAACAGTGTGAGTCCCCTTTTACAAATTTTGTTTCGATTTTATATATAATCGAGAAGAAAGGTAAAAATTACAACTGTTTTTTGGTTCTTTTTGTTCTGCTTGCTGTTGTGTTTCTTTTTTGTAACATCCCAAACCCGGCCTAAACGTTACAACCAGATCTGGCATGTCACATGAAAGGAATGTCTAAAAACTGTGCGTTCGTTAAAAAAACTCGTATTCTTTATAGTTGTTGTGAAAAATCGAGTTTAAGTAATTTTAAATAAGAAACGGTTTATTATCATTTTAGGAAAATACCATATTGATCATTTAATAATAAGTAATAACCATATTGAAAGCTGAAACCAAATAAAATACCCAAGGCCTTATTACATAACAAAAACCCAAATAAAAATAAGTCCAAATAAAAGAAATGAATTTACGACTAAACATATGTATGGCCTCCACGAGTCCACCTCAGCTCCCAAATCTGCAATCTAATGATTACCTGCAAAATTTAACTAAGGGGTGAGTCATCGAGACTCAGTGTGTAAATCCCCATCCAACGGGTGTTAAACCCTTACACAATTTCATATGAAAATATGCATGTCATGCAACCCAAAACCTAACCATCCAAAACTCTCGATTCTACCCCGTGTGGTACCAAACCACTAGTGGTGCCAAACCACTGGTGACCCAAAGTCACAAATAACATATGTGGGGCCAACCCACTTTGTAGTACCAAACTACTGGTGACGATCCCTTTAAATATAATATGAGGGGCCAACCCACTGTGGTGCTGAACCACTGGGACAAGTCACAAAGATAAATATATGTGGTACTAAACCACTGGTGGTACCAAACCACTGGTGACCCAAAGTCACAAATAACATATGTGGTACCAAACCCTTTGGTGGTGCCAAACCACTGGTGACCCAAAGTCACAAATTTGGTGGTGCCAAACCACCGAGACTTAGTCACAAGATAATGAGAAGTGGGGCCAACCCACTGTGTGGTACCAAACCACTGGTGATAGTCTGATATTCATATCTTCCCCCTTCTCTCATCATACCCATGCAATATGACATAATAATTCATGTATGCAGTATGTCATGTATGCTAGACATATATCAAATATAAGTATAACATGAATTACCATCATAATCAGATAGACATAAAACAACATAATCACGCTAATCAACCCTAAAGGGTATAACCATAATTTTACCTACCAAAGGCATTTCGTAATTTACCTTTCAGAGGTATTTTGGTAATTTACCCACTAAGGGTATTTCAGTAATTTTGTACCTAGAATGGCCTTTCCGAAGGCCCAGTATCGCCTCGAACGACTCAACTACCATCTTTGATCTTTACCGGACTGTTGGGCCTAAAACTCGATTCTAGCCCATTCAAGCCCACACGCTCGTGTGGCCCACCTAATAAAAATCTAGCCACGTATATATGTTCCATCTAGTCTAGTTCACTATATACTACATCATCATACAATTTATTCTATTGGGCCCACAGGCCAATTGGGCCCATTTTGGCCCATCGCGGCCCAAGTAGCCCCAACCCACAAGAATACTACTGATGGCCTCAACTATCATGTCGAAGCCCCACACATGCGCTCGCACGCTCGTGTGGCTACTATTGCCGTGATCGACACTTCGGCATTTGCCACTCTACAGCTAGAGCAGAGAGAGTTACACACCTGATAGGAGTCTGGTGTTAAACCGCGCTGCGACCACTCCTATGCCCAAATGCCCACCAAAGTATGTTAACTCTCCTCCTGGAATACTCTTTATAAAACCATGCGCAACTAAATATAACCCTATGGCCAATGTCTAAATTCATTTAATAAAAATATTCTAAAAGGAATGCAAATGCTACAACTAGAACCTTGGACCTCCTTCCTTCCTTGTGGCATCACCCCCTTGTCCTTAAGTGGCGTCACTTTGCCACTACACCATACACTCCGCTTGTGTCACTTTTCTCTACATTTTATTCTTAAGGCCTACCCGCCAACCTCCAGGGTTTTTTTCACCTAAAACCAAAATTTTTCCTAAGGCCTAACTTGAACCCGAGACTTCATAGAAGCCTCCTAACCTTCCAAACTCACTTATCTAATTGGTCCAACTTGCATTTAAGCCGATCTCTTGTTCTCCAAAAAATTTAAATGCTACTATGCTCAAGGCCGTTGGGCTTAATTCTCCTAGGCCCAATTTCAGGATGTTACAGTTTTTTTTGTAGGTACGAGGCGACGTGGCTGTACGGAGGCTATGCGAGCGGTGTACACGGAAAGGCGTGGTGCGTATGTGTGGGGCTGCTGAAGTGGTGCAAGGCGCGCATGGTGGTGCACGTGGAGGCATGCGCGTGGTGCTGGAAGCCCTGGAACCCTTAGGGTTCTATCTGCCCAAACCCTTTGGACCATTTCGGCAAATTCTAGAGTTGGGTTAGGGTTTGCTTGCTGGGTCTGTAAATGGGTTAGAAGTTTGGTCCTAATTTGGGCCATTTAAAACTTAAGTGTAAATGGGCTGATAAACTATTTTGGATTTTGTTATTCTGCTTCATTTTTTTTTATTTGGCTTTTTTGGTTAATGGGCTCCGAACTTTATTGGGTTTTTATATTTTTTGTTTGGTTTTATTTTTGTGTTTGGTTAATAGGCCCGGGCAAATTTGGGCTTCTACATATACCATGATTGATGAGCTTATCAATACCATGGTTTCCATTCCCTTATTATTTTTCCATATTTATCCCTTTGAATTTCTCAAATTTCGATGGATTTTCAGAGGTACACTTTAGTGTACAAATCCGAGTCCATCAATTCATATTCATGTGCACACATTTCCATTTCAGAGAGCACACTCCCGCGAACCTCATCTTTATAGTGGGATTACCAGTCCAGGCTAAATCCCCTATAATATAAACTCATAGAGTATTGTCAGGATTACCAGTCCAGTCTAAACCCCCTGCAATGACAATTACTCTAATGAGCTTGGATCTGAAGTACTAGTCCAGGCTAAATTCAGACCCTAATTTGGATTACCCATCTAGGCTAAATCTATTTTCCACATATTTTTCGGGAGGGCTATATCGGGATAGGATCACCCGTCCGGGCTAGATCCTTTTTACCATCAATTTTTTTAGAGATCTATCGAATTTTCCTTTCATTCAACGAGATTTATTTTTCCTTTTCATCAAGAATATCAATACTTCATAAATTATCATACAATAAACATCCAAATCATATTAACATCAATAAAAATATATTTCAAGCATTTGAGAATATAATTCAAGTTACACGAACTTATAAATTTAATTTTTATATCATAACGATAATCACAATTTCATAGTAAATATTGAAATAAAACATTATATCATTTGTAACATTTATCGATTATAATTGGGCATGTGATCAATTTATAAACAAGTCATTCATATATTTTCCTCCTCCTCCTCTCCATCCACATCCTTAGTATAAATAACACACTTGTAAGTAATATTATCTATAATTTTCACTATTTACTTATATGGATATTCAAGCTGTCCATCCATGTCATAGTTGCCAATTTTTTTTTTCGAGCTAAAGAACTCCAAATTAAGACACAATAATTTTCCCTGAAACTAGACTCACATATCTTCTTACCATAAAATTTTTAGAATTTTTGGTTTAGCCAATAAGTACAATTTATTCTTTAAAGTCACCCCTGTTCTGCTATTTGACAATTCCAACTCTTCTTCACTAAAAATTAATTATCTCCTCATACGGGATTTGGATGATGTTCCTGTTTGTTTCTAATGAAATAGACTCATTAATTATTTTAAAAATATAAATTTAAGCCCCTAATTATTTTTCTCCAATTTTTTATGATTTTCCAAGATCAGAACAGGGAAACCCGAAATCATTCTGACCTTGTCTCACAAAACCTATTATATCTCGTGATTTACAATTCCATTGCTTACACTGTTCCTTTTGTAAGAAACCAAACTCAATAATATTTAATTCCATTTTTTATTCATCCTCTAATTATATTTCTACAATATTTTTTTATTTTTTAAAGTTAGACTACTGCTGCTGTCCAAAACTGTTTTAGTGCAAAGTGTTGATTTCCATTTTGCCCCAAATTTCGCAGTTCATATAAATCATTCATTGTCCAATTAACCTTTCAATTGAGATAATTTTTCTCAATTAATACTTTCTTCTATCATTTTAAACTACTTCATAACCCTTGAAAATCAGAACTTTACATTAGACCTTAATTCCAAACTCTTTCACAATTAGATCTTAAACCAATTTCCATCAATTTTACTTGATAAAATCATCATATATCAAAATTAAAGATTCAATTATATGTTTATTCATCATATTATTCCAACACTCATTCATAGAAACTTTAAAAATTAGCCATAGAATCAAAAACTAAAGACATAGTAAGTTGGACCAAATTGTAAAAGTCCAAAAACATAGAAATTTCATGGAGAAAGCAAGAATTAAAATTATATGAAGCTAGGGTATGTAAACCAACTTGAACCCTCTTCTATGGCTATTTTTCAGCTGATAAAAATGAAGAGAAATGAAGAGAATTCTAGATATTCCAAATTGGTCCCATTGTTATATAGCTAATTTTGGCAATTTTCCAATTTTGCCCTTATTTCACTCATTTCCTGATTTTTCTCAGCTATTGCCGCCCAAAATATCTCCTTTGGGCTTATTTTCACTTTATTTCCTTCCTCATTTGACAATTGAGCTATTTAATCCTTCTAGCAACATTTACACCTTTTTAAATTTAGTCCTTTTTTATTTAATTAACCACCCGAACGTCAAAATTTTCTAACGAAATTTTAATATTACCTTATTGACACTCTGTAAATATTCATAAAAATATTTATGGCTCAGTTTATAACACCGAGTTCTCGATACCTCTTTTTCTCAATTTCTTGGCCAAATAAATCTTTATAAAACACAATTTACTATTTCAAAAATATTTTGAAAGCTACATTTGGCTCGTAAATATTGAATAATATAAGCTATGAGTTGATTTGTCGGATTTGGTTGTCTCGAACCACTATTTTTGACATCTCTGAAATTTGGGCTATTACATTCTCCCCCACTGATTCCTTTTCAAATACCTGTTATTCCACAAGTTACTGATCCAGAGCGAATGAATAAGCCACCAGTTAATAAAATTAGAAAACGTGGGGCTGAAGATTTCAGAGCCACTATTGATGATGATGCTGAGCAAGCTGAATTCTAGCTTGATAATAGGATCCATATGTTTGATGAACTATCCTGTACCCCTGAAGAGTGTATTAAATGTGTTGTATCTTTACTTTGAGATTCTGCATATCACTGGTGGAATACACTGATATCCGTAGTTCTGAAAGAACGGGTTACTTGGGAGTTCTTTCAGACTGAATTCCGGAAGAAATACATCAGTCAGAGATTCATTGATCAAAAACACAAGGAATTCTTCGAGTTTAAATAGGGTCGTAAGACCGTAACCGAATATGAGCAGGAATTCGTGAGACTTAGCAAATATGCCCATGAGTGTGTATCGGTCAAAGCAATAATGTGTAAAAGATTTGAAGATGGATTGAATGAAGACATCAAGCTGTTAGTCGGGATTCTTGAAATAAAAGAGATCATCGTACTTGTTGATTGAGCGTGCAAAGTTGAAGAGCTCGGGAAAGAAAAAGAAAAGCTGACTTTGAAGCTAGAAATTCACGTAAGAGATCATCGAGTAAGTAATTCCAGTCGACATCAAAGAGATTCCGGGATGATTCTTGTAACACCCTAAATTAGGGGTTGTTAAAAATTTAATTAATTTCCCATGTGTGCTTGAAGAAATAAATATTATGATTTTATTAAGCATGTTTTAGGGCCTAGTCATAACCTCGAATTAGGACAGATTTGGATTTTAAAACTTCTTTTTAAGGGTTTATAAGGGGGGAGCTAGGAGTTAGGACTTAAGAAAAATTTTGGAAGGAACATGACACAAGGAAGTAGCTGGTAGAGTGGTTGGGACGCTGCCTAGGGAGCTAGAGTGGTGCGGCAGAGCAAGGGTTCAAGCTGCCAAGGTTGCGCTTGGGGCTTTTATTTTTGCGTTATGAATGGAATGTTGGGCTAGGAAGGCCTTATAATTAAATGAAGAGGGTTTGTGACATGAAAGTCCAGGTGGTTGGAGTGGCTTGGAGTGCCACTTTAAGGGGTTGGCAAAAGGTCTCGGGTTCGAGACATAAAGGACGCAAGAGTGTTTTATTTTTTTTTGAGGCTTGGGGCGTTAAAGGAAGAGGGCCAGTAAAGAGGGCTTAAAAGAATTATTGGGTAAGGAATGGACATAAAAATCAAATTGGTAAAGTGGTAGTCGAACGCCACTTAAGAGCTGGAGGAGAGAATGGGCGCAGGTCACGGGTTCGAGTGGCTAGAGGGGCGTTTTAGGTTTTATTTTTATATGCGGTGACGGGCTTAAGTAGGGAAGCTTTAAAAATTAAAAGGTGAGGGTGCATGACATGAAAGTTGGGTTGGAAGAGATGGCAAGGGGCATTGTAGGGGGCTGCATTAGAGAGGTTCCAGGTTCGAACCATATGAACAACATATGGTTGTTATTTTTTTTTATGTTTGCTGCTGGCGTGTATGGGAGAATTGGCTGTATTTTGGACTCTTATTTTGATAAGGGAGAGCTTTTTTTTTTGCTCATATTAATTTGGAAGGGGGTTATTAGTAGTTTATTTACTATTAAAGTGTGAAAGTGATTAGGAGATTAAATGTAAGATAAGTCTTGCATTATCTTTGATAAATAAAAGTTGAAATTTATCACCAAAAGAGGTGATGGTGAAATAGGACTCCTTGGGGTCATCCATATCGATTTTGTACAAAGAAAGAAGTGCCAAAATCCTCAATTTCTTTTCTTCTTTTCTCTCTTCATTGTCTTTGAATTCTCCCTTAAACCATAGCCAAAATTGTTCAAAAATTTCTAGTTTTTCTTGTTCCTTTTTAGCCGAATCTACCTCCTCTTTTAAGAGGAAAATTCCAGCCCCTATTCATCTTGTAATTGGCCGATTTCCTCTAAGGTAAGTTGCTGTTTCGGTTCTTTTCTTTTCATTGAAGATAGCTGACCCCCTAACAACACCAAGTGGTGCTGATTTGTGGAGTTTAAGGGCTGAAATAATTATCAAGGGAGGCCATAGTCGATTAAAGGGAGCTTTCGGGTTTTGTTCTCTTAAGGTAAAGAGGGATCTCGACAAATCAAGTGACGTTTTCGGGATTTGTTTGGAAATCAAATATGTTCAAGGTAAGAGCCTTTGGTATTAAGTTGTTATGGCTGAATAGGCCTTTGGTATTAACACTGACAGTTGGCCAAATGTAGGGTCAAGATCTAGCATCACAGATCAACTTTTCGGGATCTAAGAATTTCGGTAGTAACAGGTGTGTAACTATTCACTACACACTTTATTAATATCATGACTATTTTGTTGCCTTGTTAATAAATATGATAGTGATCTATGATATATGCTTGTGGGCTTAAGCATGGACTCGGTAAGTCCCCTAACTTGTGATCTTTGATATATGTTTTGCATGCCATCACATGTTGTTAAATGCCATGACTAAATACATGATTAAATGATATGTTGTACATAAAGCATGATGATGGTGGGATTAATGAGAGGAGGGATGATTTTATGGATCTGTCATGATGGTTTTGACCACAAGATGGGTTGGCCCCATCAGATTATTTGTGACCTATGGTCATCGATGGTTTTGACCACAAGATAGGTTGGCCCCATCGATTATTTGTGACCTATGGTCATCAAAGTGGTTTTGACCACACCGATTGATAAAGTTGTGACTAAGTCCCAGTGGTTTGGACCACACTTGATATATTGTGACCTATGGTCATCAGTGGTTTTGACCACACGATGGGTTGGCCCTACCATTTGATTTTTGACTCTAAGTCATCAGTGGTTTTGACCACCAGTGGTTTTGACCACACGGGGTAGTTAAGGAGGATGGATGGTTAGGTTGGGTTGCATGTGCATGTTTATTAATGACTTGTGTATGAGTTGCTTTACCGGGTGGGGGATTACACACTGAGTCTTGGTGACTCACCCCCTTTCCCTTAACATTTTGTAGATGAGTAGAACGCGGAGATGGAGCCGGAGAGGACTCGAGGCGGCCATGCTTGTCGATGGATTTAAATTCATTTTATTAAAGTTAATATTATCTACTTTCTAAGTTTTATTTTGGGATTGTAATAAGGCCGCTATTATTATTTTGGATGTTTATTTTCTTGTTTTATTTTACTTATGTTATATTACAAATGGAATTTTATAAACATTAATTGAAGCTGGTTAAAAGTAACTTTTCAAACTTAATAAACTTTTACGGGTTTTCAAAGATGTTACCATCGGGTAACAAAATTAAACTAAGTCAACTATAACTTTGACGGACTTTAAAATGCTACATGATCAACTGTTTTCAAAAGGGTTTATCAACCCAACTATACTTATAAAAGCCCAACTAAGTTTCCAAACCCCGTTTTCACACCTTAGCTAAATTTTATCAAGAGTTTCACCAAATCCTTCAAAATGATTCAAATTATTTTACTCCGTGACATATCCAGATCCGGTCAGGACTCATGGGCCGGGTTTGGGGTGTTATAATTCTAGCTGTTCAAAGGCTACTGCAGGTTATTCTAGACATGATCAAGATAGATCACCTGTGAGTTCGAAAGCTACCTCAGTAGCTAGTGTTGGTAATGTTAGACCAAATCAACCGGAGTGCAAATATTGTTTTAAGCGACATCCCAACAGTTGTAGACTTAATGATCGAGCCTGTTTCAAATGTGGATCATTAGATCATTTCATCCGTAAATGCCCTGAGAGTTAGTTGAGTAAAACACAATACAAAATACGAGACCGAGTAACATGACAGCTCGAGGTAGACCACCCGAAACATGGGTAATGTGAGTAGCAATCAAAAAGGAACTAAAGACACAGTTGTTAAATCTGAGACTAGCGCACCTGCCAGAGCTTATGCTATTCGCGCTCGTGAAGAGGGTTCATCCCCAAATGTTATTACCAGTACTTTCACTTTCTATGATAATGGTGTTGTTACATTAATTGATCCTGGTTCGAGTCATTCTTATGTATGTGAGACTTTAGTATCCAGTGAGACTTTTCTTGTAGAGTCTACTGAGTTTGTGATTAGAGTATCGAGCCCTTAGGCTAGTGTGTTTTGGTTGATAAAGTATGTAAGAGTTTCCCATTGATGATTCGAGATTCATGTTTTCTAGCTGATTTGATGTTGTTTCCATTCGACAAGTTTTATATAATTCTGGGTATAGATTGGTTAACCTTGCACGATACTATTGTGAATTGTAAACGGAAGACTATTGATTTGCGATGTCAGAATGATAAGATTATTCAGATTGAGTCTAATGATCTGAATGGTTTATCGGTAGTGATATCTTCGATGTTAGCTCAGAAATATGTGAGAAAGGGTTGTGAAGCTTACTTTCCTTATGTGCTCTACTCTAAAGTGAATGAAAAGAAGATTGAATTAGTACCAATTGTGTGAAAGTATCCGGATCTATTTTCGAAAGAATTACAGGGTTCACCACCGATATGAGAGGTAGAGTTTGGTATTGAGTTAGTGCCGGGGACGACTCTGATATCGATAGCTCTGTACAGAATGGCACCAACTGAATTAAAAGAGTTGAAGCCTTAGTTGCATGAATTGATTGATAGAGGTTTCGGATGACCTATTTTTCTCCCTGGGGTGCACCAATTTTGTTTGTGAAAAAGAAAGACAGAACTATGAGAATGTGCATCGATTATCGACAGCTCAATAAGGTGACTATAAAGAATAAATATCCTTTGCCACGGATTGACAACTTGTTCGATTAGTTGAAAGGGGCTACTGTGTTTTCTAAGATAGATCTGAGATCGGGTTACTATCAGCTGCAAGTTAAAGACTTGATGAGCCGAAAACTACTTTCCGAACGAGGTACAGACACTATGAGTTTCTGGTTATGCCTTTCAGACTTACTAAGGCCCCTGCTATTTTTATGGATCTAATGAATCGGGTCTTCAGATAGTATTTGGATTGATTTCTGGTTGTGTTTGTAGATGACATTTTAATCTATTCCCATGATGAAATCGAGCATACTGAGCATTTGAAAATAGAATTAACTGACTTTGCACGAGAAGTAGTTGTATGCAAAGTTTAGTAAATGTGAGTTCTAGTTACGAGAAGTCAATTTTCTGGGACATGTTGTATCAGCATTGGGTATTCGGGTTGATTTGAACAAGGTTTTGGCTATACTAGATTGGAAGCCTCGTAGAAATGTATCCGAAGTTTAGGCTGTGTTTAGGCTGTGTTTGATGTAGGAAGGAAAAGTTATAGCTTATGCCTCAAGACAGTTAAAGCCACACGAAAAGAACTATCCGACTCACGATCTGGAATTGGCAGCTATTGTGTTTGCGTTGAAAATTTGGCGCCATTATCTGTTCAGTTAGAAATGTCACGTTTATTTCGATCAGAAAAGCTTATAATATTTGATGACTTAAAAAGATCTGAATCTATGACAACGATGATGGTTAGAGTTGTTAAAATATTACGAGCTTGTAATTGACTACCATCCGAGGAAAGCCAATGTTGTTCCGGATGCTTTGAGTCAAAAAAATCCTTATTTTCCTTATGTGTGATGAATACTTAGTTGGCCCTGTCCGATGACGATTCGCTAGTATCTTAGTTGAAAGCTAAACCATTATTTATTCAGTAGATTTGTAAGGCTCAGAAAGTTAATAACGAATTGATATCAAAACAGGCTCAATGTGATGCGAATACTGATTCAGAGTTCCGATTTGATACTGAAGGTTGTTTGAGATTCAAAGATTGAACTTGTGTTTCGAGAAATTCATAGCTGATTCAGATGATTTTGAATGAAGCTCATTGTAGTCAGTTATCTGTTCACCCAGGTAGTACAAAAATATATAATGATTTGAAACAAATTTACTGGTGGCATGATATGAAACGAGACATCTTTGACTTTGTTTGAGATGTTTGATTTGTCAGCAAGTCAAAGCTAAGCATCAGATTCCATCTGGGTTACTTCAACTGATTATGATACCCGAGTGGAAATGGGTTAGAGTCACAATGGATTTTGTATCAGGTTTGCCTTTATCACCGAGTAAAAAAGATGCAATTTGGGTTATTGTGGATAGATTGACTAAATCGGCTCATTTTGTTCCGGTTCGCACAGATTATTCACTTGATAAGCTTGCTGAGTTGTACATTTCTCAGATTGTGAGATTGCACGGAGTACCTATTTCTATTGTTTCGGATAGAGATCCGAGATTCACATCGTGGTTTTAGAAGAAAGTACAAGATACATTAGGTACAAAATTACATTTCAGCACTGCTTTCCATTCGCAGTCAAATGGTCAGTCTGAATGAATCCTTCAGATACTCGAGGATATGTTGAGATGTTGTATTATTGAGTTTGAAAGTACATGGGAATGATACTTGCCACTGATTGAATTTGCGTATAATAATAACTTTCAATTGAGTATCAAAATGGCACCTTATAAGGCTTTGTACGGTCGCAAATGTCGAATACCTTTGTATTGGGCTAAACTCAGTGAGAATAAGATATACGGGATCGATTTGATCAAAGAGACTAAATAGAAAGTGAAAGTGATTGGCTATAGTGTGAAAGCCACATCAGACCGTTAGAAGTCATACGCAGACTTGAAACGTAAAGATATTGAGTTTCAGATTAGGGATAAAGTGTTTTTGAAAGTCTCACCGTGGAAGAAAATACTACAATTTGGTCGTAAAGGCAAATGAGCCCAAGATTCATTGGGTCGTATAAGATTATTGAGCATATCGGGCCGGTTGCTTACAGACTGTTGTTGCCACCTAAGTTAGAAACTATCCATAATGTATTTCATGTTTCGATGCTTGGGCGATATCGATTCAACCCATCGCATGTAATTTCCCATTTGAAATTGAGATTCGATCCGATATGACAAACGAGGAAGAACCAATCCGGATTTTAGATCATGAAATGAAAGAATTGAGAAATAAAAAAATTTCTTTAGTAAAAGTCTTATGGCATTGACACGGGGTTGAAGAAGCTATATGGTAACCCGAAGATGCTATGAGAACGTTACCCAAACCTATTCACCGGTAAGATTTTCGGGGGCGAAAATCCCTAAGGGGGAGTTGTAACAATGCGATTTAGACCCTAATCAGAATAGTGGTTTTGAAACCACAAATATGAGTCAAAAAAATATTTTAATATTATTTTTAGTGTTTGTAGCATGTTAATTTATATGTGTGAAATTTTCGTGATTTAATTTTATCGATTGAGTGTTCGATTTAATTAAAAGGACTTAATTGTGTAAAACGTAAAAGTTGGCTATAAAATGTGTAAGTGCTGAATTGCTATTGTTTTTATAATGTGGGGTCCTTATTTGGAAAATTGGCCATTAACTAATAGCATGGACGGTTTTGGGCTTGAGATATATGGTTTACTAATTAAATTTATAAGGTTAAAATGGTAATTGATATATTAATATGTATTAAATAAAACAAAAACAAATGGCCATGCATGTGTTCATATTTCATGACTAAAATTACCAAAGGAAAAAGAAAGAAATAAGCAAGTTACCTCGGCCTAAGTCCAAGCTAAATTCAAGGTTCGTTTTTGCTCGTTTTTTTGATAATTTTTATGTTTTTGAGATCGTTGCTTTGAATACTAGCTAGCCCATGCTTGAATTTTTGAATTGGTTGTGTATTTTGTGATTTTCCTTTGAAGAGAGTTTGTTGTTTAATGATGAAAAATAAATATATGTTGTTAGATTATCAAGATTTACTAAGTGAATTTTGGTAAAAATGTCTAATTAGGACTAAATTGTGAATTTTGTAAATTGAGGGGTCAAAATGTAAAATAAATGAAAGAAATGGGCTGGTAGGGACCTTAGTAAATTCAGCCAAGCATGGGTGTGGTGAAATTTTGAATATTTTGTGTTTTGTAAAATAGGGACTAAATTGTGAAAAATGTAAAATATTAGGGGCAAAAGTGTAATTTGCCCATTTATGTGTTTTTGGATGAATTTGAATGAATTTATGAATAAAAAGTTAAATCTATATTAATTTAGATCAAGAAAAGAGGAAATCAGAATTGGATCGAGGAAATCAAAAGTTGTCGAATAGTCGTCTCGATTCTGTCATCTCCATCCGAGGTAAGTTCATAAGTAAATAAATGTCGATAAATTTGATTGTATATATAATAGTTGTGCCGAATTGAATTATTACTTGTATATATATGTTCAAGCCAAATTTGTATAAGTATGGGAGAAATATTTACAAGCCTGAATTGATCGAGTTACGACGTCTGAAAGCCCCATACGAACCTTAGGAATAGTTAGGATACATATGACATGACATAGGATTTTCGATATGTGATTTCGTGTAAGACCACGTCTGGGATGTTGGCATCAACTTGTGATTTACGTGTAAGACCCTGTCTGGGACAGTGGCATCGATGTGTGATTACATGTAAGACCACGTTTGGGATGTTGGCATTGTACGAGCTTTTCGACTATCCGAGTATCCTTTTTAATTTCGAATGGTTCAACGGGCATTAACGAGTTGTGATTGAATGTGAAATCGAGATAAAAGGTTCAGGTACGTGCTAAGTTTAATGTTGATGAAAATAAGGTAAGCTTAGTATTTGAAATGATAATATAAATTATGCATGATATAAAGTGACTTATATGTGAATGCTCATATTCGGCCAAGTGATGCTATAATGTTTTTTTTTTTTGAATAAATAGATTGGGCTTCCACAAAAGATAAATTTGAGTCTAAACAAAACAACAAAAATTGGGCCCAATTAAGATGGCATGTGTAGAAGAAAAATCCAGAAGTCAAAAAAGGAAACCTAAAAAATAGAAGCACCGCCCTATCGCCCAATCAGTTGTCTACGCCAGTCTGATTCGTCGCATCAATCATTTCGTCTTTAATGGCGATAATCGTGAACCGAGGGTGAGTAAATGCTTATCAGATTTGTTGGTTGAAAACTTTGAAGAAACCTTCCCTCTTCCTTATCCTTTCTATTTTCCTTCAATCTGGCTCCCTGGCATAATCAAGTTCAATCTGGCTCCCTCGCATAATCAAGCGTCGTCTGAAACTCAGCATAACTTAGAACTCTATTTTCCAAGTAAACCCTTTTCCTCCTTTTCAATGGCTTATTTGCTAGAATATGGGCTAGGTTATTTGTTGATCTAGGAACAAACTCAAAATTGACTGTTTTAATTCTTATCTTCAATATATGTATATCGTGGATGTATGGACCCACCTGTAATTTGTCAAAATCCTTCTTATTGCATTTCTTTATTATGGACAAAGAGTTGCCTTCTATGATAACATCCTCTCTGTTTATGTTGAGGGCTATTTGAGTTGCTCGATGGAAGGCAATGGCTTTAGCAGCGAAAGCTGAGTCTACGTCTTTATGAAGTTCTGCACTTGTGAGAAGAACAGATCCACTACTGTCTCAAACCACTATCCCCGATGCTGAAAGTTGAGATATCTAGTCAAAAGCACCATCAAAGTTAATCTTAATCGTCTGACCAGGTGGGCTTTTCCATTTAATGACCTCTATAAACATACTCTGATTAACATTTTTGACTACATCAATCTCCCTAATGTAGCCAAGTATAAAACTGACGATCTCTTTGCTCGTTCTATTTTTTTCTATCATGAACACGAGAGTTCCTATCCCCCTAGATGGCCCAGAGGGTGACATAGAAGAGTCTGAAAACACTCAGGGGAAGAAGAGTCATAACCTTGGTAAGCCACTCAACAAACTGTATTTGGGAACGTTACTAAGATGACTTCTGACAGGTCTTTCCAAATTATGACTGAAGCAGGGCAATCTCGGAATAGATGATTCATCGACTCCTCTCCAGATCTGCAACGAGGACACAAACTATTTGATGAAAGCTTCCTAAGAGACATATTTACCTGGGTGCCAGGGTAGTTCCAAGAAATTTTCCAGATAAAAATTTTAATTTTCAAGGGGATATCAATTTTTCAAAGTTTATTGTAAAAATCTTTGTAGATATGATGTAAAGCATAAGCTGTAGGGCCAAAATTTTGTAATAGTTTATAGGAACTACGCACTAAAAACTCACCCTACAGTTCACCATTCCACACCATGAGATCCTCGTGAGGTTCAATCACCAAAGGGATTCAGAGAATCAGTTCTGCCTCGGCTTCTGGGAAGGTATTGCTAATCAGCTCTTTATTCCATTCACGCTCATTGCTTTCGATCAATTCTGCCACTTTAACAAATTGTAAATTACCAACATCAGATGTTAATCTATCATTTGTATAATTTGGGATCCATGCATCTTCAAAAACTAAAATGTTTTCACCCGTACCGACTTTCCATATCAACCCCTTCTCTAAATGATATGCCAGGCATAAGGCCTAGAACTTCCCAAACTCGAATAATGAAAAGTACAATCTGGAAAATATTTTGCTTTGAAAACACGCGTGACCGATGAATCTGGAGAATTTAACATTCTCCATCCTTGTTTTGCTAACAGGGCGACATTAAATTGGGCCATATTTCTGAACCCCAAACCCCCCTCTTCTTTAGATCTACACAAGTAATCCCATTTACACCAATGAATACCTCTCCTACCAGCTCCTTTCTGCCACCAAAATCTAGCAAACTTATTCTCAATCGTCTCACGCAATGTTTTAGGAAGAAGACAATAGGACATAGCATAAGTAGGAATGGCTTGTAAAATGGATTTTATAAAAATTTCTTACCTCTATTGCGACAATAACCTGATGATCCAACTATCAATTCGCAAAGAAATCTTATCAAGTATAGATTGAAATGCCTCTTTTTTCTGTCTACCCATCACATTAGGAAGGCCCAAGTATTTCTCTGGATTTGAAGAACTCTTGACTCCTAGCAATGATGACACTAACTCCTTTGCATCTACTGAAGTGTTTGAGTTATAGAAAATAGTTGATTTGTTAAAATTAAAGCACTGGCCAGAATAGTTTTCATATTCTTTCAAAATATCTTTCATATTTCTCGCTCCTTATTCAGTTGCTTCTCCAAACATCATGCAGTCATCAGCAAACAATAAATGGGATATCTATGGCCCTCTTCTACTGACCCTTTCACCCTTAACCAAACCTGCTGGATTTGCTGCCCTCATTAAAGAAGAAAGACCTTCACTACAAATAAGAAAAAGAAAAGGACTTAATGGATCACTCTGCCTGAGCCCTCTTGTTGGTTGGAAAATTTTGCCCCTATAACCATTGATGTTTACAACATAAGAGACTGAAGTAATTATTTCATTATTAAGCCCACCCATTCATGTGCAAACCCTATCTTGATCATCATTTTCTTCACAAAATCCCATTCGACCCTGTCATATGCACAGACTTATTGGCCTAAAATTGACAAGGGATGAAGGATTAGGTATTTTTGGAATAAGCACTAACTCTGTGACATTAACAAGATCAACCCCTTTGTTTCCATTTAAGATACTCAAACAGAACTCCAAAACTTCCTTACCCATAATATGCCAATACTGTTGAAAGAATAGAGTTGGGAAACCATCCGGTCCTGAAGCCTTTGTCGATCCCATATCTTTTAACACTGTCCGTACTTCATCTTTCCTAAAAAGGGATAATAAGTTCTCATTGACTTCCTGCGAGATAATCCTTTCTATGCCCTCCAACTCCTTTCGAAGATCTCCAATACCCTTGGATGCAAAAAGATCTTCGAAATATCATGTAGCTACATCAAGTATTTCTGAACCATCAGTTATCTCTCTACCATCTTCTGACACTAACTTTGTGATTGAGTTGATCCGTCTTCGGGTGGATGCACACTTGTGAAAATAGGCAGTATTTTTTTCTCCCAGCTTAAGCCAATTTGCTTGTGCTCTCTGCTCCCAATACACTTCATCTTTGTCAATCTCCAGATTCAAGTGAATTTTCGTGTCTATAATCTTAGCCAGCATGTCATCATCTCTATCCTTCCCCAGCAAAGATTCAAGCTCTCTTGTAAGACTTTTCTTAAATCCATCCTTTCTGCTTTTGATTGAACCTGCCCATTTCTTCAAATGAATCTGTAAAAGCATTAATTTCTCCATCAATGGAGCAGAAGAAGAATCCCAAAACTCTCTGGTCAAACCTTCAAAAGATTCTTCCATAGTCCACCATGCTTCAAAGCGAAAACTTCTATGCCCTATCAAAATGGTTGGGATGTCTGTATTTAAAAGGATGGGACAATGATCTAATAAAGAAAAGGGGAGATGTTGAATGCTCCCTATTGGAAATAAAAGTAACCATTCTTCGTTAGCAACCCCTCTATCGAGCCGCTCTCTTATGTTTGTCTCTGGAAGGTTACCCCTTTCCCAAGTATACCGCACTCTTGAGTACCCAATATCCGTCAGTTGACATTCCTCTAAAGTGTCCCTAAAAGCTTCCATTCTCTTCTGTTCTTGTGGGATTCGCCACTTTTCTCAAAAGAGTATAGAATTTCATCCTGCTACAAGCCATGGATAATTGTTACCTTGACTAAGACGACTGAGCAAACTCCAAACATAATTTCTATCTTTTGAATATGGTGATCCGTAGAAACCGTAAATCTCCACTCATTCTGAATACAACCCTCCCATAGTAGTACATCAATATTCCATTTAGAATAACTCCTCAACGTAACCACAATGTCATTTTCCATGCAAGACACAACCCTCCTCGAGACCCTTCGCTTCAATATCAATCCCACCACTAAAGTCGCAATTTCTTCTAACCCTCTCCATACACTTTTGGTTCAGCTTAGTCTCCTTTAAAAAGACTATATTGGGATTCTGCTGCTTACATAAATAACGTAGCCTCCTCACAGCCTGTGGACTCCCTAACCCACGAACATTCCAACATATGGTTTTCATTGCGTCCGGTCGGCTTGCCCATTGGCAGCCGTTGATCCTAAATTGTTGGAAGCAATCATTTGTGCCTCTTCATCAAGCATATCCTCATCACAATCTACTAATAAATCCATTCCCCCATCAACTTTTAATCTCTTTTTTTAAACCCTATATAATAAATCCAATTAGATCTCACCATCTTCTTCAGCAGAAAATTTCCTTTTAGCTCTATCAGTATTGGACATTTGCGGACTTTCCTGCTTATTTCTGGCCAATCTTTTCCAGCTTGCCTTCCCAGAAGTTTTTACAACTTCCTTACTGTTGTAATTCTCTACTTTCTGTATCACTTTCTCCCTCAAAATACCATTAGCTTCCTAACCTTCAATCCATCCTCCCACCTCGACAAAATTTTTCGCTGTAGTCTTTGCATACAAAATGTTTGAGTCGCCCCAAATTTCCTGACTGACACACGCCTTAGACTGACCAATGTAAGTACGCTGAACCCCTTACTTTTTTAGTAAAATCGCTAAACTTCATGCTTTCTTTACCCATCATCTTCGATTATGCTTTTAATGCAATAGAATATGGTAGATCTTCTCTAAATTTTTTCTCTGCAGGTTCTATCACCAGACAATCCTGGAGATTATGATCCAGTTTACCACACACAAAACAAAAGGCAGGCAATTTTTCATATTTGAATGGGATCTAGGAACTAACACCATTTGCACTTGAGACAAAAATACCCCTCTTGAGGGGTTTTTGAACCTCCAGATTCACCCTGACTCTACAAAAATCATCCCTAATTTCGGATCTGAGAACCCTACCAAAAGTACTACCAATGGCATGCAACATATCTTTCTTATCAAATTTTGAGAACACGAACCAATCTTAATCCAATATGGAGATGAAATAAGACAGATCTAATCTCGTTCAATTGGGTTCTTTAATCTATCAAAAAAATAAGTGACTTATGAAAAAGCCATGGCCTTCCCTCCATAATCAATTCTAAATCTTCTTCTAGATCAAAAACAATTGAGAATAAATTCTGTCCTACCATTTGAATTTTAAATTTCCTCTTGGATTTCCAGATACTCTTCATTTGAGCCATAAAATTATCTGGGTTGAAATATTTTTTCTTTCACACTAAACAAATCAAAGTAGGCTTTTCACTAGGTACCACCAAAGACCTTTTGATCGATAATTGAACAAGCTCTTCTGCCAACAATGATATCTCTTCATTGCTCTCCCTCTCCACCCCACCACCCTCTTCCATCCCAAGCTATAGTAGAAATTGTTTTCTCTAGGACTCTACAGAGAGCACTCTTGGCTTTTAAGGGAACTTTAGTGATGCTATAATGTTAATGTTTATGTATTGGTATATGAATTTGCAAGCATGATAAATGTAAATTTGATTAAGGTTTGCTTGATTCGGCCTAGTTGATTTTAATGTTCATGAATATTAAATGAATTACTTACTTATGACTTACTAAGCAATTCAAGCTTACTGTGTGTGTGTGTTCATTGTTTTATAGATTTTGAAAGCTAGTTACGAGCTCGGGGATCGTCAGAGAAATCCGTCACACTATCGATCGTTTTTCTTTTCGGTACTTTATAAATTGAACTTTAAATCTATGGCATGTATAGGCTAGCCTTTGTTTTGGTTGATTTTGGAAGTGTAAACATATATATATATATATATATATATATAAAGCCATGCGAAAATGGCTTGATTTTTATGCTTGAGTTCAATTATGTCTGCTCATGGTTTAAACTCATTTTGGTAAATATGCTATATGACATGCATGAATGGTATTTTTGATTACACAATGTGATTTGTATTCATATATGTGATTGATGATTTATGATTTTGACTTAGATTATAAGGTAGACGATTAATGCTTGATGAATTATGACAAGTGACATATAAATTGATTAAGTAATGTTTATGTTATATGTTCATGTAATTGATTTGGTTATTTGTGAGATAATTAGTAGGTTGTTCAATGTTTGAGTATATTCAGCTATACTTAATATATATATATGTGTGTGTGTGTGTGCTTATGATATGTTCTCTCATGGGATAGCTATTGAGGTCCAGTGGTGGTGGTAAGTATGTGTATATAACACACATAAATAGTTGGTATTTATATGCGATTTTGGGTATAGATTTTTTGAGGTTATGAAAGTATTGTATAAACATGATCATAGTATGCGAATTAGGCATGTATGGTTTAATATGAATGTTCGAAAATGACTCAAATGGATATGGTCATATATACATAAAATATGTAATAAGAAAAGATATATATTTGGTTTAGTCTTAAAGTCACTTTATGTGTGTTATATAGGAATAAGTGTATATGTCTTGTATGCCATGTATGTGTAAGTAATATGTTAGTAAACTAGGTATATTATGAACCTATTTATTGGGACCGAAAATGGTGGTTGGTATAATAGTCAAATGGATGTGAATTAATGGTTAAGTTGTTGGTTACTTTAGTATATAGTAAATGGTTAATGATGGGCATGATTTGTGGTTAAAATTTGGTTGGTGTTTTGGTTATGCATTTGTAATTTAAGTATGGTAAATTGGTATGTAAATTGAGTGTACTTTTAGTTGTGATTTGTGCTCAAAATTATTTAAATTAATATAGTCATATGTGAATGGTCTTATGACTAGGAAAGAGGTATGTTTAATCTTAAATGATAATCGTTTATGTGTAGTATATGTAAATGTATAACTTTTTCCGTGTGGATGTTTTAACTTAAATTAATGTACCAATCATGTTTGCTCATATTGACTAATATCAATGCCGCATATGTGGGAGGTATTTAAGTTGTGTAATATGGCTCATATAGTTTTGAAAAGTGCATGTGCTGAGTTAAGAAATGGTACGTTGATATTTGACAGATGAAATAGATATATTGGTTCATATTAGTTATATGAAATGTATTAATATATGTTTGCATGTTTTAATGTATGCGCATATAATTTGTAAAGTAATAAGTCATCTAATACTTTGATTATTCGAATGCTATATGAGAAGTATTTTTTTTTATATATGATTGAATGGTGGAGTTTTAAAACCTGTGAATTATGACTGTATTGAGATGTGCTTTGGTTGATAATGCCTCGTAACCCAAGTCCAATGACGGATACGAGTTAGGGGTGTTATAGATTTTCCACAGCTTGTGTGAGTAGCATCATGTAGCTTATATTCCTACCCACAGCTCGTGTGAGCAGGCTCATTTCACAGCTCGTGTGAGCAATGATGTAAAGGAAAGGTTATGGTTATATGTAAAGGCACATTATGTTTGAGCTTTCCCGAGTATCCGATATAATTCTATATGGTTCAACGAGTAAGAAAAAGGGAATGAAATGGTAAGTTCACAATTGAGATGTAACACGATGTTATAAAAAGATTGATAAATTAAATGATGTACTTATGTATGGGAAATCTACTTATGTTATGGTTGAACTCTTTTATATTATGGACAAGTGCACTAACTTGTGATTTGATGATGTTGTTTAGGCTTATGCTAAGCATTTGGAAACGAAAATTAAGCTAATGGAATGAAACACGATCATATGGTAACGATGATGAATTAAATGTATATATATATATATATATATATATATGGTTGATTTCATTTGTATGATGAACAAGTATGCTAACTTGTGAGTTTGATGGTGTTATATAGACTTTAATCTTATGGCATTGGTAAAGGTTTATACTTATTTTATAAAGTTCATTATTGAAATGGTATATTATGTTTAAAGTTTATACGAGCTTATTAAGCATTTATTGCTTACGTATTTATTTTCCTTTACTTTACAGATTATCGAAAGGTCAATCGGTTGGAAGTTCGTCGGAGATCTATAACACTATCTAGTGGACAATTTGGTAGTTTTTGAGTAATTTGGTTAAGGTTTATAATGGAATGTATAGGGTGCTTTGTGATGATATTATGGTGTACATGTTAATAGTGTTTTAGCATGTATAAGCTTTGGAAAGCTAGGTTGGTTTGGTACATTTTGATGCTCTACCAAGTTATGTGATTTTGCTAACTTTGATGTGCTTGTTTTTATGGTTATGTTGGCATCTTGTTAATGACTTGAAATTTGTTACTTGAAATATGGTTAAGTTCATTTATGAGCTAGGTTATCATGTATGGGAATGGCAATATTATCATGTATAGGCCTTTTGTATTGATGGCTCATGGATGTACTAAATGGTTGAATTATTATGCTTATGTCTTGAAGTTATGTTTATATGATGGGCTTCTATGGCCTGATAAATAAGGTCATCTTGACCACTTATAGTGATTGAAAATCATGATCTTATAGTATGTTTTGAACAGTTGATGATGGTTAAATGTGGTATGTTTTAGTACCTATATGTACTAAGTTGATAAGTATGAAATGTAGCTTATGAATATGTTAGGTAATTGATGTGGGTGGTCATATGGTATGATAATGATAGTTTGGAAACGGTCTTTTATGATGTGATCTTGTTACATAATGAAGTTAGATATTCATGCTTGAAATAAGGCAATATTGACATGTTAGATTGATGATGTTTGGATGCATATGTGGTGTATTTGAATGACACATTGGTTAGTTAACTTTGGACTTTGAAATGGAATTTTAGTATATGTGTTGGTAATGTTCAGGTTCCCTTGTAGTATGCTTAAATAGGTCGAAAGGTCATGTATGATATAGATTGGAAATGGTTTGATTTTAGGTAGATTTGGGTCCACATGGCCTGGCAACACGGTCGTGTGTTATCTGATGATTTCTTTAGGGTGCAAGTCAGTGAGTTGTACGGCCTGGCACATGAGCATGTGACCCTACTTAGAGAGTTACATGGGTGAGGACACAGGCTGGGACACGGCTTGGCCATATGGTCGTGTGACCCCTATTTCCAAATTTTTATGACTTTTTCCTAGACTTTTCAAATTATTTCAAATTGGTCCCTAATTGCTTCTATGGTGTTCATTGGGCCTCGAGGGCTTGATTTAAAGATGGTATGGATGTCTGTAATTTTGATTATGTTATTGAATGATATTAAGTTTAAATGTTCCTGATTGTACGGTAATGCTCTGTAACCCTAATCTGACGACAGATACAGGTTAGAGGTGTTACAATGCTGATCATAAATGCCTAACTTGTTGAGAAGGTATTCAAATTGTTGTTTACCAAGTGCCTTTGTAAAAATGTCAGCCAACTGAATGGAGTTGGAACATAAGATTGTGCAATCAACCCATCCTAGATTGCATCCCTAACAAAGTGACAATCTACTTCAATATGTTTAGTACGCTCATGAAATACAGAATTCTGTGCAATATGCAATGCAAATAGACTATCATAAAATAAAGGAATAACTTTAGGATGATGAACACCTAAGCTCCATAGCAAGGGCTTCAGCCACTTGAGCTCACAAGTGACGGAAGCCATAGACCTATACTCAGCTTTAGTGGAAGACTGAGACACAATATGTTGTTTATTAGTTTTCTAGGAAATAAGAGATTGTCCCAGAAAGACAAGCCAACCAATAAGTGAACGTCTAGTTAACGGACAAGCAACCAAATTCAAATCACACCACCTCTTTAAGGACAAATCATTATCAAATCTCAATAGAATCCTTTGGTCAGGAGAGACTTTCAAGTACCTAATAACACGCAGAGTCGCATCCCAATTCTCTTGCCTCAACTCATGCATAAAATGAGATAAGATATGAACCAAGTATGCTAAATTAGGTTTGGTCATTTCCAAATAAATCAAACAACCAATTAATCTTCTGTACAACTCAGGATCATTCAAAATGCCCCTGTAGCATGTGTCAAACTATGATGTTGCTCTATTGCCGATCCTGTGGGCTTTGCTCCTAAAAGACCCATCTTCAAAATAATATCAAGTGTGTATTTCCTTTGAAAAAAATATACCTAAAGAACTATGAGTTACCTTTATCCCCTAAAAATATTTCAAAACACCAAGATCCTTCATATAAAAGCAAGAATTGAGATACCCCATAAAAGTTTTCAAAGTAGCAAAATTGTTCTCAGAAATAAGCAAATCATCAACATAAACTAGCACATTTGTAACACCTCTAACCCGTGTTCATCACCGAATTAGGGTTACAAGGCATTACTAATCATTTCTGAACATTACATAACATTTCACAACACAAAGTCAATCATCAATCAAACTTATCCAAATATAAATATGTAGTCCCTTAATGAGGTCTATGAGACCTTAAACATGTGTTAGAAAGAGGTCGGGACTAAACCGGACACTTATGAAAATTTTTGAAATTTAAACATTTTTTTAAGTTACAGATGTCACACGCCCGTATGGTAGGAACACGGCCTCGGACACGCCCACATGTCCAAGCCGTAGCAAAATAGTGTATTCCTACTGACTTGTCCACACGGCTTGAGACACGCCCGTGTGCCTCACCCGTGGTGGACATGACTTGCACCACACGGCCAGTCACACGCCCGTGTGTCCAGCCCGTGGTTGAGCTTATTTTGCACCAAATTACAAACCTGCATGACACAGTCAAGCCACACACCCGTGTGTTTAACCGTGTTGGCAATTATAGGCCATTTTCAAGGCCTAATTGCCATCCATACTTTGGAATTACTTATAAGCATTAAACAAATAGCAATTCTTGCCTCAATTGCAACCAAAACATACCATTTCAAGAACCAATTAATCAACAACAATACCATCTATTCTTATACACAATTCCAACTCAAATAAATCCATTCAAAGCACCATTTTCACAACTCAAATCATGTAAGTTAAACATCATTTAGTTGAGCCACAAATTCACACTTAAAACACCATTTTCATCAACTAATTCAAGCATGAAATGTACGATTACTAACCTCACTATTTCATACCACAATCATCATTCACTTAATCCACACATATAAGCGCAAACATTACTCACTTTCAAGCCTTATCACATGGCAAAGTTTATATACTTCAAAACATGCCACATTAACTAGCCTATACATGCCATATACTAATTTTATACACATCTTTTTCAAAGTACCAAAATAGATAGCCGATAATGTGATTAAGTTGCTGACAATCCCCGGATCTGAGCTAGCTTTATTGACACTCGGACTTCGATATATCGAAACTAGCCGATCAATCGAGTACTTTGTCTTTGCCTCGATCTCGATCCGAATCTCTCCTTTCTTGGTCTATACATATTCAAATTTAACTCATTCAATCACCAATTCATTCAATTTAGTCCAAACACATATATTTTGGGCATTTTACAAAATAGCACTCACATTTTCACATTTCAACACTTTAGTCCCTATTTCACAAAAATCACAAAATACACAAAATCTCACTTCACCCATGCCTAGATGAGTTATTCTAATGTCCATACAAGCATTCACATTTCATTTATTTCACGTTTTAGTCCTCCAATTTCTCATTTTCACAATTAAGCCCAAATTACTCAATTTCACTAAAAATCCAAAGACAAAATATGTTAATCTTTCACCTATCTTTCATATTTCGTCATCAACTATAAAAAATCTCAACCATTCATCAATGGCATATCTCAAAATCACCATCAATTCACAAAATTAAAGCATGGGTTTGAAAGATTACGAAGCAACGATTACGGAAACGTAAAAATCATTAAAAATCGAGCTCAAACCAATCAAGATTACAAGTGTTGAACCCTAAAAGTTCATCAATGGTTTTCTTTTTCCTCTATATTTGGCCAAAAGAAAGATGAAAACATGAATTTCTTATTTATTTTATTATATTATAACATTTAATAACTAAATACCAATTTTAACCTTAATGAATATTAATAATAACACCAAAAACCATGCCATTATCATCCATTTATTATCAAATGGTTTATTAACAACATAATGACCTTTCATTTATTAAGCCATGCCAATTAATCACTTTAACAATTAGCACATAGCTTTTACATTTTATGCAATTAAGTTATTTACTCAAATTAAGCACACAATCGATAAAATTTTCACACATACTTATTCACACACTGTAAACACGAAAAATAATATTAAAATATTTCTTTGACCTTGAATTTGTAGTCCCGAAACCACTGTTACGACTAGGGTTTAAATCGGGCTGTTGTAACATTAATGTGTACAGATCCCTTAGAGTATATAAAGAGAGAATAATCAAAATATGATTGAAGAAATCCATACCCTTTCAGTGAAATAACCAGGTTAACAAACCAACACCGATGAGCCTGTTTTAACCCATACAAAGACTTGCGAATGACAAACCATTCCAGGCTTATCAGGGGCAAAACATGGAGGAAGCTTCATGTAAACCTCTTCATCAAGATCTCAATGTAGAAAGACATTATGTACATCCATCTGATGTAACTCCCAATTTTTCAAAGCAACAATATCTAAGAAAGCACGAACAGTCACCATTTTCGCCACAAGAGCAAAAGTTTCATTATAGTCAATATCTTCTACCTAGTGATTACCAAAAGAAACAAGACAAACTTTAAGTCTCTCAATATTCCATCGGAGTTTTATTTAATCTTGTACACCTACTTACTACCCAGAGCTTTCTTTCCAAGCGGAAGTGTCTTCATAGACCAAGTGTCATTATCCTCTAGAGTACGAATCTCCTTTTGCATAGCATCACGCCATTCTACATCCTTCACAGCCTCTTTAAAAGACTATGCCTCGACCCTTGAAGTAATAGCTGCAAGAAAATTTCAATGTTTCACAGTAAATTTGTCACAATCAATAAAATGCGCTATAGGAAATAGAGTACCTAAGGAAGGCTTTGAAGCAGGTGAGGCGGGAGATGGAATTTTCTTTATGGCGGTATAAGTAACAAAATCTCGAAGCTTTACTAAGGGAAATTTCTCCTTATACCATTGTCCCAATTCAGGCGCATTATTACCCAGAGACCCTTGTACCATTATGTCATTGGAGGAAGAAAACACCATAGGTGTCAAAGAATTCATAGGTGGCAAACTCACAGGCTATGGAATGATAAGTGGAGGAACTGTCATAGGCTGTGACACATTTAACTCACCATAATATGTATAAAAAAATAAGTCTACACTCACATATGAAAAGCAACATGGTCAGGCTCAATGGTTGCAGCACTCCCATCCAAATCGGAAAAATATCCTAAAAAAACTTTACATCATGAGAAACAAAAAACTTCTTAGAATCTATATATATAAATACCAACCTTTTTTGCCAAAAGGATTCCTAACAAAACACACTTTCGACTCTGACTAGCAAACTTATCATCCATAGAACGTTGATTATGAGCAAAACATAAGCAACCAAACACACGAAGATCATCAAACAAATGAGGTCTACCAAAAACATTTCATAAGGTGTCTTACCATGAAAAATAGGCGAAAGAGTTCAATTAATAAGATGAGAAATAGCCAAAACATACTCCCCTAAATAGGCGAATTTCTTGGAAACGTAAAGCACACGCCATATTTAAAATATGCTGATGTTTCCTCTTTACTCTCCTATTTTGTCAAAGAGTACCAATACAAGATGCTTGAGAAAGAATGTCCTTTATAATAAAATAATTCTAGAGACAATTAAATTACATCCCATTATTACTTCTAACAAACTTTATCTATTGAAAAATTGAAGATCAATCATAGCAATAAATGACATGGAAATATTGAAAACCTTTTTTTTATTAACTTGTAGATATACCCAAACAGCACGGGAGAAATCATCAACCATTGTCAAAAAATAATGAGATCCACAAGATGAAGGAGTGTCATGAAAACCCTATAAATCACAATGAACTAACTAAAAAATACAAGTGGCTTTCCGTTCACTATTTGAAAAGATATTTCTAGTTTTCTTATCACGATGAAAAATTTCGCATGCTTTATTCAAATGATATCTAGAGTTACTAACATAGGGAAGTAACTTCACTAGTTTTTCGGAAGGATGGCCCTATCTTCTACACTAAAGTTCCAAAGAGGATGAAGCTTCAATTGAAATTGCTTTGACTGTTGACACTTGCTGGAAGTAGTAAAGTTCATCCCATCTCTCACCCGCTCTAATTAGCTCCCTCGAGTGGAGGTCCTGAATAGCACATAGGAAAGTAACTTTAGTACTTTCTCGGAAGGGTGACCCAATCTTTTACGCCAAAGTTCCAAAGTGGATAAAGCTTCAAACAAAACTGCTTTGACTATAGATACTGGCTGGAAGTAGTAAAGTTTATCTCGTCTCTCATCCGCTCCAATCAGTTCCCTCGAGTAGAGGTTCTGAATAGCACATATGTTAATAGAATATTGGACAAAATAGTTCATTTTTTCATTCAATTGTGAAACCAAAATTAAATTGGAATGTAATTTAAGAGTGTAAAAAACATGTTTTAAGTCAACTTTGCTTGTAAATTCAACCATTCCTTCTTGGGTAGCCACCACTGTTTAGCCATCAAAGACTCATACGAAACATGCTTCAACTTCTCTAACATTCGTCAAACAAATAAGACCATCAGTTACATGATTTGAACACCCCGTATCAATAATCCAATTATTCTTGGACTTACCATTCAATTGATTAGTAGTGGATTGTGTATTATCGAACACCACCAAAAGAGACTATCATTGCTCAATGGTAAAATTAGGAAGTTTTGCCTTCCCTGATGATTGTGTTGCTCCTATTGTGTTCTGCATTGGTGTTGGTGGCGATTTAAATGTAGAATCACTGCCAACCATTGAGAACAATGAATTTTTTTTTTTTTTTTGTTAAACACCAAGGTTAGATACCATCACAAGAAAATGGTAATCCCTTTCAATCTTATTGATAGGCCTTAAGAATATACATAATATTTATACAACAGTAGTCACATAAAAATAGGAAAGTAGAAAGAGGAAAGATATATAATATATTCCTAAATATATGCTTAAAAGATATACAATAATATACAATATATTTATATATTCCTAAAAGATAATATCTCATAATAATATCCTAACACATGTAGATCTAAGGTTGGAGTTCAAAACTAAAACTTCCAACCGGCTCAAACCCCTCATCCAATTTGACTTGAAATAAGATGATGGCTTCCTCACGACCCAAGCTAGCTCTTAATCGTCCAAATCCACAGCTTCACTTTGCGTCTCTTAGACCATGGTCAGCAGCTTCTTTAGCTACAAAAATTTTAAGTAAACCTTTCAATGTTTATCTCAAGAATCACTTTATCTCTGTTATATTTCAAGAAAAAAATTTTTTTGAGCTTGGAGTGTTTGGGCTATATAGGGTCAATGTATTAGAAGACTTGATACCCACCAGTGAGGTCTGTTGAAGGCATGTAAGTGCTGGTGAAAAGGTTTTTTTTTTCTCAATTTTTGTGATGTCGAAAAAATAATGAAGCTCTTTTCGTCGAGTAAAGATGTAACATTTGGGTTCAAAATGATGAAAGGCCCTAGTGTCATTATTAAAACTTGCAAACCTATAGGTCGTGTAACACCCCAAACCCAGCCTAGACGTTACGACCGGATCTGACGTGTCACATCGAAGTGTTAATTTGAAAACTGACTTGTCGATGAAAGTTCATGACTAAATTTTAAATCCCTTTTAATTAGTTGCTATGGAAAATGTTGGTGTTGTAAAATCAAAAACATGTTGACCAATTATTGGTCATATCATTTTTAACAAGTTAATTAATCTAAATTAAAAATCGCGGAAGCTTTTCTAATTGTAAACTTTAAAGTTTGAAATGTGTGATTTTCTTTGGAAACAATTATTATTTTGAAAAACATGTTTTTCCTAATCTAGCAGGTAGAAATAAGAAATTAAAACCAAATCAAAGTTAAATCTCAAATGGCCTTATTACATAATCAAACCTAAATATAAATTAAATATTTAAGTCTCAAGCAAAAAATTAGTGTTCACGTGGCCACCTCCGAGTCCCTCGCAATTCCAAATCGATTACGGCTGGGGATTACCTGTATAGTTAAAAGAAAGGGTGAGTTTGTGAAAACTCAATGTGTAATCTCCTATTAGTCAAATAATAATTGGTGCAAGCAGAAACAGACTGGGCCTAAGCCCTATATAGTAGCAAATTAGTCTGGCTTTAGCCCTTTACAGTAGCAGTGTGGGTCTAAGCCTAAAATGATAATAGAACATCGATGCAACCCAACACAATCTAGCCAACACACCACTCGTACCAACCAACACACCATGTGGGGACTAAGTCTTCCCACCCAGCCAACACACCAATATCGCAGCATAGCTGCTAATAGTAATGCAGCAATGCTGCTAGCAATAGTAAATGTGGCCCAGCCACTAAAATCAGAATATGTGGCGAAGCCACTAGAATAGTAAAAGTGTGGCAGAGCCACTAGACAGTACTTCCTCCAAATCAGAATCCCAACCCCAATGCAGAATGTCATGTCATAAATGTTACATGTATGCCGTATGTCATATTCATAACCAATCATATAGATATCATACACACATTAACTAAACTACCACTAGGGGTATAATGGTCATTTCATCGATTAGGGGTAAAATAGTAATTTCACCCCTTAAGGGTATTTTGGTAATTCTACACTATAAGGGTATTTCGGTAATTCTACCTTACAAGGGTATTTCGATAATTCTACCATTCAAGGGTATTTCGGTAATTCTACCCTACAAGGGTATTTCAAGAATTCTACCCTACAAGGGTATTTTGATCATTTCACTCCCTAGGGTATTTCTGTGATTTTACTCATTAGGGGTATTTTAGTCATTTTATTCCCTAGGGTCTCGGTACAGTTAACAACCTTTCTAAAGGCCTACAGTCGCCTCGAATGGCCCAAATAACCTATATGGCCAAAATAGTATAATTGGGTCCAAGGCCCATTACTCGGCTCAGTGGGCCCACACGCTCGTATGGCCCGTTCAGCCTAAATTCCATCATGGGTATATGAACTTCGCTGCCCAATCCATTATTATTCGCGTATCATGGATTTTACCCATGTGGGCCCAAGAGCCCATTGGGCCCACATGGCCCACATCGGCCTAACGAGGCCCAGTACAGCCCAAGATGTAACATCTTAAAAAATTAGAGTGTTATCTTATTATTTGTGTTGACTCGGGTATGAATTTTGTGTGTTTAGCATAGTCTTGTGAAGGCTTGATTTTATTTTATGAATCTAGAATAATTCTTAGTATTGAAAATTTAGTGAAGTGGATTAGGTGAACCTAACACTTAAGTTAATTTAAATGTTAAATTCTAGCACATGAGGAGTTAGTGGCAAGGTGGTTATGATGCATGAAGGGTTGCTTGAGGGAAGAGGTCCGAGTAGCATGGGTTGCATTTGGAAGACTTTATTTTTATTCACCTTTGCATTAAGCGTCGGTCAAGCTATTCTTATGGTAAGTTGGACTTTAAAATTTTTATGGTAAGTTGAATAATAGTTTAGGTAAGATTGATGTTTGGGAAAGAAATTAATTGATTAAGGATTGGTGGGCGAACAAAAAGGCATGATGTAAGGTGTATTGTTATGGAAAGATTTTTGTGGAAAAGGTTTGACTTTGGAGTCCATGTATCTAGACGGCATTTTGGCCTAGGGGAGGGGTTGACTGATTTTTGTTGGAGGCTTTGGGAGGTTGGTAGCTAGTTGGCCATTTTACCTAAGCATTTGAGCATAGTTTTCTTTTCTCTCCAATAACACTCTCTATAGCCAAATATGTTCTTGGCAATAAGGTGAATTTTGTTTTAGTTTTAGCATTGTTTTCTTGTTTTGTGTCAAAGCCGAAAAGACCATAGTGGTTTGCCGAATTTTTCTCTTAGGCATTTGGCTGAATATACATTTGAGTCTCTCACATATTTTATTCTCTTTGTAGCCTAAAACCAACCCTCTTCCCTTTCATCTTTTTCTTCATCTTTAGTGGTTGGCCGAACCTTCCTTCTCCCCATTTCTCTTTTTTCTTTCTTCCACTTTTGCTCAAAACCGAAAGTACCATCTCTTCCCTTTCATCTTTTTCTTTTTCCTCTCTTAAACTTTTGTGTCAAAATCCTCTCCACCTTCCTTTGCCGAAATCCCTCTCTTGCATTTCACTTTCTTTTTTCTTCTTTTTCCCACTCTAACCGAATTTTCCTCCATCATCTAACACCATTTCCGAATCTTCTTTCTTTCTTCTTGAATTGTCTTGGCCGAATATCATCAAGGGTAGGTCTTCATATTGGTTTTCTTCAATCAGTTTTGGAAGATAGGCAAGTGTCTTGGCTGAATTTCTTTTCTATTTTCTCTATTGATTCTCATGAGGGTAAAAGCCAAATTTTGGGTATGTGATAGTAAGATTCTAACCCTAGGAGCTTATTTCTTTTAGGCTCTTCAGATTTTGGAAGCAATCGATTTTGGTAAGTCAAGTGGTAAGGTTTATGTTGGTTCTTTATTCTTTAAATGGATGTAAAGCCGAAGGCTATTCTTTAAATGGATGTAAAGCCGAAGGCTATGGTGAATAAGGCTTGTTGTTGGCCGAATGGTCTATGGTAATGATCTAAGTATTGACCGAATGTAGGACAAGGTGATCTAGTGCGGTAGCTCGGGTCTTCGAAAATTAGTATTTGCGTTAGTGACAGGTGTGTACCTTAGACACTTTATAACTCAGTAATATATATATTGATAAATATACTAATCATGTTATTAAAGACGAAAACTATGAGATTTTGATAAGATACCTTGATGGGTATGAACAAGGACTCGGGTAAGTCTGTTTCGATATGATGTTGTTATATGTTGATTAATATCATGATTTGAGATATATATATATATATATATATATATATATAATGGCTATATGATCATATCAAAGCATGATGGCATGATTTACTCTTGTAAAACATTGGTTTGGGTGATTTGAGAGGAGGGAAGGATTTGATATCCGTGTCTTTGGGACACCGAGAGGTTTGGCACCTCCGGTGGTTTGGTACCACGCTTATTTCGTGTCTTTGGGACACGGAGGTTTGGCACCTCATAGCGACTCGTCCCGGTTGGCTTAGCACCACCGTGGGTTGGCCCACATTTGATGTATTGGGATTGTCGCCGGTGATTTGGTATCACATGTGGGTTGGCCCCACAACTTGATTATTTGTGACTTTGGGTCACCAGTGATTTGGCATCACATTATTGGATATCGTGACTTTGGGTCACTAGTGGTTTGGCACCACCAGTGGTTTGGTACCACACGGGGTAGAAAAGGAGTTATGGATGGCTAGGTTGGGTGCATTATATATATTGCTTGGTTATGAATTGTGTAAGAATGTTGCATTAACCGAGGGAAGGATTTATGCACTGAGTCTTGGTGACTCAACTTCTCCTTTAACCTTTTAGGTGATTCTTAGATCGCGGAGGTGGAGCCGGATGAACTCGAGGAGGCCATGCAAATAAAATTGGGATTTACATGAACTTCGTTTTGGGTACTTTATTTTATTTTAATTTGGTTAATATCTTTATTTGGATTTGCAATAAGGCCTCTTTAATTATGTTTTCATTTGGATTATTTATATGCTTTGAACTTGTTTTAAACATGGCTAAATAATCATCATGGTTGATCTAATAATTAAGCCCAAAGTTTTCTAAACTATAAAACGCAATTTTTTTTTCAAAATCTTACCATCGGGTAATATAAATCGTATGATAGTAAAATTTCAACTTAAATGTTTTTGACAACTTAAATGGTTTATAAATTTAAGTTTCAACACTTAAATGCAAACGATTTTCAAAGTAATAATTTGGGTTTTTCTTTAAAATAAATGTTTTCCAACCTATGGATGGTCAACTAAGTTTTAAAAGTTTTTACTTACGGGATTTTAAAAGTAAACTATCGATATTTTTTTTTTATCATGCACTTATTTTTCTAAAATTTAATCGAAAACTCAATTTTCTTCAAAACGTTTTCTTCTGTGGCATGTCAGATTCGGTCATGGCGTATTGATCGGGTTTGAGGTGTTACACAAGACCACGAGAGCGCTTGTGGTCGCCTCTACAGACTAACGTCCATGTTTGTCGGCTGGGTTCATCACACGCATGATTGCACGCTTGTGTCGCATTATACGTTATATTTCTTGCTTTTCGGCATTTTACCGATCCACAGTCATAGCAGTGTAACCAACACATACTTTTGGCTTTTCATCCGATCATTGAATACCGCATACAAATACACACCTGTTTGCAAAACTAGCTAAGATTCACACTCTCCGAATCCTAGAATCAACCAAAATATCGTATCAGATTTACAACCAATAAGGTTAATAACTGTCCAAGCCCAAAACGACTATCCATACTTACCTTGACTGATCGCTAATTGGTTTATTTCTCTTAGATCACAGGCTAGAGTTTATCACCCCCACTTTGACGATTAACTGCATTACAAATGCAACCTATCAACCATGATGGTCTAAAACCATGGTTTAGCACACATTAGTATAAAGGAAGTACACGTAACCCTTCCCACAAAAAAGGAGAAAGTAACATTCGGCCAACCACTTGAGAAATTACAAGCCTTCAACTTTACTTTTTGATCGCGAGATGAGAGAACGGTTTGCACTCCTCGTGTAATTCTATGAACCAAAGGCACTACCAAGCATAAGGAGGGAAAGAGAATCGGCCAACAAAGAACATAAAAGAAAAGAACATATGTTTAATAAAGGAGTTTGGACATATCGAAGGAATAGAAAACAATAAGAAATCTAGTAACTCACCATTTTCTAAACCCACTCCTAATCATAACTGATCAATGAAGAAGAAGATTGACAGACCAAAACCAAAAAAGAAGAGAAGAATGCCGAATTGGCAGAGAGAAAATGAAGAAGGAAGAAAAGCTTCAAGGGAGAACTCGGAACTTGATGTTTATGTTTCGGCAAAAAGTGGACAATAGAAGAGAAATAGAGTTGAAAAGATAAAGACCCAAATGGTTAGGAATGCTGCACGAGACACCACAAAAGATTAAATCTCGAAACGCACAAAAAGAAAAACCCGAAATAACAGAGAGGATTTTCGGTTTCTACACTCTCACAACAATGTCGAAAATGCACCAAATGAATGCCCATAGCCGAATCCCCTACTCAAGCTTTCCCATTCGGCTATGACTCCCTTCACATCCAAACTCTTTCAAAATCTCCACCGATTTCTCCTCGATTGCTCCCAACCTCCCATTCAAATCCATTCAAATTTGATGACCAAGTCTCTAACCAACTTTGCAGAGTTTGAATCAAATTCTACCTCTCACGCCACAAAGGAATAAAATAAAACCCCCCTCTTTGCATGCCATGGGATTTGAACCCACTCCCTCTTAAATACCCAACACTCCACTTGCCACCACAACACAAGATCTCCTGTGTCATAAAACAAACACAACTTAATATATGCCCTTTAGGCTAACATCCAGGTTTCCAAAAGAGCAAAAATCAAAATTTTTCCAAAGGCCATACTTGAACACAGGCTTCCTAAAATCCCCAAAACACACCCAAATAACTTAGCCATTAAAGCAAACAAGCTATTTGTCAGAAATGAAAAAAATTAAAGACCCTATATTTTGGGGCATTACAGGTCGTTCCATTTGTTCATCTTTGTTCCTAAAGCTAGAAATATATTTCATTTCAAAACATGAAAACCCTTTGTTTGGTACCTTGCTTTGACAAAAACCAAAATTATTATATGAAGAAAATTAAGAATGTTAAAAGTGTAGAACCAACAGAAAAGATGGAAACCAAAGTATCATCTCTACTTGTTTATTGAATAGACTCTAAGAATCAATTATCTCGCTTTCAATTGCTCAATATTTGCAATTACTAGGCTAGGATTCAATGACATTAACTAGACCCTTCTAGTATCTAGCTATGTCAATCCCCTTTCCCCATTAACTATATTTCTATGCTAGGCAACTTAGTGAAGTCATTAATAACAAACTTATTGGTTTGATCAGAGTATTAGATATATTTATATCCTAGTCTCAAATTAACTCATTTGTCAGTACTACTAAAGTTAATCCCAATTTATTCAATCTAGATTTCAACCCTAACTTTCTCATCTAATACAAATCAAGGTTATCAAATTAATACAACTTGGTGATCGGACAATTAGGTTAAATAAGTACAAGACTAAATAAATAATTAATAATGATCAAAAAATTGAAGAAAAATAAATAAATTAACTAAAAAATAGGATTCATCATTGTTCCAAAAAATAGAGTTTAGTTCATAATAAGTTGAGAAAACAACACAAAAAGATATTCAAAACAAACTTGCATTGATAAAATGTAAAAAGGAATAATCTAGAGAGAAAATAGTTAAAGAAATAATCTCCTTTTCTTCTTGTCTTTGCAAGCTTGAAGTTTCTCTTGGTGTGAGAGTTTTTCTTTTGCCTCCAAGTGGTCTCCTTACTCTTTTACTCCTTTTTCTTTCTTATAATTTGTCACCTCCATTTTTATGGTTTTTACCGTCCTACTCCACCGAACATAGAATTTGCAATGGAGCAGACTGTTTTTTGGCTAAATTTTGGATTGCAGAACATGCTCCATCACATGAATTAGACCCAATGGAGTCAAAGACATTTATTAACCACTTTTTACTCTATGTTCTAAATATTTCATTCTTAATCCGACACCTACAACAGAGAAAAAAATAGCAAGTAAACTTGAATTAACTTTAAAAATGATAAAAATTTAACAAAATTATAATGAAATAGAATTAATTCAAAAAATTATAATATGTAATAAAGACTAACCTAAATGTTAAAATTAAATTCTAAAATACAATAAAAACTATACTAAAATAAGTCTAAATAGGAGAATTATCAAATAAGTAGAATAGCTCTTTATTATTTCATTTACTTAAATTCATTTTGTGCATTTTATTTTTACTTGCTTTATTGACTTCTAGCTTATATTGATAAAGTAATTAGTTAGTGAATCGAGTGAATTAACTAAAGTCACCTGAAAACATTCTTATGGGTTTAGTCCTCAAAATACTTTCTAAAAGATTTATTTTCGTTGTAATTAATACCTGACAATAATGCTGTGAACTTGCAATTATCGGGTGAGTAAAGGACACTATTTTGAGGTTTTGATGAATATTTAATTTTTAAATAAATTTTATATGTTATTCACCATCATCTTAGTTAAATAACAATAAAGTCAGTCCACTAAAGGATAAATAGCCCATATGATCAATGGGCTGGCCACTAGGCCTTAAGGGACTGCCTCTCACAAAGATGACCTATGATCTCTCCTGCACAAGAATACTAATGCTATCGTAAGCATTCTCCTCCATCATATTCGGGAAGTTTCTACAGTCTCTCCATTCAGCATGGGACAATGCGTCGTCCCCAGCTGAACGACTCTTAGACCTAGTCTCAGTAGCAGGTGACATAGGTGTCTCACTCGTGTCCAGATTTGGCATGCTACCTAGAAAAAGGACTCAGCTCGAGCACCTCTATAGCCTCTAACACAACCTTTAATACCACGTCCATGAATAACTCGTGCACTCATGTTTGTTCAAATTTATCTGTATTACGAATTTTATGAATCAATTACAGTTTCGGTATTTATTAACAGATGTTTTATGTACAGCAATATCATATATTTGGAGTTTGTTTTTCAAAAGTACAGTCTCTATTAGTTTCAGTTTCAGTATAGTCTCAGTATACACTAACTAGAGTGTTTTCAGAGTAGACTATCTACAATATCATAATAGTTTATCAGAATACTTACATGATCGGCGCCGGAGACTTAGTGTACCATATTCTCAATCAAATCATTTCAAATCATTTGAAAGTTAGTTCTTAAAAACCAAGTTTTAAAACCCAAAATCCACAACCGACTTTTCTAACCTAGCTCTGATACCACTAAATGTAACACCCCAAACCCAACCTAGACGTTATGGCCAAATTTGGCGATGTCATATGGAAGGGGATTGGAAATCAAATTTATCAAGTTAAAACCTATTTCGTTTATTAGCTTTTACTTATCTTCCATCAATCTCAAAACTACTTTCTTGCTAATTGATTCGGTTAAAAACATATTCTGTAGCGAAAACTTTTAAACCCATGATGTTTAAGAAAATTGCTCACGTTTAGGAAAAACATTGTGTTTAGTAAAATCGTGTTTTCGTCGCAGTTCAGAAATTTATGAAAACAGTTAAAATTCCCAAATCAAAAGCAAACAGTCCAAAAGTCCAAATTACATCAAAAATTTCTCCAAAAATAATAGGAAATGAAAAACTTAAATGGAATTAAATCAGCTCAATAGTCATGTGGTCACCGTTGAGTCCTCCATCGCACCGATCCGTTTAAGTCTGGGGATTACTTGTATAGATAAAATAGAAAGGGGTCAGTTTATGTAAACTCAGTGTGTAATTCCCACAGAAAACATGCATACAGTCAAACACAACAAACAGTCAAATACAGTCTGGGCCTAAGCCCATTTCAGTTTCAGTAATAGTTTGGGCCTTAGCCCATTTCAATTTTAGTATCATATATGCGTTAGGGCCTAATCCCATCATAGTAATAGTATAAAATATACATTTATCAGTAAACAGAGTCCTACCCAACTAGCCTCTACACACTATCTCCGTCCATCCCTACACTCCATGTGGGTTTTAAAACACCTACCATCCCTACACTCCAAGTAGTACCGAATGTGGCACATAATCAGTAAATTGTAGCTGAGCTGCCAGATAATAGGCTTAAGAACCTTTTAGTACACTTTCTCTAAATATCAACATTCCAACCCAATGCAATGCAACATACAGTAAATGACATGCTAATACATGCATATTAGTTATACAAACAGTTCAGTATTCATTCATATAATCATCATGCTCAGTACATACATCATACATACAGTTCACACATGTAAGGGTCTAAGTGGTGCTTACCGACCCTACAGTAGGTTCACAGTCAACTTGGGCGACCCGTGCAACCTTGGAACACATTTCAGTTACATAGGCTCACATGTCCATGTGGCCTACCCGTGTGGGCCCACACGCCCATATGGTCCATACAGGTAAATTTGGCCTTAGCGTGTGGATCACACAACCTAGCCCAGAATCCCACATGCCCGTGTGGACTACCGTGTGGACCCACACGCCCATGTCGCCCACACTGCCCAAATCAGTCTAGTCCACGTGTCGTACATGGCTACTGGTCATCACACGACCATGTCTGGCGTGCACGACCTGGTCTCGTCGATCACACGGCCTATCACACGGGCGGCCACACGTCTGAGTGGTGTCGACAGTGGGGTTTTCAACTTTCATCGATACACCGTTTTCTATTCTTTTAGGTACACACCTGGTATCGGTTTGATGCAGAGACACTCTTGAGACCACCAGGACCTATAATTGACCAAATACACTCCGAGTTAAACACTTAAAACGATATACTAAACTAAACTATATCAAAAAAAGTAACCCTTTAATCCATCCAAACTCTTGCCTTTGAATCAACAGCGATGATTCCACTCTACCAAGTCCCTGACAAGCGGTTTCGAGTCCCTGAATCCTCCCCTAACGTCAAAACGATACCCATTAATAATGTATTTTAACAAGCAAAACATTATTACCTTACCCAACTTACCAAGTTAAAACGTGAGCAGTATAGAATAAAAAAGTGCCACAATACCTCAAGACCCAACAATTATTTGAAAAAAAAGGAACGGTTCAAAAAGCAGAGAGGGAGATGAAGAAAAGAAAAAATGTAGAGAGGGAAGAGTAGTAGGGAGGACAAACGTCAGTTTTAGAAATTTGGAAAAAAAAAGAAATCAAACTGAACAGAATCAGCAATCACGTAACTACACTAATTTTCCTCCCACTAACCCCATTTACTCACAACCACCTCAGTATTTTAGCTCCATCAAAACTCTGTCAGACGACTACGCCAAAATAATACCCACGCTTACGCAGGAATTCGAACATAGAACCTCCCTTACACCAACACCCTTGCCACTTGAACCAGTAGGCTCATTCTGATGAGGTTTTACAAATAGTTTAATATTAGCCCGCAGAACATGTATAAGGATTAAATTAGAAAAATACCAAAATTTACCAAAACGTAGGGCTTGAACTTGGGACCTCTTACACACATCCAGAACACATAATCATTGAAAAAATACAGACTTTTTGTCACATTTTAAAAGAAACCAAAAATAAGAATTTTGGGGCATTACATGGAAAGTACTATTGATATTGAGATATTATTCCATCTATATGGTTCAAAGTCGGCCCTATTTTAGTACTATGGTTTTAAATCAATATGATGGTTATGACTTCAGAAAATTTAAAGCTTCGGTGTTGATAATTGAAATAGCTACATTGATGATACAATTTTTATAGAAAGATGTAAGATTTGAAGGGTTTGATAAGTGTCAGTAAAGTTTTGACCAGATGGAAGTTCTGTTAACTGAAGCACCAGTCCTGGTTCAGCCTGAATCGGGTAAGAAATTTGTGAATTTTAGTGTTGTACCATAAATGAGTTAGACTGTGTTTTGATATAGTAAGGTAAAGTAATAGTCTATGCTTTCAGATAGTTAAAGATAGTATGAAAAGGATTACTTGATATATGATTAGGATTTGCAACCATGGTATTTGCACTAAAGATTGGTGATATTAATGGTTAGTGAATAATGTTATATATATTTACTGATTATAAAAGTTTAAATCATCTGATGTGGCAAAAAAGGATTTGAATATGAGAAAGGATGGATGGCTAGAGTTATTGAAAAACTATGATTTGATCATTAATTTTCAGTTGGAGAAAAGCAAGTATAATTACCGACTCTTTGAGTAGAAAATTTATGTTTGCCTTATAAGCCATGGATACTCGATTGTAATTATTTAATGATGGCTTAAATTTTTTGCAGAGCTTAAAACTAAAACAATGTTTCTACAATAGATCGGTGAAACTCAAAAAATGAAAACAAGTTGTAAGTTAGTCGACTACAGAGTAAATCAAATTTTATTTAGAATTTCAGATTGAATTTGATAATTATAGTTATTCAGAGGCAGAATCTGTATACCGAAAAATTTAGAGCTTGTACAAAAAATTTTATATGAATGCTCACAGTGGTACTACGTCTGTTTATTCGAGGAATGATAAAATGCATAATGATTTAAAACAGATATACTGGTAGTCCGGAATGAAATGTGGTATTTCTAAAATTATATCTAAATGCTTTATATGTCAGTAAGCTAAAGTTGAGCATCAGATATTGCTACCTTCAAGTTTGTTACAGTCAGTAAAGATACTGAAATGGAAATGGGATAAAGTTATTATGAATTATATCGGGATTATCCCTGTCTATGAAAACAAAGATATTATTTGAATAATTATTGACCATTTGAAGAATACTGTATAGATCATCCTAATATGAATGGATTTCTTACTTAATAGATTGTCTGAATTATTAGTTCCTGAGATTGTCAGATTTCATGAGATGCCAATCTCCATCATTTCTTACTGAAATCTACGATTCATGTTCTGATTCTAGAACAAATTTCAAGAAACTTTGGGTACGTGATTATATTTTAGTATTGTATGTCATTTTCTGATGAATGGTTAATTTGAATTTGTAATTTGAATTCTTGAAGATATGTTCTAGTACTATATTCTAAAAATTTGAAGGCAATTGGAAAAAAATTGATTACTGTGAGTTGAATTTGCGTATGATACTAATTTTTAGTCAAGTATTAAGATTGTATCGTATGAGACTCTATGTGATCATGAATGCAAAACTCTATAGTATTGGAATGAGATTAACATGAAGTTGGTCTGATCTATTGGACCAAAGAAAGTTCTCCAGTATTAGCTGTAAAGGCGAATTAAGTTCGCGGTTTAGCAGGTCATATGAGATTATTGAAAAGAATCAGACTTGTTGCATATCGATTGGTATTGTTGTCAGGGCTTGATAGAAGTTATAAATGTTATTTATGTGTATATGTTTTGACGGTATCGATTAGATCCGCCACATGTTATTGCTCTGATAGATATTGGAATTCAGCCTAACACGACTTTCAGTGAGCGACTGGTTGAAATTCTGGAATGTAAGGTGGAGGAAAATTGTGAGAAATATAATATCTAAACTTCTTTACTAGTGAGATTTTCGATTACAAAAATTCTTAAGTGGGGAGAATTGTAATAGCCCGAATTTCAATGATGTCAAAAACTGTGGTTCGAGGCAACTAAATATGACAAATTAGCTCATAAATTTTATTTGTAACACCTAAAAATCTGAGTATTTAAATTGCATAAATTGGTGTTTAGATTTTAAAGAAAAAAAATTTTTATTTTTACTTTAGTGCTTATTGAAGTCTAGAGAGGGTAAAGCATAATTTGGAGAAGGAATAAAATTTATTAATTGAGAATTTATTGAAGTGAAACAAAGGTCATTAAGACTTAAGTTAAATTAAGTGTTAAAGAGTGTCATAAGATGAGCAAATGGTAAGGTGGAGTTGGCGCATGGGTTATAGTAAGAGGAAGAGGTTGAATCACTTGTATAGCACCTAGATGAATTTTGTTTTAATTTTACGCACATGGATAGAAAGTGTCGGCCAAGAACATATATGGAAGGTGTTGACCATGTTATTTTTGGTTAGTGTATCAATGGATTAAGGAAACAACTAACTTATGGCATGGAATCAAAAACTTAAGGAAGGATAGGGGACATAAGGCACAAATCAAGGAAGAATTTTGGAAACAATATCTTGGCCAATGGACCATGCTTGTGGGCGGCAATATGGCTAGGGGGGGCCAATTTTGGTGATAGTTTGGCTAGGAATTTTAGTCTTTTGTTTTGGTCATTTTTTAGTTTTGTGCATAATTTTGCAAATTCTCTCAACCTATCTCTCCCTTGGCGAATTGTGCATTGGTAAGCCTTGATTATTTTGACCATTTGGTCATTTAAGTTTATTGCTTTAGTACTTGTTTGTGCTTTTTTTCTTTGAGTCTGAAAATCACCTATACCAAAAGCCAATCTTTTTCTTTTCTTTTGCCATTGCTTGAATATACACCTCTCTTAAAGCTCGTCTTTTCTTTTCTTTTCTTCTATTCTCTTTGAAATCAAAGCAACATCATCACCATCTTTTCTTTTATTTTATTTCTTTTCAATCAAAATTCTCTCCATCTACACTCTCATGGCGAATGCTAATGTGCCTATAAGCCAAATTTATTTTCTTTTCCTTGATCATACATAGTAGAATCTTTCATCAATTAAACAACAGTCTCAATCCTTTCCTTTCGTAGTGGAAAATAGGTAAGGTTCTTTTCCATTCGATTTATTATTAGTGTCATGGCGAATATCATTGGTTTTATGAGGGCCTTTTGGATCGATATAACGTTCATTCTAATAACGTTTCTTTCGTTATTATTTAGTGCAATAACGGAGATCGGAACTCAAGTGATCGGGAGAATTGTAGAAAGCGTTGGAAACATTTTATTGTGGTAAGGAAATCACATCTTTTAAAGCCCTTAGTCTTGTTTGATATTATTTAGATCTAACTAATATCCCTTTGGATTTTGAAGACTTTCAAAATAAGGAAGAAAAAGGCGGTGGTTAGTCACGTTAAGAGGCGGATCTGTAAATCCTCCATTCAAGCGAAGAGCGATTTTGACGATCGGGATTTTCCACGGGTTGCGGGCCATCTTCGAAGAAGTCCATTATTCAAGTGGTACGAACTCCCGAGCCATTATCGTTGGTGGATTCTCGGCTAACGAACCGATGCGAGGAGAAGCCAAAATCAAGTGATTCAAAATCAAGAGGTAAGATTTTGGATGCGGTATCGATTAAGAATATTTTACAAAATAGTTGTCTAACGGATCAAAATATGTTTTAGGTGCCAAGGAGCGAGAAGGATTAGTACTATCGGTAGCGAGGTGTGTAACTTCACACTCATTATTTTCTCGGTTGGATGTCAATTAGGTATGGAAGTAAATCGTAAAAGCGACTAGATCGGTAAAAGCGTAAAATTGATATTTTGGCGAAAATACGTAAAATGACTAAATCATGAAAATTACGAAACGCCCGAGAAATTATTCGTTATTATGTAAATTGGATGTTTCGTGAAAATGGGCATAAAATACTCTAGTTCGATAAATTGGGCCAAAATACTCTAGTTCGATAAATTGGGCCAAAATACTCTAGTTCGATAAATTGGGCCAAAATACTCTAGTTCGATAAATTGGGCCAAAATACTCTAGTTCGATAAATTGGGCCAAAACACTCTAGTTCGGTAAATGGGCCAAAGCCCACTAAACTGCTAATTAGACAAATTGCTATATTATGTTTATGGGCCAAATGAAATGTTTATCGTTAAACCCACCATGTTTGCATTATTAAGAAATTTTATATTTTATACACGCATAATGGCATGGGGTGGGTTATATGAAGAGAAGAATGGCCAGTTGCCAAAAATCTAGTTCGGTGGCTCTGCCACAATAATGGCTTATTGCCTCTAGTTCGGTGGCTCTGCCACAATAATGGCTTATTGCCTCTAGTTCGGTGGCTTTGCCACAATTATAAAAAGGCTTGATGCCTACGATTGGTGTGTTGGCGGGGTGGGTTGACTTGATCCCCACAGGTGTGATGGTTGATGCAGGGGTGTTAGCGGATGGATATTAGGTTTGGGATGGGAAATACATTTTACATGCATTATTAATTTTTTAATTTATGATATAATGTTGAATTCTGTAATTGGGCTCAAGCCCAGCATAATATCTGATGATCTGGCCCAATAATGGTGGTAAGTGAGTTGCACTTGAGTTCTAAGTAACTCACCCTTTAATTTTTCCATCTCGGGTAATGGAAATTGATGTGGACTTGGTAGAGGATGACTTCGTGGAGGCCATCTTGCAAAAGAGGTTAATTAAACTCGAACTTTTAATAAGTATTTTTTTACTATTATGGATTATTGTAATAAGGGCCTCTATAAATAACTTGTGAATTTTATGTGTGTTTGGGATTTAAACTATACTTTGGACTTTTTAATTATGGGCTATGATTTTATGATGTTTTATTAAAATAAATTTGAGTTTTCAAGTATATGGAATTCTTTTATAATTATTTTATTATAGTTAACTCTTTAACAAACCACCTAAAGGTTTTGATAAATACAATGATTTTCAACTAATGTTTTCAAATATTTATCAAATTCAAATACTCTTCAAATTTTAAACCCTGTAAATAATATTGTAGTTTTCAACTCATTAAAGATTTAAAAAAAAATAGCTCGATTCATGTAACAAACCAAATCTAGTCTCAATGCATAGACCGGGTTTGGGGTGTTACATTTAGTAATATCGAGCCCGATTTCAAAAACTTGGTTGTGGTTTGGGTTATAAATAATTTCTGTATGAAATCATCCAAAAATCAGTATGGCACCACAAGCATCCGTGACAAGTCAAGTAAGTATTTACTACTTAATGATTACTATGATATGATCATAGGAACACTCTAGAACTTCTAGTTTTAGATGTGAAAAACTGTAGAGATTGAGACTATAGGATATGTTGCGAAAAACAATTTTATATCTCAAATCTCATAAAATATCGTTAATAAACACGAAACAAAATTTACGATTCATAAAACTTGTAATCGGATAAGCGAACAAGCTATCATGAGCACTAGAGGCGTGGTCGTGGGCCGTGAGAGCGTGGCCGTGGTAGAGGCCAAGGTGCTGGCTGAAGCACCAAATCATATGCCGGAAGTGGGCCTTTTGTGTCAATTGAAAGTGAAAGCGGATCACGCGATCACATGGAAGAAGATCATGCATTGACTCAAGCAATCTGCGAGTCTTGGAAAGGGTCATTGGAACTAGAATTGGGCCAACAACTCGTGGGTCAATTTGAGGCGACTTAAGGCAAATAATGCGAAGTTTTCGGAGGAGTCTCGGTGTAGCTCGAATGTGGTGAATCTTGGCTCGAAGCTATGGAGCAGATTATGGATGATATGGAATGCAATTTGAGCAAAAAGCGAGAGGAGCTGTATCCTTATTGAGAGATGGGGCGTATCATTGGTGGCTCACTTTCGTTAGAAGGCAATCAAGCCGCCGATTAGCGGGAATTCTTTAAAGCCGCCTTCAAGGAAAATACATCGGAACGAGCTATGTAGGCGCTCGAAGGAAGGAATTCTGAATCTTGTCCAAGGAAGTAAGGCGTGGCGGCATATGAAGGCGAGTTTTACGTCGAGCCGTTATGCGAACAATTGTAGCAGATCACGAGCGATGTGTACATTTCGAGGATGGACTTAATGATGAGTGAGGATTACGATTGCTCCTGACAAGTTAGAAATTTTTCGACTCTTGTGGAGAAGGCCAAAATAGCCGAGGAGGCTAAGAACTCGAGCAGCGAATCGAGAAAAATCTCGAAACAAGAGAGAGACACAATGATCTGGTTCTTCCAAGAGATTCGGAAGAAACCTCGAATGATGAATCGGTTCAAGGTAGAACCCGGTAGCAAATAATCGAAGTCGAGATTGCAGAGTGTGGGAAAAGACATTTTGGAGAATGTTGGAGGAAAGCGGCGCATGCTACAAATGCGGTTCAATGGAACATCATTACAAAAATTGTCCTCGACGAATGGATCGACTCAAGAAGTCGTAATAATGATGCATGTAGGTCGAGGTGTCGGCTGACCACCGAGAGGTCGTGGACCGGTCGTGGTGGTAATGGGGCTGGTCGTGGTCAAGGTGCACGGGTCGAGCAATGGTCCTAAGAAATGCGGATGCAAGGCGACTGGTGGTTTCTGCGATTAGGCAGCATGAGGGCGGCAATGCACCGATGTGATAAGCTGCACGTTCTTCATTTTTAATGTACTGTTATTGCTTTAATAGATATTGGCTCTACCCATTCATATGTAGCTAGTGCCATATCCGAAACACAATTTAGAATCGAAATTATCGAAAATGAGATGGCGGTGATTAGTCCTTTAGGGCGATCGATGAATTGTTAATAAAATATTTAAAGGCGTGCCCTTGAAAATCCAAGAGGAGGTATTCTTAGCAAACTTGATGGAACTACCTTTCGCGAGTTCGATCTCATTCGGGCATGGATTGGCTGGTCAAACATCGAGCGCAATTGGATTGTCTTTGAAAAGCGAATGTCGATAAGAACCTCGGATGATAAGGAAGTCATAATGATTGGTGAACGAAGAAACTATTTGGCAAATGTGGTATCTGCATTAAAGGCAGAGAAGTTGGTGCGGAAAGGATATGGAGCATTCCTAGCTTTTATCGGTGCTTTGGATGCCAAAAAATTATCTGTGAATGATGTAAGGACGGTGAAAGAATTTCTTGATGTATTTCCCGAAGAACTTCTGGTATACCTCGGATCGGGAAGTAGAATTTGGCATTGAGCTTTTGCTCGAGCGACTCCGGTGTCCATTGCTCCTTATAGAATGGCACGAAGGAGTTGGTGAGCTTAAAGCTCAAATTCAAGAATTGTTGGATCGGGATTCATTCGACCAAGTGTGTCTCCGTGGGGAGCACCAGTTTTGTTCGTCAAGAAGAAGGATGGATCGATGCGTATGTGCATCGACTACAGACAATTGAATAAATTGACGATCAAGAATCGGTATCCTCTGCCGAGAATTGATGACCTGTTTGATCAATTAAAAGGAGCTTCAGTTTTCTCCAAAATTGATTTAAGGTCGGGTTATCACCAGCTCAAGGTGAAAGAAGCGGACATTTATAAGACGACATTTCGGACACGTTACGGACACTATGAGTTTGTAGTGATGCCGTTTGGACTAACCAACGCACCAGCTACATTTATGGACATGATGAACCGAGTCTTTCAACCATATTTAGACCAGTTTGTGGTAGTGTTCATAGATGACATATTGGTTTATTCGAGAAATGAGGAGGAACATGACCAGCATTTGCGGATAGTATTACAGCTACTTCGTGATAAGCAATTGTATGCCAAATTTAGTAAATGCGAATTTTGGCTAAAGGAAGTGACTTTCCTTGGTCATGTAGTATCAGCCGAAGGAATAAGGGTGGATCCTCGGAAAATTGAGGCTATTCTGGATTGGAAACCACCAACATCAGTTGCTGAAATTCGGAGTTTCTTGGGTTTGGCTGGATACTATAGACGTTTTGTAGAGGGGTTTTCGTTGATTGCTGCACCCCTAACTAAACTGTTGCGAAAGGGAGCTCCGTACATCTGGACTGAAAAGCAGCAAGAGAGTTTCGAGAAATTGAAGAAGATCCTGACGGAAGCTCCAGTTTTGATTCAACCAGAGGCTAGAAAAGAATTTACCATTTATTGTGATGCGTCTCACACGGGTTTGGGTTGTGTGTTGATGCAAAATGGAAAGGTGGTGGCCTATGCTTCTCGTCAATTGAGACCACACGAAGTAAACTACCCTACCCATGATTTGGAGTTAGCTACCGTTGTCTTTGCTCTAAAGATTTGGAGGCACTATCTCTATGGTGAGAAATCTATAATCTACACGGATCACAAAAGTCTTAAATACCTCCTTACCCAGAAGGAGTTAAATTTGAGACAAAGAAGATGGGTAGAATTGTTAAAGGATTACAATTTCTCAATCGAATACCATTACGGAAGGCTAACGTGGTAGCCGAGCGTTAAGTCGTAAGTGTAACATCCCAAAAATGGGGTTACACGGAATTTAATTATTTTCCTATGTATGAATGGTTGAGGCATTATTTATGGAATAATCATGATCAATTTAAGTCTTTGTGTTGGCTCGATTTGGTAGGAAATTTTAGTTTTAACTTTTAAGGTATGAAGCCTTAGCAAGAGGGTGTTATAAGAATAAATGGGGATAACTTGGACATAAAATGAGCTTAGACTAAGTGGCAAAGCAAGCCCACTTAAGAGCTACATGTGACGCCACCAAGGAGCAAGGAGAGCTTGTGTTCTAGTCATGAAATCCCTCTTTTGCACTTTATTTGAATGGCGGAGAGAGAAAGAATTACTCAATTTTAATTCTTGGAATAATAAGGATAATATGAGTATTTTTTCTATTTGATAATTCAAGGATAATCAAGAAGATTTTTGGATTAAAAGGGTTAATTAGTTATTATTATTATTTAGATATCTTGATAATAGTAGATAAAAGGGTAATATTAGCATTATTATTAGATTATCATGGGATTATTATTTAATTATTATGAGAGGTATCCAAATTATTTTGAATTAAGTCAAATATGTGGTCAAGAGCAAATTGAGGAAGTTGAATGAAGGTTAAACTCTTCAAAGAAGAGTGGGACTGACAAGCTTTGGGGGAGGGGGTTAGAATGCTTATAAAAGCACTCCCTTGATCACTTGTTTTCTTTTTCCAAGTTTGCTAGCGAATCTCCAAACCCTCTCATCTTATATTTTTCTTTCTTTTACATCCTCTCCAAAACCTTGGCGAAACCCTCTTTGCATCTTCCATTCTCGAATTCCCTCCTCAAATTCCTTCTTCTTTTATTTCCTACTAGCCAGAATCATCTATTCTCTATCTATCTTTCTTCTTTCTCTTTCACCAAAAGTCCAGCCTTGATTTAAACCCCCTAGCGAATCTAATTTCTATCAAAGTGTGAAAACCCTTTTCTTGTTAGTTTACTTGGCGAATGGTATAGTGGCTTGAGCACATCGGGATTTCGCTAAGTGTTCAATCAATTGTATGGTAAGTGGAGTTGGTAGAATGCCTATGCTCCCTTTTCCCTATCTTTGTCGATTTTTCTTCAAGAATTAAGGGCCAATATTGGCTTTTTATTTACAAGGTACTAAGTATCATTTTGGGAAACCGAATCTATCTAGGTGTTCAGGATTTTGGAAATCGACAAAGCAAGCCGTCATTTGTGACCAATCAAGTGGTAAGTGTTGGTAAGAATCGGTTTTCATGGGATCTAGTTTGCAAATATTTAAAAGTAGAAGGCTAATGGCTTGTTTACTAACCGGTGGTAATTGATAAAGCGATTCGTGAATCGAGTATTGTGATTGATTATCCAAAAGCGTAAGGGTAAGGTTTGGGTTCAAAAGGTGAACCCTTAAAATTTATTGATTTGGTAGAATGTACTAACACATGTCTTGGCGAATATAGAAGCGATAGATCTAGGGTGGTCGCTCTTCTTTTCTGGATTTAGACTATCCGGTGGTGGCAGTGTGTACATACACACATATAATTTGTTAATATCTTTGTTTGTTGTAAATGCTAACTTGATTTCTATGTAGCATTGATAATATACCATATCGGTATAGTTGGCAATCCGGGTAAGTCCTAAAATGTGCACTTGTTATTCGATGCTTTTGGTAAGCATGTTGCATTAATACATGAAATTTAAGTATGTGATTGATGCGGGATTGATGAGTGGAGGGGCAGATTAATTGTGCCGACGGGCACCAGTGTTTTAGTAACACACCGTGACTATATGTCACCGAGGTTTGGTACCTCAGAGGTTTGGTACCTCAATAGCGACTTGTCCTCGTGGTTAACACCACCGTGGGTTGGCCCCACTTGAGATATGGGATCGTCGCGGTGATTTGGTATCACACGATGGGTTGGCCCCATCACCGATTTGTGTCTCGGACACGGTGTTTTAGTAACACATTGTGACTATATGTCACAAAGTGGTTTAGCACCACCGGTGGTTTGGTACCACAACAGGGGTGAGCAATGGCGTTTGGATGGCTAGGTCGGAATTAAATATTACGCATATTTCTTGTTATATGTTGTGTATGAAAAATATTTTTAAAGCGGGAAGGGTTACATCTTGAGTCTTGGTGACTCACCTTCTCCATTAATTTTTCGGTGATGCTTAGATCGCGGACATGGGTAGGAGGGACTTGAGGAGGCCATGCGGTGGATTTAAAATTAAATAGACTTTAATTTTAGTTATTTTAAATTTGGTTATTGGGTTGTTTTATTTGGATGTAATAAGGCCTCATTTTACTCTACTTGATTATTTTCTTATATGTTGGATATTTTATTTTTACTATAAATTTGAATCACACGTTTTAAAAAAAATTAACACGAAAATGTTTTATCGTGCCATCGAACTGTCTGAAGTTTGTATAACAACTTGACTTAATTAAATTTTTGAATCTGGACTAAGTAAAATTTTCAACAAGGTAACTTAAAGCAGCGATTTTAAAAGAAAGCTTAAGTGGATTTTGAAAATGGGTTTCAAAAGTTTTCTTAAATAACGACCGTATTCGGTCCTAACGTTTTGGTAGGGTTTGAGGTACATTACAAATTAGTATCGAGCCAGATTCAAAACTTCATTTGTGGGGCCAAAGGCCCAAAAATGTTTTAGTAGGCCTTATTAATTGTTTTTGGTTTTTAAGCGGCATGGCCCGAGTCTCCAAAGACCGATCCGCCTGTAAGTACATCTAAACCTCTGTGAATTATATTACGTAGAAGGGTAGGAAGCATGGAGCGTAGATAGACTTATAGGAATTTGAACCTAGGATTAGATTACTCAAACACACAAGCTAAACATAAGACTTAAAGAACTAAACCAATCTATGACTTAGTCCAGAGAGCTAGGGTGTGGTAACCCCAGACGCATGTCTAGGATTGGAGCAGGAAGAGCACGGTATTTAAGCGGTCGAGTGACTCACCACCTCTTGTGGTATCCTACAGTGCGTAGCTTGGGTTCACCTAACTCGGAGGGCTCGGTGGTGTGGTAACCTCTGTGCGCATGTCTAGAAAGGTTCGGTGGGAGCTTGGTATTTAAGCGATCGCGTGACTCACCTCCTCTCCACACGAAACCTGCTGGTGCGTAGCTTGGGTTCACTCGACCAAGAAGGCTCGGTCATAGGCTAAACATAATGACTAAAACCCTAAGGAAGAATTAGCATGATTTTGGAAAAAAAAAGAATGAAACAACAAAACTTGGTTTTGAAACTTTTCAAATCACTCCTTCAAAAGTAAGAACAACTCTTTTTACAATGTTTTCCCCGAAAAGTTCGATTTGTGGAAAATTACGAAAATGCCCTTAGGGGCAAAATTACTAAAATACCCTTGGTTCATAAAACATCAACTCAATGATTTTGTCCAAAAATTTTAACTACTTCTCAAATATTCAACTCAGCTTTGGAAATCATCAATGAAACACTTTGGTTTTGGAAAATTACGAAAACGCCCTCAACGTGTAAAATTACCAAAACGCCCCTGAGTACAAAATTTTTGCAACATCACCGTTTTAAGAAAGAAAAATTCTCAAAAGGGACCCTCAGGGTTTTACAATGGTTAAAACACCCTTGAGTTACAAAAATTACAAAATTACCCCTGGGAGGACAAAATTACCAAAATACCCCTGGTTTTCGGAACAATGCCATAAACTTCAAACCTTATCAATTTTTGATGATACCCTCCAGTATTGGGAATTGCAAAAACAACCTACTTTACTAAAGTTTTAAAATTTCTTTTATTACGAAAATACCCACAGGAAAATGGCGAAAATACCACCGGGTTAGAAATGGCGAAATGTCAGAAGAAGCGAATAGGTATGGAAAGTATTAGGGAATGGATGCAAGAACTTCTTTGTATGAACTAGGATAGAAGATGAAAACTTGTTTGCTCGAAAGAATCTCCGATTAAACCTTATCCATAAAATTTCTTCATGAGTAATAAAGTGGAACAAATGCTAACGCATAAAAATTTTCTTAATCAGTTAAAAGCGCAAGTAGATAGAATGAGTTCTAGAGGGCGTGGGCGCCATGGGCCTTGGTAGGGGTAGGATGACGATGTATACGAACCCGTCAGTCGGGCAAGGTTCTAAAATGATGTACCATACCACCACCACCAACTTTTGGAGCAGGAGGCGAGATCGAGCGAGGAGGAGGCGAGTGTCGCATGGCGGTGTTCTGAGTCCTCGAATTGGTGGTGAGGTGGTGGAAATTTAGGAGCTCGAAAATCTGTTCCGGCGAATTCGGTCCAATGAGCTGAGGTGTTCCGGTGTGTCGGGAGTGGCACCAGTGTAGCGAGTATTGGTGGAATCTGAGAAAGGATAATGGATGATCTTGACTTGTGAGGAGGAAAAATTTGAAAGGCGGTGTCGCTTCTAAAGGATGAAGCGTGCAGTGGTGGTGACGATTCGGGATGGAGCCACGGTGATGACCTTACGTGGGACTACTTTAAAACCGCTTTTGGAAGAAGTATGTGGGCACCGGCTACACCGACGTGCAGAGGAAGGCTTTTCAGGTCTAATACAAGGGACTAAGTCAGGTGGTAAGTCTGGTGAGTTTACGAGGCCGAGTAGGTATGCTAGAGGCATCGTGGCTCTGAACACAATGTTGTGTCCGCTTTGAGGACGGACTCCGAGATGACTTGAGGTTCTTGATTGCCCATGACAAGTTCGTGAGTTTTCATCTACGGTGGAAAAGGCTAAAGTAGCCAGGGGATCAAGGAGGTCGTGAGGCGTAATTATAGTAGAAATAATCGAGAAGAGAGGATTTGGGTCATTTGGATCGATGGTAATGATCGAGGAAGAAGGCTAGGCGAGTGGGCCGTCGAGGTGACAAGGCCGTAGCTACTAATCGAGAGGCCGGCCGATGTAATCATTGTGGGAAGTCCCATTGGGGAGGTTGTTCGACCGCGATAGAGGATGTTTTGAGTGTGGATCTTTAGAACATCGGGTCGAGATTGTCCCCAAAGCGAGCTCGAAATCACCGGAGGCGAACGTGCTCGGGACCGAAATGTGGGACCACGGAGGGTCGTGGTAATGGCGGAAGCAATGGTCCTAACCGAGGTCGAGGAACTCTGGCGAGAGGTTCGGGTAACACGAGGCTAAGCGACTGGCTTAGTCTATCTGGCAAGGCGTCATGAGGAGGGTGACGCCTTGCCGGATGTCATAACCGTGCGTTTCGATTTTGGTCTCCTTATTATGCATTGATTGATGTGGGGTCTACACATTACGTACGTGATGGTGTGGTAGAGACTTTGAACCTAGACTCGAGGCTCGCTGCTAGGGAGATGACTGTAGTGAGTCCTTTAGGTCACTCTGTAGTGGTAGACAAACTTTTTAAGGACGTACTCCTAGAACTCCAAGGGGTCGTATTGAGGTCGATCGATGGAATTACCATTCGGGGAGTTCGATTTGATCCTTGGAATGGATTGGCTGGCTAAGTATCAGGCGAATTTGGATTGCGCGGCTAAGCGCATGGTTCTTAAGACGGCTGAGAATGATGAAGTGGTGATGATAGGTGATAGAAGGAATTACCTATCCAACGTGGTTTCCGCCTTGAAGGTTGGGAAGATGGTCAAGAAGGGCTGTAAGGCGTTCTTGGTTCAAATCTGTGCTTTGGAAGTTAAGGAGTCAGGAGTGGGAAAGGTCCGAACGGTTGGAGAATTTGTTGATGTGTTCCCAGAAGAACTTCCGGGTCTACCTCCAGACCGGGAAGTCGAATTCGGTATAGACTTGCTACCCGAAGCAGCTTTTGTGTCTATAGCACCTTAAGAATGGCACCAAAGGAATTGGTGGAGTGAAGGCTCGATTCGAGAGCTCTGGATAAAGGGTTTATTCGACCTAGTATATCTTCGTGGGGGGCGCTGTATTGTTTGTCAAGAAAAGGGCGGTTCTATGAGGATGTGCATCGACTACCGTCGATTAAACAAGTTAACGATCAAAAACAAGTACCCATTGCCACGGATCGATGACTTGTTTGACCGATTGAAGAAGCGTCGGTGTTTTCGAAGATAGACCTTAGGTCGGGTTACCATCAACTTAAGGTGAAGGGGCCGCGTTCACAAACAGTGTTTGAACTCGGTATGGGCATTACGAGTTTCTAGTGATGCCATTCGGGTTGACCAATGCCGTGGCGTTCATGGATCTAATGAGCGAGTTTTCAACGATACTTGGACCAATTTGTCGTAGTGTTCATAGGCGACATCTTGGTTTACTCAAGGACGGAGGAAGAGCATGACAAGCATTTACGGATAGTTACGCAAGTGTTGAGGAAAAGCGGTTGTATGCCAAATTCGATGAAGTGCGAATTTTGGCTAAGGAGGTGGCTTTCTTAGGTCACGTAGTGTCGTGGAAGGATTAGAGTGGATCCCATAAGATTGAAGCGGTATTGGGTGGAAACCACCTAAGTCGGTGGCGGAGATCTGAAGTTTTCGGGTTTAGCGGTATTATCGGAGATTTGTGGAAGGTTCTCTCGATCGCAGTACCGTTGACTAAGTTACTAAGGAAAGGTGTTCCATTTGTATGGTCGGAGAAGCGAAGAAAGTTTTGATAGGTGAGGAAGATTACGGAAGCTCTGGTTTTAGTACAACCCGAGGCGGGAAATTATTCACGATCTATTGTGATGCATCTCACTTTGGTTTGGGGTGTGTGTTGATGCAGGATGGAAAGGTAGTAGCCTATCGTCCGGCGGTGAGACCGCATGAGGTTAACTACCCAACTCACGATCTGGAGTTAGCGCGATCGTCTTCGCCTACGAAAATATGGAGACATTATCTTTATGGGGAGAAGTCGGTAATTTACGGACCATAAAAGTTTGAGGTATCTTGACACGAAGGATCTGAATTTGAGACGGTGGCAGATGGATTGAGGCATTAAAGGACTCTGACATTCCATCGAGTATCATCGGGTAAGGCTAACGTGGTGGCCGGCGCGTTGGCCGGAAGGTCGTGGCGATTTAAGAGCAATGTTTGCTCGATTGAGCCTATATGACGATGGAAGCCTTTTGGCGAGCTTCAAGTTAAGCCAGCGTGGATCGAGGAGATTAAGAACAAGCAGTTAGTGGATGAAGAGTTAAATGCGAAGAGAATACAAGTTCGAATGGTGGTGTAGAGGGGTATAGTGTATTGGTGATGGTATCTTTGTGTTTTCGAGGGACGGCCTTGTATGCCAAAAGATATGGAGTTGAGGCGGAAAATTCTCGGGATGCTCATAGCAGCCCATCGCTATGCATCCGGGAGGAAGCAAGATGTATGGAGATCTACTAAAGCGATTACGGTGGCGGGTTGAAGCGTGAGATAACGAATTAGTAGGAAGTGTTTGGCGTGTCGCGAGTTAAAGTGAACACCGATTACCATCGGGCTACTTCAACCGGTAAAGATCCCTCAATGGAAGTGGGAGCGGATCACTATGGATTTCGTCGTGGGCTACCCTTACGCCCTGACAAGAAAGATGCGATTTGGGTAATCGTGACCGTCGACTAAATCACTCACTTCATCTGGGTGAGAATGGACTACTCACTCCAGAAACTAGCAAAGTTGTATGTGGCCGAGATAGTCAGATTACATGGTGTACCTGTATCAGTTATCTCAGATAGGGACCCAAGGTTCACTTCGAGGTTTTGGAAAGCGTTACATCAAGCATTGGGTACGCGATTGGATTCAACCTGACTTTCCATCCTCGAAGACAGACGGACGATCGAGAAAGGTCATCTGAGATCTTAGAAGATATCTTTGAGGGTTGTGTCTTGGAATTCCGAGGTAGTTGGGAGGAATTCCTACCTTTGGCCGAGTTTGCCTACAACAATAGCTACCAAGCGAGTATTCAGATGGCACCATACGAAGCACTGTATGGACGGAAATGCCGAACTCCGACGTGTTGGACGGAGTTGGGTGAACGACAAGTGTTGGGCCCAGAATTAGTAGCAGAGACTGAAGACAAAGTCAAAGTGATTCGGTCTCGTCTCAAGGAAGCATCAGATAGGCAAAAGTCTTATGCCGATCTCAAATGCAAGGAAATGGAGTATGCTGTGGGAGATAAGGTCTTCCTGAAGGTGTCGCCTTGGAAGAAGGTACTAAGATTTGGGCGAAAAGGGAAGCTAAGCCCAAGATTCATTGGCCCATATACAGTGTTGAAGCGAATAGGACCGGTAGCTTATCAGTTAGAGTTACCGGCAGAATTAAGTCAGATACATGACGTCTTTCACGTATCAATCTTTGCCGAGAGTATCGGTCGACGATCCATCACATATGGTGCTGTGGCGTAAATCGAGGTTAACGCAGACTTATCTTTTGAGGAGGAACAGGTTGAGATCTTGGATAGAGATATAAAGGTCCTACGAGGAAGTCGATGCCCTTAGTAAAAGTGCTATGGCGGAACCATGGTCTTTGAGGAAGCTACGTGGGAACCCGAGGATGTGATCTGGCTGACAATACCCTCATCATTTTAGTTAAGTAATTTGGGACGAAATTTATTTTAAGGGGTAGGCGTAACATCCCAAAAATGGGGTTACCTGGAATTTAATTATTTTTCCTATGTATGAATGGTTGAGGCATTATTTATGGAATAATCATGATCAATTTAAGTCTTTGTGTTGGCTCGATTTGGTAGGAAATTTTAGTTTTTAACTTTTAAGGTAGGAAGCCTTAGCAAGAGGGTGTTATAAGAATAAATGGGGATAACTTGGACATAAAATGAGCTTAGACTAAGTGGCAAAGCAAGCCCACTTAAGAGCTACATGTGACGCCACCAAGGAGCAAGGGAGAGCTTGTGTTCGAGTCGCGGAAATCCCTCTTTTTGCACTTTATTTGGACGGCAGGAGAGAGAAAGAATTACTCAATTTTAATTCTTGGAATAATAAGGATAATATGAGTATTTTTTTCTATTTGATAATTCCAAGGATAATCAAGAAGATTATTTGGATTAAAAGGGTTAATTAGTTATTATTATTATTTAGATATCTTGATAATAGTAGATAAAAGGGGTAATATTAGCATTATTATTAGATTATCATGGGATTATTATTTAATTATTATGAGAGGTATCCAAATTATTTTGAATTAAGTCAAATATGTGGTCAAGAGCAAATTGAGGAAGTTGAATGAAGGTTAAACTCTTCAAAGAAGAGTGGGGCGGCAAGCTTTAGGGGGGAAGGGGTACAGAATGCTTATAAAAGCACTCCCTTGATCACTTGTTTTCTTTTTTCCAAGTTTGCTAGTAGAATCTCCAAACCCTCTCATCTTATATTTTTCTTTCTTTTACATCCTCTCCAAAACCTTGGCAAAACCCTCTTTGCATCTTCCATTGTCAATTCCCTCCTCAAATTCCTTCTTCTTTTATTTCCTACTAGCCGAATCATCTATTCTCTATCTATCTTTCTTCTTTCTCTTTCACCAAAAGTCCAACCTTGATTTAAACCCCCTAGCGAATCTAATTTCTATCAAAGTCCAAACCCTTTTCTTGTTAGTTTACTTGGCAAGAATGGTATAGTGGCTTAAGCACATCTGGATTTCGCTAAGTGTTCAATCAATTGTATGGTAAGTGGAGTTGGCGAATGCCTATGCTCCCTTTTTCCCTATCTTTGTCGATTTTCTTCAAGAATTAAGGGCCAATATTGGCTTTTTATTTACAAGGTACTAAGTATCATTTTGGGAAACCGAATCTATCTAGGTGTTAAGGATTTTGAAATCGACAAAGCAAGCCGTCATTTGTGACCAATCAAGTGGTAAGTGTTGGTAAGAATCGGTTTTCATGGGATCTAGTTTGCAAATATTTAAAAAGAAGGCTAATGGCTTGTTTACTAACCGGTGGTAATTGATGAAGCAGATTAGGAATCGAGTATTGTGATTGATTATCCAAAAGCGTAAGGGTAAGGTTTTGGGTTCAAAAGGTGAACCCTTAAAATTTATTGATTTGGCCGAATGTACTAACACATGTCTTGGCGAATATGAGGCGATAGATCTAGGGTGGTCGGCTCTTCTTTTGGGATTTAGACTATCCGGTGGTGACGGTGTGTACATACACATATAATTTGTTAATATCTTGTTTGTTGTAAATGCTAACTTGATTTCTATGTAGCATTGATAATATACCATATCGGTATAGTTGGCAATCCGGGTAAGTCCCTAAAATGTGCACTTGTTATTCGATGCTTTTGGTAAGCATGTTGCATTAATACATGAAATTTAAGTATGTGATTGATGCGGGATTGATGAGTGGAGGCAGATTAATTGTGCCGACGGGCACCGATGTTTTGGTAACACACCGTGACTATATGTCACGGAGGTTTGGTACCTCCGAGGTTTGGTACCTCAATAGCGACTTGTCCACGTGGTTAACACCAGTGGGTTGGCCCCACTTGAGATATGGGATCGTCGCGGTGATTTGGTATCACACGATGGGTTGGCCCCATCACCCGATTTGTGTCTCACGGACACGGTGTTTTAGTAACACATTGTGACTATATGTCACCGGTGGTTTGGCACCACCGGTGGTTTGGTACCACAACGGGGTGAGCGATGGCGTTTGGATGGCTAGGTCGGAATTAAATATTACGCATATTCTTGTTATATGTTGTGTATGAAAATATTTTTAAAGCGGGAAGGGTTACATCTCGAGTCTTGGTGACTCACCTTCTCCATTAATTTTTGAGATGATGCTTAGATCGCGGACATGGTAGGAGGGACTTGAGGAGGCCATGCGGTGGATTTAAAATTAAATAGACTTTAATTTTAGTTATTTTAAATTTGGTTATTGGGTTGTTTTATTTGGATGTAATAAGGCCTCATTTTACTCTACTTGATTATTTTCTTATATGTTGGATATTTTTATTTTTACTATAAATTTGAATCACACGTTTTTAAAAAAAAAATTAACACGAAAAATGTTTTATCGTGCCATCGGGCACATCTGAAGTTTGTATAACAACTTGACTTAATTAAATTTTCGAATCTGGACTAAGTAAAATTTTCAGCAAGTTAACTTAAAACGAAAGCGATTTTACCAAAGCTTAAGTGGATTTTGAAAATGGGTTTCAAAAGTTTTCTTAATTAACGACCGTATTCGGTCCTAACGTTTGGTAGGGTTTGAAATTTATTCTGAAGAAGCAAATATCTGAATTAAGAGCCTTGTTTGCCCATTTGAGTCGTATGAGGATGGCGGTTTGTTAGTAGAACTTGGTGAAACCTCGTGGTGGAACAAATCAAGGAAAAGCAGGACATCGATGAGAAGTTGGGACCTTTACTTGACAAGTTGAAAATGGTGAAATTGAAGATTTTGGAATAAACACGGAGGGATGTTGTGCTTTTGAGGAAGAGTATGCATGCCTAAGGACTCGGATCTAAGGCAAGCGATTCTACGGAGGCGATAGTAGCCCTTATGCTATGCATCCCGGAGGAAATAAGATGTATTGAGATCTCTGTGAAGCGATATTGGTGGCGAGGGTTGAAGCGTGAGATTTGAATTTGTGGGCAAATGTTTGACTTGTCGACAAGTGAAGCGAACATCAATTACAAATGCAGGTTGTTACAACCGATAAAGATTCTTCTTTGGAAATGGGAGAGGATAACTATGGATTTTGTTAGTGGGTTACCGTTAACCCTACTAAGAAAAATTTCGTTTGGGTAATTGTTGATCGGTTGACAAAGGCGCTCATTTCCTACCGGTTCGTACGGATTATTCATTGCGAAGTTGGCGAAACTATCGATCCAAAGCGTGAGGTTGCATGGGTACTGTATCTATTATATCGGATAGGAAACCTAGGTTTACATCACGATTCGAAAGCTCTGCATGAAGCCTTGGGGACAAAGTTGAATTTCGATCGGCTTTTCATCCTCGATCGATGGTCGATCGGAGAGAGTAATTGAGATATTGGAAGATATGTTAAGAGGATGTGTAATCGACTTGAGGGTAGTTGGGAGGATTATCTACCATTGGCGTAATTCGTGTATAACAATAGCTATCGGTCTAGCATTGGATGGCACCTTACGAGGCATTGTATGGTCGTAAGTGTCGTTCTCCTATTGTTGGTGAGTTGGCGAAAAACGGATGTTAGGTCTTGAGATGATATCTCGAGACGAGAGGATAAGGTAAAAGTTATTCGAGCACGGTTGAAAGAAGCCTCGGATAGATGTCGAAGTCGACGCAGATCTGAAGCGAAGGGACATCGAGTATAGTGTGGGGGATCGAGTTTTCTTGAGGTCTCTCCTTGGAAAAAGATCTTGAGTTTGGAAGGAAGGCAAGTGAGTCATAGATACATTGGACCTTATCGTGTCATTGAGCGTGTTGGTTCGATGGCATATCGATTGAGTTACCTCCGGAGTTGGATCAAATTCATAATGTTTTCATGTTTCCATGTTGAGGCGTTATAGATCGGATCCTTCGCACATTATCTTAGGTAGAAGAATTGGAGCTGAATTTAGATTTGTCTTTTGAAGAAGAACGGTGGAAATCCTAGACCGAGATGTCAAGGTACTAAGGAAGAAAACCGTGCCATTGGTCAAAGTACTATGGCGTAACCACGGAGTGGAAGAAGCTACGTGGGAGCAGAGGATGCAATTCGGCAACAATACCCTCACCTTTTTCAACGTGTAAATTTCGAGGACGAAATTTTCTTTAAGGAGGTAGAGTTGTAACACCTAAAAATCCAGTATTTAAATTGCATAAATTGGTGTTTAGATTTTAAAGAAAAAAAATTTTTATTTTTACTTTAGTGCTTATTGAAGTCCTAGAGAGGGTAAAGCATAATTTGGAGAAGGAATAAAATTTATTAATTGAGAATTTATTGAAGTGAAACAAAGGTCATTAAGACTTAAGTTAAATTAAGTGTTAAAGAGTGTCATAAGATGAGCAAATGGTAAGGTGGAGTTGGCTCATGGGTTATAGTAAGAGGAAGAGGTTGAATCCTTGTATAGCACCTAGATGAATTTTTGTTTTAATTTTACTCGCACATGGATAGAAAGTGTCGGCCAAAAACATATATGGAAGGTGTTGACCATGTTATTTTTGGTTAATGTATCAATGGATTAAGGAAACAACTAACTTATGGCATGGAATCAAAAACTTAAGGAAGGATAGGGGGGACATAAGGCACAAATCAAGGAAGAATTTTGGAAACAATATCTTGGCCAATGGACCATGCTTATGGACGGTAATATGGCTAGGGGGGAGCCGAATTTTTGGTGATAGTTTGGCTAGGAATTTTAGTCTTTTGTTTTGGTCATTTTTTTAGTTTTGTGCATAATTTTGCAAATTCTCTCAACCTATCTCTCCCTTGGCGAATTGTGCATTGGTAAGCCTTGATTATTTTGACCATTTGGTCATTTAAGTTTATTGCGTTAGTACTTGTTTGTGCTTTTTCTTTGAGTGCCGAAAATCACCTATACCAAAAGCCAATCTTTTTCTTTTCTTTTTGCCATTGCCGAATATACACCTCTCTTAAAGCTCGTCTTTTTCTTTTCTTTTTCTTCTATTCTCTTTGAAATCAAAGCAACATCATCACCATCTTTTCTTTTATTTTATTTCTTTTCAATCGAAATTCTCTCCATCTACACTCTCATGGTCGAATGCTAATGTGCCTATAAGCCAAATTTATTTTCTTTTCCTTGATCATACATAGCGAATCTTTCATCAATTAAACAACAGTCTCAATCCTTTCCTTTCGTAGTGGAAAATAGGTAAGGGTTCTTTTCCATTCGATTTATTATTAGTGTCATGGCGAATATCATTGGTTTTATGAGGGCCTTTTGGATCGATATAACGTTCATTCTAATAATGTTTCTTTCGTTATTATTTAGTGCAATAACGGAGATCGGAACTCAAGTGATCGGAGAATTGTAGAAACGTTGGAAACGTTTTATTGTGGTAAGGAAATCACATCTTTTAAAGCCCTTAGTCTTTGTTTGATATTATTTAGATCTAACTAATATCCCTTTGGATTTTGAAGACTTTCAAAATAGGGAAGAAAAAAGGCGGTGGTTAGTCACGTTAAGAGGCGGATCGTAAATCCCCATTCAAGCGAAGAGCGGTTTCAACAATCCGGATTTTCCACCGGTTGCGGGCCATCTTCAGAAGGAAGTCCATTATTCAGTGGTACGAACTCCAGAGCCATTATCGTTGGTGGATTCTCGTGCTAACGAACGAGAAGCGAGGAGAAGCGAAAATCAAGTGATTCAAAATCAAGAGGTAAGATTTTGGATCTAGTATCGATTAAGAATATTTTACAAAATAGTTGTCTAACGGATCAAAATATGTTTTAGGTGCCAAGGAGCGAGAAGGATTAGTACTATCGGTAGCGAGGTGTGTAACTTCACACTCATTATTTTCTCGGTTGGATGTCAATTCGGTATGGAAGTAAATCGTAAAACGACTAGATTGATAAAAGCGTAAAAATTGATATTTTGACGAAAATACGTAAAAACGACTAAATCGTGAAGATTACTAAAACGCCTCGAGAAATTATTCGTTATTATGTAAATTGGATGTTTCGTGAAAATGGGCCGCAAAATACTCTAGTTCGATAAATTGGGCCAAAATACTCTAGTTCGATAAATTGGGCTAAAATACTCTAGTTTGATAAATTAGGCCAAAATACTCTAGTTCGATAAATTGGGCCAAAATACTCTAGTTCGATAAATTGGGCCAAAACGCTCTAGTTCGGTAAATGGGCCAAAGCCCACTAAACTGCTAATTAGACAAATTGCTATATTATGTTTATGGGCCAAATGAAATGTTTATCGTTAAACCCACCATGTTTGCATTATTAAGAAATTTTATATTTTATACACGCATAATGGCATGGGGTGGGTTATATGAAGAGAAGAATGGCGATTGCCAAAAATCTAGTTCGGTGGCTCGCCACAATAATGGCTTATTGCCTCTAGTTCGGTGGCTCTGCCACAATAATGGCTTATTGCCTCTAGTTCGGTGGCTCTACCACAATAATGGCTTATTGCCTCTAGTTCGGTGGCTTTGCCACAATTATAAAAAGGCTTGATGCCTACGATTGGTGTGTTGGCGGGGTGGGTTGACTTGATCCCACGGTGTGATGGTTGGTGCGGGGTGTTAGCGGATGGATATTAGGTTTGGGATAGGAAATACATTTTACATGCATTATTAATTTTTTAATTTATGATATAATGTTGAATTCTGTAATTGGGCTCAAGCCCAGCATAATATCTTGATGATCTGGCCCAATAATGGTGGTAAGTGAGTTGCACACTGAGTTCTAAGTAACTCACCCCTTTAATTTTTCCATCTCAGGTAATGGAAATTGATGTGGACTTGGTAGAGGATGACTTCGTGGAGGCCATCTCGCAAAAGAGGGTTATTTAAACTCTGAACTTTTAATAAGTATTTTTTTACTATTATGGATTATTGTAATAAGGGCCTCTATAAATAACTTGTGAATTTTATGTGTGTTTGGGATTTAAACTATACTTTGGACTTTTTAATTATGGGCTATGATTTTATGATGTTTTTATTAAAATAAATTTGAGTTTTCAAGTATATGGAATTCTTTTATAATTATTTTATTATAGTTAACTCTTTAACAAACTACCTAAAGGTTTTTGATAAATACAATGATTTTCAACTAATGTTTTCAAATATTTATCAAATTCAAATACTCTTCAAATTTTAAACCACATAAATAATATTGTAGTTTTCAACTCATTAAAGATTTAAAAAAAATAGCTCGATTCATGTAACAAACCAAATCTAGTCTCAATGCATAGACCGGGTTTGGGGTGTGACATTATTATTTAATATTTACGAGTTAAATGTGGTTTTTAAAAGATTTTTTGAATTAGTAAATTTGTGTTTATAAAAATTTATTAGGTCAATTAATTGAGAAAAAGAGATATTAAGACCTCAGTGTTATAAACCAAGCCATAAATATTTTTATAAATGTTTACGGAGTGTCAATATGGTAGTATTGCAGTTTTGTTAAAAAATTTTAACGTTTCGGTAGTCAATTAATTAAAAAGGACTAAAGTGAAAAGGTACAAAACTTGCTACAGTGATTAAATAGCCTAATAGTAAATAAAGGAGGACTAAAGGGAAAATAAACCATCTTAAATGGCTGAGGCGGCATAACGTTAAAAAAATCAAAGATATTTATGTGGTTAGGGACAAAATTGAAATTAAAATAAAGTTTATATGGCCAAATGTTATTTTAATAGTTTATGGACATTTTCTTCATCAATTTTCTATCAAAAATAGCCACTGAAGAGAGTTTGAGCTGGTCTTTCATATTTTAGCTTCAAGTAAGTTCAAGTCATGCATTTTCCATGAATTTTGTTATGTTTTTGGACTTTTACAATTAGGTCCAACTTGTTATTTCATTAGTTTTTGATTTTGTTGGAAGTTTTGGAAGATACCATTGATAAGTTCATATGATTTTAGTTATTTTATGATGAAATTGAGATGTTAATGGATATTTAAAGGTATTTTATTGAAGAATTTTGAGTGAAATCATGATTTAGGGATTAAATTGTAAAGTTGTTGAATTTCCCAAATGACTTGAAAAGGTGGCTCGAGAGTTGTGTACACTTAAAGTGTACTATCCATCGATATTTCTAGTAAATTCAACGGGCAAAATCTTTAAATGAGAAAAATACGATCATGGAATGAATTAGTATGTGTACCTACCTAAAGATACATGAAAATGATAATAAATGATATATGGAAATATGAGATGATGGTATACAAACATGGAAGTTGTTTGATCAATGTATTCATTCATAAGTATAGAATTGTAAGCCTCAAGCATATTAATCATATGAAAAAGATATTTCATATAATTTAATGGTAAAGTTCCAATATGAAATAATCTAAATTCAAGGAAAATTATTATAAAACATACTTGAATTATAGGGGTATGTCTTGAATATGTTATATGAACACATGGTGTGAAAAGTATATGCATATTGAAATCTAATGAGTGATGTGCCCATATATGTTTCGCGATATATATATTAATTATATGACTAACAAAGGTGGTGAGGATGTGTGGTGGGGCTCGTGATCAAATTGATTGGATATGTTTTACATGTTTATTGTGAGTAATAATGAATGGTAAGTTAATTACCAAGTTATACGGACTTACTAAGCATAATATGCTTACCCTATTTTACTTTCCTTTGCTCTATAGTTATTAAGAACCTCGAGGGATTGGAAGCATTAGAGGATATCACTCATACTATCCATTGGCCCATCTTGGTATGAATGGTAAATCAATTACGGTTATAATGGTATGTATAGGTTAATTAGCCAATGTTGGTATATAACATGTTATGAATGTAACTAGCCATTGGTATGGCTTGTTTTTGATATAGTGAGACGTACATTTATATATAGTCTTAGTACGTTAATGGTATGATAGTGTAAATAGTAAATAGAGGTAAACACATGGATGAGTTGAATGATATAACTAAGTTGATAAATTATGCTTATCTATGAAATGAAGGAAATAAGTAAACTTGCATATATATGAATATAGGTGAAGATATATCAAACATAAAACTTTATTAGGGCTTAGTTAAATGTCTTGAATTGGACCTTGAATGGGTTTAAGTGTTGGCGTAGATGGAAGAATAAATGGGTGAGAAATAAGGCTTGGAAAATAGCCTTATTTTGTCTATAAGGGTAGACACATGGGCGTGTGTCTTGACCGTGTGTGGCACACAGTCTGGTACACGGGCATGTGACTTGGTCGTGTAACCCCTGCACCTAAAATAAATTACAAGATAGAGAGTTACACGGGCTAAGGGACACGGGCGTGTCATTCACACGTGTGAGCGACACGACCACATGGGCGTATGTGCCCTGCACCTAAGAAAATTTTAAAATTTTGGGAAAAATTCTCAAAGTTTTCGGTTTAGTCCCGATTCATTTTTAATGCATGTTTTGGGTCTCAAGGGTCCATTCAAGGGATGTTACGATTATTCTCGAAAAACGAATAGTAAATGACTTGAGTTTATCTAGAAATGTTTTGTAAAATTTGATAATACTTTGTAACCCTATTTCGGCGACGGTTACGGGTTAGGGGTTCTACATTTTATTTATTTTTGCGACGCATCAAGTTTTTGGCGTCATTGTCGAAGACTAAAATATTAAAAAAATACTTCTATTAATTTAGCCTTTTTATTTTTATTTTAATATTTTTTGTTTTTATTTTAATTTTTACATTTTAATTTTTCTTTTGCATGATGCTTACAGGTTCTTTTAGTTTATGACTAGAGGGAACCCATTTGAACCAATAGTTTTTGACAATGAAGTCGAAAGAACTGCTTGCAAAAATCGTAGGGAGGTTAGAGAAGTAAGGCAAGGTCAACAATTTTAATAGATGATCAAGAGGAAAAGGATATTACTATGGAGATGGATAATAATCAAAATAATCAGTAACCTTTTACACGTCCTACTCCTCGTACTATGTTTGACTATGCTAAGCCCACTCTGATCAGGGTTGAATCGAGTATCGTTAGACCAACTGTTGCTGCAAACAATTTTGAGATTAAGCCGAACACAATTCAAATGGTGCAATAATATGTTCAGTTTGATGGGTTGCAAGATAAAGATCCGAATGCTCATTTAGCTAACTTTTTGGAGATATACAAAACATTCAAGATTAATGGTGTTACTGATGATGTCATACATTTATGGTTGTTCTCATTCTCTTTGAGGAGCAAAGAGAAACAATGGTTAAATTCACCTCCACGGGGTTCCATCACAACTTGGGCTTAGATGATTGAGAAGTTTAGGTTGAAGTATTTTCCACCTGCCAAAAAACTAAGTTGAGGAATGACATCTTTTCTTTTGATCAACTCGAGCTCGAGACGTTGTATGATGCAGACTGCTATTAGTAGCTTGTCTTAACGGACTCAAATTTGTAGTATGATCATTGTAGGTTCATGCTCCAGACCCAAGTATGCAGATTCATACTTGCAAAACATGTCGGCATATTTGTAAAAGAAGACCCCTATTGAGAGATGGGTTCATAGACGATCAGCATAATTCACTAGGATTATGTTGAAATGTAATGCATATACATTATACAGTCCACATAGAGTGTTAGACATATACATGTTTGAATAAGCATATCACTCATTACGGATTAATAAAGAAAATAAACTCATATAAATCAAGTAGATGAATTTAGCGGACTATCATATCTTACACATGACTCGTATAAATAGATAGCTCGTAACTTTGGCTTCACGCATAAAAATAGATTACAAGCAAACGGACTCATTCTTGGCGACTTATAAAAGTGGATCCAATATTTGACGAAACATGGATACAGTCATATACATGGATTCATGGAAGTTGCAAATTTATATATGCATATTATCTCGCGAACCTCCCTAGATTATGCTATATAGGCGAGTTTGGCAGACCTCCCTGAATCATGCCATGTCCATGGACTTGCATTCCGCATTTATGGCTTAAAAACTTAAACTCCATAGAGTCTCATACTACCCTTAAAGGGCTTTGATAACTTTATGCACATATTCTCCGTACAATATGCCCGAACCTTTGCAAAGCCAAATACCATTAATACTTATTTTCTATATAGTCCACTTGAAGCTCCATAAATACTCGTTAATTTGAGCACATACATATTCCCCCCAAGGCCGGGGTCATTTGCCACTCCTAATTTGCATTTACATTCCCTACTGGAGGCAAAACATACAATATTTCGTATTCTCCATTACTTTTCCCATCACAACCAAACTTTGACAGACCTTCATTACTCCACATATCATTCATATACATGCATTTCATACACAAGCACTTAGCCAATACTACTATTCATGCACAATGCATATTATGTTAAACATTGGGATCTACACAACATGGTTAAGCTGACAACCAATCATGCATTTGTTTATCAACACACAACATGCATCACGATACATCAACATTAGTTGCAGAATAACTCATCATTTGTAGAGCACTAAGTTAATAGACTCATTACACAATGCTGAAAATAAGGGAACACCCATTTAAGACTTTAGGTCTCGAACTCAACCGAAAGTTGACAACAAATCCATTTATTTAGCTTTTCCCTTACTACTTGAGCCTCCTTAGTCAACAAAACATAACAATCATTTCAGACGTTCAATGAAAATAATTCATAATCATAAGAACCATAATTTATTTGCATGCAGAGGCCATTTAAATGATTATCCACAACCTTACCCAATACAGAACAAAACCAACGGATTAGCTAAAATCATTATATTTTTCCATTTTTTTTAAATCCGTTAATATAGAAAGGTTAGAAAGCTTACCAGCTTACGAAATTTCTAGTTTCTTAAGCTGAAACTTTAGTCTCTTCCTTCATGAATAGTGCTCCTTAATCTTTCCCTCTTCCAGAATAGACCAGAGAAAAAAATGAGGAAAAAATAAAAAAAAATGACAGAATGACACCAAGGAATAATGTCTCTCCCTTATATAGTCCTCCCATACTTCCTTCATTGAAACCAATTCATCAGCCATTTGTACATATCCCTAGTCATCATGTCTCTCACTAAGAAGATCTTTAGTTTAAGAGTAACAGAACTAAAGGTTGAAATCTAGCCTTTCCTCAACCAATCCACAAATTCCTCTTATTTACATTAGAGCCCATTCAATTTGTAAGTTTTTCAAATTAGTACCCAAAGTTACCATTGCAATATAAGTTTAATGTTTCCGGGTGTGACAGTGAATCCATTGTAGTGGGAGAGTTTCTAAGAAACCAAGCTTCTTCATCTATGATGATCCACTCACTTATGAGAAGGTTATGCAAGACATTGATTCCAAGGTCTAGAAATATGCCATGGATGTTGAGATGGATTCTAGGCAATCCAATACGTTGTGTGAACTTGTACACTTACCAGTTGGTATTAAACCCATAGGGTGTAAATGGATCTACAAGAAGAAGAGAAATGCAGAAGGGGAAGTGGAAACACATAAAGCTAGACTTGTAGGGAAAGGCTATACATAGAAAGTAAGTATTGATTATGATGAGACATTTTCTCCGGTAACAATGCTCAAGTTTATTAGAATACTCTTATCCATTTTCGTTATTCTAGATTATGAGATCTGAGAAATGGATGTCAAGAAAACATTCTTGAATGATTATCTTGATGAGACCATTTACATCACTCAACCCATTAGTTATTTTGTCAAAGGAAAGGAGCAAAAAGTATGCAAACTACTAAGATCAATTTATGGACTGAAGTAGGTGTCCCACCCATGGAATAAAAGATTTGATCAAACGATCAAGACTTTTGGGTTTAAGAAAAAAATAGATGAACCTTGTGTTTATAAGCGTATTAAGGACAAAAAGGTGGTCTTCTTTGTATTGTATGTCGATGATATTCTACTTATCAGAAATGATGTAGGGAATTATCATCGGTGAAACTGTGATTAAATCAATAGTTTAGCATGAATAACTTAGGTGAAACTAGTTATATTCTTAGAATTTGAATCCTTAGGGATCTAAAGAATAAAACGATAGCTCTATCATAAGCTTCATACAACAATAAGATGATAGAATAGTTTGCAATAACCAAGACAAATCCAAGTGCACAATTGGCTGCATCAGTTCTCATCTTTCTTTGGATGATTGCCCTAAGAAACGTGAAGAAAGAGAGTGTAACTAAAATGTGAAGCATTTTAGGGCTCGTAGGGTACTACCTCAGGTTTATTGAAGAGTTTTCTAGTATGACAACACCCTCAACAAAGTTACTAAAAAAGAAAGATGAGTTTGCTTGGACAGATGAAAGACAGAAAAAGTTCGATAAGCTTAAGGGGATCCTCACCAAAGCACCTCTGTTGACAATACTAGAATAGGGAAAAGAGTTTTTAGTTTACACCGATGCCTTTCACATAGGGCTTGGTTGTGTACTGATGCAGAAAGGAAAAGTGGTAGCTTATACATCAAAATAATTGAAGGTTCACGAGTGTAACTACCTAACCCACGACTTGGAGCTAGCAACAATGGTACTACATGTATAGTGAGATGTGTACCATGTACATTGATCAAAAAAGTCTCAAATATTTACTTCTATAGAAAGAATTAAATCTATAGAAAATAAGGTGGTCGAGCTGCTGAAGGACTACAACTATGTGATAGAGTATCATCCTAGAAAGGCAAATATGGTAGTCAACACTTTGAGTAGGAAGTCCTTGATTGAGCTGCAAGCTATGTTCACACAACTAAGTATGATGAGAGATGAGGGACTGCTCGTAGAATCAAAAATAAGACCAACACTATCACATTAGATTATGGTGAAGTAAATTGCTGATGAGAAGTTGGCGAAGAGGGTTCGCCAAGTGAAACAAGTTAGCCAAGTCGACTTTGCACTTAATGATGAAAGAGTGCTTTGTTTCCATGAAAAGCTTTGCTTGCCCAGAGATGAAGAGCTTCAATAGGTGATACTTAAAGATGCATACAATAGTCCTTATGTGATGCACCCAAGAAATAATAAGATGTATCATAACTTCCACGAACTGTATTGGTGACATGGTTTAAATTGAGCTATTACAGAATTTGTGGCGTAGTGCTTACCTTGTCAGAAGGTCAATGCCAAGCATCAATTTTCTATAGGAATGTTACAGTCATTCAAAATACCTGAGTGGAAATGGGAAAGAATCACCATGGATTTTGTGTCTAGGTTACTAGTGATTGCAACTAAGAAGGGAGCAGTTTAGGTGATTGTGGATAATCTAACTAAGTGTTCACACTTTTTAGCTGTTCACATAAGTTACTCTTTACAAAGGCTTGTCGATATTTATGTTTCGAAATAGTTTGATTGTATGGCATGCCAATTTTTAACTTTAGACCCAGATCCAAGATTCAAGTTGCAATTTTAGAAAATTTTTCAAGAAGCGTTGGGCTCAAAACTTCAATTTAGTACTGCTTATCATCCAAAAGTTGATGACCAGTCTAAAAGAATGATACAAATGTTGGAAGAGATGCTATGCATTAGTGTTTTGTATTTTGCGGTAAGCTGGGAATGATATTTACCAGTGGTAGAGTTCATTTATAACAATAGTTATCAGGCCAGCATTCAAATCGCATACTTTGAAGCAATGCATGGAAGGACGTTTCTAACACCTCTATGTTGGGTTAAGTTATACGAGAAGAAAATCGTTGGACCTGAACTGGTTTGCGAGATAGAGAAAAAGTGAAACTGATTTGTAAAAAACTTAAGGATGCTTTAGACAGAAAATAGTCTTACGTCGATTTGAAACAGCGAGACATTGAGTACCAAGTGGGCTAGTATGTGTTTCTAAAAGTCTCACCATGAAAGAATATCTTAAGTTTTGGGTGTCAAGGCAAGCTAGGCCCCAGGTTTATTGGTTCTTATGAAGTAGTTGAAAAGTTGGTCCCATAGCCTATCGATTCAAGTTACCTTAAGAACTCGAGAAGATACATGATGTTTTCAAGTGTCTAAGCTAAAGAGGTTTCGCACATACCCATCTCATATAGTAGTAGCAGATGAAGTTGAAGTGCGGCCTAATTTAACTTACGAGGAACAGCCAGTGAAGATGGTGGCTCGTGAGGTGAAACTCTTGTGAAACAAACGGATCCCTTTGGTCAAATTTTTGTGGCGAAACCACAAGACTAGTGAAGCTACCTGGGAAACAGAGAAAGCAATAAGGAAATAATATTTGTAATACCCCACACCTATTTCGGTCATCGAAACTGAGAAATAGTATGTTACGAATCAATACTATTCAATACAAATAATTTAAATGTTTAATATTTAATTTTAAACTACTATTAGCACCAATTTAATATTTAATATTCATAGTATGTTACATATAATAAGTTTATATGTAATTCACCAATTTACATATCTTTCAAACATAGTAATTTGAAAATAATAAGAATCTATTTGTAATAACTTAGGTATGAAAAGGGTTTAAAGAGTAAAATTTTCAAAGTTTAAAACTTGGTATCAATATTTCATAGTTGGTATTGATATTGTATCGGTATCTTCAGAAAAATTGATACCAATTTATGATTTTTTTTAATATCACAAAACTTAGGTATCGATAATTATTATGTGGTATTCATACTATCCTAAAAAGTATCGATATTCAAATAAAAACCAATACCAATTTAACATTCTGTTTTTTTAAAACTATTCATATGCTCAAGTATTGATACCAAATGCCAAAATATTGATATCTTATTTCAAAAGTGGTAAAATCTCATCATTAACAAATTCATTTTATGCCAAGTTCATCCATGAAGCAAAAGACTATAATTTTACGTATGTAAACATCCAAATATCTAACAGATGTGCCACCTCAATTCAAATTCCTAATCAATCAAAAACAAAGGCTATGTTCTCATGTGTAACAACCCATTTTTAGTCAAATCGAAATAGTGGTTTCGGGACCATGAATCTGAAGTCAATTTATAAATTATTATTATAATGTTTACGGTATGATCAAATGATTGTGTGAAAATTTCGTTAAGAAATTTTATCATTTGATTGGTCAATTTGATAAAAAGAACTAAATCGCATAAAGTGCAAAAGTGGAGTTCTATTAACTAAAAGTATTAAATAGCTATAAAGCCTTAAATTTAAGGTCCTTATGTTGTAATTAGACCAGTAATGGCATGAGTGGATATTTATGGACATATATTAAGGTGTTTAAATGGTTTTATAATAAGGTTAATTTAATAATTTATTTATAAGGTTAATTAAAACAAAACAAAAGCAAATTTTTGTCCATCTTTCTCACCATAGCCAAAAATTGAAGAGAAGAAAAGTATTTTTCTTTAGGGTTCATTCGGCCAAGCTATTTTGGGCAATTAAGGTACGATTTTGTCTCATTTTTAATGATTTCTATGTTTTTAATATCGTTGCAGCTAGTACTAGCTAGCATAGGGACTAATTTGCAAAACTGTTAAAGATTTTGAATGTTCCATTGATGAATATGTATGATTTTTGATGATTGATGATAGATTTTGAATGTTTGTTAATAGTTAAACAAGTTTTGTAAAGTGATTTTGAGTAAAAATGCAAAATAGGGATTTATTTGTGAAAATGTAAAAATGTGTGAATAAATGAAAAATAAGGACTGAATTGTAAAAATATGAAAGTTTAGGGGATAATGTGTAAATTAGCTCAAATGTATATTTTGGATTGAATTGAATAAATAGATGATTAAATAAGTTAATTTTGAATATATCTAGATCAAGAAAAGCGAAATTCAGATCAAGATCGAGGGAAAACTAATGTTATCGACTAATTGACTTATTTCGTCATTTTCACATCCAAGGTAAGTTCTTATGTAATAAGCATTTTTATAATTATGCTTCAAATGCTTTGATATTGCATAAATTGTATATACAAGATGACACTCATGTTTGACGACAATTCGGTTATGTATGGCACTTAGTGTGTCATTCAAGATAGCTTCTACTATGTATGGCACTTAGTGTGCGATTCGAGATAACTTCGGCTATGTATGGCACTTAGTGTGCGAGATTAAAATATCTTTGGCTATGTATTGGCACTTAGTGTAAGAGAATTTGGGTATTCGACATCATTCCGTTTGGGTTTGAGTTTGTTACGGATTGGTTCAAGTATGTATATGAATCATGCGAGCTTAAAATCGAAGAAGTTATGAAGTTTGCATATAAGCATATGATTAAGCATGTGGAAGGTTTGTTAGTATTTATGAATTAAAAGCTAACAAGTTCAAATTGATGATTTTGTATTTATGATTAGTTGAGTTTATTTCATACGAGCTTACTAAGCTATAAATCTTACTTTATTCATTTTTCCCATGTTTTGTAGTGTTATCAAAGCTAGCTCACATTCGAGGATTGTCGGAGATCGTTTCACACTATCAACCTTTCACTTGGTACCTATGAACTTGGTTTTTAAGTATATGGCATGTATAGGGACTTTGGTCATTTTGGTTATGACTTGATAATGATTTTGGCCAATTGAATTGGCTTGTAAATTTACAAGTTTTGGTTTGTATATATATAGCCTTGAGTAATGGCTTATTTTGGGTTATTTTGGTATAGTTGAATCATGTATTAATATTTGCGTTTATGCTTTGTTATATGAATGGTATAATGGTTGGGTGATGCTTGATGGTTATTGTAACACCCTAAATTTGGGCCTAGTAGGATTGGGCCAATTCTGCTAATTTATCAATGGTCTGAGGCACGCCCGTGTGCCCCAATCGTGTGACATTATAGGCCACTTTTGCAAGGCCAACATGCCACCCACTTAGGGTCAAACCTACAAGCCAATAAACCAAACATCTCATGCATATATTGCCATCTAAAAGCATACCAATTTAGCAATTCAAAACATGCAATCAATACCAACTCTAATCATACCCAATTCAATACCAATACTTATTCTATCACAAACATAATTCATTCCCAATCTCACTACCCCTACTAGCATTTATCAACACAAAGTTACCACTCTAGCAAATTCATTAATCTACAAATCATGCCAAAAGATGCATCATCATGCCAAACCTATCACATATCTAGCCACATCTCATGGCTAATTACAAATCTCAAACTTGATTGAATTAACTAGCCTATACATGCCATATTCCAGCTATATATATCTTTTCAAAAGTACCAAAATAGAATACCGATAGTGTGTTTGAGAAGTTGACGATTCTAGATCCGAGCTAGCTTTACTGATATTGCAAGGCAGAGAAACAAATCACACAGTAAGCTTTCCAAAGCTTAGTAAGTTCGTAATATAATACATATTACTCAATACTACAACATCAATATGTATATATATATGTACCATCACATAGATAAAGGCACAACTAGGCACATTATCAATCTCAACCACATACCTAATTATCTATTCATTCAACTCTTAAATCTATCATCAACCACATAGGTTCAAACGTACCTTGATCAACACAAAGTTACTTACCATTTATGCTACTCAATTGTTCGATATTACCTCTCGTTCAACCCTTGCTATTCCTTTGATTTATTTGCACACTTAGTGTTAATTTCATAACTGAAACATAATCATCACTGCACACTTAGTGCCAATACATTAAACTGAACTTATATCGGTATCGCTTTTACTTTGTGCCAAGTCGATAATCAAGCTTCTATCTTTTCGCACACACGATTGCCAATCATCTCTTTCTCGTTTCAAATTTCGCACACTTAGTGCCCCTTTATCTCAATTCAGAACATAGCATTTCAAATCTCATAGGCACATATACATCCATTCAATTTATATCACATATATAAAGTTTACAACTAGTATTATATTTGAACTTACCTCGGACGTCAAACTATCGATACAGTCGATTAATCGATCACTTTATCTTTGCCTTGATCTTGATCTGAAACTCTCCTCTCTTGGTCTATACACATTCAAATTCAATCCATTCAATCATCAAATCAATCATTTAGTCAAAACACACATATTTAGGGTATTTTACAAATTAACCCTCACATTTTCACATTTTGACACTTTAGTCCCTATCTCACAAGATCATCAAATTCACAAATTCCACACATTCACATGATTGGCCGAACCTCTCTAGGGATTATATATGTCTAAATATTTCATAAAATTTTCTATTTAGTTCCTCAACTTTCCATTTTCTCAATTTAGCCCTAATTAGCTAAATTCATCAAAACTTCAAGAACAAAGTATGTTCATCTAACTTATATCTTTCATTTAACACCAAAAATCATCACAAAGCTCAATATAGCATCAATGGCATCTCACACAAACATCATCAACACTCAAAATACAAGCATGGGTTTTGTAGAGCAGAAAGCAACGATTATAAAAACGTAGAAATTATCGAAAATCGAAACCAAATCATACATTAATTGAATCCAAAAGCTAGTCGAACTTAGCTTCTTTCTCTTTTCTTCTTCTTTAGTATTTTCGGCTCAAAGATGAATAAGAAATGCCCACTTTCATATTTCTTTTTTTTATTATAAAACATTTTAATGCGTAAATTACCATGTTAGCCTTTAATAATAACATATTATAATACATTTTAGTTGGTTAAAAATGTCCATCTACCATCCACTAAGTACAAAATGGTTTAATTGCATCATAAAGCCTCCATATTTAAAAGACAACAACACTTAGATACTTAAAAATCAGCACATAGCTTTTACATTTTACGCGATTAAGTCCCTTCTCTTAATTCGGCATTAAAACGATCAAATCATCACACAGAATTTTCACACAGGCTATGTCACATATGATTCACACAGAAAATATCATTAAAATATTTTTTTACGACCTCAAATGTGTGGTCTCAAACCACTATTCCGATTAAGGTCCAAACTGTGCTGTTACATGACCTGGCCCATACCCTCTCGGTGGCTACTGAGTGCCTCTAGCTAGCTGTGCATCATAGTTACGAGCTTCTTGATTCGGAGCGGTCCGTTATGGACAATCTTTAAGCTAATGGTCCTTAGAACCACATTTGAAACAACCATCGGTTATCTTCCTACATTCACCCGGGTGTCGTCTTCCACAATTAGCACATGATTGTATCGATTGGTAGCAGCAGGTGCTCTAGTTTGAGCTGGCTCGTCATTCCTGGGCCTCTTTTGAATCCTTCTAGTAGGACCCGAGTACTTAAAGTCCTCTTGCTCTTGCCTCTATCTTTTTCTCAGTTTTACTCTGGGTGCTTAGCCTCTTCGGCTATGTTTGCTTTCTCCACCAGTGTGGCAAAATTCCTTTCTTGTTGTGGGGCTATCAGTACCGCAATTCATCACTCAACCCATCCTCGAAATACACGTAGTGTTCATAGTCAGTTGGCACAATACCTCGGGCATAATGACTAAGACGCAGAAATTTCGCTTCATAAGCTGCCATGGTCTTACTTCCTTGAACCAGATTAAGGAATTCCTTCCTTCAGGCATCCACATAGCTAGCCCCAACATACTTTCCTTGAAATGAAGTTTTGAAGAAATCCTAAGTATCGCGATCGGCTTGAGTGCCCTCCCGAACAGTAAGCCACCATTGATACGCCTCGTCTCTCAATAAGGACACAGCTCCTCTCAGTTTTTGCTCGGTGGTGCACTCCAAATCATCCATGATCCGTTCCACCACCTCGAGCCAATACTCTACTACAGTTGGGGCTACACCCAAGACACCCCTAAAAACCTCGGCACCACTTGATCTAAGTCGTTTCGAAATTGATCCACGAGCTACTAGCCTAGTTCTAGCCCCAACAACCCTTTCTAAGACTCACAACATTGCTTAGGACAAGGCAATGTCCTCCCTCATACGATCATATGATTTTGTTTTAGTTCCGGGTGACGCAGGTGCATCCATTTTTGGCATGTGTCCCAATGCTTCAGATGCAACCCTAGCACCTTGGCCTCTACCACGGCCTCGTCTACCGTGTCCACGTCCTCTAGCGCTCCTATTTGGTAATTCGATTTAATCTGATTAAAAGTCTTATGAATCAATATACTATTTCGATATTTATTGAACAATATTTATGTTGTATAAGAAGTAAAGTCATTTTGATAAACGCATCCTATAGTCTTAATCTCTTTAGTTTCAACATCTATAACTAAAAGTTCTAGAGTATTCCTATAGTCATATCACAATAATCACAATCATTCATTAATAACATGTACTTACTTGACTTGGCACCGGATACCTGTGGTGCCATACTTCCTTTAAAATGTATGCCAAATATTTAAAGCAGCTTTTAAAAATATTTTTTTGAACCCAAACCATAGCCGAGTTTTGAAACTAGGCTCTGATACCATAAAATGTAACACCCCAAACTCAACCCATGCGTTAAGGCCAGATCTGACATGTCACATGTGAAAAACCATTAAGTGTTTCAAAAATCAAGTAAAACAGATTACAAAATTTAGATGAAGTATTAAAATTAGATTTGATTGATAAATCGACAATTTGAGGTGCAAAATCTTATAAATCAAAATTTTAAAAATATCGTTAATAGTTCGAGAAAATTTTAAAAGAAATTAAAGATATTTTTCGCAAAGAATTGATGAAAATCTTAAGAGTAATTTTTCGAGTTAAAAATATGAAAAATTTTATGAAATCCTTTTGTATATTCATTTTGAATAAAATGATTATTCAAGTTTTAGAATCTCAATTAAAACACTTTAAGCGGTTTATAAATTCATCAAGCAGTTTATAAATTCATCAAGCAATAAACAAAACCAAAAATTAATCCAGAGGCCTTATTACAACCTTAATTCAAATAGCCAAATAATTAAAAGTATTAAAAGAAATCCAAAATTCCAAATTTAACCGTTTTGAAGTATGGCCTCCACCAAGATATCCATGACCCAAGTCTCCATCATTGATCATTACCTGAAAGGGGTAAGTAAAATGGGGAGAGTTACTAGAACTCAATGTGTAACCCACTAACCGTTGTCCACTGGGCCAAATCCCATTAAGCAATTATTTAGGCCATAGCCCATTTACAATAATATAAATGTATCATATATATAATATGCATATGATATGCAATTCCCAAACCAATCCTAGTTTCCATTCGCTACACACCACCCGTACCAACCAACACACATGTGGGTGATCTTTAGTCAACCCATCCCGCCAACACACCAAACGTAGGCATTAAGCCATTTATATCAAATTTGTGGACTAACCACCAGATTAACAGAATTTACATGGCATTGCCATTTTTTAGATTTGTGGCTGAGCCATCAGATTTATGTAGCAGAGCTACCAGAACTTCTCTTCATCATTATCCCATCCCATGCAAATCATGTATATAATGCATAACAATTCACAACAATGTATTAAGATATTTCTTACAAATTTTATGGCCTATTATAACAATTTATTAACTTGGCCTATTAAGCAGAATATTATCTTGGCCCATTTTGCATATTTTCAGATCGGCCCATTTAGCAAATATATCGATTTGGCCCACATAGTAAAATATATCATTTTGGCCGACATAGTAATCTTATCGATTTGGCCCACATAGCAAAATATAATGATTTTATCAATTTTATCAAATAATGAGGTCTAAACCATTTTTCTCGGTTTCACCTTAATATGATTTTATTATAACGGTTTACTATCAATATGACATTTGTAACATCCTTAAAGTTGGCCTACGCATCTATATGATAGTCTAATATGTATGATAGTCTAATATGTTAAATTGAGATTTTAAGGATCGGGCTGACTTTTTGATTAAATATTTGTATTAGGGTTAAAGTTAGTGCTCTGGGTAATTTAAAGTGAAATATTGGGCTTTAAAAATTTAGGTTAGGTGGCTAATAAATGGTGTTAGCTCATAATTTAAGAAGATAGTTAATTAAGTGACAAGCTGGGCTTGTGGCCCAAAGAATTGAAGTGCTTTAAGTGGGCATAAGGTGGCGTCATAAGGGGGGAGGAGTTTGGGCCCTTGTGTGGCCGATTGAGCCTTAGGAGATGGGTCAAAATTCAACACTTAAATGGGAAGGGGGTGGACGCCATGTAGGCTACTAGTTAGGAGCTTTATTTCTTTTTATTTAAGTGATAAAAGATGATAATCAATGAGGGAGGAGTTGGCTTTAGTGAGGGCTCTCCTAAAGGTAAGATAAAGATTAAGTTATCAAGTGAGTTAAAGGCTATCAGGAGAGGAGAGAGTTGGCCAAAACTCTAACTCTGTGTGTGGGTATGATATGCTAAAATTTGGGAGGCCAGATATTATCTTTTCCATTTGGTTTTTCTCACTTTCTCATCTATTCTCCTCAACCGAAAATTCTTTCTCTTATGTACCTTTGTTTCTTGTCAAAACTAAAAACTCTCTAGCTCTTCTCTTTTCTCCTAGATCCCTTCTGAAAGCCGAATGCTCTTACCGCACATCTTCTTTCTCTATAGCCGAATCTACAAGGGAGATCTCTATTTTCCCGAAGGTGCACTGTAAGCCGTATACTCCTTAGTAATCTGGTGAGTTTTGAGATTTCACCTTTCCTGCGATTCCTTTATTCTTATCAAACTCATAATCTAAATCATTATTTCCAAGGCCCTGCCGATTATACTCTTTACCCCTTGAAGCCGAATTTGCCCCATTAAAGCCGATTTGGTGGAAAAGTCGAAGGTAGGTAGTGGTGAGCTTGGCCGAATGGCCTTCCATGATTCTTATTGTTTTGGTCGAATACTATTTGGGTTAGGTTGGTCGTGTGTATCGGTTGGTTTGATATTTGGAGGATGGTCGAATGTAGGTAGGTTGGTGTGATGATTTCTCAAGGACATTCGGGATTCGACTAACTAGGTAAGTGTTCGTTTTAAGGGTTACAATTAACTAATGAGTTAGATCTCATCGTTTATTTGGTTTAGTGATTAAGGGATTGTTATAGACTCAACTAACAGTCAAGTAGAGAAGGTTGGATCTGTAAAACAGTTGCCCAAATTCAAGAAGCGATCTGTTTTGATAGTGCGAGATTATTAACAGGGTGTGGCCGAAATCAAAGTCGATCGTGGGCTAATAGTAGTTGTTTCGAGTGATAGTAGCGTAGACGTAGAGAAAGCATTAGTATGAGAATCAGGTGTGTAGTGCTTCCCCACCGTCTAGATCTGATTAATTATATATATATGTTCATAAGTTTTACATGTTACGTAAAAGCCAAAATCTCAGATTTAAACAGCGGACCCTCATGTTAGTAAATAATCTAATTATATGTTACAAGTAAATTGTTGTACATGTTTTTAAATTATTGTACATGTTTGCATGGGTTGGGTGATGAAAGGAGGAAGTTATATGTATATGTATATGTGTAACGATTTTCTTGTGAATTCTTCAGGCGGCTAATGCCGTGATTTGTTATCTGAGTTCGGCTAATATATGTTGATGAGCAGCATGACTGCCATCTTGGAGTGTAGTGGTGTGGGTTGATTGTAGAAATCCCCAATGGTGTGTTGGTTGGTACGGGGGCGTGTAGCGGATGGAAACCTAGGCAAATGGGTTGGGCTTTGCATATTACTTGTTATCCATGTAAATGAAGTTGTTGTTATGTTTATGAGGCCCAAATCTAGTGGTGCATGAGGGTTGCACACTGAGTCTCACAACTCACCCAAATTAAACTAACCTTTCAGGTGACAATTAGTGCAACGAACCGGGCCGGAGTGAAGCGCAAGGTGGCCATACAAAAGAAGGTGGATCTCGCGACAAGTTCCCCATATTAGTTTTTTTTAAAGTATTTTATGTTATGGATTTAAACTATGTTGTAATAAGGCCATGGGCCATTAGGTTACATTTTAGTTTTATTATGGGCCTTTATTATTTATTCTCGTTTTAATTTCTTTCAAGGCACATTTTATGTAATCCTTATTGGGGCTTTCTGTCGACACGATTAGTTTTACAAAATTTTTCTCAGTGACATACCAAACCCGATTATAATGTTTGGGCCGGGTTTAGGTTGTTACAAATTGGTATCAGAGCCCAGTTCAAAACTTGGCTTTGGGATTTTGGGCCCAAAAGATTTTCTAAAAATGGGTTTTTTTAAAACATGGATTTCTCTTAGTAAAGGTTTGTTATGTAACATCCTCGAAAAGGGCCTATGCGGTGAAATTTGACATATAATCGGGCTTGGAAAAGTGGTCCAAGGTGTCACTTAAGGCTTATGGAAATGGCGCCATGTGTAAGAGAAAAGGGCTTGAGTTCGAGTCACCGGGAAGAAAATAATGAAGGTTTATTTTTGCTTCCCTAAGTAAGAGGGTGGACGGCACCTATTTTCTAGAAAGGAGGAGTTTTATTTTTATTAACACTTGATTATTAAGTGATAAATAAGGGATTTTAAATTTGGATTATCTCGAGGAGATAATTGATAGATTAAATACTTTATTTTTAGATAAAGGAGATAATATTATCTTAAGGAGAGTGGTGGCCAAGTCAAGGACTCTTGGCCTAGCAAATTTGGCTATAAAGGAGAACCCAAGGTCTTTTTCTCTCATCTTTCCAAGTAGTCGAAAATCCCCTGCTTCTCCCCTCTTGCCAATTTCTCTTTAAGCAAAATCCATCTTTCTTCTTCTATTTTCTTCTCCTCTCCTTTGCTATTGTCGAGCCAAAACACTCTTTGATCCACGATTAAAACTCCATAGTCAAACTCGTGACTATAGGCAAGGAAGCAATCAATCAAAGCATTAAAGGTAAGGCTAAGCATTAATCAAGTCCTTTCTTTTTCTATTTGCCGAAAGAGAAGGGTCTAATCCTATTTTGTCTTATGGCCTAATCTATAAGGATCTCTCGTGTTCTTTTACAATAGTTGAATACAAGGAGGAATCTTTAGGGAAATTGAGTATCTAAGGTAAGATAAATACATTTGGTTAAAGGTTATGATTTATATGTTAAATTAAATTTAACATAGGATGCTAGGGATGTCGACGAAAGGTTATAAGGCAAGGAATCCTTTTCGATTTGGAATTTGTAAGTGTTAGCCGATTTCAAGGAAAAGGAATACTAGCAATTTTTGGGACTTGATTTACGTATATCCAAATTCGAAAAACAAGGTAAGTAATACAAATCCTACTTGGATTTGGTTTTAAGCCAAATAAGTTTGTTAATATATTTTAATGGTTGGTAGAATATAGAGTAAAAATCTAGATCGGTAGATCGCTCTTCAGATTTCAAGGAATCTATTAAGCAAATCGTGTGTACGCACACTAACTTTCGATATTTCATATGGCAATTATTTTATTATGTGATTATCGTAAGAATATGAATATGGCTAAGTACCCTAATGTGGTACAAAAGTACTGTGCACGCTTCCTACTTCGATAGGATTATGAAATATGTTATTTTATAACATGTGAATATATGTATATGATTATGAAATTAAGTATGTTATGCATGATATATATTTTGGGGCATTCGGATTTATGTGAAAGGGAAGAAGGTGTTGACTTCATCTCACCAACGTTAGAAGGTGTTGACTTGGTCTCACCAACGTTATATGGTGACTACGGTCACAAATATTTGAATTTGGTAACTTCGGTTACATTATTTGAATATGGTGTCTAATGGCACAAATTATATGGGCGATGAACACGCCGACCGCAATGATCGCCGATGGTGTGTAGCAGATGGAGGGTTGACTTAGTAGTCCCCATGGTGTGACCGGCAGTACGGTGTGTAGCGGATGGACCCTTAGGCTTGGGTTGGGTTGCATCATCGCTTTTATTTGAATATGAAATTGATATGAACATGTATGCTTGATTTGTTGAATGTTAGTATGTGTGCACATTGAGTCTATTGACTCACCCCGCTAGGGAATTATTTTCGTGTGATGAATAAAGGATTTTGACCTAAGTGAGACCTTGAGGTGGCCATGTCTCATTTGAAGATTCCGCTTAAATTTGGACTTTATTTCTATTTAGTTCCTTTAATTTTATTTTTGGGTTTTACTTGATGTAATAAGGCCATAAGGCCCAAGTGGATTTTCTTTACTTTGCTTTACTTTTTACTATTATATTACTTAACTAAATATGACTAAAGTTAAAGTGATATATATATTTTTTTATAAACCTTAAAATTATTTTGTCACCTTAATAAAATTGGATTTACAAGATTAATTAAATGGGTTTCCAATCTAAGCCCAACTCAAAATAATAGTTTTCCCAAAATTTTACAAATTTTCTCTAAGTAACGAAAATCTTTGAAACCGGTTTACTTTAGGAACATTCCAGATCCGGTTCAGGCTCGTGGGCCGGGTGTAGGGTGTTTCATGTTAGCTCAGCATGGCACCTACGTCTCCGACCAAGTTCGCCAGGTAAGTACTCTAAACCATTGTGTGATATAAATGTGGGCTTAACGGGCTTATGGGACGTGGACTATTTAGGTTAGAACTTGATGGAATCTAGGCTTAGACAAATAAACTCTTAAAAATCCATAAGACTTAACTTCATTAAACAAAACCTGTAAACAAGTCACAAGACTAAAGTGTGGTAACAAGCATATGCATGTCTAGGAGTATATTCGAAAGAGCTTGGTATTTAAGCAAATTCATGACTCACCTCCTCTTCACAGAATCTCACCGTGCATAGTGATTGTTCACTTTAGCCATGACAGGTGTGGTAATAGGCATATGCATGTCAGGAGTGGATTCAAGGAAAGCTTGGTACTTAAGCAGTTCTAGTGACTCACCTCCTTTCCACTAGCATCCCACCGCAGTAAAGTGACTATTCACCCTAGCTACGAGCACGTGTTGATGTGCCAAAACTTATAATTAAAACCCAAAAGGACCAAACCACCTATTTTCTCATAAAATTATTAGATATCCTTATTTTGAAAAAAAATACATATGATTTGCGAATATACCTCGATTTACAAAGTCAATGTAATCTTTCCATAAAAACAACAACAACAAAATATCCTTGAATTGTAAAATTACCAAATTACCCACGAGTTGTAAATGACCAAGACACCCCTAATTTGCAAAATGATCAACCCCTGATTGGCAAAATTACTAAAATAACCCTATATTTTATTACCGAAATACCCTCAAATTTGTAAAATTATCAAAATACCCCGAGTTGGAAAATTTCCAAAATACCCTTATTTCGCTAAATCACCCGTAACCTTATTTTGGAAAATTACAAAATACCTCAGAGGATAAAATTACGAAAATACCCCAGGTAGCGAAATGACAAAATACCCTTAGTGATAAATGTTACTTGCATGAACGCTAGTGTGCATAATTCCTAGAATAGGAAGATTGAAAATTGTAGATAGGTTTGAATTGAAAGAATCACTTTTAAACTATGTTTCATAAGATTGTTCGGGGATAATTAGTGAAAACAATTAATGACTCATAAAAATTTTTAAATCAGATAAACACGAACTAGAAGAATGAGTACAAGAGGTCGAGGACGTCCACTACGTGGACGCCGATAGAGGTAGGATAACCGTGTCGTAACCTGTAGGATCGGGTCATGGGTCGGAAGTGAAATCTGCTCCACCAAATACCGAGGTGGAATTCGGGACCAAACAGTAGAGAGGACGTGGTGTCTCAAAATGTCTTGAGGGTTTTGGAAAGAGTGGTCGAGGTTGGTATGGGTGAGGAGCCCAAAATCATGCTCAAAGGTTGAAGAATAATGGGGTCAAGTATTTAGGGGAATTCTCTAGATCCCCGAAGTTTCATCGAATATTGGTTGGAGGCGATGGAACGTATAATGGATGACTTAGACTTCATGGTGGAGGAGAAGCTGAAGGGGGTCGTGTCTCTTCTTCGAGACGAGGCCTACCAATGGTGGCTTACGGTGAAAGAGGGTCACTGCGGACTTGATTAATCGATTTCTTTAAGGAGCCATTCCAGGAAAGTACGTTGGGGCTAGTTATATCGATGCTCAAAGGAAAGCATTCTTGAATTTGGTGCATGGAAGTAACTTTGTGGCCGAGTATGAGGCTGAGTTTCTACGCCTAAGTTGTTACGCTCGGAGAATGGTGTCAACGGAGTATGAACAATGCGTTCGGTTCGAGGATGGGCTAAGAAATGAGCTAAGTGTTTTGATCGTGCCACAACGAGAGAATTTTTAAGGTTCTAGTGGATAAAGTTAAAATAGTGAGGAGGTGAAACCGATGGAGAGACAAGAGAAGGATAAGGATCAAGGTGAGTAAGAGAAGTTTTGGACCCTCTAGAGCAACTGGAAATTTTCGTAAGAGGCCTAGAATCGATGGGCCAACTCGTGCTCCATCGCCGAGAGTCAAGCATGTTCTATATGTGGGAGAACCCATTATGGGAGTGCAGGTGAAAATTGGTGGATGTTTTGGGTGTGGACCCACAGAACATTTGATGAGGTATTGTCCTCAGATGGATCGTGGGCAGCCAACGGGCTGAGGTTCTGATCAAGCTAGGAGAGGTGATTAGCCTAGACCAAGGGTAGAGGTACAGCTAGAGGAAGAAATGGACCCGCTCGGGGTCGCGAGCATCCGGCGAGTGCTGTGTAATACTGGATCCAAGGCAATGAGTTTAGTTTACACACCACCAAGGGAGGACGGTGACGCACTGTATGTTATAACCGGTAGGTTTCTTATCGCTGATACCCTTTTCTTGCTTTAATTGGTATTGGGTCAACCCACCCTATGTTTCATGTTCAAGGTCTAATACTCTAAGTATAGATTATGAGATAACCACTAGAAAGATGATGAGTGGTTAGTCCCCAGACAATCTAGGTAGTGGACAAAAGTTTAAGGAAGTACCTTTAGAGACTCAAGGGTAGTATTCCCCAGACTTGATGGAATTGCCATTTGGAGAGTTTGACCTCATCTTGGGAATGGATTGGTTAACTAAGCATCGTGCAAGTTGGACCGTGAGAACAAGCGTATGATTTTGGGTACCTTAAGGTGGGGAGGTAGTTGTGTTAGGAGAAAGGAGGAATTACTTGTCCAAATGTGATATCCTCCTTAAAAGCTATTAAGATGATTCGGAAGGGATGTAGTGTATATCTAGCTTTTATTATCGCGTTGGATGCTAAGGAGGTGACTGTTAATAAGGTCCGAATCAAATCAAGGATTTCATGGATATCTTTCTGGAGGAATTGCGGGATTACCCCTGATCACGAGGTGGAATTTGGAATAGACCTGTTAGCTCAAGATGGCACCCACGTCTCAAAGCCAAGTTCGCTAGGTAAGTACTCTAAACCATTGTGTGATATAAATGTGGGCTTAACGGGCTTATGGGATGTGGACTATTTAGGTTAGAACTTGATGGAATCTAGGCTTGAACAAATAAACTCTTAAAATCCATAAGACTTAACTTCATTAAACAAAACACGTAAACAAGTCACAAGACTAAAGTGTGGTAACAAGCATATGCATGTCTAGGAGTATATCCGAAAGAGCTTGGTATTTAAGCGGTCAAGTGACTCACCTCCTCTTCACAGGAATCTCACCTGGTGCATAGTGATTGTTCACTTTAGCCATGACAGGGTGTAGTAATAGGCATATGCATGTCTAGGAGTGGATTCAAGGAAAGCTTGGTACTTAAGCAGTCCTAGTGACTCACCTCCTTTCCACTAGAATCCCACCTGGTGTAAAGTGACTATTCACCCTAGCTACGAGTACGTGTTGACGGGTCAAAACTTATAATTAAAACCCGAAAAGGACCAGCCACCTATTTTTCTCATAAAATTATTAGGATATCCTTATTTTGAAAAAAAAATTACCTATGATTTGCGAATATACCTCGATTTACAAAGTCAACAGAATCTTTCCATAAAAACAACAACAACAAAATATCCTTGAATTGTAAAATTACCAAATTACCCCTGATTTGTAAATGACCAAACACCCCTGATTTGCAAAATGGTCAAAGAAACCCCTGATTGGCAAAATTACTAAAATAACCCTAGATTTTATTACCGAAATACCCTCAAATTTGTAAAATTATCAAAATACCCTCGAGTTGGAAAATTTCCAAAATACCCTTATTTCGCTAAATCACCCGGAACCTTATTTTGGAAAATTACGAAAATACCCCTGTAGGATAAAATTACGAAAATACCCCTGGGTAGCGAAATGACAAAAATACCCTTAGGTGATAAATGTTACTTGTATGAACGTTGTGTGTGCATAATTCCTAGAATAGGAAGATTGAAAATTGTAGATAGGTTTGAATTGGAAAGAATCACTTTTAAACTATGTTTCATAAGATTGTTCGGGGATAATTAGTGAAAACAATTAATGACTCATAAAAATTTTTAAATCAGATAAACGCGAACTAGAAGAATGAGTACAAGAGGTCGAGGACGTCCACCACGTGGACGCGATAGAGGTAGGATAATCGTGTCAGAACCCGTAGGATCGGGTCATGGGACTGAAAGTGAAATACCGGTTCCACCAGCTGCTGAGGTGGAATTCCAAGACCAAACAGGTAGAGAGGACGTGGTGTCTTAGTCAGTCTTGAGGGTTTTGGAAAGAGTGGTGAAATTTGGTATGGGCAGAGGAGCCCAAAATCGTGCTGAGAGGTTGAGGAACAATGGGGCCGAAGTATTTAGGGGAGTCTCTGGCGTATCCCCGAGTTTCACTGAATATTGGTTGGAGGCAGTGGAACGTATAATGGATGACTTAGACTTCATGGTGGATGAGAAGCTGAAGGGGGTCGTGTCTCTTCTTCGAGACGAGGCCTACCAATGGTGGCTTACGGTGAAAGAGGGTACAGCCGCGGACTTGATTGACTGGGATTTCTTTAAGGAGCCATTCCAGGGAAAGTACGTTGGGGCTAGTTATATGGATGCTCAAAGGAAAGCATTCTTAAATTTGGTGCAGAGAAGTAACTTTGTGGCCGAGTATGAGGCTGAGTTTCTACGCCTGAGTCGTTACGCTCAGAGAATGGTGTCAACGGAGTATGAACAATGCGTTCGGTTCGAGGATGGGCTAAGAAATGAGCTAAGGGTTTTGATCGTGCCACAACGAGAGAGAATTTTTGCGGTTCTAGTGGATAAAGTTAAAATAGCTAAGGAGGTGAAGCGGATGGAGAGACAAGAGAAGGATAAGGATCGGGGCAGGAGTAAGAGAAGTTTTGGACCCTCTAGAGTAACTGAAAATTTTCAGAAGAGGCCTAGAACTGATGGGCCAGCTCGTGCTCCATCGGGCCAGAGTCAAGCATGTTCTATATGTGGGAGAACCCATTATGGGGAGTGCAGGGTGAAAATCGGTGGATGTTTTAGGTGTGGATCCACAAAACATTTGATGAGGGATTGTCCTCAGATGGATCGTGGGTAGCCAACGGGCTGAGGTTCTGATCAGGCTAGGAGAGGTGATCAGCCTGGACCAAGGGGTAGAGGTACAACTAGAGGAAGAAATGGACCCGATCGGGTCATGGAGCATCTGGAAGAGGTGCAGTGTCTGGATGCAAGGCGATCGAGTTTAGTTTACACACTCACAGAAGGGAGGACGGTGGCCACTGGATGTTATAACAGATGCGTTTCTTATCGCCGATAACCCTTTTCTTGCTTTAATTGATATTGGGTCAACCCACTCCTATGTTGCATGTTCAGTATCTAATACTCTAAGTATAGATTTTGAGATAACCACTAGAAAGATGTAGTGGTTAGTCCCCAGGACAATCTAGGGTAGTGGACAAGCTATTTAGGGAAGTACCTTTAGAGACTCAAGGGTAGTATTCGTGCGGACTTGATGGAATTGCCATTTGGAGAGTTTGACCTCATCTTGGGAATGGATTGGTTAACTAAGCATCGTGCCAAGTTGGACTGTGAGAACAAGCGTATGATTTTGGGTACCCCGGAAGGTGGGGAGGTAGTTGTGTTAGGAGAAAGGAGGAATTACTTGTCCAGCGTGATATCCTCCTTAAAAGCTATTAAGATGATTCGGAAGGGATGTAGTGCATATCTAGCTTTTATTAGTGCGTTGGATGCTAAGGAGGTGACTGTTAATGAGGTCCGAACAGTCAAGGATTTCGCGGATATCTTTTCGGAGGAATTGCCAGGATTACCCCCGGATCGCGAGGTGGAATTTGGAATAGACCTACTTCCGGGTACAGCTCTAGTATCTATTGCTCCTTATAGAATGAAGCTGAAGGAGTTGGTGGAGCTCAAGGCTCATATTTAGGAACTATTGGATCGTGGGTTCATTCGATCGAGTGTGTCTCCATAGGGAGCGTCGGTCCTGTTCGTGAAGAAGAAGGACGGATCCATGCGTATGTACGTGGACTAATTGAACAAGTTGACGATCAAAAACAAGTATCTGTTATCGAGGATCGACGACCTGTTCGATCAGCTCAAAGGAGCATCGGTCTTTTCTATGATTGACTTAAGGTCTGGATACCATCAATTAAAAGTTAAGGAAGGGGACAGTCATAAGACAGCGTCTCGAACTCGGTACGGGCATTATGAGTTCTTGGTAATGCCATTTGGGTTGACGAACGCACAAGCGGCCTTTATGGATATGATAAACTGGGTGTTTTAGCCATATCTTGATCAGTTCGTTGTGATGTTCATTGACGATATCCTGGTTTACTCTAAGTCAGAGAAGGAGCATGACGAACATCTTCGCGTGGTGTTGCAAACTCTGAGGGAGAAGCAGCTGTTTGCAAAGTTCAGTAAGTGTGAGTTCTGGCTGAAGGAAGTGACTTTCCTAGGACATGTGGTTTCGGCAGAGGGAATCAGGGTGGACCATCGAAAGATAGAGGCTGTATTGGATTGGAAACCACCAAAGTCTGTGGCGGAGGTTTGGAGTTTCTTAGGTTTAGCAGGGTATTACCGAAGGTTCATTGAAGGGTTTTCTCTAATAGTAGCTCCTCTGACTAATTTGTTGAGGAAGGGAGTATTATTCGTATGGACTGACAAACAACAGAGAAGCTTTGAGAAGTTAAAGAGAATCCTGACGGAAGCGCCAAGATTAATTGACCGAGGCGGAAAGGAATTTACTGTCTCATCGTGATGCGTCGCATACATGAGTTTAGGGTGTGTGCTGACACAAGAAGGAAAGGTGGTGGTGTATGCATCTTGACAGTTGAGACCGCATGAGTTGAACTATCCTACGCATGACTTGGAGTTGGCAGCGGTAGTGTTTCCCTTAAAGATTTGGAGGCACTACTTATATGGGGAGAAGTCGATAATTTACACCGACCATAAAAGTCTGAAATACCTCCTTACCCAGAAGGAGTTGGATTTGAGACAACGTAGGTGGATCGAGCTCCTGAAGGATTATGATTGTTCGATTGAATATCACATTGGAAAGGCGAATGTGGTAGCAGATGCGCTAAGCCGTAAAGTAGTATCGAAGTTAAGAGCCATGTTTGCTCATTTGAGTTTATTCGACAATGGGAGTTTGCTTGCTGAGTTGCAAGTAAAGCCAACATGGGTAAGTCAGGTTAAGGATAAGCAGTTAGGAGATAAAGACTTGAGTGCTCAACTGTTACGAGTAAGGGATGGTGTAATGGAGGACTATAGTCAAAACAAGGATGGAGTTCTGTGTTACTGTGGGAAGATTTGCATGCCTAAGGATGATGAGCTAAGATAGAGGATTCTTCGAGAATCGCATAGTAGCCCCTATGCTAAGCATCCTAGAGGAGTCAAGATGTACCGTGATTTGCGAGAATAATTTTGGTGGTCAGGTCTGAAGAAAGAGGTAACAGAAGTCGTATGAAAATGTTTGACGTGTCAGCAGGTCAAAGCTGAACACCAAGTGCCATCGGGATTGTTGCAGCCGGTGAAGATTCCCCAATGGAAATGGGAGAGAATCACGATGGATTTTGTTAGTGGGTTACCCCTTACACCCACTAAGAAGGATTCAATTTGGGTGATTGTTGACCGACTGATAAAGTCTGCTCACTTTATACTGGTTCAAGTGGACTTTTCTTTACAAAAGCTGGCTAAATTGTATGTGGCTGAGGTTGTAAGATTGCATGGTGTGCTGGTGTCGATCATATCAGATAGGGACACTAGGTTCACGTCACGATTTTGGAAGGCTCTTCATCAAGTAATGGGAATAAGGTTAGATTTTAGTGCTGCCTTTCACCCACAGATTGATGGTCAGTCCGAGAGGGTAATTCAAATCTTGGAAGATATGCTAAGGGGTTGCATCATCGACTTTAGGGGTAGTTTGGAAGTGTATTTGCCCTTGGAAAAATTTGCATATAATAATAGCTATCAAGCTAGCATTCAGATGGCACCTTATGAAGCGTTATATGGAAGAAGATGTCGTACTCCAACATGTTGGACGAATTTGGGTGAACGTAAGGTGTTAGGTCCAGAATTAGTTTTGAAAACGGAGGAGAAAGTGAAGTTAATACGGGTTCGGCTAAAGAAAGCATCTGATCGACAGAAGTCTTACGCGAATCTAAAGCGGAAGGAGGTGGAATTCGCGGTAGGTGATCAAGTCTTCTTGAAGGTATCCCCGTGGAAGAAGGTAATGTGGTTTGGTCAAAAGGGGAAGTTAAGTCCACGGTTTATTGGGCCTTACCGGGTACTAGAATGTGTGGGCCCAATGGCTTATCGATTGGAGTTGCCTTCAGAGTTGGAGTAGATACATGACGTGTTCCATGTCTCGATGCTGAAACGTTATCGATCTGACCCATCACACGTGGTGCCAGTAGAAGAGATAGAAGTATGGCCGGACTTGTCCTTTGAGGAGGAACCAGTACAAATTCTGGATCGAGATGTGAAAGTGTTGAGAAGGAAGTCTATTCTATTGGTTAAAGTTTTGTGGCAAAATCACTGCGCAGAAGAGGCGACGTGGGAGCCAGAGGATGTTATACGCCAACAGTATCCCCATCAATTCCGACCAGGTAAATTTCGAGGCCAAAATTTATTTTAAGGGCGTAGAACTGTAACATCCTTAAAGTAGACCTACGCATCTATATGATAGTCTAATATGTAAAATTGAGATTTTAAGGATCGGACTGACTTTTTGATTAAATATTTGAATTAGGAGATGGGTCAAAATTCGGCACTTAAATGGGAAGGGGGTGAACGGCATGTAGGCTGCTAGTTAGGAGTTTTATTTCTTTTTATTTAAGTGATAAAAGATGATAATCAAGGAGGAAGGAGTTGGCTTTAGTGAGGGCTCTCCTAAAGGTAAGATAAGGATTGAGTTATAAGGTGAGTTAAAGGCTATCAGGAGAGGAGAGAGTTGGCTGAAACTCCAACTTTGCGTGTGGGTATGATATACCGAAATTTGGGAGGCTAGATATCATCTTTTCCATTTGATTTTTCTCACTTTCTCATCTATTCTCCTCAACCGAAAATTCTTTCTCTTATGTACCTTTGTTTCTTGTCAAAATCAAAAACTCTCTAGCTTTTCTCTTTTCTCCTAGATCCCTTCTAAAAGTCGAATGCTCTTAGCGCACATCTTCTTCCTCTATAGCCGAATCTACAAGGGAGATCTCTGTTTTCTCGAAGGTGCACTGTAAGTCATATACTCCTTGTAATCCGGTGAGTTTCGGGATTTCTCCTTTTCTGCGATTCCTTTATTCTTATCAAACTCCTAATCTAGATCATTATTTCTAAGGCCCTGTTGATTATACTCTTTACCCTTGAAGCTGAATCTACCCCATTAAAGCCGATTTGGTGGAAAAGTCGAAGGTAGGAAGTGGTAAGTTTGGCTGAATGGCCTTCCATGATTCTTATTGATTTGGCTGAATACTATTTGGGTTAGGTTGGTTGTGTGTATCGGTTGGTTTGATATTTGGAGGATGGTCGAATGTAGATAGGTTGGTGGTGACGATTTCTCAAGGGCATTCGGGATTCGACTAACTAGGTAAGTGTTCGTTTTAAGGGTTACATTTAACTAATGAGTTAGATCTCATCGTTTATTTGGTTTAGTGATTAAGGGATTGTTATGGACTCAACTAACAGTCAAGCAGAGAAGGTTGGATCTGTAAAACCGTCACCCAAATTCAAGAAGCGATCTGTTTCGGTAGTGCGAGATTGGTCGACGGGGTGTGGGCCGAAATCGAAGTCAGATCGTGGGCCAATAGTAGTTGTTTCGAGTGATAGTAGTGTAGACGTAGAGAAAGCATTAGTATGAGAATTAGGTGTGTAATACTTCCCCACCATCTTGATCTGATTAGTTATATATATGTTCATAAGTTTTACATGTTACATAAAAGTCAAAATCTCGGATTTAAATGGCGGACCTTCAGGTTAGTAAATAATCTGATTATTTGTTACAAGTAAATTGTTGTACATGTTTTTAAATTATTGTACATGTTTGCATGGGTTGGGTGATGAAAGGAGGAAGTTATATGTATATGTATATGTGTGACAGTTTTTACCGTGAATTACTGTCGCGGCTAATGCCATGATTTGTTATACGGGCTTCGGCCAATATATGTTGATAAGCAGCATGACTGCCATCTTGGAGTGTAGCGGTGTGGGTTGATTGTAGAAATCCCCAATAGTGTGTTGGTTGGTACGGGGGCGTGTAGTGGATGGAAACCTAGGCAAATGGGTTGGGCTTTGCGTATTACTTGTTATCCATGTAAATGAAATTGTTGTTATGTTTATGAGGCCCAAATCTAGTGGTGCATGAGGGTTGCACACTGAGTCTCGCGACTCACCCAAATTAAACTAACCTTTCAGGTGACAATTAGTGCAACGAACCAGGCCAGAGTGAAGCGCAAGGTGGCCATGCAAAAGAAGGTGGATCCGGTGACAAGTTCCCCATATTAGTTTTTTTTTTTTTTAAAAGTATTTTATGTTATGGATTTAAACTACGTTGTAATAAGGCTATGGGCCATTAGTTTACATTTTAGTTTTATTATGGGCCTTTATTATTTATTCTCGTTTTAATTTCTTTCAAGGCACATTTTATGTAATTCTAATTTAGGCTTTCTGTCGACACGATTAGTTTTACAAAATTTTTCTTAGTGACATACCAGACCCGGTTGTAGTGTTTGGGTCGGGTTTGGGGTGTTACAACATTAATCTCTAACCCACAAAATACGGCGTGAGATTACACACCTAATTACGGTAAGCACTACGCTCTCTCGATAGTCGACACCTATCACACTCGATTAGTCAACGCATGCGATTTAATAAATCTACTTTAAAACAAACGATCTGAGATTTTAACCTCGGGATCGTGAACAACTATAATTTGTCAGTTTTCCCCGGTTAACGGTTCACAACCTGGTGGAAAATCCTGAATCGCTGATCCCTCAGAATAGCGAACGATCTCGAATAGTTGATTCACACCGGATAAGGGTCCACAACCCAGTGGAAAGTCTCAAATCGCCGATATAGCCCTTCGCTTGAATTTAGGAGTAAGGATTGTTAACCCGCTCCTTTTGAGATCTCCACGGGCTTTCCTTTCGAATTGTTACTACAAGCCTCCATTCGTTAGATCTTATGTAGATAGATATTACGATAAAATATGGACTTATCAAAATGGTAAAAATCGGTTTACCACGAAATTTTGAGTGATCAACGAATAAATCCCTATAATATAATCGGTTAATCCTTTCCATACTAGTAATCATCTTAACATATAAAGAATGATTATAAAATCCATGAAGTACTCTTTCCTTAAAGATTTTAGAATCGAATCCTAGTGATAATGCGATGACTTCGGAAGAATGAAGGTTCGGCCTTCCACTATATCTCTACGAAGAAGAAAGGAATCTTGTTTAAGAGAGAAAATAAGTGATGATTTCGGTCAAAAGACCTTCCCAAGCCAACATATAGATTCAGCAATAGAAGGAAGAAAGTAAAAAAAATTGAAAAGAAAACTTACCGATCATTCAAAAGGTGGGTAACAACTCGAATAAAAAAGAAAGATCAATGAAAGGATGGAAGGTTTGGCTATAGAGAAATAGTAGACTCAATATTCGGCTATGGTGAATTATATTAGAGTGGAAGTGATGCTTGAAGGATTTTGCAAAAAGAAAAGAAGAAGAGGAATGATGGATTAGTTTCGATTTTCAATAATGATGAGTGAACAAAGAAATGGTCTCAAAGTTTGTATACAATCGACAAGAAAAAAGAAGAAATAGAATATGCCTTCTCAAGGTTGTGTAGATTCGACAATGAGGAGAAAAGGAGTTTGGAAAGAAAAGAGAAATGATGCCAAAGTTGCCAATAGGGAATTGGCTAAAACAACCAAAATTTTACCAATTGCCAATGACCAAATTTGGCTACGAGAATAGGAGTTTTGAGAGGAAAACACAATTGATGATATTGATATTTTGACCAAAACTAACACTTTAGTCTCACCAAAACATCAAGCAAAATTTTGGCTATCAACCTAGCCCCAAACCGTCCACATTCATCCCCCCTAGGATACAAGTTTGGCCACCCAAACTTTCCAAAACACTATCCACGAAATAAGCCTCTTGCCCCCCCTTACTTACCTATTTCTTTTGATTCATTTCCCCAACCTCAACTTTGCCATATTTCCTTTAACCACCTCACTAAAAATAAAGAAGTCCACCTTGCCATAAATACTCCTTAGCCGACACTTTAAGGAAGGATTGCAAAAAAAAAAAAAAAAAAGTAAAAAATGCACACAAAGGGATTCGAACTTCTTCCCTCAAGGTAATACATGTGGTGCCATAACCCCTTTACTAATAGCTCATTTATTCTAGCTATTTACTCATTTATTTCCATATGCTTTAAGGTCACTTACTCCATCTCCTTAAAGTGCTAAATGCCAAGAGTTTTTACTAGGTCCAAATAAATCCCGAGCCTTCTCAGGACTTCCTAAACATACACAATTAATAATTTAACTAGCTTAGCACCAAAATAATGCACGACAAGGATGTTACATACACTTAGTTTGCAAAATTACCGAAATATCCCTGGTTTGCAAAATTATCAAAATACCCCTAGTTTGTAAAATTATCGAAATACCCCTGGTTTGCAAAATTATCGAAATACCCTCAATGGGTAAAATGACTGATGTGCCCCTAAAGGGCAAGATGATGGAAATGCCCCTACATGTTATATGGTTATTCTTGTATGCGATTTATGATTATTATGGTATGTTTATTATTGTATGATGCATTCATGTGTTATTATGTTGCATGGGAAAGGGATAATTAATATGGAGGAAATTCTAATAGGATTGCATAGTCGCTTGACGACTGTGGATCCACCGAAGGCTTTTTAGCCACCGAGCAGCCATGCTGCACCGATAAGTTAGTGCCGTAATTAAATCCCCACAGGAGTGCACAGTTGGACAGAAGACGAAGTGCAGGGTTGGTATGGGCATTAATGCATTGCATATATGGATTTTAATATTGAGATGGGCTTAAGCCCAGATATTTATGATATGTGACATATGAGATGGGTTAAGGCCCAACCGAGGCTATTTTGAGCTAAGGCCCAATTACCACTGTTATTGTAATGGGCGTCATCCGGATTGTTGTGATGCATGTTTTTACTGATGAGGGTTGTACACACTGAGTTTTCCAAAAACTCACCCCCTCTTTTAATTTTTCCAGGTAACCCTCAGTAGGCAGTTCGACATATTGGAGGACTTAGAGGTGGCCACACTACGAGCAATTTTGGATTTTATTATTCTACTTTAGTTTATTAAACCATTTTTATTGGGTTGTAATAAAGCCTCTCTTAAATTCTAGTATAGTTTGGGATTTTTAGTTCATTATGTTTTAAATCTGCTCAACATTGAATCGCGATTTTTCAAAACAATATCTATTTTCAAAACATTACGTTTTGCAACCAAGTTGTAAATATCACATTTTATAAGTTAGTTGTTTTAAATTAAGCTTCCGCAACGAATAAGGTTTTGAAGGTAATGACTTAATAAATGTCGATTAATAATAACAATCGCAAACTTGGACTTTAGTTTTTAAATATCAAGAGGTGTTTTCAATGAAAATGCGGTTTTCGAAAAATACCTTAATGTGACACGCCAGATTCGGGCCTAACTTCTAGGCGGGTTTGGGGTGTTACAGTTATAAATGTTGTAGGTGTTCAAATGGTTGAATTGTGGATATTGGTATGCTTGTGAAATTAGGCCAAATAATGCATATTTGTTAATGGTCATTTTGATGATTTGAGAAGATATGGAATGGTATGAATTTAGTTGGCATAATGTGGTATAATGTTTTGTACTAGTTGGTGTTAGAAATGGTATAAATCATGCATTGGTTTGGAGTTGAATTATATGCCTATTGATGCAATGTTTTGTGCCATATGGTTGTGTACGTGTGCCTAAGTTTGGGGTGCCAAATTGGCTTGGTAAATAGCCTATTTTTGTCCACACAGGCATGTGTCTTAGCCGTGTGTCCCCTAGTGTCGAAATTAAAATCAAGTCAATATACTCCACACGGCCTCACATACGGGTGTGACTTGGCCGTGTGGCATAAGTCAGTATACCCTACAAGTTTGGCACGGCCTGGCACACGGGCGTGTATGGCCATTTTTAGGTCACACGGGCATGTGTATTGGCCGTGTGACCCAAGTCAGAGAGTTACATGGGGTTGGACACAGGCTGGGACACGTCCATGTGCTCCCATTTCAAATGTCCACACGGCCTGTGACACAGGCATGTCTAGTGGCCGTGTGAGACACACGGCCTGACCACACGGGCATGTGTCCCCTGTTTTGAAAAACTTTTTCAAAGTTCATGAAAGTTTCTTAAGTTATCAGTTTAATCCTGAACCATTCCAAATGTATGTTTAGGGTATCGTTGGCTCGTATTAGGGACAAATTGGTTGAGATTGAATGATAATTGTATGAATTGATTAAATGTATGTGAAAAGTATGTACAAATGTATTGTAAGTTCGGTAATGCTCCGTAACCCTATTTCGACATTGGATATGGGTGAGGGGTGTTACATCATGTTACAAGCATACACTAAATGTTTTGCATTTAAGCTCAAAGAAATACCTATTGACTCATATCAAAACTTACCATTCCTCTTACCATTTAAAACATATTCAATTATACCATAACTCAAACACTTTATAAGGTATATATCAAGTGATCAACTAGCACAACAAGACTACAATACACCAAGCTCTAAAACAAGGTCACATATAAACACAATCAAGACATACAGATTTTCACCAATTACATGACATATAAGCCAAAGCAAAACACTTTCAAACTATCCACAAAATTTAACATTTCCATAAACACAAATATATATATAAATATTTACATACCATAGAGGACCACTATAATACTAAATAACCCAAACCATCGTATTTAACCTAGGTAGATGCCAAAACCAATAAAAAGACTGTTCACCTACATTTGAGTCCGAGATCGTCGTTGGATGCTAAGTCGAGGATAGATATACTAGATACATAACCTGCGCACGAGAAAACAAACGTACGCTAAGTATAACTCAGTGGTATTACTATAATCTAGACATAATATAAATACATCTAAATGCTCAAATTAATACTCAATGATACTATGCTAATTTCAATTCAAATATGCAATTTCATAAATACATTTATTTTGCATCATATATTATGCTAATACTAAAACATATCATTTTCAAATCATACATATCCATTTTCCATTTTGGTTTTCAATATACATTTCATTACATATCACTTGCTATTTCAATAACATTTTCCATTTCAAAATCAATCATTTCAGTTTACCAATTATTTTCCCTATTAACACGACTCAAACTCGGACGGATACAAGGATCCAACCAACACACCTGCTTGGCACCCAATGCCTCATCGGATAAATTCGAAGCAAATAATTGCGTCCAACCCTATAATAAGTTGACACCTAGTGTCTCATCGGTTAAACCGAATCAAATTGGCACCCAGTGCCTCATCGACTAGTAGTCGAAGTAACCCTGAACTCTTCCTATCCTACGGCATGTCATCTATATTTGACTTAGCCCGAACAATTAATAGGGTAACCATTTCACATTTTCATACCAATAAATGTCTTCACTTCACATTTATTTAAATTAATCACAACCACAATTATTTCAAAACATTTAGTCGATTCACACACTTAAAAAAATACATACACTTTTCAAATATTTAGAATCAAATTCTCATAACTATCTATTAATCCAAGTAGGCCAATAGAACAAGAAATCTCACCTTAATTACTTTTCATGAACAAACAAATAAATATGCAACGATTTATAATTGAGTTTGGATTATAAAAACACAAACCGTAAACTCCAAGCTATTTGTTAACGACCTTGTCTTTTTCCTTCTTTTACAAGGAATCTGGGTCGATGTTAGCTATGGAAATAAATAAACCATATATATATATATAGTCAATACACAAACAATTTCTCATTTAATTGCTAATTTAAACCACTTTTGCACTTTACTCAATTTAGTCCTTAAAACCGGGACTAACATTACTTCCACATTTAACCCCAAATTTTATACCAATTTCACTGTAAGCCAAATTTATTGCTCTGCTCCTCAATTCTACCCCATAATTTCAATTTTTTCACAATTTAGTCCTTATTGCTTAAAATCAACATTTGGCTTCACAATTTAGTCCTTTTTCACTTCTAACTTAAAAATCTATCAAATTCATTTCTAAAGCTTTAACTACTCAACAATGGTAACATCTAAAATGTTAAGCAGTATTGAAAAATAAGAGATGGGTAGGCTAGCTCATAGTATCTAGATTCCAAAAACGTAAAAATTACAAGAAAAGTACTAAATTACACTAACTAATTTAAGCTTAAGAAATAAAACCTAACCCTTATGTTCTTCTCCCTTCTATTTTGCTTTCGAAATGCCTAGATGAAAAGAGATTATGATTTTTCTTTCAATCCAATTTCTTATATTTTATTATGGTTTATTTTATGTTTTATTTAATTATTTATAACATATATTAATGCTAACATAATATATATATTTTTATAAATAATGTATATATGTACATCATGATCGTCAACCACACTAAAAAAATAAAGGTATATTTTCCTTTCAAGTCCCTTAATTATGGTTTAGCTTATAATTTGATAATAATCACATTTTTACCACTTAAATGATTTAGTCCTTGTACTTTAATTAAACACTATTTCGTCGAAATTACCAAACCGAATTTCAATTGATTTCTAATATAACTCTATAAATATTTAATAATAATATTTATGAGTCTAATTTACGAAAACGGGGTTCACAAACTACATTTTCTGACACCATTGACTTTTGGGTTGTTACAATATCCTCGATTATTTGAAGAAGAACATTTCGAGGACGAAATATCTTAACAGGGGGAGATTATAACATCCCGTAGATGGGCCTAGAAATTTTGGCCTCGAAAGTGAAAGGTTCGCCAGTGTTCCAGTGAACAAGGTGTTCAACAAGTTTTAGGCGAACTAGGTGTTCACCAAAGTTTAGGCGAACTGGGAGTTGGCCAAAAGAATATCAGCAATGAGGTTCGTCAGTAGCAGTATATGTCTGAAAATGTGGTTAGAGGTTCGACAGATCCATTATGAAGTTGGGTTCATCAGTTGCTAATGTGATGGCGAGTTGTTGTTCGCTAGTTAAGTTGTGAACAGTGGTTCGCCAGTCTTATTGTGAGATAGGGTTCATGAGTCAAATATATAGTCAGACTCAAATTAGGAAATAAAGATTTAGTGTATCTAGGAAATGCTGTACGTGCAAGTAATAACTTTCCTCAATCAAGTAGGGTATCCAAAGATTATTAAGACTCTTAGGTTCTATAAATACGACCCTTAATTCTTTGAAATTATTCACTAAATATTCTATCGTCAAAGTCTCTATTCTATGTCCAATTCGTAGTTATCAGGGTAATCCTCTGTCTTCTTGGGTGCGATTTTCCAGTTTCGCATTGCATGAATTTTGTATGTCTTGTTGTGCTTAAGTAATATGTGTGTTTGTTTGTTGCGAACTAGCCTGACCATCTACCAACAAGGATAAAGGCAAAGCTAAACTTGTTTAAGTTTCTTCGTGTTTAGAGTATGTTAATTGCCATATTGTTGAGTTTATACCTATATGTTTCTTTAAGAATTATGTTTTTTTTAAAGCAAGATTCAAAGATAAGTTTTCTGAAAAGATATGTTTTAAAGCTATATACCTCTAGTTTCAAATATTGTTTGAAAATATGATTTTTAAAGCACAATTTTGTGCAACACCCTAAACCTGGCCTAGACGTTACGAGCAGATCTGGTATGTTACAAGGGAAGGTTGTAAAAGAAACTACGCAATTAAAATTTTCGAGTTTTGTTTTACAATACAGAAATCAGGGTTGATGGGTTTAGGAAAATGCTCAATTTTGAAATAGTTTTTGAAGTTCTAAGAAAATCCCAAGTTTAATTTTTTATTGCTTGTGATCAGTTTGTTCACATTTTGGAAAATGGTTATTACATTTTTAGGGAAACCTCGTATTGATTAATTCATAAGAGATAACAACTGAATAAAAGCAAAATCCAAATTAAAATCCTTGAGGCCTTATTACATAACAAATTCCCAAATTTAAAATAAGTTTAAAATAAAGAAAAATAGAGTTTACGAAAGAAGTAACGCATGGCCACCTAAGAGTCCACCTCAACTCCAAATCCGCAACTAGGGGTTACCTGCAAAATTAAGTAGAGGGGTGAGTCACCAAGACTCAGTGTGTAATTACCCTTATAACGCAATCGGCCTTAAGCCCACTTAACATAAAATATTAAACAGATGATGTATGCAATGCAACCCACCGCAGTATAATTCTCCTTCCAAACACCCGTGGCATTATGCCACTCGTGGTTCATAACCACCATGGTCCTAGACCACTCGTGACATTAGTCACTCTGACAATAGTCACTTAAGTATATATATCCGTAGGGCCAACCCACTATGGTACTTGACCACCGTGACGATCTCTAATAAATTACACATACATGGGGCCAACCCACTATGGTACTTGACCACCGAGACAAGTCACTGATTAAACATTTGTGGTTTCAACCATCGTGGTACTTAGGCCACTCGTGACAATAGTCACTCGTGACAAAGACACTATTATATATACTCGTGGGGCCAACCCATTGTGGTACTTGACCACCGTGACGATCTCTAATAAATTACGCATACGTGGGGCCAACCCACTGTGGTCTTAGACCACCGAGACAAGTCACTGTTATAAGCAATCGTGGTATTAACCACCATGGTACTTGACCACTCGTGACAATAGACACTCGTGACATTAGTCACTTGATTATCACTTCCTCCTCTTTTCAATTCCCGAGCCCATGCTCTTTACATCGTGCACAATACGTATGCAACCAATATCATAGTGTGTAACAGATCATATTTCATGCAAGCATAACATCAAACTATACATACAGGCATATTATCAAAAGTGTCAATATAGAAGAACTTACCCGGTGTCTCCAACCTTACCCATGAGGGTATTTTGCCTATCACATTAGTTATTTCAGCTTTCAGCCATTACAGTTAATAACACAATAAACAAAGAAGGCGTGTGAGTAATACACACAATCACGCTAATCAACCCCTAAAGGTATAACGATAATTTTACCCACCGAGGGTATTTTAGTAATTTACCTACCAAGGGTAATTCGATAATTCTACTCATAACTAATCCATGTATGCAGTGCATCTCGAACAATCAATCATACAATTAACACAGACAACATTAGTACTACCACGAGGGTACAACGGTCATTTGTCGTTTAGGGGTAAAACGATAATTACACTAAGGGTATGTCGATAATTTTATAATTCGAGGGTATTTCGATAATTTCATAAACTATGAATAATTTGGTAATTTCACGAACCAGGGGTAATTCGATAATTTTGTAAACCAGATGTAATTCGGTAATTTCATAAACCGGGGTAATTCGATAATTTCGTAAACCAATGGTAATTCGATAATTTTGCAAACCAGGGGTAATTCGATAATTTCACAAACTAGGGGTAGTTCGATAATTTCACAAACCAGGGGTAATTCAAAATTTGTAAACTAGGGTATTTTGATAATTTCACAATCTAGGGGGTATTTTGGTAATTTTGCAACCCAGGGTTAATTCAGTAATTTTGTAAACCAGGGTTAATTTGATAATTTTACAAACCAGGGGTAGTTCGGTAATTTCACAAATTAGGGGTAATTCAATAATTTTACAAACCAGGGGTATTTTGGTCATTTTATAAATTAGGGTATTAACGACCCAACAGAAGGTCCACTGTCGCCTCAAACGACTCAAGTATTCTAAACAGAGATAATGATGCGAATGGGCCTAATGCCCATTCTCGGCCCAAGTGGACCCACACACTCGTGTGGCCCATTTAGCCCAAACCTAGCCACATATATGAGATTCACATAGTCTAGTTCACTATCTACTACTCAATCATACAATTTACACATATATGAGATTCACATAGTCTAGTTCACTATCTACTACTCAATCATACAATTTACTCATATGGGCCCCCAGGCCCATTGGGCCCACTTGGCCCCTTTCGGGCCATCGTAGTCCAACAGCCTAAACCCACAAGAACACTACTGATGGCCTCAACTATTGCGTTGAAGCCCCACACGTGTGCTCACACGCTTGTGTGGCTACTATCACCATTTGATCGGTATTTCGGCATTTGCCGCTCTATAGTTAAAGTAGGGTGAGATATACACCTAATAGGAATCTGAAGCTGCTAAATCACGCTCCGAGCACTCCTACGTCCAATGCCAACAAGGTATGCTCCTTCTCCTCTTAGATAGCTCTATATATAGCTAGCTTCTCACCTTCCTTCTTCGTATCTTTCCGATGTGGGATCCCTCTATCAGTAGAGTTTAAATCCAACTCAAACTCTTCCCATCCAATCCGTAAAATAAATACTCCCTTCACTATCACTACTCAATCATACAATTTACTCATATGGGCCCCCAGGCCCATTGGGCCCACTGGCCATAGCCTAAACCACAAGAACACTACTGATGGCCTCAACTATCGCGTTAAACCCCCGCATGTGCGCTCACACGCTTGTGTGGCTACTATCACCATCTGACCGGCATTTCAGCATTTGTCGCTCTACAGCTAAAGTAGGGTGAGATACACACCTGATAGGAATCTGAAGCTACTAAACCGTACTCCGAGCACTCCTACGTCCAATGCCAACCAGGTATACTCCTTCTCCTCTTAGACAGCTCTATATATAGCTAGCTTCTCACATTCCTTCTTTGTATCTTTTCAATGTGGGATCCCTCTGTCAGTAGAGTTTAAATCCAACTTAAACTCTTCCCGTCCAATTCGAAAAATCAATACTTCCTTGCTTGTTATGAGATTCAAACCCAAGCTCCCTTGCACCCTTAATTACGCCTTGCCACTAGACCACTCACTTCCTTGTGTCTAACATCATGCGCAACTAAATATAAACCTATGGCCAAATTCTAAAGTCCATAGAAAAAGAAAACCAAAATGCAAGAGCCAAGACTTGAACCTTGGACCTCCTTCCTTCCTTGTGGCATCACCCCCTTGTCTCCTATGTGGTGCCACTTTGCCACTATGCCACACTCCACTTGTGTCATTTTCTCCATATTTTATTCTTAAAGCCTACCTACTAACTCCCAGGGTTTTTTTCACCAAAAATAATTTTTTTCCTAAAACTTAACTTGAACCCAGGACTTCATAGAAGCCCCCTAACCTTCCAAAATTACTCACCTACTAGATTCAACTTGCATTAAAGCCATTCTCTTGTTCCCAAAAATTTTAACCGCTACTACACCCAAGGCCTATTGGGCCCAATTCTTCTAGGCCCAATTTTGGGATGTTACAAGCTCCTATGCATTTTAAAGAATTATTTTAGAAATGGTTTTATAAGCTATGTATCTACGAAGATCCCCTCATAAGCTTGTGATAAGTTGTGTATCAGCGAAGCTCTCTTCGTGAGCTTAGTGATAACTTGTGCATCACGAAGATCCAAGGGTGAGCTTAAGTAATTACGCTATTCAATAAGCCCAGCTCCAAGTGAGCTAGTATGATATGTCTCAAAGATCATGCTCCTCTATGAGTTTAGTTGGATTATATCTAACGAAACAAAGTAATAAGTCAGTCTTGTGATCTAAGGCAAACTCTACTCAAAAGTGTGAATCAATCTTGTGAGCTAAGACAGACCTTGTTCAAAGAAAATGTTTTTCCTAAAAAGTCTGAGTTGGGTTCATGATTTTAGGGCAAGCCCAGACTCGCCTTTTTAGAAGGTTTTAGATAAATGAAATTGGCCTCGCGATTTTAAGGTGAGCCCTATTGAGAATGTTTTAAGAAAAGGCTAATGAGTTTTCAAACTCTGTTTTAAGCATAACCTAATGGTTTCTAATTATTCACTAGGTTCTCAATGAACTCACCTATTCCTCTCATACTTCTTCTCAAGTAATTAGGTCACATATTAGTATTGGCAAGGTCAATAATTAGGCAAGGACGTTCCTGAGTAGATATTAATGAACATGGGCTACAAGCGATGGGATCATTGTTATGAGCTTAGAGTAAAATGCTATAATTCTGACTCTATAAATATGACGGTATTATTTGAAGTTTAGATTATTAAGTTATAGTGCATTAATTTACGAACCCTATTTCAAATACTTGTTATTTCATAAATAAAATTGATGTTATCCATGCATGAGTTTATTGTGGTTATTTAGTGTGCCATATTTACATGCGTACCCATGTAATGGTTACTTTATTACATGTGAACCACTAATAAGATATGCCAACCAATATATGCATGCGAACCAATGATTACATCCGAACCCTATTGAAATATATAACTACTGTATTATATGATTTCATGCAAAGCCTGATAAGTATGTGAGCCTATGCTTTAAATTGAACTGGGAACTCATATGCTCCTTGTCATGCGAACTAAGTTGTAGCTCAAAAAGTCTAAGTTCTTTGTGAACTTTTAAGTGCGTTGTTAAGCATGTGAACTTGCTTATGTTTGTTTGTGAAGCTCACATGTTTACATTATGTTTTTGCTGCTGAGTTTTAAGTTAGCATAACAGATGTTAAAACTTAAGTGGTGTGTTGGAGGTTAGGTTGGGAGTAAACAGAGAGTCACTTCGATGGCTAATGTTGCTCTCCAAATTTGGGTCGAAACTTCTAGGCTGGGTTTGGGGTGTTACAGAGGTCATTGGACAAAGCAGTTGGATGTTACTTTCGTAAAGAGCATACAATAAGGAGTTTTCAATCGTTGTACTTCTTGTAGACTGACTCCATGATCAAATGAATTTCTAATTATCAAAGTGATGCTTCTAGACATAATGACAATTACTAGAGTCTAATTGTATATGTGTGATTGGTCCCACTGCTAGCTCAAAAAAAGCTTTATCGGACTGCATTTGTATCAGAATAAAATTTTACAACTTTGGAAATAATTTAATTGAGTTGACTTATTCGATGTGGATTTAAATTGGGCGGTCGTGAGAATTGTTCAACTAGAGAATTTGATTAAAGAGTTTTCTTGAAAAAATAATTTTGGAAAATCTCAATGATTTTTGGGAAAATTAATTTTGATCAAGCAAAATTAAATTAATTAAAAAATAATATTTTTTGGAAATTAATTTTCAAGTCAGACAATTTGCTCAATGGATAATTGAACTTGAAAATTGGAACCAATAACCAGAAACCGAGATCGAGACCCAAAATTGGTTGAACTAATCACAGCATAAGAAATTGGGCTGACGATCCAGCTGTTGGACTAGATCAATCAGCTTCGGGGTACCATAAGGATAATGCGCCTATGATGACACCATCGAGCACAGTGGTGCCAACGGCTGCGATGATGGCATTCTGGTAGTCAAAGAATTGTTGGCAGTAGTGGTTTTTTGGTGGTTCAGTGGTGGAATAATTGCACTCCTACTGAGACTTTATCGGATAATTTTATTTTAGATTAAATATTCTAAAAATAATATTATTTTAATAAATTTAATTTAATACTTATCTTGATAATATTTTATTAGTTTAATATTAAAGTGATTATCTTAATATTATATTTTCATTTAATATTTATCTTGTAGATAAATGTAACACCCTAAACCCGACCTAGACGTTATGGCCGAATCTGAGAGTGTTATGAAGAAGGGTTTTAAAAATAAATCATATTATGTTAAATTTATCACATTTAATTGTTACTAAAAAGAATCCACATTTTATTAAACCTATTATTATTTTTGTTAAGGAAAACATTATTAATTTGCTCTTCAGAAAACTTATTTTGCAAAGGAAGTCAGATATTGTTAAAGTTGAAAACCGAGTTTGTGTTTTCAGAAAAATATTTGTTTGCATAAAACTGTGGTTTTGTCAAACATCACAATATAAAAGTCAAAAACACATCCAAAACCAAAATTAAAACCAACCATCCTGAGAGTCCCAAAATTGTAAAGCTCCTAAAAATAATCCAAATTTTAGGTTAAAACCATTAATCAAAATAGTTCGCAAACTAATGGTCACCATTGAGACTCCATCGCACTAACACGTCTATGTCTGAGGATTACCTGAACAAAACAGACAACAGAGGTGAGTTTGCATAAACTCAGTATGTAACATAATGGAAATATACATGCATCAAATTCAAAATTTCAGTATATCAGTACAGAAGCGGACATAAGTCTTTATCAGAATCAGATTATCAAAAACATACTGATATTCAAAGTCCTACCCCAACCTACACACCATCCAACCATCCCAACACACCACGTGGGGTATAAAACACCCACCCAGCCCTACACACCACATAGTGTCTGTACGAAACTTATCAGAATAATTTACAGTTGTGCTACCAGAATAATGGCAAATTATTGCCTCACAAAACACTTATTCCAACAACAGAACCCACCCCACATACAGATACAAAATATATATACATAATTAACAAATTTAGCATGACCCGCATGCTCGTATACATATATCATACATGCTTATACAACACAATCAGTCATATATATTAGTTTTTCCTAAATTCAGATCAGTCTATCAGAATAACATATATCATGCATTAGGGTTTGTTTTGCCTTTACCGACCCTATAGAAGGCCCACACTGATTGGAACGACATGAGTGACCCTAGGGAAAATTTTAGAAATTTGGGCCCATATGCCCATGTGGCTCACCTGTGTGGGCCTACACACCCAAATTGGCCTTCCCTGTGTGGCCCACACGGCTTGGCCCATAGTTCACACGCCCGTGTGACCCAAATGTGTAACAACTCATTTTTAGTGAAATAGAAATAGTGGTTTCGAGACCATAAAACTAAGGTCAAAATATTTATTTTTTATTATTTTAATTTTTACAGCATGAATATTTGATCGTGTGAAATTTTCGTTAAGAAATTTTATCGTTTAAATAGTCAATTAGAGAAAAAGGACTTGTAACATCCTGAATAGGGGGCTCTGCATTTACAATGTGTTATGTGTGTATGTTGTGCTATGTGTGTTGATCTGGTGTGTTTGGAGGTTTCAGGAAGGCTTGAGGTTAAGCCTAAGACTTGGTAGAAATTTTGTTTTTAGGCACTGTAAGGGAGAACTAGTTGAAGTGGGCCTTAAGGGTACTTAAGTGGGGAAGTTGACACTAGAATCTAACTGGTAAAGTGGCAAGGAGGCACCACTAAGGGTGTAGGTAGGTGACACCACATGGAGGTGGTGAGGGAGTAGGTTCGAGTTGTGTTGACAACAAATATGAGTGTTTTTTTTATTTATGCGCCTAAGGAGTCTGAGAGGTGGTTTCGGCTGGGACTCTGCATGGGTGAGTGTGGATTAAGTTAGAAGATATGAAGATGATGATAAGAGGAAAATGTGGGATAGGATATGAGTCTAGGTGGGGGCCGAATGTTGGACACTAGGAGCAAGGGGGAGAAATCAGTTTTGGTATGGCTAGGGTGTGCCAAATTTTGACTTTGGTGCATAGGATTTTTGTTCTCAAATAAGGTATTTTTGACTTTTGGGGTTAGTAGGTACCAAAATTTATGTTTAGTAAAGGGAGAGTTCTCTTTTATTTTCGGCATTTGAGGGTTCTTTTCTTTTCTTCATTTTCTGCCAAAATCGAAATCACTTAGGTCCTGCCAAAATTCTTCTTCTTTACCCTTCCTAACACTTCTTCCTATCTTGTTCTATTTCTTTCCTCCCAATTGTTCCCTTCTCAGAAGCCAAAACCCCTAACTCCATTCTCATCCCCACTTCTATGCTATAGCCGAATGTCCCTTGCCCATGGTTCTCTGCTTTGTTTCTTCCACAAGTCGAATCTTCATAGCCTTTCTCTTGTTCATCTTCTCTTCTGATCTCTTCTAAAAACTGAAAACCCCTAGATCTCATCTGTGGTTTCATTTTATTTCTTTCACCTTTCAATCTTCTTCCTTGTCATTGTCAAATCTTCTCTTAAATGGTAGTCGAATCTCCTATGTTGAGGTAAGTGTCGACTCTTGTCAATCCTCTATGTACTCTTTCAATTTTTGGAGGCATAATCGAGTGGCCAATTGGCTTGGTAAAGCCATCGTTAGATTGATGTTTCTTACTATTTCTTGTATTCTCTTTGGGGTGCTATTCCGGGAATTAAAGGAGATCGGATTATCTAGGTTCCTAAGCCAAAAACCGTTAACCTCTGAACCATATCTCTTCTTTCGGGATTTCAAGGTAAGGGTGTTCTCTTTGGATTGTATTTAGGTTCATTATCATAATCGGTACCTTAACCTTACCTTGTGGTTTGACAACCATATTTCATTATAGTAGCATCTGGAAGATCTTTGATGGAATCCAATATCGATCAGCAAAGGAGGGGGTTGGACTCGTGAACCCAACCCCAAAGTTCAAGAAGCGTGCGATGACTGCTGCTCAAGATTGGCCACCGGGTTGTGGGCCAGCTTCTGAGCAGAATAGTAGATAGATAGTAGTGGTTCCTATTAGTGATAGTGTCGGCATAGAAAGCGTGGTATTGCGTGTTATCAGGTGTGCGAACCTCCACACACTTTATTTTATCTGTACTAACAATTGTGTGGGTTGAAAATCGAAAAAGGTTGTGTAAACAGTCGTGATGCCCTTAGGGGTAAGGCTAGGAGTGCCAGGTACGTGACCGTATCGTTTTCTTTACATGGACGGATATATGTGTGGTAATCTATTGTGTTATGGATAGCATGTTGCCTTTGTTAGGATATGTATGTAGTTCATGGGATATGGGTTTGACATGAAGGGGAAGAGCATGATTATTTAGTCCCGTAGTGATCGGTGGCTATGCCACATATATATATATATGTTCATACATTAATTGGGTCACATAGTGATCGGTGGCTAATCCACGATATATATATATATATTATTTGGTCACATTGTGATCGGTGGCTAAGCCACGATGTAATATTTAGTCACCTAGTGATCGATTTATAACTGGCAGCATGATTGTCAAAATGATGTGTAGCGGATGGAGGGTTGATTGTAGAAATCCCCACGGTGTGATGGGCTGGTACGGGTTGGTGTGTAGAGGATGGAAAAACTAGGTTTGGGTTGGGCTTATTGCATTCATGTGTGTGTATGTTTTCCTTGTGGGCTAAGGCCCAATGTGTGATTGTGGGCCATGAGCCATTTGTGTAATGTGGGAGAATTTACACACTGAATCACTGTGACTCACCCTTTCCCTAATTTTTCAAGTAATCAGTAGATCGTGGATATGGGAGCCAAGGTGGACTCATGGAGGCCATAGAAGATGTTATATTTATTTTATGAACTTTTCACTGCTTAAAGATAGTTTTTATTTGGGGATTTCCTTGTAATAAGGCCTTTGGTGATTTGTAATTTGGTTTTAGTATTTACTTTGGTTACTTGTTATTAATAAATGCTCAAATTGGGATTTTTCCTAAAACGATTAAACAACCACCTTTTAAAAATAGTAACGAATGGTTTATAAGTTATTTTGATAAAACTTTGGAATTTTTTTTACAATGATAACTCTTGTCGAAGTAACATTTATCTTCAAAGTCGTTTGAAACTGATTACTTAAAGACAAAGCCATTGCTTTAATCGGAAAGATTTTTTTTTAAATTTATGATTTTTTCCAAAGTCACTGGAAGATCGTTTTCCAATTTACCCTGTTACATACCAGATTCGGTCATAATATTTGGGTCGGCTTTGGGGTGTTACATTTTGGTATCAGAGCCTAGGTTACAAAACTTAGGCTGTGAAATGGGTTCACAAAGGTTGTATAAAATCGAAGTAAGTATTAAAGTTTTGATTGAGATATGGCATCCAAGTCTACCGGCAACCAATCCATGCAGGTAAGTGTTCTAATTCCTGGTAATGTGTGCATAAAATGCTTATTTGATTGGATGGATATGTGGTTAGCATAGGGAAATTTAACTTTAGGTAGTGAAACCTCTAGCGTGTGACATGTTTGTGAAAATTACTCTTTAAAGCCAAGTCACATAAAATTTTGCTCGGTATTAAAATAGTGGAAGATACTAACTCATAAAACTTTTAATCAGATTAAGTCACAAACGTTAGATATGAGCACTAGGGGGCGTGGGGTGCATGGCCGTGGTAGAGGCAGGATTACTGTGTCAGAACCGGTAGGGTCTGGTCATGAGTCAGGAAATGAGATGCCAGTACCACTAGCTATGGGGGCAGAATATTAGGACCAAATGGGTGGAGACGATGCGGTGTCTCGGCGATGCTACGGGTACTGGAGAGAGTTGCTAGGGCAAGCATGGGTACAAGGGCTCGAAAATCTGTGTCAGAGCGACTTCGAGCTAATGGAGGAGAAATGTTCAGGGGTATTTCTGGCGTAGCTCCTAATACAGCTGAGTATTGGTTGGAGGCAGTAGAGTGTATAATGGATGATCTCGACTTCACGGAAGAGGAAAAGCTGAGAGGAGTAGTGTCTCTTCTCCGAAATGAGGCATACCAATGGTGGCTTACAGTTAGGGATGGATCAGCGGCTGACCGCATTACCTAGGATTTCTTCAAGTCGGCATTCCAGAGTAAGTACATCGGATCAAGTTATGTGGATGCGCAGCGTAGGGCATTTTTGAATCTGGTCCAAAGAGGTAAATCGGGGAAATACGGTTAAATTCTCGCTTGAGCGTTATGAGGAATAGTGGCCACAGACCATGAGCGTTGTGTTTGATTTGAAGATGGTTTGAGGGATGATCTGCGTGTGCTGATAGCTCCTCAGCGAGAAAGGGAGTTAGTGGTCTTAGAGGAAAAGGCTAAGATAGCCGAAGAAGTTAAGCAACTGAGAAGCGAAATCATGATAGAGTCCGGGATAGGAATAAGAGGAGTTCTAGATCGTCGGGGTCAAAGGGGCATTTTCAGAAAAGACCTAAGATGGATGGGCCGAGTCGGAGTGTGAGATCTGTGGGTAATAGTCAGCCTCAGAGGTGTGCCTAGTGTAATAGATTTCATTCGGGTGAATGTTGGATTGGTGACATAAGATGTTTCAGGTGTGGGTCTACTGATCATCAGGTTAGAGATTGTCCACAGGATCAGGGTGGCATAGGGCCGGTAGGACAGGCTAATGCTCAGCCAAGTAAAGGAGGTCAACAACCGCAGAGAGGTCGTGGCCCAGCCAGAGGGGGAAATGGTTATGGTTGGGGCCGTGGAGCACCAAGCAGAGGTGCAGGAAACACCGATGCGAGATAGCCAGGGTTGATCTATGCAACTAGACGTCGAGAGGAGGGGGATGCACTAGATGTTATCACCGATACGTTCTTGATTTTTGGTTTTCCTTTTTCTGCATTAATTGATATTAGATCGATGCATTCTTATGTTGCTAGTGTAATATCTGGAACTTTAAGTATAGACTCTGAGATTATTTCTAGGTAGATGACGGTAATTAACCCATTAGGTCAGTCGGTAGAGGTAAATAGACTGTATAGGGATATACCCCTAAAAGTGCAAGGGGTAGTTTTCTAGCGGATTTAATGGAACTGCCATTTGGGGAGTTTGACCTGATCCTAGGTATGGACTAGTTAGTGAGATATCAAGTAAAATTTGGACTGCACAGCCAAGCGCATGGTACTAAGGACTCTTCTAGATGATGAAGTGGTGATAATAGGGGAAAGGAGAAACTACTTGTCTAACTTAGTATCCGCTCTGAAGGCTGAAAAAATGGTAAGAAAAGGATGTAGGGCATTCGTAGCCTTTTTTTGTGCACTGGAGGTCCAAGATTAAACTGTGGGGAAAGTTAGAACGAAGAGGGAATTTTCTGACGTTTTCCCAGAAGAACTTCCAAGACTACCCTCGGATCGCGAGGTGTAGTTCAGAATTGATCTTCTTCTGGGGATAGCACTAATATCCATTGCACCATATAGAATGGCGCCGAAGGAGTTGGTGGAGCTGAAAGCTCAGATTCAGGAACTATTGGACTGGGGTTTCGTCCGACCAAGTGTATCGCCTTAGGGAGCGCTAGTGCTATTTGTTAAGAAGAAGGATGGGTCAATGCGTATGTGCATTGACTACTGTCAGCTGAAAAAGTTAACTATCAAGAACAAGTATCCGTTGCTAATGATTGATGACTTGTTCGATCAATTGAAAGGGGCGTCAGTTTTTTCAAAGATAGATTTGAGATTAGGATATCATCAGCTTAAAGTCAAGGAATCAGATATTCATAAGACAGCTTTCAGGACCCGGTATGGTCATTACAAATTCTTGGTGATGCCGTTTGGGTTGACCAACGCACCAGCAGCGTTTATGGATATGATGAATCGAGTATTCCAACCCTATTTGGACCAGTTTGTTATAGTATTTATAGGCGATATCCTGGTATATTCAAGTCAGAGGAGAAGCATTATTCGCATCTTCGGGTGGTTCTACAAATCCTGAGGGAGAAACAATTAGCGCAAAATTTAGTAAGTGCGAATTTTGGCTAAGTGAGGCTACTTTTTGGGACACGTTGTGTCGGCGGAAGGGGTCAGAGTTGATCCCCGAAAAGTTGAAGCTATCATGGATTGGAAAGCACCCAAGTTTGTGACAAAATTTGGAGTTTCCTTGGTCTTGTTGGGTATTACAGGAGGTTCATTGAGGGAGTCTCCTTGATTGCGGCACTTTTAACCAAGTTGTTGAGGAAGGGAGTACCTTTTGTGTGGGGTGAGAAGCAGTAGAAAAGTTTTGAGAAGCTAAAGAGGGTGTTGACGGAAGCTCGATTTTGATTCAACTGGAGGTTTAAAAGGAGTTCGTGGTTTATTGTGATGCCTCACACACAGGGTTAGGATGTGTGTTGATGCAAGGTGGAAAAGTTGTGGCTTATGCATCTCGACAGTTAAGACCGTATGAGCTAAATTATCCCACACACGATTTGGAGTTGGCAGCAGTAGTTTTTGCCTTGAAGATCTGGAGACATTATCTGTATGGAGAGAAATTCGTTATCAATACAGATCTTAAAAGTTTGAAATACCTCCTTACCCAGAAAGAGTTGAACCTGAGGCAGAGGGGGTGGATTGAGTTATTAAAAGATTACGATTGTTCGATTGAGTACCATCGGGTAAAGCTAACATGGTGGTAGATGCGCTAAGTCAGAAGGTAATCTCAGATTTGAGGGCGATGTTTGCCCATCTGAGCCTGTATGAAGATGGGAGTTTATTAGCTGAGCTTCATGTGAAGCCAACGTGGGTAGAGCAGATTAAGAATAAGCAGTGAAAGGATGAGTTTTTGAGTGCTCGACTATCTCAAATGCAACATGGTGAAGTAGGGGATTATAGTCTAAACAAGGATGGGGTTCTGTGTTTCTAAAAGAGGGTTTGCGTGTCAAGGGACTTGGAGTTGAGGCAGATGATTCTTCAGGAAGTGCATGGTAGCCCTTACGCTATGCATCCGAGAGGAAGTAAAATGTATCGGGATCTACTGGAACAAATTTGGTGGCAGGTCTGAAGCGAGAGGTAACCGAATTTGTGGGTAGATGTTTGACATGTCAGTAGGTAAAAGCGGAACATCAGTTGCCTTCGGGGCTATTACAGCCAGATAAAAATCCCGCAATGGAAATGGGAGAGGATCACTATGGATTTTGTTAGTGGGCTACCCCTTACGCCTACTAAGAGGGATTCGATATGGGTAGTCATTGATCGGTTGATGAAGTCCGCTCATTTTATACAGGTTCGGGTCAATTACTCTCTTCAGAAGTTGGCTAAGTTGTATATAGCGGAGATTGTGAGGTTGCATGGAGTACATGTGTCCATCATCTCGGACAGAGATCCTAGGTTTACTTTAAGATTTTGGAGGGCATTGCATCGAGTGTTGGGTACAAAGTTAGATTTTAGTATGGCATTTCATCCGCAGACGGACGGACAGTCAGAAAGGGTGATTCAAATTTTGGAAGACATGTTGAGGGGTTGCATCCTCGATTTCAAGGGTAGCTGGGAAGAATTTTTGCCGTTGGTGAAATTTGCATATAATAATAGCTATTAGTCTAGTATTCGGATGGCACCATATGAGGCGTTGTATGGGCTGAAGTGTCGTACTCCTATGTATTGGACAGAGTTGGGCGAGCATCAACTCTTGGGTCAAGAACTAGTGTTGGAAACTGAGAACAAGGTTGAATTGATACGGGCTAGGTTTAAGCAAGCTTTTGATAGGCGAAATCCTACGCTGACCTAAAGCGGAGGGATATAGAATTTGCAGTGGGTGACTGGGTTTTCCTAAAGGTGTCACCATGGAAGAAAATTCTAAGGTTTGGATAGAAGGGTAAGCTAAGCCCCAGGTTCATCGGGCCTTATCGTGTGTTGAAGCGTGTAGGACCAGTTGCTTATCAGCTCGAGCTACTGTCGGAGTTAAGTAAGATTCATGATGTGTTTCATATCTCAATGTTGAGACGCTACTGTTCAGACCCATCCCATGTGATACCTTTGGAGAAATTCGAAGCAAGGCTTGATTTATCCTTTGAAGAGGAACCAATTCAGATCTTGGAGCGGGATGTTAGAGTTTTGTGAAGGAAGTCGATTCCTTTGGTTAAAGTTCTATGGCGGAATCACGGGTCAGAGGAAGCTACATGAGAGCCAGAGGACATTATACAACAGTAATACCCCCACCTCTTTTGACCAGGTAATTTTGGGGCCGAAATTTCTTTAAGGGGGTAGAACTGTAACATCCTGAATAGGGGGCTCTGCATTTACAATGTGGTATGTGTGTATGTTGTGCTATGTGTGTTGTTCTGGTGTGTTTGGAGGTTTCGGGAATGCTCGAGGTTAAACTTGAGCCTTGGTAGAAATTTTATTTTTAGGCACTACAAGGGAGAACTAGTTGAAGTGGGCCTTAAGGGTACTTAAGTGGGGAAGTTGACACAAAAATCTAACTAGTAAAATGGCAAGGAGGTGCCACTAAGAGTGTAGGTAGGTAACGCCACATAGAGGTGGTGAGGGAGCAGGTTCGAGTTGCGTTGACAGCAAATAGGAGTGTTTTTTTTATTTTATGAGCCTAAGGAGTCTGAGAGGTGGTTTCGGTTGGGACTCTACATGGGTGAGTGTGGATTAAGTCAGGAGATATGAAGATGAGGATAAGAGGAAAATGTGGGATAGGATATGAGTGTAGGTGGTGGCCGACTGTTAGACACTAGGAGCAAGGGGGAGAAATCAGTTTTGGTGTGGCTAGGGTGTGCCAAATTTTGACTTTGGTGCATAGGCTTTTTGTTCTCAAATAAGGCATTTTCGGCTTTTGGGGTTAGTAGGTACCGAAATTTGTGTTTAGTAAAGAGAGAGTTCTCTTCTTTTTTTTGATTTGAGGTTCTTTTTTCTTTTCTTTTTCTGCCAAAACCAAAACCACTTAGGTCCTGTAGAAATTCTTCTTTTTTACCCTTCCTAACACTTCTTCCTATCTTGTTCTATTTCTCTCCTTCCAATTGTTCCCTTCTCAGAAGCTGAAACCTCTAACTCCATTCTCATCCCCACTTCTATGCTATAGCCGAATGTCCCTTGCCCATAGTTCTCTCCTCTGTTTCTTCCACAAGCCGAATCTTCATAACCTTTCTCTTATTCATTTTCTTTTTTGATCTTTTCTAAAACTGAAAACCCCTAGATCTCATCTGTGGTTTCATTTTATTTCTTTCGGCCTTTCAATCTTCTTCCTTGTCATTGCTGAATCTTCTCTTAAGTGGTAGTCGAATCTCTTGTGCTGAGGTAAGTGTCGACTCCTGTTAATCCTCTATATACTCTTTCAATTTTTAGAGGCCATAACCGAGTGGCCAATTGGCTTGGTAATGCCATCGTTAGATTGATGTTTCTCACTTTTCTTGTATTCTCTTTGGGGCGCTATTCTGAGAATTAAAGGAGATCGGATCATCTAGGTTCCTAAGCCAAAACCGTTAACCTTTGAACCATATCTCTTCTTTCGGGATTTCAAGGTAAGGGTGTTCTCTTTGGATTGTATTTAGGTTCATTATCATAATCGGTACCTTAACCCTACCTTGTGGTTTGACAACCATATTTCATTATAGTAGCATCTGACAAGATCTTTGATGGAGTCCAATATTGATTAGGCAAATGAGGGGGTTGGACTCGTGAACCCAACCCCAAAGTTTAAGAAGAGTGCGGTGTCTGCTATTCGAGATTGGACATCCGGGTTGGGGCCGGCTTCTGTGCAGAATAGTAGACAGATAGCAGTGGTTCCTATTAGTGATAGTGTCGACATAGAAAGAGTGGTATTGCGTGTTATCAGGTGTGTAAACCTCCACACACTTTATTTTATATGTACTAACGATTGTCTGGGCTGAAAAGTCAAAAAAGGCTGTGTAGACAGTCGTGATGCCCTTAGGGGTAAGGCTAGGAGTGCCAGGTACGTGACCTTATCATTTTCTTTACATGGACGGATATATGTATGGTAATCTATTGTGTTATGGATAGAATATTGCCTTCGTTAGGATATGTATGTAATTCATGGGATATGGGTTTGACATAAACGGGAAGAGCATGATTATTTGGTCATGTAGTGATCGGTAGCTATGGCACGATATATATATATATATGTATATATATATGTTCATACATTAATTGGATCACATAGTGATTGGTGGCTAAGCCACGATATATATATATTATTTGGTCACATTGTGATCGGTGGCTAATCCACGATGTAATATTTGGTCACCTAGTGATCGGTTTATAACTAGCAGCATGACTGTCGAAATGGTGTGTAGCGGATGGAGGGTTGATTGTAGAAATCCCTATGGTGTGATGGGCTGGTACGGGTTGGTGTGTAGAGGATGGAAAAATTAGGTTTGGGTTGGGCTTATTGCATTCATGTGTGTGTATGTTTTCCTTGTGGGCTAAGGCCCAATGTGTGATTATGGGCCATGAGCCGTTTGTGTAATGTCGGAGAATTTACACACTGAGTCACTGTGACTCACCCTTTCCCTAATTTTTCAGGTAATTAATAGATCGTGGATATGGGAGCCGAGGTGGACTCGTGGAGGCCATAGAAGACGTTATATTTATTTTATGAACTTTTCACTGCTTAAAGATAGTTTTTTTTTGGGGATTTCCTTGTAATAAGAGTTTTTATTTGGGGATTTCCTTGTAATAAGGCCTTTGGTGATTTTTAATTTTGTTTTAGTATTTACTTTGGTTACTTGTTATTAATAAATGCTCAAATTGGGAATTTTCCTAAAACGATTAAACAACCACCTTTTAAAAATAGTAACGAATGGTTTACAAGTTACTTTGATAAAACTCTAGAATTTTTTTTACAATGATAACTCTTGTCAAAGTAACATTTATCTTGAAAGTCGTTTGAAACTGATTGCTTAAACACAAAGTCGTTGCTTTAATCGGAAAGATTTTTTTTAAAATTTATGGGTTTTCCCAAAGTCACTGGAAGATCGTTCTCCAATTTACCATGTGACATACTAGATCCGGTCGTAACGTTTGGGCTGGGTTTGGGGTGTTACATTTTGGTATCAGAGCCTAGGTTACAAAACTTGGGCTGTGAAATGGGTTCAGAAAGGTTGTATAAAATCGAAATAAGTATTAACGTTTTGATCGAGATATGGCATCCGAGTCTACCAGCAACCAATCCACATAGGTAAGTGTTCTAATTCCTAGTAATGTGTGCATAAAATGCTTATTTGATTGGATGGATATGTGGTTAGCATAGGGAAATTTAAACTTTAGGAAGTGAAACCTCTAGCGTCTGACATGTTTGTGAAAATTACTCTTTAAAGCCAAGTCACATAAAATTTTGCTCGGTATTAAAATAGTGAAAGATACTAACTCATAAAAATTTTAATCAGATTAAGTCGCAAACGTTAGATATGAGCGCTAGGGGGCGTGGGGTACGTGGCCGTGGTAGAGGTAGGATTGCTGTGTCAAAATCGGTAGGGTTTGGTCATGAGTTAGGAAATGAGATGCCAATACCACCAGCTATAGGGGCAGAATATCAAGACCAAATGGGCAGAGACGATACGGTGTCTCAGGCGATGCTACGGGTACTGGGGAGCATTGCTAGGGCAAGCATGGGTACAAAGGCTCAAAAATCTTTGTCGGAGCAACTCTAGGCTAATGGAGGAGAAATGTTCAGGGGTATTTCTGGCGTAGCTCCTAATACAACTGAGTATTGGTTGGAGGCAGTGGAGCGTATAATGGATGATCTCGACTTCAACGAAGAGGAAAAGCTGAAAGTAGTAGTGTCTCTTCTCCAGAATGAGGCGTACCAATGGTGGCTTACAGTTAGGGATGGATCAGTGGCTGACCGCATTACCTGGGATTTCTGCAAGTCGGCATTCAGAGTAAGTACATCGGATCAAGTTATGTGGATGCGCAGCGTAGGGCATTTTTGAATCTGGTCCAAAGAGGTAAATCGGTGGCAAAATACGAAGCAAAATTCCTGCACTTGAGTCGTTATGCCCGGGGAATAGTGGCCACATACCATGAGCGTTGTGTTTGATTTGAGGATGGTCTGAGGGATGATCTGCGTGTGCTGATAGCTCCTCAGCGAGAAAGGGAGTTTGTGGTCTTAGTGGAAAAGGCTAAGATAGCCAAGAAAGTTAAGCAGTCGAGAAGTAGAATCATGATAGAGATCGGGATAGGAATAAGAAAAGTTTTAGATCGTCGGGGTCAACGGGGCATTTTCAGAAAAGGCCTAAGATGGATGGGTCGAGTCAAAGTGTGAGATCTGTGGGTAATAGTCAGCCTCAGAGGTGTGCCCAGTGTAATAGATTTCATTCGGGTGAATGTTGGATTAGTGACAAAAGATGTTTCTGGTGTGGGTCTACTGATCATCAGGTTAGAGATTGTCCACAGGATCGGGGTGGCATCGGTAGGACAGGCTAACGCTCAGCCAAGTAAAGGAGGTCAACAACCGCAGAGAGGTCGTGGCCCAGCCAGAGGGGGAAATGGTTATGGTAGGGGCCGTGGAGCACCAAGCAGAGGTGCAGAGAACACCGATGCGAGACAGCCAGGGTTGGTCTATGCAGCTAGACGTCGAGAGGAGGGGGATGTATTGGATGTTATCACTAGTACATTCTTGATTTTTAGTTTTCCTTTTTCTACATTAATTGATATTAGATCGATGCATTCCTATGTTGCTAGTGTAATATCTGGAACTTTAAGTATAGACTGCATAGGGATGTACCCTTAGAAGTGCAAGGGGTAGTTTTTCTAGCTAATTTAATGGAATTGCCATTTGGGAGTTCGACCTGATCTTAGGTATGGACTAGTTAGTGAGATATCGAGTAAAATCTGGACTGCACAGCCAAGCGCATAGTACTAAGGACTTTTCTAGATGATGAAGTGGTGATAATAGGGGAAAGGAGAAACTACTTGTCTAACGTAGTATCCACTCTAAAGGCTGAAAAAATGGTAAGAAAAGGATGTAGGGCATTCGTAGCCTTTTTTGTGCACTGGAGGTCCAAGATTAAACAGTAGGGAAAGTTAAAACGAAGAGGGAATTTTCTGACATTTTCCCAGAAGAACTTTCAAGACTACCTCCGGATCACGAGGTGGAGTTCGGAATTGATCTTCTTTCGAGGATAGCACCAATATCCATTGCACCATATAGAATGGCACCGAATGAGTTGGTGGAGCTGAAAGCTCAGATTGAGGAACTGTTGGACCGGGGTTTCATCCGACCAAGTGTATCGGGCCTTATCGTGTGTTGAAACGTGTAGGACCAGTTGCTTATCAGCTCGAGCTACCATTGGAGTTAAGTAAGATTCATGATGTGTTTCATATCTCAATGTTGAGACGCTACCGTTCAGACCCATCCCATGTGATACCGTTGGAGAAACTCGAAGTAAGGCCTAATTTATCCTTTGAAGAGGAACCAGTTCAGATCTTGGAGCGAGATGTTAAAGTTTTACAAAGGAAGTCGGTTCCTTTGGTTAAAGTTCTATTGCAGAATCACGGGTCAGAGGAAGCTACATGAGAGCCAGAGGACATTATGCGACAGCAATACCCCCACCTCTTTGGACTAGGTAATTTTGGGGCCGAAATTTCTTTAAGAGGGTAGAACTGTAACATCCTGAATAGGGGGCTCTGCATTTACAATGTGTTATGTGTGTATGTTGTGCTATGAGTGTTGTTCTTGTGTGTTTGGAGGTTTAGGGAAGGCTCGAGGTTAAGCCTGAGCCTTGGTAGAAATTTTGTTTTTAGTCACTGGGAGGGAGAACTAGTTGAAGTGGGCCTTAAGGGTACTTAAGTGGGGAAGTTGACATAAGAATCTAACTGGTAAAGTAGCAAAGAGGCGCCACTAAGAGTGTAGTAGATGACGCCACAGGGAGGTGGTGAGGGAGTAGGTTCGAGTTGCGTTAACAGAAAATAGGAGTGTTTTTTTATTATTGTATGAGCCTAAAAAGTCTGAGAGATGGTTTCGGCTGGGACTCTACATGGGTGAGTGTGGATTAAGTCAGAAGATATGAAGATGAGGATAAGAGGAAAATGTGGGATAGGATATGAGTGTTGGTGGTGGCCGAATGTTAGACACTAGGAGTAAGGGGGAGAAATTGGTTTTGATGTGGCTAGGGTGTGCCGAATTTTGAGTTTGGTGCATAGGCTTTTTGTTCTCAAATAAGGCATTTTCGACTTTTGGGGTTAGTAGGTACCGAAATTTGTGTTTAGTAAAGGGAGAGTTCTCTTCTTATTTTCGGCATTTGAGGGTTCTTTTTTTCTCTTCTTTTTCTGCCAAAACCGAAACCACTTAGGTCCTGTAGAAATTCTTCTTCTTTACCCTTCCTAACACTTCTTCCTATCTTGTTCTATTTCTCTCCTCCTAATTGTTCCCTTCTCAGAAGCCGAAACCCCTAACTCCATTCTCATCCCCACTTCTATGCTATAGCCGAATGTCCCTTGCCCATAGTTCTCTCTTTGTTTCTTCCATAAGCCGAATCTTTATAACCTTTCTCTTGTTCATCTTCTTTTCTGATCTCTTCTAAAATCAAAAACCCTAGATCTCATCTGTGGTTTCATTTTATTTCTTTCGGCCTTTCAATCTTCTTCCTTGTCATTACTGAATCTTCTCTTAAGTGGTAGATGAATCTCCTATGTTGAGGTAAGTGTTGACTCCTGTTAATCCTCTATGTACTCTTTCAGTTTTTGGAGGCCATAACCGAGTGCCCATTTGGCTTGGTAATGCCATCGTTAGATTGATGTTTCTCACTATTTCTTGTATTCTCTTTAGGGCACTATTTCGAGAATTGAAGGAGATCGGATCATCTAGGTTCCTAAGCTAGAAACTGTTAACCTCTGATCCATATCTCTTCTTTCGGGATTTCAAGGTAAGTGTGTTCTCTTTGGATTGTATTTAGGTTCATTATCATAATCGATACCTTAACCCTACCTTGTGGTTTGACAACCTTATTTCATTATAGTAGCATCTGACAAGATCTTTGATGGAATCCAATATCGATTAGGAAAAGGAGGGGGTTGGACTCGTGAACCCAACCCCAAAGTTCAAAAAGCGTGCGATGTCTGCTATTCGAGATTGGCCACCGGGTTGTGGGCTGACTTCTGAGCAAAATAGTAGACAGATAACAGTGGTTCCTATTAGCGATAGTGTCGACATAGAAATCGTGGTATTGCGTGTTATTAGGTGTGTAAACCTCCACACACTTTATTTTATCTGTACTAACGATTGTCTGGGCTAAAAAGCTGAAAAAGGCTGTGTAGACAGTCGTGATGCCCTTAGGGGTAAGGCTAGGAGTGCCAGGTACGTGACCGTATCGTTTTCTTTACATGGATGGATATATGTGTGGTAATCTATTGTGTTATGGATAGCATGTTTCCTTCGTTAGGATATGTATGTAGTTCATGGGATATGGGTTTGACATGAAGGGGAAGAGCACGATTTTTTGGTCACGTAGTGATCGGTGGCTATGCCACGATATATATATATATATATATATATGTTCATACATTAATTGGGTCACATAGTGATCGGTGGCTAAGCCACGATGTAATATTTGGTCACCTAGTGATCGGTTTATAACTGGCAACATGACTGTCGAAATGGTGTGTAGCGGATGGAGGGTTGATTGTAGAAATCCCCACGGTGTGATGGGCTGGTACGGGTTGGTGTGTAGAGGATGGAAAAACTAGGTTTGGGTTGGGCTTATTGCATTCATGTGTGTGTATGTTTTCCTTGTGGGCTAAGGCCCAATGTGTGATTATGGGCCATGAGCCGTTTGTGTAATATGGGAGAATTTACACACTGAGTCACTGTGACTCACCCTTTCCCTAATTTTTCAGGTAATCAATAGATTGTGGATATGGGAGCCGAGGTGGACTCGTGGAGGCCATAGAAGACGTTATATTTATTTTATGAACTTTTCACTGCTTAAAGATAGTTTTTATTTGGGGATTTCCTTGTAATAAGGCCTTTGGTGATTTTTAATTTGGTTTTAGATTTACTTTGGTTACTTGTTATTAATAAATACTCAAATCGGCATTTTTTCTGAAATGATTAAACAACCACCTTTCAAAAATAGTAATGAATGGTTTACAAGTTATTTTGATAAAACTCTGGAATTTTTTTTACAATGATAACTCTTGTCGAAGTAACCTTTATCTTGAAAGTCGTTTGAAACTATTGCTTAAACACAAAGTCGTTGCTTTAATCGGAAAGATTTTTTTTAAAATTTATGGTTTTTCCCAAAGTCGCTGGAAGATCATTTTCCAATTTACCCTGTGACATACTAGATCTAGTCGTAACGTTTGGGTCACGTTTGGGGTGTTACAGGACTAAATCGTAAAGTGTTAAAGTGATGTTTTAATAGTTAATAGTGTCTAATAGCTATAGAACCTTAAAGTTAAGGTCCTTAAGTAGTAATTAGACATTGTATTGATATTGGATGATAATGGCATGGCATAAATGAAAATTTTAATTAATTTTAAGGTTAATTTTGGTATTTGGTTTTTAAATGTTAATTTAATTAAAAACAAAGCCAAAATTTGCTTCATCTTCTTACTATTGCTGAAATTAGGGATTTAAAATACCATTTCAAATCTTGGAACTTTCAGCCATAGTATATTGAGCATGTTAGTCCATTTTTTTGTCCCATTTTTTATGAGTTCTATGTTTTTGTGATCATTGAAACTAGTACTAGTTAGCCCATGGTTTATTTTGCAACACTGTTAAAGATTTTGAATGATGCCATTGATGAATACATGTGTGTTTTAAAGTTTCTTGGTACATTATGAATGCTTGTTGATAAATATACAAGTTTTGTTAAGTGATTTTTAGTGAAAATGCAAAATAGGGATTAAATTGAGAAATGTGTAAAGTTAGTGGTTAAAATGTGAAATAAATGAAAAATATGGGTTTTAAGGGCATAATAGTAATTAGGCTAGCATGGGTATATTTGGAATTTCATGAATTTGTGACTTTGTGTTGTAACACCTCAAACCCGGCCTAGAAGTTAGGCTCGAATCTGGCATGTCACATTGAATGAAGTTGAAAAGCTAAGCAATTGTTTAGAAAATTTTTATCAGATTTTTGCACTCCGAGTTCATTATTTGTTTTAGAAAAATGCGATTTGCTAAATGACCGTTTAAAAGTTGTTATTATTTTGAAAACTGTTTTGTTATGAAAGTTGAACTTGCATCGTTGCGTAAACATGATATTTTAGAAAACGATTGCTAATGTTTTAAGAAAACCCCGTATTTATAAGTTTAACAGTTATAAATGAAAACATAGAAAAATAAACCAATGACCTTATTACAAAATATTAACCCAAAATAAATAATCTTAAAATAAGGTAAAAATCAAAATTACTAAAGTTCACGAGTAGTATATCTGATGTATAGCCACCCCCGAGTCCTCCACGTCTCCCAATCCTCTATCGCTGGGAATTGCCTGAAACATTTAATAAAAAGAGGGGGTGAGTTTACGAAAACTCAGTGTGCAATTACCCCACATGAACCATAATTGGGCCCGAGCCCATTCAAATACCATTTAGGCCTTAGCCCTTACAAATCACTTTAGGCGAAGCCCATTCAGAATCGAACTTGGCCTTAGCCCTTTTTAACGGAGAATAGCAGATAATTAGGTATCAATGTAATGTGATGCAAATCCCGACCCAACCTAGATATCCATCCGCTACACACCACCCATACCTACCAAACACGCCAATGGGGATTTCTACAATCAACCCTCCATCCACTACACACCATCGATGGCAGTCATGCTGCAGTTAGCTGCTCATCATCAAATTGTGACGGAGTCACCAGACTGAAATGGAAAAAGCCACCAGAGCATCAGAGTTGTGACAGAGTCACCAGGCTGAAATGGCAAAAGCTAGCAGAACACTTCCCCTTTCATTTAAAACATATGCCCATCCCTTATGCAACATAAAATCATGGTGTATGCATGTAACAGATATCGACATATATCAGATGTTCAGAGTGTTCAAATAATCATGCCAGTATAATCACATATTTAGCACAGACAGAAGTCATTAACCTGATGTCCTGCTTTTACTCACCAAGTGTAAAAGAACAGCTAATGTGGAAGTTTCGACATTAAACAGAGCATAAACATATTTAAAAGTAACAGTGAAAAGGTGTGAATATTACACACAATCACGCTAATCAACCCCTAAGGGTATAACGGTAATTTTATCCATCGAGGGTATTCCAGTAATTTACCTACCAAGGGTAATTCGATAATTTCGTAACCTAAGGGTATTTTGGTAATTTTGCAAACTAAGGGTATTTCAGTAATTTTAAAAACTAAGGGTATTTCGATAATTTCACAAATTAAGGTATTTCAGTAATTTTACAAATCAGGGTTAATTCGGTAATTTCACAAACTAAGGGTAATTCAATAATTTCGCAAACTAGGGGTAATTCAATAATTTTACAAACTAGGGGTATTTTGGTTATTTTACAAATCAAGGTATTAACGACCCAATAGAAGGTCCACTGTCACCTCGAACGACTCAAGTATTCTAAACAGAGATAATGATGCGAATGGGCCTAAGGCCCATTCTCGGCCTAAGTGGGCCCACACACTCGTGTGCCCATTTAGCCCAAACCTAGCCACATATATGAGATTCACATAGTCTAGCTCACTATCTACTACTCAATCATACAATTTACTCATATGGGCCCTCAGGCCCATTGGGCCCACTTGGCCCCTTTCGGGCCATAGTGGCCCAACAGCACACACCCACAAGAATACTCATAGTGGCCTCGACTATAGCATTGAAGCTTCCACACATGTGCTCGCACGCTCATGTGGCTACCATCGTCGTGTGACCGGCTTTTTGGCATTTGCCACTGCTCTACAGATAGAGTAGAGAGAAGTACACACCTGATAGGAATTTGAAGCCGCTAAACCGCGCTCCGAGCACTTATACGTCCAACGCCAACCAGGTATGCCTACTCTCCTCCTAGACAGCTCTATATACAGCTAGCTTCTCACCTTCCTTCTTTGTATCTTTCCGATGTGGGATCCCTCCGTCAGTAGAGTTTAAATCCAACTCAAACTCTTCTCGTCCAATCTGCAAAATAAATACTCCCTTGCTTTCCATAAGATTCGAACCCAGGATCCCTTGTAGCATAATCCACGCTGCTAACCACTTGGTCACAAGCTCCTAATGTGTCTAAAGCCATGCGCAACTAAATATAAATCTATGGCCAAATTCTAAATTCCATATAAAAAGAAAACCAAAATGCAAGAGCCAAGACTTGAACCTTGGACCTCCTTCATTCCTTGTGGCATCACCCCATTATCTCTTATGTGGTGTCACTTTGCCACTACACCACACACTCCACTTGTGTCATTTTCTCCACATTTTATTCTTAAAGCCTACCTACTAACTCCCAGGGTTTTATTCACCCAAAACCAAAATTTTTCCTAAGCCCAAGCTTGATCCTAGGACTTCATAGAAGCCCCCTAACCTTCAAAAATCACTCACCTACTAGATCCAACTGCATTAAAGTCGTTCTCTTATTGTCAAAAAATTTAAACACTACTATGCCCAACGCCCATTGGGCCCAATTCTAGTAGGCCCAATTTCGGGATGTTACAAGTGTAATAAGGATGCAATTGTAAAAATGTAAAAGTTTAGGGGCAAATATATAAAATAGACCAATGTATATTTTGGATTGAATTGAATAAATAGTTGATAAAATAAGTTAATTTTGAATATATTTAGATTAAGAAAAGTGGAATTCAAATATAGATCTGGGGAAAACTAAAGTTATCGACTAATCGACTCATTTCGCCTTTTACACATCCGAGGTAAGCAAGTTTGTATGTTATAATTTCATTTAAAATGTATTTTATATGCTTTGATATAGCATAAATTATGATTATGTGACTACGAACAAGTTTGGAAATGATTATAGTTGGAATCCCGATTGAACCTTAGGAATAGTTTAGGATATTAGTGACATGTCATTAGGGATACTTTGATGTTGGCTTTGGGCCATGGTTTAACACTTCGTGTACGAGGTAAACCGATTTGGCTTCGGGCCATGCATATCGACTGATTTGGCTTCGGGCCATGATATCAATATTTTGGATAAGTTACCTTGCTTTGGCTTCGGGCCATGGTATAGATAATTATCATGTGTGATCATTCAGTATCTGAATTCTATTCTAAATGGTTCAACGGGTAAATGTAAGACAAGAATGTGTATGAGATTTGTACGGGATGGTACAGGTATGTGTATAAACTATTTTAGCATTGAATCAAAGAAATGATGATGAAATTATTTAGTTTTGTGAATAAGTATATGAAAGGTTTGTTAGTTAATGTAAGCTTTATTTAGTTGCATTCAAATTATTGAATTATATTTATGAGATTGTATTAAGTTTATTTCATACGAGCTTACTAAGCTTTATAACTTACATAATTTATTTTTCTATGTTTTATAGTGAATTCAAATCTAGCTCGAATTAGGGGATCATCGGAGACATCGTCACACTATCCATCTATCTCTTAGTATCTATGAACTTTGGTATTTTAAGAATATGGCATGTATAGGGACTTTGAGTCATTTTGGTTATGTTTTGGTAATGATATTGGCCATTTGGTTTGGCTTGTAAATGTATATATTTTGGTTTGTATTTATATTATCATGTGAGTTGGCTTAGGATGGTTAATTTTGATGATGTATATAAGTATGCAAATGGATTTTGTTTTGAGTTGGTAATTGACCTATGTTGTGTGATTGAGGAGGATTCATGTTGCTCATGGATATTAGGTAATTTTGAATGTCAATAGGTGATGATTTTTGAATTGGTATGTTTTTCGAGTTGAGCATAATAATGCATATTTGTAAATGGTCATTTGATGTTTTGAGAAGGAAAAGATTGGCATGAAATTAGATGGCAATATGTGGTATTTATGTTTTGTTTTGGTTGGTGTTGGAATTGGTGTAACAGTCTGGTTCAGACCCTAGTCGGAATAGTGGTTTCGGAAAACAAATGTAACACCCCTAACCCGTAACTGTCGTTAGACTAGGGTTAAGAGGCATTACCGAATCATTAGAACATTTTACATTCACTTCACGACACAAAGTCAATCATCAATCACACATACTCAAATACGAGCATATAGTCCCTTATCTAGGTCTACGAGACCTTAAACATGATAGGAAGAGGTCGGGAATAAACCAAACACTTATGAAAGTTATTGGAAATTTAAACATTTTTCAATACTGCTGAGGTCACACGCCCTTGCAGTCAAGCTCCGTGTGCCTCACAAGGCTACCAGACACACCCATGTGTCCAAGCCGTGCCAAAACAGAGCATACATACTGACTTATTCCCATGGCCACTAGACAGGCCCGTGTCCCATGGCCATGTAAAATTAGGCTAGCTACTGACTTGATCACACAGCCACCATGCACGCCTGTGGCCTCGGCCCTGTATCCTGTCCAAACACACCTAGAAGTGATCCTCAAACCACACTGAAGAGACAAATGCCTGTGTCTCTTGGCCATATATGCAAAATAGGCTATTTACAAGGCCAATTTGCCACCCACACAAGGGTCATTCCCTACAAACACAATTAATCATTTTCTCACACACAATTTGGCAACTAAATACATGTCAAAAGATCAACATATCATCCCATCTAATCTCATCACTAATCATGCCAACTTATATACCTAATTTCACAACTAAAATACATGCATTACCAAGCATGATTCATCCACAATATCAATAGATCATAATAGCTTTAATCCATCACTAAGCTTATCATTCATAAAACATTTTCATTACCATCAAGTCATACCATAATATGCATCATATACCAAATCCACTCATGAATATAGCCAACATATATCTAGCCACATCACATGGCTATTTACACATTTCCAAACATGTTTCAAAACAACTAGCCTATACATGCCATATTCAAATATACACATTTTCATAGATTGCCGATAATGTGATCAAAATGCTTACAAAGGAACCAAGATAGATTGCCGATAATCTGAGCTAGTTTTACTGACACTGTAAGCAGATAAACAAATCACACAATAAGCTTACAAAGCTTTGTAAGTTCAAAATACAATACAATTAACTCATTGAATCAAATCAATGTACAAATTGAACCATCACATAGATAACTTACCAATGATACACAATTTCAACTATATCTAATACTCATAAAGCATTTCATTCATCTACTTTCAATTTCACCACCCACATAGGTATCATACATACCCTTGCCAACACTTAGTTACTCACCAACCATGCTATCCAACCATCACATAGATAAAGACACAACTAGGCACATTATCAATCTCAACCACATACTCAAATATCTATTCATTCAACTCTTAAATCTATCATCAACCACATAGGTTCAAACGTACCTTGATCAACACATAGTTACTCACCATTCATGCTACTCAATTGCTCGATATTACCTCTCGTTCAACCTTTTCTATTCCTTTGATTTATTCGCACACTTAGTGCCAATTTCATAACCGAAACATAGTCTTCATCGCACACTTAGTGCCAATATGTTAAACCGAACTTATATCTATATCATACACAGTGCTTATTCGATAAGCCAAAGCTTCTATCTTTCCACACACACGGTGCTAATCATTTAAGCCGTAGCTTCTATCGTTTCGTACACACAGTCCTAATCAACTTTGTATCAACTCAATTTCTCGCACTTAGTGCCTCAATACTCGAACTTGTACATAACACATTCTATTCCACTAATATACATTCATTCATTTCTCATCACATAAATACTAGTTTAATAGCAAGTATTATATCCGAACTTACCTCGGACGTCGATATACCGAAACGGTTAATTAATCGAGCACTTTGTCTTTGATTCGATCTCGATTCGAACCTCTCCTTTCTTGGTCTATACACATTCAAATTCAACTCATTCAAACACCAATTCATTCAATTTAGTCCACACACACTTATTTAGGGCATTTTACAAAATAGCCCTCACGTTTTCACATTTTGACACTTTAGTCCCTATTTCATCAAATCACAAAATACACCCAATTTCAAATCACATATGCTTAGCCAAATTATTCCCATGCTAATACAAGCCAACACATTTCATTTATTTCTCATTTTAGTCCTTTAATTTACACTTTTCTCAATTTGGCCCAATTTACTTAAATTCACCAAAATTTCAAAGACAAAATATGTTTATCTTTCACATATCTTTCATATTTCATCATCAACTAACAGATAGCTCAAACATTCACCAATGGCATATCTCAAAATCACTATCAATTTCTAAAATTTAATCATGGGTTTGAAAGAGCACGAAGCAACGATTACGAAAACGTAGAAATTATCAAAAATCGAGCTCAAAACATACCTCAATCAAGATGAACAAGGGCTGAATATCACAAAGCTATAAACCCTTTTTTTTCTTCTTCAAATTTGGTGCAAAAGATGAGAATATAGCCATCTCATTTGTTTTGTTTAATTAATATTAACTTATTAGTCATTTTACCAATTTGCCCTTAATGAATATTAATATTAACAACCAATGCCATGCTATCATCTTCCACTAACCATAAAATGGGCTAATTGCAATTTCAATCCTCCAAATTATAAAGACAATAATTTTTAAGTACTTATCAATCAGCACACAACATTTTACACTTTTTACGATTAGGTCTTTTTTTCCATTTAATCACACAATCAATAAAATCTTCACACAGAAATTTCACACAGCCAAAACACATACCGTAAACATAGAGAATGACCTCAGATTTGTGGTCTCGAAACCACTATTCTGAATAGGGTCTAAATTGGGTTGTTACAACAAATTCAAGACAGAAAAATATTTTAATATTATTTTTATGCCTGTAGTATGTGATTAAGTATGTGTGAAAGTTTGGTGAATTAATTTTATTGTTTGTGTGTTTAATTTGAGAAAAGGGCTTAATCGCGTAAATTGCAAAAGTGACTTGCTATTTGTTAAAGCATTTTATTACCATATTCTTTTAATGTGGAGGCCTTAAAATGAAATTAGGCCTTTTTATTATGGTATGGACGGTAGTGGATATTCATTTTTAAGAATTCATAATTTATTCATTAAGGATAAAAAGGTAATTATATTAATAAACTTAATTAAATAAGAAAAAGGCATAAAATTAAGCCATATTATGTTCATCCAGCCGAAAATACAAAGAAAAAGAAAAAAGAAAAGGCTTGCTAGGTTTTGGCACTTGTATAGCTAGATTAAGGTATGTTTTTGTTTCGATTTTTGATAATTTTTACATTTTTGTGATCATTGCTTAGCATTCTCATAAGCCCATGCTTGAATTTTTAAATTTGATGATGTATTCATGAATTTCCACTGATGAATGCTTGAGCTTTGTGATAGTTGATGATGAAATATGAAAGATATGTGATAAATTAACATGTTTTGTCTTTGGATTTTTGATGAATTTGAGTAATATGGACTAAATTGTAAAAATGATAATGTAATATCTCGAATTTGGGGTTATGCGTTTGGAGTATAACTCAAGTGTTAGTAGGCTTTAAGGGTGTTTGGAGGTGTTTTAGGAGTTTTTAGAACTCTAGGATGAAGATGGAAGCTTTGGGAAAATGTTGGATTTTAAGTATAAAAGGGGGAGCTGGGTGAAGGAGCCCTTAAGGAAAAATTTGGGAGTTTTTGGACATAAGAAATGGGCTTGGTAAAGTGGTGGAATCGCCACTTAGGGCCTTGGAGAATGATGCTGGGGAGTAGTGGGGAAGGGCCTTGGTTGAATCACCTTGGTAGCAAGTAGTGTGATTTTATTTTTCTTTTGGCGCTAAGACAAAGGAACTGGCTAAGTAAGTCTTAAAAGAAATTCAGGTGCATTATGTCACAAAAAGTGCCTTGGCAAAGTGGCACGACGCTACCTAAGGTGCTAGGAGAATTGCGCCAAATAGGGATCCAAGGAAGGAGTTCGAGTCTTGTGGGCGCAAGGGAGTGTTTTATTTTGCATTTTGGCGTTAAGATAGGAAGCTAGGTGAAGGAGGCCTTAAAAGGAATTGTGGGGAGTTTATGTCACAAAAGAACCAGCAGCAAAGTGGCTTGGGGCATTATCTCTAGCTTACTGAGAAAGAAGGCTCGAGTTCGAGCCTTGTTGATAGCAAATGGGTGTTTTATTTTTTATTTTTGCATTCTGGCGTCAAGTGGGAAGAAATTGGATGGCACATGGGTTTTATAAAGAGAAGATAAAGTTTGGATTTATTTTTGTTTATTCTAAGGTGGTAGATAATAGGATAATTGTAAATTTATTTTATTTATTTTAAATGGGAAGATAAGGGATAATGTGATGGATTATTTTTTATTTGTTTTAAATATTGAGATAGTGGATGAATGGGGGTTATTTAATTTATTTTGAATAAGTGTGGATTTATTGTATTTAGTTTAAATAGATAGATAATTGGGATTTTGTTTGATTTATTTTAAATGATAGGATAAGAGATAAAGGAGGAAAATAAAGTGGGATATGATAGGAGTTGGGGTAGTGGCCGAATGTGGGTCTCTTTGGGGTTGGTATATTCGGCCATGAGGAGGATTTAAGTGCCAAAAATCATTTGTTCATCTTTTAGTCTCTTGGCCGAATCTCTTTTCACTTTTTCTCCCTATTCTTTCACTTTTCTTTAACTTTAATTCTACTTATTTTCTTGAATGGCCAAATGTCCCTTTTGATATTTAAAACCTTAGCCAAATATTTCATCTACATGTGAGGGGCCATAGCCGAACCATATAGCCTCATTTTCTACTCTATTTCTCTTCATTATTAAAAGTGCCTAAACACCATAGTCAAATCTTTATTGGAGGGGCTGTCGACTACATGCTTGTGATCTTCTATTCTCTTCAACGTGTAGTGGTAAGTTCTTTCTTTATCATTCGATTTTGTGCTCTTTTTGCTAGTGTGTCGAAATCATGAGGATAGGCCTAGGGATGGCCGAATATTCTTTAAGCTATGATTATGTGTTCTTTTGTGTGTAGCCGATGCTAAGGAGCCTTAAAAGAGATCTATCGGGTTTTGGATCATCAAGGTAAGTGATTGATAACATTCGCCAAGGGCCATAATTTGGGTATTTAAGTGTTGTTGTTTTCGATTATAGCTTTTAAGGGCAAGTCGGCTAGATTAAGGAAAGCTTTGGATTTGGTAAGTTAAGTATGTGGTTGTTAGTATTCGGCCTAAGGCCATATTATTGGTATTAAGTATGACCGATTTTGGCTATGTGCATTTAGGGCCAAATCGACAAGGATAATGAGGAGTCTCAGGATCCACATTCATTTTATGTAAGGCCGATTGCAAGGGGAACTCAGTGTGTGAAGTCGGGATTTGATTAATAGAGAATCGGCACCAAGGTAAGTTTTGGGTTACGATAATCCTATTAAGATTTGGTTTTATGGCTGAATAGTCTTCATTAAATGTCTAATTGGTGGACGAATGTAGGGATTAAGGATCAAGGCTTTAGATCAGATTTTTGGGATTTGGATTGAAAGCATTAAGTGAACCAGGTGTGTACCCCACACTATTTCTTAATAAGTTTTATGGCAATGTTTAATATAAGTATGTGTATAAGAATGTGAATATGGCTAAGGTACCATGTCATGGTACAAAGTACTGCACGCTTCCTACTCCTACTAGGATTATGTTAAATATCATTATGACACACATATGACATTATAAGAATGTGAAATAAGAATTTGGCATGTTAATGCATGATATGTATGATATGGGGCATATGGGTTATATGAAAAGGGAAGTGAATGTGGTGACCTAAGACCACGATATCTAAATATGGTGACCTAAGACCACGATAATCGAATGTGGTGACCTAAGACCACGATATCTCGAATGTGGTGACCTAAGACCACGATATCTGAATGTGGTGACCTAAGACCATAAATTTTATAAGGGCGATGAGCACGTCGACTGCAGGGACTACCTTCGATGGTGTGTAGCGGATGGAGGGTTGACTTAGTAGTCCCTACGGTGTGCGAGGATGGTACAAGTGATGTGTAGCGGATGGCATATAGGTTTGGGTTTGGGTTGCATCATTATTTTATATCCGCTATATGATTATGTATGTGATGTGATAATATGCCCGAATCTATTTGGACATAGTGTTTGTGTACACATTGAGTCTGTTTGACTCACCCCTGCTAGGGAACATTTTCGGTGATGATCAAGAATGGACCGGCCTCATGGAGCTTAAAGGTGGCCATGCAGGGAAGAAATTTTACGATTAGGACTTTTATTTTTAATTAAGTACTTCCAATTTTTGGATTTATTTGATGTAATAAGGCCATAGTGAACTATTTTATTTTATTTTACTTTTAAAGTATTATGTTACGAAAATTTTTTTGAATTAAAGACTAAATAAATTTATTTTAAATTAATTCCTAATTGTTTTTTTTCGTCCAACCTAAAGGGGTTTCCAATATAAAATAAACTTGTTTTTAACTCGAGCCCAACCCAAAAACAATCGTTCTTTCAAAAACCCAGATTTTCCAAAGTAACAAAAGAATTTGAAATGGTTTACACCGGGAAACATACCAGATTCGGTCAAGGCTCATGGGCCGGGTTTGGGGTGTTTTAGTTTGGTATTAGAGCCCAGTTTTAAACTCTCGGCCTTGGGTTTAAAGCCCAATATGTTTTGAAATTAGGCCCAAAATGAATTTGTGAAAATTTTTATGAAAATAAGGTGTTTTTCGGCATGGCACCTAAGTCTCCGACCCATGATCCATCGGTAAGTACCCTATCTCCGTGTGAATTATAGTATGAATTGTAGAAGGGTAGAGATGGAATGGAACGTAGATTAGTGAACTAAGATCTGTTGAACCCTAGGACTAGTTTACCATAATTACTACATAAGACTTAAGTGCTTAATTAAACAAACCTATGACTAAGTCACGAAGTTAAGGTGTGGCAACCATTGTGCGCATGTCAGGATTGGATCCCAAGAGCACGGTACTTAAGATCCTAGTGACTCACCTCCTCTTCGCTGGAATCCTACCTAGTGCGTAGCCTCGGTTCACCCTAACCAAGAGGACTTAGTCATAGGCTAAACGCACTAATTAAAACCCGAAAGGGAACTAGCCGTATTTTTTTTAAAAAAAAAACCCTAGTTTTAAAACTCTTAAAATCACCCTTTTAATTTGTGGAAGCTATTTTTATAAAATTTTTCGAAAAATTTCTTATTTATAAAATTACAAAGATACCCCTAGTGGTAAAATTATAAAAATGTCCTTGGTTTATAAAATTTCCAAATACTCACAGTTTTTATCAAAATCTCATTACTTTATAAAATATTCAAAAACCCTAATTTGCAAAATATCAAAATACCTTGATTTTGGAAAAATTACAAAATTGCCCCTACCTCACAAAATTATCAAAACGACCCTGAATCCCAAAATTTTTACAACATCACTGATTTGGAAAGCAAAATTTTCAAAAACAACCCCCAAGTGTTGTAAATTCCAAAATACCCTTGATTTATTAAGATTTATAAATTTAATCGGGATAATTACCAAAATACCCTTAGATTTCCAAATTTCCCAAAATACCCCCAAGAATGCAAAATTACCCGAATACCCTTATTAACAAAATCTCCAAGGAACCTTATCTTTACAAATTATGAAAATACCCCTGTAGGACAAATTACGAAAATACCCTTGGGATAGGAACGGATAGAAATGTCCGAAGAGTGAATGTGTATGGGAGATACTATGGAATGGATGTGCTTTCCTGTGAATTAGGATAGAAAACTTGAAACTTTGATTGATCGAAAGAACTACTTCTAAATACTTCTTTTCATAAAATTGTTCGTGGCTAATCAGTAGAACCAAAGTTCTGATGCATAAAACTTTTTAATCAGATTAAATCGCGATGCTAGAAATGAGTTCTAGGGGACGTGGTCGTCGTGGATGGGATAAGAGGAGTTTTGGACCGTCAAAATCATCTGAGAGTCTTTAGAAAAGATCGATGGTTAAAAATTCTGCTCGTGTTTTTAAGCCAACTACTGAAAATCTGGGCCGTCCGTGTGCTCAGTGTGGAAGGTATCATGTTGGTGAGTGCTGGAGTCGAGATCGGGAATGTTTTAGATGTAAGTCTAAGGCTCATTTGGTTAAGAATTGCCCTCAGGAAACGAAGGTTCGTGGTTTAAACCATGGAGGAAATGGTCGTGGGACATCTGGAAGAGGTGCTGAAGGTTCGGATGTGAAACGACCAAGGATATGATAGCGGGTAAGTTCCTTGTTTTGGAATATTATTTATTACTTTAAAGATAGTTCATTCTTGTGTTGCTAGTGAAGTGCTTGAAATAGTATCTAAGGAATATGGTAGTTTTGTTAAGATCAGAGTGCACAGCCGAAGAGTGGTGTGATGAGTTAAGGATGCACGATTGTAACTAATTTTGAGGATGAAATCATTTTTTTAGGAGGGTAGAACTGTAATATCCCAGATTTGGGGTTATGCGTTTGGAGCATAACTCAAGTGTTAGTAGGCTTTAAGGGTGTTTGGAGGTGTTTTAGGAGTTTTTAGAACTCTAGGATGAAGATGGAAGCTTTGGGAAAATGTTGGATTTTAAGTATAAAAGGGGAGCTGGGTAAAGGAGCCCTTAAGGAAAAATTTGGGAGTTTTTGGACATAAGAAATGGGCTTGGTAAAGTGGCTGGAATGCGCCACTTAGGGCCTTGGAGAATGACGCCAGGAGCAGTGGGGAAGGGCCTTGGTTTGAATCACCTTGGTAGCAAGTAGTGTGATTTTATTTTTCTTTTGGCGCTAAGACAAAGGGAACTGGGCTAAGTAAGTCTTAAAAGAAATTTTGGGTGCATTATGTCACAAAAAGTGCCTTGGCAAAGTGGCCTGGGACGCTACCTAAGGTGCTAGGAGAATTGCGCCAGCAGGGGATCCAAGGGAAGGAGTTCGAGTCTTGTGGGCAGCAAGGGGAGTGTTTTTATTTTACATTCTAGCGTTAAGGCAGAAGCTAGGTGAAGGAGGCCTTAAAAGGAATTGTGGGGAGTTTATGTCACAAAAGAACTAGCAGCAAAGTGGCTTGGGGCATTATCTCTAGCTTGCAGGAAAGAGGGCTCAGGTTCGAGCCTTGTTGACAGCAAATGGGTGTTTTATTTTTTATTTTTGCATTCTGGCGTCAAGTGGGAAGAAATTGGACGGCACATGGGTTTTATAAAGAGAAGATAAAGTTTGGATTTATTTTTTGTTTATTCTAAGGTGGTAGATGATAGGATAATTGTAGATTTATTTTATTTATTTTAAATGGGAAGATAAGGGATAATGTGATGGATTATTTTTTATTTGTTTTAAATATTGAGATAGTGGATGAATGGGGGTTATTTAATTTATTTTGAATAAGTATGGATTTATTGTATTTAGTTTAAATGATAGGATAATAGATAAAGGAGGAAAAGAAAGTGGGATATGATAGGAGTTGGGGTAGTGGCCGAATGTGGGTCTCTTTGGGGTTGGTATATTCGACCATGAGGAGGATTTAAGTGCCAAAAATCATTTGTTAATCTTTTAGTCTCTGGTAGAATCTCTTTTCACTTTTCTCCTATTCTTTCTCTTTTCTTTAACTTTAATTCTACTTATTTTCTTGAATGGCGAATGTCCCTTTTGATATTTAAAACCTTAGCCCAATATTTCATCTACATGTGAGGGCCATAGCCAGAACCATATAGCCTCATTTTCTACTCTATTTCTCTCCATTATTAAAAGTGCCGAAACACCATAGTCGAATCTTTATTGGAGGGGCTGTGGACTACGTGCTTGTTATCTTCTATTCTCTTTAATGTGTAGTGGTAAGTTCTTTCTTTATCATTCGATTTTGAGCTCTTTTTTCTAGTGTGTCGAAATCATGAGGATAGGCCTAGGGATGGCCGAATATTCTTTAAGCTATGATTATGTGTTCTTTTGTGTGTAGCCAACTCTAAGGAGCCTTAAAAGAGATCTATCGAGTTTTGGATCATCAAGGTAAGTGATTGATAACATTCGGCCAAGGGCCATAATTTGGGTATTTAAGTGTTGACTATTTTCGATTATAGCTTTTAAGGGCAAGTCGGCTAGATTAATGAAAGCTTTCGGGATTTGGTAATTTCAGTATGTGGTTGTTAGTATTTGGCCTAATGCCATATTTTTGGTTTTAAGTGTGACCAATTTTGGCTATGTGCATTTAAGGCCAAATTGACAAGGATAAGGAGGAGTCTCAAGATCCACGTTCGTTTTATGTAAGGCCAATTGCAAGGGGAACTCAGTGTGTGAAGTCGGGATTTGATTAATAGAGAGTCGGCACCAAGGTAAGTTTTGGGTTACGATAATCCTATTAGGATTTGGTTTTACGGCCGAATGGTCTTCATTAAATGTCTAAGTGGTGGACGAATGTAGGGATTAAGGATCTAAGGCTTTAGATCGAATTTTCGGGATTCGGATTGAAAGCGTTAAGTGAACCAGGTGTGTACCGCACACTATTTCTTAATAAGTTTTATGGCAATGTTTAATATAAGTATGTGTATAAGAATGTGAATATGGCTAAGGTACCATGTCATGGTACAAAGTACTCAGGTACGTTTCCTACTCCTACTAGGATTATGTTAAATATCTGTTACGACACACATATGACATTATAAGAATGTGAAATAAGAATTTGGCATGTTAATGCATGATATGTATGATATGGGGCATATAGGTTATATGAAAATGGAAAGTGAATGTGGTGACCTATGACCGCGATATCTGAATGTGGTGACCTAAGACCACGATAAGCGAATGTGGTGACCTAAGACCACAATATCTCGAATGTGGTGACCTAAGACCACGATATCTGAATGTGGTGACCTAAGACCACGAATTTTATAAGAGGCAATGAGCACGTCGTCCGTATGTGACGCCTTCGATGGTGTGTAGCGGATGGAGGTTGACTTAGTAGTCCCCATGGTGTGCGAGGATGAATGCGGGTGATGTGTAGCAGATGGCATATAGGTTTGGGTTGGGTTGCATCATTATTTTATATCTGCTATATGATTATGTATGTGATGTGGTAATATGCCCGAATCTATTTGGACATAGTGTTTGTGTACACATTGAGTCATTTGACTCACCCATTGTGGGAACATTTTCGTGTGATGATCAAGAATGGACCTGGGTCGTGGGAGCTTAAAGGTGGCCATGCACAAGAAGAAATTTTACAATTAGGACTTTTATTTTTAATTAAGTACTTCCAATTTTTGGATTTATTTGATGTAATAAGGCCATAGTGAACTATTTTATTTTATTTTACTTTTAAAGTATTATGTTACGAAAATTTTTATGAATTAAAGACTAAATAAATTTATTTTAAATTAATTCCTAAGTGTTTTTTTTTTCGCCCAACCTAAAGGGGTTTTCAATATAAAATAAACTTGTTTTTAACTCGAGCCCAACCCAAAAACAATCGTTCTTTCAAAAACCCAGATTTTCCAAAGTAACAAAAGAATTTGAAACGGTTTACACCGGGGAACATACCAGATTCGGTCAAGGCTCGTGGGCCGAGTTTGGGGTGTTTCAGATAAATTGAAGGACTAAAATATAAAATAAATGAAATGTGTGGACTTATATAGACTATATGAATATTCGGCCAAGCATGGGAGTATTGAAATTTTGTATAATTTGTGAATTTATGAAATAGGGACTTAAATGTCAAAATGTAAAAATGTGAAGGCTAATTTGTAAAATTCCCTAAATGTGTGTTTTTGGATTGAATTGAATGATTTGGTGAGTAAAAGTGTTAAATTTGAATATGTATAGATCAAGAACCAAAGAAAACGAATTTAGATCGAGGAAAGTCGAAAGTGGTCGAGTAGTCATCTTTGTCCGATCATATCCGTACGAGGTAAGTCGATATACAGATAAATGTGTTTAGATCAAATTAATATTGCTTACATGTGAATGAATTGTGTTTTATGATTATTTGAGTTGAATATGTGAAATCTGTCAAGGCTCGATATTATGACAATATCCGAAAAGTCCCGTACAAACCTTCAGAATAGTTAGGATACATATGTCATGACATAAGGTTCCAATATGTGATATCGTGTAAGACCACGTCTGGGAAGTTGGCATCGATTTGAGAATTACTTGTAAGACCATGTCTAGGACATTGGCATCACATATGATTTCGTGTAAGACCCTGTCTAGAATAATGGCATCGATATTTGAATACATATAAGACCACATCTGAGATGTTGGCATTGTACGAGTATTCTAAGTTACGAGTATCCTATTTGATTTTGAATGGTTCAACAGGCATTCCCAAAATTGAATGACTATGTGAAATGTGTATTCGACACAGGTACGTTTGATGTATATGTAAAGTTTGAGTATGAAAAGTAAGTATATGTGGGATTATGGAATTGAGATATATGTATGAAATTAATGAAATAAGATGTGCTATAGACAAGTGTGCTATAATCTAATAAAATACATGGAGATATGATTTGTTGGTAAGAAAATGGTTAGAAACTTTTGAGCCAAAGAAGAATTATGAATTTGCTATTGTGTTATGCTAAAGATCATGTGAATAAAATGGTTATAAATGGTTATAAATGTTTTACATGATAAGTTTATTTGTATATGGCTTACTAAGCTTTTGAAAGCTTACTTTGTGTGTGTTTGCATTGTTTTGTAGATTATCAAAGCTACGAAAAGCTCAGGGATCATTGAGGATCATCATCACACTATCGAACTATATTTTGGTACCTTTTGAATGTGAACATAGCTAAGTATGGCATATATAGGCTAATAGTTTTAGCTTATGTTTTGAGATGTATATAAAGCCATGTGATATGGCTTGACAATGGTTATGAATATGGTAACTTTAATCTATGTTTAGATGATGCAATGTTGGTATATTTATGATGAATTGTTGGTATATAGAGTTGGTAAGTTTTGGATGGATTTTACATAGAAGTAATTGAGGTTGTTATGAGATTATTTGTACACAAGATGATATGCTTGATAGGTTCATGAATGGTTAGAAAATATGGTCATTTTGGTATGTTTTGGTTGCTTTTGAAGTATGAAATGATGTTTGTTTGTGCTTCTAGTATTGACCCTAAAAGTGGGTGGCAAATTGGCTTTGCAAATGGCATATATTTGCCCACACAGTTGAGCACACGGGCGTGTGTCTCGACCGTGTCCCTCGTGGTTGTATTTTGAAACAAGTCATACTCACACATGGACTAGACACATGGGTGTGTGATAGGCCGTGTGAATTAAGTCAATGTTGCCCACCAGTCAAGCACACGGGCGTGTCTTCGGCCGTGTGGACAAGTCAATATGTATGATATGTTTTGCCACGGCTTGGACACACAAGTGTGTATGAGGCCATGTGAGGCACACAGGCGTGTGACCTCTGTAACTTTGAAAATTATTAAGTTTTCAAAAAAATTATATGTGCTCGATTTAGTCTCGACCCCTTCCCAACGCATATTGATGGTCTCATAGACCTTTTAAAGGGACTTTATGTGTATGATTTACTATGATAAGATAATGATGAATATTTTATTATAAAATGATTGTAAAAGTTTTGATATTCTAAAATACCTCGTAACCCTATTCCAACGATGGATAGGGGTTAGGGGTGTTACATTTTATTAGTATCAGAGCTACGGTTTAGTCGATTCTAGGACTAACGTAGCGTATGAGAGTCTAGCTATACATGCCATGTAAAATGTGATGAATCCTGACATATAAAATGTGTTTTTAGTATAGTAAATGGATCCCGAAAAAGCTGTAACTGACGATGTTAAAAGTAATACGCCTGCTCCTACTTAAGGGACAGCGCCATCTAATTCTAGACCGGCCACTAGTGGCCAGGAAAGAGAGGCTAAACAAGCCTTCTTCCAAATGATGAATGACCGGTTCACTCAATATATTAGAACAATTCTGGCTGTTTTACAACCCCTGCCCCCACCCAATCCTCCTCGGACTTTTGTTGTACCTCTGGTTATGAATCTGAATCTGTTGAATAAGCTTCCAGTAGATAAAATCCATAAATATGGGGTTGAAGAGTTCAGAGCCACTAGTGATGATGATGATGATGAGAGAGCTGAGTTTTGGCTCGAGAATACAATCAGAGTGTTTGATGAAATTTCTTGTACTCTTGAGGAATGTGTGAAATGTGCCGTTTCTTTGTTAAGAGATGCAGCTTATCAGTGGTGGAAAACATTGATTTTGTTATTCCAAAAGAACGAGTTACCTGGTATTTCTTTCAATCTAAATTTCAGAAGAAATATATCAGTCAGAGATTTATAGATCAAAAACAAAAAGAGTTTCTTAAATTGAAACAGGGTCGTATGTCTGTCATAGAAAACGAGCGAGAATTTGTGAGATTAAGTCAATATGCATAGGAATGTGTCTCAACTAAAGCAATAATGTGTAAAAGGTTTAAAGATGGCCTGAATGAAGATATCTGTTTACTAATTGGAAATCTGGAAATAAAAAAGTTTGTTGTGCTTGTTGATCGAGCATGTAAAGATGAAGCACTCGGGAAAGATAAAAGAAAAGCTGAGTCAAAAGCCAGAGATGTGAAAAAACATTCTCAAGTAAATCATTTCAGTCTACATCAAAGAAATTCAGAGATGAGCATAGCCGTTCAAAGGCTAAAGTGGGACATTTGAACAGAGATTGTGCTAGATCACATTCAAACTTCAAAGCTCTATCTACTTGGATAGCTAGTGTTGGAAATGTCTGATCTAAGCTACCTGAATATAGACATTGTGGTAAAAGACATCCGAGTAATGGTAGATTGAATGATCGAGCTTGTTTTAAATGTGTATCATTAGACCATTTTATTCAAGATTGTCCCGAGTCTATTGAACAAGAGATTGTATAGAATCTAAAGTCGGATAGTGCTAGGGGTAGACCTTCTAGAAACACAAGAAATGTGAGTAGTAGCCAGAGAGCTACGAAAGATACAGTTGCGAGATCTAAAGCTAGAGCACCTGCCAGAGCTTACGCCATTCGAGCTCGTGAGGAAGCTTCGTCTCTAGATGTTATTACGGGTACATTTACTCTTTATGATACTTCCGTGATTGCATTGATAGATCCACGGTCTACTCATTCATATGTATGTATGAACTTAGTATCCAGTAAGACTTTGCCTGCAAAGTCTACTGAATTTGTAATTAGAGTATCGAACCCCTGAGGTAAAAGTGTCATGGTTGACAAAGTATGCAAGAATTATCCATTGATGTTTTGAGATATTTACTTTCTAGCTGATCTGATGTTACTACCTTTTGATGAGTTTGATATAATTTTGGGTATGGATTGGTTAGCATTGCATGATGCTATTGTGAACTACAAACAAAAACTATTGATTTGAGATGTCAGAATGATGAAATAGTTCAGATTGAATCTAATGATTTGAATGCATTACCGGTTGTGATATCAGTGATGAAAGCTCAGAGTTATGTGAAAAAGGGTTATGAAGTTTATTTTGCCTATGTGATTGATTTGAAAGTGACTGAAAAGAAAGTTGAATCTGTTCTAGTTGTTTGTGAATTCCCTGATGTGTTTCTTGGAGAACTACCGAGATTACCTCCGATATGAGAAGTTGAGTTTGGTATTGACTTAGTGTCGGGGACGACTCCTATCTCAATAGCTCCGTATAGAATGGCACCGACAGAATTGAAAGAATTAAAGTCTCATTTGCAAGATTTGACCGAAAGAGGATTTGCACGACAGAGTTTCTCACTTTGGGGTGCTCCCGTTTTATTTGTGAAAAAAGAAATATGGCACGATAAGAATGTGCATTGATTACCGTCAGTTAAACTAAGTAACTATTAGGAACAAATATTCTCTGCCCAGAATTGATGATTTGTTTGATCAGCTGAAAGGAGCCACCGTGTTTTCAAAGATAGATCTGAGATCGAGATATTATCAATTGCGAGTAAAAGATTTAGACATTCCGAAAACTACTTTTAGAACAAGGTACGGGCATTATGAGTTTTTAGTTATGCCTTTCGGACTAACAAATGCTCCTACTATATTTATGGATTTGATGAACAGAATTTTTAGACCGTATTTAGATCGATTTGTTTTTGTATTCATTGACGACATTTTGATTTATTCGTGAGATGAAGTTGAACATGCTAAACATATAAGAATTGTGCTACAAACTCTGCGAGATATGCAATTGTATGCAAAGTTTAGTAAATGTGAGTTCTGGTTGCGTAAAGTTGGCTTTTTGGGGCATATTGTGTCAGCGTCTGGTATACAAGTTGATCCGAGCAAGATTTCAGCTATTTTAAAGTGGCAGCCTCCGAAAATGTGTCTGAAGTTTGTAGTTTTCTAGGACTTACTGGTTATTATCGATGGTTCGTAAAACGTTTTTCGATGATTACAACTCCACTGATGATATTTCTTCAAAAAGATGTGAAATTTGAATGGTCTGAAAATTGTCAGAAAAGCTTTGATCAATTGAAAACTCTATTGACCGAAACTCCGGTGCTAGTACAGCCAGAAACGGGTAAAGAGTTTGTGATATATAGTGATGCTTCTTTAAACGATCTGGGATGCATTTTGATGCTGGAAGGCAAAGTTATAGCTTATGCTTCAAGACAATTGAAACCGCATGAAAAGAATTATCCGACGCACGATCTTGAGTTAACAGCGATTGTGTTTGCTTTAAAGATTTGGAGCCACTATCTTTTCAGTGAAAAATGCCATGTGTTTTTAGACCATAAATGTAACATCCTGAAATTGGGCCTAGTAGAATTGGGTCTAATGGGCCTTGAGTGTAGGAGTGTTTAAAATTTTTGAGAACAAGAGAACAACATTATTTCAAGTTGGACTTACTAGGAAGGTAATTTTGGAAAGTTACGGTATTTCTAAGAAGTTTTGGGTTCAAGTTAGGCTATAGGAAAATTTTAGTGTTGAAACACTTTAAGGAGAGAATGTAAGTGGCATCAAGGCTTAAGGAAATAAGTGTGTATTTTGCTAGCACAAGAGGAGCTAGTAGTAGAGTGGTGTGGCGTCACATTAAGGAGCTTAAGGGGTGGAGTTCGAATCCCACCTATTGCAAAAATTTTGGGATTATTTTGTGCTTCTTTTCCAAAGTGTCGGCCAAGGCTTTAAATATGGTAAGGGAGACTTTTTATTGATGGAAAGATGGCTAAGGAATATGGTAAGGAGGAAGACAAGGGAAAAAGAAAGAAAGAAATCAAAGAAATGGATAAGAGGGGACATGTTGACCGATTTTGTGGAAGGTGTTTTGGAAAGAGTTTTGGTCAACACTCATCTTTTTGATAAAGATGATACATGGTTTTGGTAGGGGGATTTTGGGAGCCAATTTCCTTTAACCATTTTGGCAAATTTTGGTGCATGTAATGCTTGTATCTTTTTAGCATTTTTGTGTTTTCTTTTCCAACTCTTTTACTTTGCTTGCCGAAACTCTAAAGCCAAATTGTACACCTTTTTCTTTTGCTTTGGCTGAAACACTCTAGCCATTGTTCATCTTGTTCCCTTGTTTTTCCTTAACCCTCCATTCATTTTGGTTCATCTTCTTTTGTTGTTAGCCGAAACAATCTAGCACTCTTCTCTCCATCCATTCTTTTCTTTTTGTCATTTCTTCAACCATTCTCACTTTTCTTAAATCGACATTTCTTTGTGACCAAATTTTCTTGTTCAATTCTCTCCATAGCCGAACCTATTATCACCCTATCTTTTCACTTTTTCTTTTTCTTTCGTGTTGGCCACTCTCTTCTTGATCGCATCGGTAAGTGAACTTATATCCCTCTTTTCATTTTTATTTCCTTTTTCTCCCTAGCCGAATGTTTGTTTATTATCATTCGGTTATTTCACTTTGTTCTAAACAAAATATCACTCATAATCCCTCATATCTTGATCATCTTCTTGTTGTAGTATTATAGTGGAAAGTCAAATCACATATCCTCGTCTCATCCGTAGCCATAAGTCAATCGGTAGAAATCAGATTCATCAAAATTAAGGTAAGGAGTTTCGTCACGATTCATTTGGATCTATTTCTCGGTTATGTTGCTATTCGGATCGAAAGATTGACTAATTTGTTATTATAGGGATTAAATCGCTCGTTCTTATTCACTCGTTGATCCTTCAGAAATAGTGGTAAGTCAAATTCTATCCCTAAACAACTACTTGCAATCATCATAGTATCTTTCTAACCGAGACATTTTCAATGGGTACAAGTGGTAACGATTTGAAAGGAAAAGTGATAGGAGAACACAAAAGGAGTGGATTTGCAATTCCTACTCGTAAGTTCAAATGAATGGTGGTATCGAATCGAAATTTTCCACCGGGTTGTGGACCATCATCCAGTGAGAATAGACAAATCGTGGTCGTTCATGATACTAAGGGTAAGTATTTCATTAGACCGTTAGATTTAGATATTTTGATTAATAAAATCTCATTGTTGGTTAATCGAGTGTAATGGTGATTTAGGTGCCGACGATCAATAATGTTTAGTTCTTACCGTAATCAGGTGTGTAATCTAACACCAAAATTCTATAAATCTGTGATTTATCATCATGTTAGAAAAATCGATCGAAGTTGCTTAAAAACTTAATAACGGTGATATGGTATGAAACGAGTGATTTGCTTAAAAATCATTAATACTAAGATTTTTCAAAATAGGTGTTAATTTGTCGAATTATGAAAATGCCCCTGTGGGCCGAATTATGAAAATGCCCCTATGGGCCAATTTATAAAAATGCCCCTGATCGCTGAAATCAGAGCTTTAAAATTTATAATGAATGAGATCGAACCTTGAGACTAACTCTGACAACGATTAAAGGCAAGTGTACCTATCGAACAGTAGTATAGCTTAGGCAAGGCCAGATTATTGAACCCAAAGGAACTAAAAGTACTAATACTTACTTTCTTTTTATTATTTAGCCTAAAATATGAAGTGATTGGTAGATTTAATCTAGTTTAACGATTTCTAAGCTAAAGACAAAGACAAAAAGAATGAATAGGTAAATAACTCGAAGAAAACTCAATTGATCACAACGATACCCTCAAGAAGAATCCACCTAGACTTCACTTGTTATTTAATACTGAACCATATGATATATTTACTTAGTTTGATCCGTAAGACTCCCTAACGTATATTAAACCCTCTCTTGATGCGAATAACGTCTAACCCTAGGTTAATTAGTGGAACTCTCATTCGCTTATAATAATCCCCTAGAATAGCAGTAAATCGATCTATGGATTCCCATATTAGGTTTCACCCTAATCTGGCAAAATCTCATCACCCTATCTCTAGGCGTGCGATGAACTCCGCTTAATTATGCTCAATCTACTCTTAAGCAGGGTCTATTCCTCCTCCACCTAAGCACATCAGATTTGGATTAAGCATGTATAATTAAGAACAAACTAAGTATTTATCATATAATTCAGAAATCAATAACAAAATTCATTAGTTCATAACAAATAAAGAAAACATCTCAAGAGAAAAGATAAAACAAAACATAGAAAATCCCTAAAACCCCCTATAGGAATCGAAGGAGAATTTCATCGTATTGAGTAGAATTTCGGCTTTTCGAGATGGATCCACTTGGCTATCTTCGAGTGATCCCACAAAACGTGTTCTTCCTCGCTCGGCTCCTTGGCCTAGCTTAAATATAGACTTTTGGAATCCCTTACTTGGTCCCTAAGTGTCCTAATTTAAGTTTGCTTCCTTCTCAATGTTTGAATAAGCTTTGGACAGGGTTTTTTGGCTCTAAGTATCCAAACCCGAGTGAAATTACTCTCTCCCGTAACAGGGGTACGGCCATGGCACATGCCCGTATAAGTCGTGGTTGGGCCATGTTTCAATTTTTTATTTTAGGCACGGCCATGTAGATCAGGATTCAGGCCGTGTCTCATAATTTGACGAGACATGACAGTGTGGCTTGAAGTCTAGGTCGTGTCGATTTTCTCTTTGGCCCAAATTGGCCCATTTTAAGCTTGTTTCTCATTCTTTTCATCCTCGAGTGCTTTCATGAGTATAAACATGAAAAGAAAGGATTAAAAGCATCTTTTTACATAAATCAAGGGCCAAATCATCAAAAAGCATACAAAATATGGGGTTAAAATATGTTACTTTTACGATTTATCATCCCTTATAGGTCAATTTGCTAGAATACCTTAATGGGCCGAATTATCAAAATGTTTTAATGGGCCGATTCATCAAAATAATTCACTAGATTAATTATTGTTATATATATATGGATATTTTATTTTATTATGTATGATGCATTTTGACATATTGCATGGGATGGAAAAATTGAATGAAGAGCAGTGTAGCCTGGTAGCATTGCCACAATATAAATATATGTTTATATAATTATGATTCCGGTGGCTCAGCCACAAATATTCCGTGATTAGCAGCTTGACTACAAATTTGGTGTGAGCGGCGGGGTGGGTTGACTTGATCCCCACAAGTGTGATTGGCTGGTCGGGGGTGTGATTGGATGGATGGGTTGGGTTGCATACATTTCATATATATATATATATATATATATTGTTATGCAAATGGGCTTCGGCCCAAGAGTATGCCATATGGGCTTAGGCTCAAGATGTTGCTTTACGGGTTCAGGCCCAGTGGATGACAGTAAGGGGATTATACACTGAGTTCTAGTAACTCACCTCTCCTTCTTAATCCTTGCAGGTAATACTCAGTGATGTGGACTTGGGCCATGGATGACTCGGTGGAGGCCATACTTTAGAAATGGCGTTTTTGGACTCTAGTAATTTTCATTTTTCGCTTTATTACTTTTACTATTTTGGGTTTAAAGTTGTAATAAGGCCTCTTGGATAAACTTTAATTTGCTTTATGTTTAGACGTACTTAATACCTTTCTTGAATTGTTTTATATAAGGATTTTTCTAAAATCATAAATAACAATTTTTCCTAAATTGATTTACAAATAGATTTTTATAACAAATATGTACAAATAATTTAAACTTGGATTCTCTTTCGAATTATCAACAATATTTTCAAAAGTTACGATTTTAAAGATCACTTGTTAAATTTTTAATTCATCAATCAACCTCTCGATATTAGTAGTATTTTTATCGAATGTTTATAACCAAACTTGTTTTTCTTAACTATAATCAAATAACACCTATTTTAGTACAAATCACAAGTTCTTTATAAGTTTTCTTCATGTGACATGTCAGATCCGGTCGTAATGCATGGGCCGAGTTTGGGGTGTTACATTTTATGGTATCAAAGCCTGATTGCAAAATTCGGCTGTGGTTTAGGTTCAAAAGCGTTTTCCAAAGCTGTATAAAATTTTAATTTAATGCATGTTCTAAAGGAAGTATGGCACCACGGGTATTCGACACCAAGTCAAGTAAGTTTATGTTTTCATTTTATGATTATTGTAGTATGACTGTAGAAATACTCTAAAACTTTTACCTTTAGGAGCTGAAACTATAGAGATTGAGACTTTAGGATATGTTTTGTGAAAATGACTTTACTTCCTATATTCCATAAAACATTGTTTTAATAAACATTGAATAGTATACTGATTCATAAGACTCTTAATCTGATTGAATTGACTTAGCTAATATGAGCACTAGAGGACGCGTACGTGGTAGACGGGACCGTGGTAGAGGCCAAGGTGCTAGGGTTGGACCCTCGGCATTAGTGATTAGTCCTGAAAGGGAGGCGCCGGTATCGCCAGTGACTGAGACGGGGTCTCATGATCGAGCCAGAGCTGATGTGCTGACTCATCTTGTTAAGGAGGTATTGGAGGAGGTTAAAGGAATCGGTGAAGCACTTCGGGACGGGTGCGTGGACTGTAAGAAGAAAAGAGATCATGGTTCTTTAGGGTTGCAGTCTCGTTCTGTAAAGCGTGTTAAAGCACGTCCAAACTTCCTAACTTGCGATTAATGCAGAAGGCGTCATCTTGGAGAATGCCGGAGGAGGTTAGGAGCATGCTTGAGATGCGGGTATAAGGAGCATAAGGCTCGAGATTGTTTCATCACCATCAAGTAGGTATGTTTTGGTTGGACGTGATGTTTTATGTAGAAATTTTGGTATAAGTGGTAGATAACTGCTTGCTTCTGTGGTTAGATGTTTGGTTGAGGATTCAAGATTAATTTAAAAGTACATTAGTGTTATTAAGATCAGAGTACGCAGTGAAAGCATAGTGGTGTGACTTGAGCGGTGCATTTGGTAGTTGGTTGGAAATTTCGAGGACGAATTTTTTTTAAGGAGGATAGAATTGTAACATCCTAAAATTGGGCCTAGTAGAATTGGGCCTAATGGGCCTTGAGTGTAGGAGTGTTTAAAATTTTTGAGAACAAGAGAACAACATTATTTCAAGTTGGACTTACTAGGAAGGTGATTTTTGAAAGTTACGGGTTTCTAGGAAGTTCCGTGTTCAAGTTAGGCAATAGGAAAATTTTAGTGTTGAAGCACTTTAAGGAGAGAAGGTAAGTGGCATCAAGGCTTAAGGAAATAAGTGTGTATTTTGCTAGCACAAAAGGAGCTAGTAGTAGAGTGGTGTGGCGTCATATTAAGGAGCTTAAGGAGTGGAGTTCGAATCCCACCTATTGCAAAATTTTTGGATTATTTTGTGCTTCTTTTCCAAAGTGTCGGCCAAGGCTTTAAATATGGTAAGGGAGACTTTTTATTGATGGAAAGATGGCTAAGGAATATGGTAAGGAGGAAGACAAGGGAAAAAAAGGAAAGAAATCAAAGAAAAGGATAAGGGAGGAGGACATGTTAGCCGATTTTGTGGAAGGTGTTTTGGAAAGAGTTTTGGTCAACACTCATCTTTTTGGTAAAGATGATACATGGTTTTGGTAGGGGGATTTTGGGAGCCAATTTCCTTTAACCATTTTGGAAAATTTTGGTGCATGTAAGGCTTGTATCTTTTAGCATTTTGATGTTTTCTTTTCCAAGTCTTTTACTTTTCTTGCCGAAACTCTAAAGCCAAATTGTACACCTTTTTCTTTTGCTTTGGCCGAAACACTCTAGCCATTGTTCATCTTGTTCCCTTGTTTTGCCTTAACCCTCCATTCATTTTGGTTCATCTTCTTTTGTTGTTAGCTGAAACAATCTAGTACTCTTCTTTCCATCCATTCTTTTCTTTTTGTCATTTCTTCAACCATTCTCACTTTTCTTAAAATGACATTTCTTTGTGACCAAATTTTCTTGTTCAATTCTCTCCATAGTCGAACCTATTATCACCCTATCTTTTCACTTTTTCTTTTTCTTTCGTGTTGGCCACTCTCTTCTTGATCGCATCGGTAAGTGAACTTATATCCCTCTTTTCATTTTCATTTCCTTTTTCTCCCTAGCCGAATGTATGTTTATTATCATTCGGTTATTTCACTTTGTTCTAAACCAAAATATCACTTCTAATCCCTCATATCTTGATCATCTTCTTGTTGTAGTATTATAGTGGAAAGTCGAATCACATATCCTCATCTCATCCATAGCCATAAGTCAATCGGTAGAAATTGGATTCATCAACGTTAAGGTAAGGAGTTTCGTCATGATTCATTTGGATCTATTTCTCAGTTATGTTGCGATTCGGATTGAAAGATTGACTAATTGATTATTATAGGGATTAAATTGCTTGTTTTTATTCACTCATTGATCCTTCAAAAATAGTGGTAAGTCGAATCCTATCCCTAAACAACTACTTGCACTCATCATAGTATCTTTCTAACCGAGACTTTTCAATGGGTGCAAGTGGTAATGATTTGAAAGGAAAAGTGATAGGAGAACACAAAAGGAGTGGATTTTCAATTCCTACTCCTAAGTTCAAATGAAGGGCGGTATCGGCAGTTCAGGATTTTCCACGGGTTATGGACTGATAAACCGTAAAAGTAACATATTTTAACCCCGTATTTAGTATGCTTTTAGAATGATTTAGCCTTGATTTATGTAAAAAGGTGCTTTTAATCCTTTCTTTTCATATTTATACTCAGGAAAGCACCCGAAGATGAAAAGAACAAGAAACACACTTAAAACGGGCCAATTTGGGCCAAAGAAGAAATCGACACTGCCTAGACTTCAAGCCACACGGCCGTGCCTCGAAAATTAACTAAGACATGACCATGCCACGATTTACACGGTCCGTGCCCTAATCGACAGAATCGAGACACGACCCAACCACGATTTACACGGGCGTGTGCCATAGCCGTGCCCCTGTTACAGGAGAGAGCAATTTCACTCGGATTTGGATACTTAGAGCCAAAGAAACACTTTCCAAAGCATATTTAAATACTGAGTAAGAAGCAGACTTAAATTAGGAAACTTAGAGGTGAAGTAAAGCTGTAACACCCCAAACCTAGCCCAACATCACTTAACGGATCGACATGTTACTAGGGAAAAAGGTGAAAAGGAATTTTGTTTCGAGGGAGGAAAATATTGTAAAATAAAAGCATCTATTGGAATTGGGGTTTTTAAAATTAGGGGTTTGTAGTTGAAGAAAATTTCAGCTGTTGAGTGAAAAATATAATTTAATACCCTCATTGTTACAAGTAGAAAACCGTTGTTTTAGTACATTGCTCAAGTTTTGAAAACCCATTTTTTTTATTGTTTCAATATTATCGGATGTAAAGTAAAACATTTCTTTAACAGTTACGAAATAGTAAAACTACTTAAAAATTCCAAAAGTTTATCAAATTAGGAGTGGCCTTATTACAGAATGAAAATATCCCGACAGAAAATAGCAATTAACATTTTAAAACAAAATTGAAATCAAAACCCTGCATGGCCACCTCGAGTCCGATCCAACCCAGTCCAACGAGTCAAGGATTACCTGCAATGTGTTTGGAAAATAGGGTGAGTCATTGAGACTCAGTGTGTAATTATTCCACGTCATTCCACAAATGGGTTTGGTTCCAAAATCCACATCAAATCGATGTACCACATATGAAGATGCAATATGTTAACCCACCCCAACCTAGTATCCATCCACTACACACCACCCGTACATCCATTCTCATACACACCGGGGGATTTCTACAATCGACCCTCCATCCGCTACACACCTCTTTGGCAGTCTATGTTGACAGACACACTGCTCAAAGTCCACTTAAGTGGTATAGCCACTAATCCACGTGATTAAATCACAGTAATCCACGATGAGACTCGAGGTCATCATCAATTGTGACAGAGTCACCCACATATATATACACACATCCCCTTTAATCATAATATCCCGAACCCTATGCACATGCAACATAATCAGTTAATGATAACATGATAGAACATGATAAAATTTGAGTATATATATTCAACATGCTTACATGCATCCACAACCATTTATCATCAATTTTAACGTAGGTAGTATACTAACCTGGTTTACCGGATTACCCCATAGACGTAATAACACCACCACAGCCACTATTTCGGCTACCACACATGATACATATATTTAATTTAAATAAACGAAGGAAACAGTCTGATAATTACACACCTAAAAACCTGTAGAACTAGACTAACGATCTCCCTAACGTCCTCACTCTAAGAGATTACAGCGATCTGCTTATCCTTTTCAGACGTTGGTCTACAGCCCGTTGGCCAATCCCGAACCATGAAACTGACTTCTTCTTAAACTTGGGGGTAGGGACTACGTGTCCAACCCCTTTCATTCCTTGGCTGGTACTCGAATCCATCAAATAATATCTTGGTCAGAAGACCCGGTTAATATGTTGAATAAAACTATAACGAAACCCAAAAGAATACTTGGATTGGAAAGAATACCCTTACCAAAGTTGGCAGAATCCTGAAGGTTATCGCTTAAGTTTAAAGGTTGTCAAAGATCTTACATAAATCCCATGTTAGATTCGCCCTACACTTATGATCCAAACAAAGTGGCCTTCGGCCGAACAAAAAGGTATATCCCTCTAACCTTGAATAATCGAATCCAACTGATCCCTAATGCTCCTCACGCTGGCTACAAACAAAAGGCACGAAATCAAGCCCTCCAAGGATTCGGCCACACACAAGAAATAGAGTTAGATTCTAGTTTTGGCAATCCCAAAGAGAAAAGGAGAGAGATCTAATTAAAAGAGAACTTCTTACCACTATTACTAGAAAGCGATTGAGAGAGTTGGCACTAAATGAATGACGGCGCTTCTTCTAGCATTTGGCAAATGAAAGAGTTACCACCAAAGATATACTTGGCTTTGAATGATTCAGCCAAGAGATGAGGCTCAAGGAATCGATAAAATAGAAGAACAAATAAAGATGAAAAAGAGATAAGTAGTGATGAATGGAAGATTCGGCCAAGGTTCTAATGGCTAGAAGGGTTATTCGGCTTTTGCAAGAGAAGTGATGGTTATCAAAATGAAAAAGAAAAGAGAAGAAGAAGATGTAGTTTTGCTTTAGAGAAGATATGAAGAGAAAAGAATATGATCAAGATGCACCCAAAATGGTCACTCCCACTTTCGGCTTTTGACTATAGGAGAAAAAAATAAAGAAGAAAACTAATAACTCTTGCTTGACACCTTCGGCAAAGAACTAGAGAAGAGAAACTCAAAGAAAGAAAAATGAACACTCTCCTACTACTAAACACTCATTTTTGGCACCTAAAGCCCCCCAACCGAACACTCCCTCATGACCGAAAATCTTCTCCCCAAGAACCCCATATTCAGCCAACACTCAAGCCTCACTCCTCATCCCTTCTTTCTCTCCTAAATTTCCTTCCCTTCACTCATTCAAACAAGTTTGAATGATTCAAACTTCCACTTCCCCTCATAGCCACACATTTAAGCTGTTGACTCAATCAATATTTCCCCTAGCAGTGTCCTGGTCGAACTCCAACACCTCCCCTCCAGACGGCAAAATAAATCCTCAAAATGCAACTCATGCTACTCGAACTCCTTCCCCTTTGTAACTCCCCCTTGGGCGTCAACTCCCCTTGCTCTTAGGCGCCACCTTGCCACTCCACCACTTCACTTGTTGTGTCCTTAAACACCACATTAAATCCCTTAAGGTCTGACGCCACTAGCTCTCCCCTAACAGCTTAGAACCAAAAATTTTACCTAAGGCTCAAACTTAACCTCAAGGTTTCCCAAAGCCCTAGACACACTCAAACAAGCATGCAGAGCATACTAACACACAGATTGAATTAAAATGTGAGACCCTAAATCTCGGATGTTACAAAAGCATTCCAAGAGCCTATATAAACACCTTAAGTGTATCTGAAACGGGACGGTGAGCTAGGCCAAAGAGCCGAGCCAAAAGGATCACATTTGTGGGAATCACTCGAAGATAGCCAGTTAATCCATCTCAAAAGTCGAATTCTACCCAAGATAGCGGATCTCTTCTTCAATTCCTTCAGGGGATTTTATGGATTTCCTATGTTTTGTTTTATCTTTTCTCTTGAGATGTTTTTTTATGTTATGAACTAAATCCTTCAGATACCTGAAGGTGATGAAATCTAGATGAATTTTGTTATTATTTTTTGAATTATATGATAAATACTTAGTTTGTTCTTAATTATGTTGCTTAATCCAAATCTGATGTGCTTAGGTGGAGGAGGAATAGACCCTGCTTAAGAGTAGATCTAGCATAATTAAGCGAAGTTGATCAAACGCCTAGAGATAGGGTTACGAGATTTTGCCAGATTAGGGTGAAACCTAATATGGGAATCCATTGATCGATTTAATGTTATTCTAGGGGGTTATTATAAGCGAACGAGAGTTCCACTAATTAACCTAGGGTTAGATGTTATTCGCCCCGAGAGAGGGTTTAATATAGGTTAGGGAGTCCAACGGATCAAGCTAAGTAAAGAAATCATACGATTCAATAATAAGTAACAAGTGAAGTCTAGGTGGATTCTTCTTGAGGGTATCGTCGTAATCAATTGAGTTTCTTCAAGTTATTTCCCAATTCGTTCTTTTTGTCTTTGCGTCTTTAGCTTAGTAGTCATTAAACTAGATTAAATCAACCAATCACTCCATATTTTAGGCTAAATAATAAAAAGAAAGTGAGTATTAGTACTTTTAGTTCCTTTGGGTTCGATAATCCAGTCTTGCCTAATCTATACTATTGTTCGATAGGTACACTTGCCTTTAAGGCGTTGTCAGAGTTTTTTTCGGGTTTGATCATTCTATTTATAAATTTTAAAGCTCTGATTTCAGCGATCAAGTTTTTTCCTTTAACAAAATTACTAGGAAAAGATGTTCCTTTTAATTTCAATCAAGAATGTTTAGATGCATTTAATGTCCTTAAGGATAAATTAATAAATGCTCCGATTATAATTGCCCCTGATTGGAACTTACCCTTTGAACTAATGTGTGATGCAAGTGATTTTGCAGTAGATTCGATTTTGGGACAATGAAGAAACAAGCATTTTTAGCCAATTTACTACGCTAGCAGAACATTAACACCAGCACAAGAAAACAACACCACTATAGAGAAAGAATTGCTAGCTGTAGCTTTTGCTTTTGACAAATTTAGACAGTATTTAATATTGTCTAAAGTTGTCATTTACACTGACCATTCGGCTCTTCGTTATCTTTTAAACAAACCTGATGCAAAACCCAGACTCATACGATGGATTTTACTCTTACAGGAATTTGACTTGGAAATACAAGATAAAAAGGAAACTGAGAATCTTGCAACGGATCACCTATCTAGACTTGAAAATCCACACACCAAAGAGCTCAATACACGTGAAATAAATTATTCATTTCCCGAAGAACAACTCTTTTCTATAAAACATTCTGAGGTACCATGGTTTGCAAATATTGTGAATTATTTAGCAGCTAATATCTAGCCAAGAAAATTAACACATCACCAAAAGAAGCGATTCTTTGTTGATGTGAAAAATTATTTTTGGGAAGATCCTTTTCTTTTCTGCATATGTGCAGATCGGGTAATTCGAAGATGCGTTACAAAAATGCAAGCAAGCAAACTCCTGGAGCATTACCATTCAGGACCCTCAGGAGGACACTATAGTGGTATTAAGATAGCACACAAAATACTCGAATCAGGTTTTTATTGGCCCACTCTATTTAAAGACACCAACAGGTATGTTGCCTCATGTGATAGATGCCAAAGAACAGGTAATATTTCTAAACGTGATGAAATGCCTCAAACATATATGTTGTCATGTGAAGTATTTGATGTATGGGGTATAGATTTTATGGGACCATTCCCTAGTTCATTTGGAAACAAGTACATCCTAGTGGCAGTTGATTATATGTCAAAATGGGTTGAAGCGGAAGCTTTTCCTACAAATGATGCCAGGGTAGTAGTTAAATTTCTAAAAAAATTGTTCTCCCGATTTGGCACACCAAGAGCTATCATTAATGATAAGGGTACTTATTTCTGTAATACCCAATTCGAAAGAGTCATAAAGAAATATGGAGTATACCACAGGACCGCTACCCCATATCACCCCCAAACCAGCGGGCAAGTTGAAGTAGCAAACTAAGAACTTAAGCGCATTCTAGAAAAAATGGTTGAATCAAATAGGAAAGATTGGGCAGTTAGAGTAGATGATGCTTTATGGGCATATAGAACAGCTTTTAAAACACCTCTAGGGACATCCCCATACAAACTTGTATATGGAAAAAGCTGTCATCTACCATTTGAGTTAGAACACAAAGCTTTTTGGGCTATAAAGTTTTTAAATTTTGATATTAGAACTACAGGAAAGAGAAGAATGATGCAGATAAATGAGTTGGACAAGTGGAGAATGGAAGCCTATGAAAACTCAAAACTATACAAAGAAGCAACAAAGCGACGCCACGATGCAAATCTCAAGAGATTAAAACAATTCGAGGTAGGGGACCTAGTCCTACTATACACCTCAAGGATTAAACTATTTCCGAGAAAGCTAAAATCAAGATGGTCAGGCCCATTTATGATCAAAACAATTTTTGTGACAGACCGAATCTGACCCTAATCGGAACAGTGGTTTCGGAACCACGAATCCGAGCCCGATAAATATTTTTATATATTATATCATGTGTCTATTATAGGTGAATTGATGTATGTGAAAGTTTCGTAGAAGAATTTAATCGTTTGAGTGTTTAATTGGCTAAAAAGGATTAAATTGCTAAGAGGACCAATGTAGCGAGCATGAAATAAAAAGAGCTAAGTGACTAGTTTATTAAACATAGGGATTTGCATGTCAAATTCCCCATATTTAATATGGTGGACGGTAATCATGAAAAAAATAAAATAAAATAATCTATTGTCTTAATATATTATATTTAAAGCATTATTATATTACAAGCATGCTAATATATGTGCTAGTTTAATAAACAAAAGAAAAAGGAAATTAAATTCTCTTCCCTCAATCATCTTCTTCCCCGATTCTTATCTTCAAAATGAAGAAGAAAACTTCATCCTCTCCATTCGGCCATTGCATGTACTAGGCAAGGTAAGAGTGAACTTTAGCTTAATAATCTATCCTTGAATTGGGTTAAATTCTTTAATCATCATTGAAAACAAGCCGAAATTTGTTGATATTAAGCTTGATGAGGTTCAGCCATGGAAGAAAATTTATGACTTATTGTGTTAATAAGTTTAGATGAAATGGGAAGAAGTAGTTAAGATTGTAGAAAGATTTCTTTTATGCATGATGATGTTCTTATATTCGCCTAAGGTGAAGATGACCGTTCATGAAATTTTCCTATTTAATTTGATACTCGGATATTATATATATATATATATATATATATATATATTGTGAAATTGGCCAAGGATGGATGATTATACTTAGATAGGATTGTTGGGTGAAATGGTATGAGGAGTCAATTGCCTAAATTAAATGGAAGAAGGATTAAAATGATAAAAAGGAGGATTATGGAGACCCGTAGGAGCCTAATAACCATTCGGCCATTGAGGAGAAATCCCAATTGGTTGCAATTTATATTGTGGTGTGCTATTAGTTAAATCGAATAAGTTGAATGCTTAAATTTTGTATGATTATTGTTTTAAATTAAATGAATGAAGTAGGAAATTCGGTTCTTTGTTTTTCTTAAACTAAGCTATATGCGTTTTGTTTTGAGTTGAGCAAATGAATAGGATGTATATGAATAAAATTTACTTGACATTTCTTAGATCGGGAACAAAAAGAGAAAGAACAAGATCGAGGAAAACAAAGGTTCTCGAATAGCCGATTTACACGGCCTATCGACAACCGAGGTAAGTCCTTTAGCTAAAGAATGTTAACGACTTAATTATGATTATATACAATGTTATGAATTGCTGAATTTTTGTACCTATTTACATTATGGCCGAATGTATGGTGGTATAGTTGGTTGATGATTGAAGTTGGTTATGTGAAATAAATTGTTGGATTGCATAATGATATAGTAAATTTTATTGGTTTAATGTGAGTGAGCTCAATTGAGTTAAACATATGTATATATTAGTTGTGAAGAGTGTGTGGAGAATGTTTGATTACATTGATTTAATTTGGGCTTCGTGCCTAGCAGGCTTAGTGCCTTAGGTGATTTAATTCGGGCTTCGTGCCTAAAGGTGCCCAAAGGTTGGTGATTTATTTCGACTCCGAGCCTAGCGTGCCTTGTGCGGTGTTACTCATCGGGCTTTATCGCCCAGTTGTGCTTGATGCCGATGATGTGTTTTATAAAAGAGAAAGCTGAATATTAATTAAGGCTAATCATAGTTGAAGTATTCAGCTATCTATATAGGTAAGCACATAAGGTAAGTTATGATTAAAATATTTGAGTCAAAGTTATCATTATAGAAATTGTGTTATATATGTTTGAGACAAAATTGATATGTATGACTATTTTATCATTGAATTGAATTTGATCTTAATGTTATGGAAATTCAGCCTCAAGTGGATATGCTACGAATAAAGGAAATGTAGGTTGAAAGAAATGGAGTATAAATACTTATGTTAATGAGCTACTAGCATTTGACCTTGTATAAATAATTATACTTAAATGTTTATGTGAAATGTTATATTTTGTGAGCTTAGGACTTACTAAGCTAGTAAGCTTATTTGTGTGAAATGTTCTCATCGGTTTTACAGATTTTGTTTACGTTACGGGCTCGAGTAGGATCGTCAAGCAAGTCGCCACACTATCAACTTCTTTTGGTACTCTTTTGTTATGTTAAATTAGATAAAGGCATGTATAGGAGGGGTTTGAAAGTGATTGTGTGTGAATGAAACCTTAACATTATATGTATTATAGCCATGCTAATATGGTTAAATTTTTAGTTAAATCTGTTGTTGTGTCTTGATATGTATGTTGGTTTATGATGGCAATGTTTATGCATTCTTAATCAAAGTTTAATCATTTTTGTTAAGGAAATGTTTGTATCTGAAATGAATCCTTGAATTAGGGATGTAGGTAGGTTCGGTTAGAAACTAGTCTTTCATAAAATGCAACAAAATAGCCTGTAGTAACAGCAGTGATGTGAGTTAGAAAAATCACCAAAAATAGGGTATATTGAATTATAAGGTGAATGAGATATGAAATTAAACCTTATTGTGTCTATTTTTACATAAAAGAAACAGAGTAGGCAAAAGATTTATATATTATGAGATAATTAAGTTTTAGTGAGACCTGCTCTGAATGAATTCATGAGTCACTGTTATGTTTTGGAAAAATGGTAAAAAATTGTAAAAAAATCATTAAGAATCATGGTTTATATGTGTAGAACCCTTAATAAGTCTATTTTTCATTGGTATAAACAAGAACATTATAGGAAATTTGTGCAATGAGATAACTGTATTTTGTAGAGACAGGTCAGAATTGTCAAGCAGTGTAATAAGGGTAACTTTGATGAATAAACTGTACTAATTGGCCACATGAAAATTCTGGAAAAATTATGGTGAAAATTTATATGAGTCTAATTTCAAGGAAAATTTACGGATCTAAATTTCGAGTTTTGTAACTCGAGTTATGGTCGATTTGGTCAGCATGACGCAATTGGACAGCTTTAAAATCTTACACCCGAGTTAATAGTCAAGTCTAGTAATGCCATGTACTCGATTAAGCAAGGGTTTCGGGTAAGGTGTTACATTTTATTGGTATCAGAGCTTACGGTTTAGTCGATTCTAGGACTACCGTAGCGCGTGTGAGTCTAGCTATACATGCCTTTATCATATATTGATAGTGTGGTGATTACTGACAGCCTGAACTTTGTTTTATATAGCAAATGGATTCCGATCCCGATAGAGCCGTAGCGGATGATGTAGAAAGTGTAGCGCCTGACCGTGCACATGGATCAGCGCCATTAGACTCTCAAAATCAACCTGTTACGGGTAACCATGAGGGAGAAGCTAAACAAGCCTTCTACCAAATGATGAATGAATGGTTTACCCAGTTTATTCAAAATAATCCGGCTGTACCACAACCTCCACCCCTGAATAATCCAACTCCGGTTCCTTCAGCACCCCCGATGATAGATCCGATGAGATCTAGTAGACCTCCGATTGATAAAATCGAGAAAGTTTGGGTAGAAGAATTGGGGCCAATGATGATGATGATGAACGAAGTGAAATGTGGCTTGATAATACTATTCGGTACTTGATGAGCTATCTTGTACTCGGAGGAATGCTTGAAGTGTGCCATATCGTTACTTGGGACACCGCGTATCACCGTGGAATACACTAGTATCGATGGTCCGAAAGAAAAGTGACGTGGGATTTCTTCCGAATGAATTTCGTAAGAAATATATCACCGAGGTTCATCGACCGAAGCGAAAAGAATTTCTTGAATCAAGGCGGGCGAATGACCGTGATGAATATGAACGGAAATTTGTCAGGCTTAGCAGATATGCTAGAGAGTGTGTTTCTACTGAGGCTATTATGTGTAAAAGGTTTGAAGACGGTCTGAATGAAGATATAAAGTTGCTTGTTGGCAACCTTGAAATTCAAGAGTTTGTAACATTAGTTGAGCGAGCTTGCAAAGTCAAGAGCTCGGGAAAGAGAAGAGAAGACGAGATGAAGCTAGAGACACTCGAAAGAGATCGTCGGGTAAGAATTTCCACTCCACCTCTAAAAGTTTAGAGATAACTTCAGCCGACATAAAGCTACCTCGGATTCACCTAGACGCGATCGACCTCCCAGTGATCTCCCGAGCTACCTCGATGGCTAGTGTTGATAATGTTCTGCAGAATCGAGTTGAATGCGAGCATTGTGGAAAATGGCATTCATGGAGTTGTAGAGTTCGTGATCGGTCTGTTTTAAATGTGGATCCTCGAGACCATTTTATTCGAGAGTGCCCGATGTTAATGAAAGAATCGGCACAAAACTCTAGACCGAGTAGTGCATCAGGACGAGGCAGACCACCCATGCGTTCTGGCAATGTAGGTGGTAGTCAGAGAGGAACGAAGAACACAGCGATTCGATCGAGGCTAGAGCTCGATTAGAGCTTATGTTACTCGAGCTAGAGAGGATGTTGCTTCTCTAGGATGTCATTACGGTACTTTCACCCTTTATGATACTCTTTGTGATAGCATTGATTGATCTGGTTCGACCCATTCATATGTATGTGAAACTCGGTATTTAGTAAGACTCGCCGATTGAGTCTCTTGAATTTGTGATTCGTATCCAACCCTTTGGGTAGATGTGTGTTTGTAAATAAAGTGTGTAAAAGTTGCCCATTGATGATTCGGGACTTTTGTTTCCCAGTCGATTTAATGCTGTTGCCCTTCGATGAGTTTGATATAATTTTGGGAATGGAGTGGTTAACTTCGCATGATGCAGTGGTGAATTGCAAAAGAAAGCTTATTGATTTGAGACACGAGCGGTGAGATCATTAGAATTGAATCCGATGATTTAGGTGGATTTCCTCTGATTATATCCTCGATGTTAGCCGGAAGTATGTGAGAAAAGGGTGTGAAGCCTATTTGGCTTATGTAATTGGATAATAAATTGTCCGAGAAATGATTGAATCTGCACCGATTGTATGTGAATACTCGAGGTGTTTCTGAAGAACTACCGGGTTTACCCCTAGCACGAGAGATTGATTTTGGTATTGAATTAATTCCAAGAACGACTCGATCTCAATAGCTCCATATCGGATGGCACCTCTTGAATCGAAAGAGTTGAAAGCACACGTTGCAAGAGTTAACAGATAGGGCTTGGCGACCAAGTTTTTCTCCTTGGGTGCGCCGATTCTTTTTGTGAGAAAGAAAGATGGAGCGATGCGAATGTGTATTGATTATCGCATGGCTGAATAAGGTAACTATAAAGAATAAGTACCGTTCTGCGGATTGATGATTTGTTTGATCGGTTGAAAGGGCTTAGTATTTTGAAAATAGATTTGAGATCGGGTTATTATCGATTCATGAGTCGAGATACTGATGTGCCAAAGCGCATTTGGACGAGATACGGACATTTTGAATTTTTAGTTATGCCTTTTGGGCTTACTAACGACTTTTCTTGTTTTATGGATTTGATGAATTGGGTTTTAGGCGGTTTTGGATCGATTTGTAGCGGTGTTTATTGATGATATATTGATCTATTCCAAAGATGAAATTGAACATCTTTGAGCATCTGAAGTTAGTGTTACAAACTTTGCGTAATCGGTAGTTGTATGCGAAGTTTAGTAAGTGTGAGTTCTGGATGAAAGAGGTCAGCCTTTTGGGGCATGTTGTTTCAGCATCGGGCATTCGAGTTGATCCAAACAAAATCTCGGCTATACTTGATTGGAAACCACCGAAAAATGTTTCGAGATTCGAAGTTTTCTAGGACTTACGGGTTACTATCGACGATTTGTGAAAGATTTTTCTATGATAGCTACCCCGTTGACAAAGTTATTGCAGAAAGATGTCCGTTTAAGTGGTGGAAAAATGTCAGAAGAGTTTTGATCAGTTGAAAGCCCTTTTGACTGAAGCTCCAGTGTTAGTTCAGCCTGAATCGGGTAAAGAATTTGTTGTTTATTCTGATACTTCTTTGAATGGTTTGGGCTGCATTTTGATGCAGGAAGGCAAAGTTGTAGCCTACGCTTCAAGACAATTGAAGCCGCATGAAAGAAATTACCCGACGCATGATTTAGAGCTTGCAGCCATTGTGTTCGCACTGAAGATTTGGCGTCATTACTTGTTTGGCGAGAAATGTCATGTTTACTCAGATCATAAAAGTCTGAAGTATCTAATGACTCAGAAAGATCTGAATTTGAGACAACGTAGGTGGCTAGAACTACTGAAAGACTATGAATTGGTGATTGACTATCACCCGGGAAAAGCTAACGTTATTGCAGATCGTTAGGTCGGAAATCTTTACTTGCTCTTGCAATGAATGCCTGAGATGACTATGTCTAGTGATGGTTCGATCATAGCCGAGTTACGAGCAAGACCAATGTTTATCCAACAAATTTGTGATGCACAGAAAGTTGACAAGAATATGATTGCTAAACGAATTCAGTGTGAAAAAGGTGCAGAGTCAGATTTTCAGATTGATGCAAATGACTATTTGAATTTTAAAAGCCGAATGTGTGTTCCAAAGAACTCAGATTTGATCTGAGATGATTTTGAATGAGGCTCATTATGGCCGACTATCGATACATCCGGGTATACGAAATTGTATAACGACTTGAAACAGTTTTATTGGTGGCCTGGTATGAAACGTGATATATCCGAATTTGTTTCAAAGTGCCTAATTTGTCAGCAAGTAAAAGCCGAGCATCAAGTGCCTTCTGGGTTGCTTCAGCCGATCATGATACCTGAGTGGAAATGGGATAAAATTTCAATGGATTTTGTATCCGGTCTTCCTATGACACCGAGTAAGAAAGATGCCGTATGGGTGATAGTTGATAGATCGACTAAGTCACCCATTTGTGCTTGGGTTCGCATGGACTTTTCACTCGATAAACTTCTTTGAATTGTATGTATCGCAGATTGTAAGATTGCATGGTGTACCGAGCTCCATTGTGTCGACGAGACGAGAGATTTACATCGCGGTTTTGGAAGAAGTTGCAAGATGCTTTAGGTACTAAACTACATTTTAATCTGACCTTTCATCCATGAATGCACGGTCGGTCTGGCGAACTATTCGAGATACTTGAGGACATGTTGAGATGTTGCATTCTCGAGTTTGAAGGTGCGTGGGAGCGATACCTACCTTTGATTGAATTTGCTTATAATAATAGCTTTCAATCAAGTATCAAAATGGCACCTTATGAAGCCTTATACTGGTGAAAATGTCGAACGCCATTGTCTTGGGTGAGCTCGGTGAAAATAAGATACACGGGTTGATTTGATTAAAGAATTTGAGCAGTAAAGTGGCCATAATCAAAGATAATTTGAAAGTCGCATCGGATCGACAAAAGTCCTATCTTGATTTGAAGCGTAAAGATATTGAATTTGATTGGAGATCGAGTATTTTTAAAGGTTTCTCCGTGGAAGAAAGTGCTCCGTTTTGGTAGGAAGGGCAAGTTGAGCCCGAGGTTCATTGGACCGTATGAAATCATTGAGCGTGTTGGGCTGTGGCTTATAGGTTGAAACTACCTCCGAATTAGAAAAGATACACGATGTATTCCATGTTTCTATGTTCGTGATACTGATCGAGATCCGTCACATGTAATTGCTCAAATGCGAGATCGAGATGCGATCGATATGGCGTATGAGGAAAAGCCGATCCGTATTTTAGCTCGGGAAATGAAAGAGTTAAGAAACAAAAGATCTCCTTAGTGAAAGTGTTATGGAATCGACACGGAGTTGAAGAGGCAACGTGGGAACTGAAGATTCAATGAGGCAACAATATCCGAGCGTTGTTTAACGGTAAGATTTTCGGGGACGAAAATCCTTAAGGGGAGAGTTGTGATGATCGAATCGACCCTAATCGAACAATGGTTTGAACCACGAATCCGAGCCCGATAAATATTTTTATATATTATATCATGTGTCTATTATAGGTGAATTGATGTATGTGAAAGTTTCAGTAGAAGAATTTAATCGTTTGAGTGTTTAATTGGCTAAAAAGGATTAAATTGCTAAGAGGACCAATGTAGCGAGCATGAAATAAAAAGAGCTAAGTGACTAGTTTATTAAACATAGGGATTTGCATGTCAAATTCCCCATATTTAATATGGTGGACGGTAATCATGAAAAAAATAAAATAAAATAATCTATTGTCTTAATATATTATATTTAAAGCATTATTATATTACAAGCATGCTAATATATGTGCTAGTTTAATAAACAAAAGAAAAAGGAAATTAAATTATCTTCCCTCAATCATCTTCTTCCCCGATTCTTATCTTCAAAATGAAGAAGAAAACTTCATCCTCTCCATTCGGCCATTGCATGTACTAGGCAAGGTGAGAGTGAACTTTAGCTTAATAATCTATCCTTGAATTGGGTTAAATTCTTTAATCATCATTGAAAACAAGCCGAAATTTGTTGATATTAAGCTTGATGAGGTTCAGCCATGGAAGAAAATTTATGACTTGTTGTGTTAATAAGTTTAGATGAAATGGGAAGAAGTAGTTAAGATTGTAGAAAGATTTCTTTTATGCATGATGATGTTCTTATATTCGGCCTAAGGTGAAGATGACCGTTCATGAAATTTTCCTATTTAATTTGATACTCGGATATATTATATATATATATATATTGTGAAATTGGCCAAGGATGGATGATTATACTTAGATAGGATTGTTGGGTGAAATGGTATGAGGAGTTAATTGCCTAAATTAAATGGAAGAAGGATTAAAATGATAAAAAGGAGGATTATGGAGACCCGTTGGAGCCTAATAACCATTCGGCCATTGAGGAGAAATCCCAATTGGTTGCAATTTATATTGTGGTGTGCTATTAGTTAAATTGAATAAGTTGAATGCTTAAATTTTGTATGATTATTGTTTTAAATTAAATGAATGAAGTAGGAAATTCGGTTCTTTGTTTTTCTTAAACTAAGCTATATGCGTTTTGTTTTGAGTTGAGCAAATGAATAGGATGTATATGAATAAAATTTACTTGACATTTCTTAGATCGGGAACAAAAAGAGAAAGAACAAGATCGAGGAAAAACAAAGGTTCTCGAATAGCCGATTTACACGGCCTATCGACAACCGAGGTAAGTCCTTTAGCTAAAGAATGTTAACGACTTAATTATGATTATATACAATGTTATGAATTGCTGAATTTTTGTACCTATTTACATTATGGCCGAATGTATGGTGGTATAGTTGGTTGATGATTGAAGTTGGTTATGTGACATAAATTGTTGGATTGCATAATGATATAGTAAATTTTATTGGTTTAATGTGAATGAGCTCAATTGAGTTAAACATATGTATATATTAGTTGTGAAGAGTGTGTGGAGAATGTTTGATTACATTGATTTAATTCGGCCTCGTGCCTAGCGTGCTTAGTCTGGTGATTTTGAAGCTTCGTGCCTAGCGTGCTTAGTGCCGGTGATTTAATTCGGCTTCGTGCCTAGCGTGCTTAGTGCCGGTGATTTAATTCGGCTTCGTGCCTAGCGTGGTGATCTTAGGTGATTTATTTCGACTCCGAGCCTAAGGTGCCTTGTGCTTGGTGTTACTCATCCGGCTTTATCGCCAAAGCCGAGCTTGATGCCGATGATGTGTTTTATAAAAGAGAAAGCTGAATATTAATTAAGGCTAATCATAGTTGAAGTATTCAGCTATCTATATAGGTAAGCACATAAGGTAAGTTATGATTAAAATATTTGAGTCAGGTTATCATTATAGAAATTGTGTTATATATGTTTGAGACAAAAATTGATATGTATGACTATTTTATCATTGAATTCGAATTTGATCTTAATGTTATGGAAATTCAGCCTCAAGTGGATATGCTACGAATAAAGGAAATGTAGGTTGAAAGAAATGGAGTATAAATACTTACGTTAATGAGCTACTAGCATTTGACCTTGTATAAATAATTATACTTAAATGTTTATGTGAAATGTTATATTTTTGTGAGCTTAGGACTTACTAAGCTAGTAAGCTTATTTGTGTGAAATGTTCTCCTCGGTTTTACAGATTTTGTTTACGTTACGGGCTCGAGTAGGATCGTCAAGCAAGTCGCCACACTATCAACTTCTTTTGGTACTCTTTTGTTATGTTAAATTAGATAAAGGCATGTATAGGAGGGTTTGAAAGTGATTGTGTGTGAATGAAACCTTAACATTATATGTATTATAGCCATGCGAATATGGTTAAATTTTTAGTTAAATATGTTGTTGTGTCTTGATATGTATGTTGGTTTATGATGGCAATGTTTATGCATTCTTAATCAAAGTTTAATCGTTTTTGTTAAGGAAATGTTTGTATCTGAAATGAATCCTTGAATTAGGGATGTAGGTAGGTTGGTTAGAAACTAGTCTTTCATAAAATGCAACAAAACAGCTTGTAGTAACAGCAGTGATGTGAGTTAGAAAAATCACCAAAAATAGGGTATATTGAATTAGAAGGTGAATGAGATATGAAATTAAACCTTATTGTGTCTATTTTTACATAAAAGAAACATTATATTATGAGATAATTAAGTTTTAGTGAGACCTGCTCTGAATGAATTCATGAGTCACTATTCTGTTTTGGAAAAATGGTAAAAAATTGTACAAAAATCATTAAGAAGCATGGTTTATATGTGTAGAACCCTTAATGAGTCTATTTTTCATTGGTATAAACAAGAACATTATAGGAAATTTGTGCAATGAGATAACTGCATTGTTGTAGAGACAGGTCAGAATTGTCAAGCAGTGTAATAAGGGTAACTTTGATGAATAAACTGTACTAATTGGCCACATGAAAAATTCTGGAAAAATTATGGTGAAAAGTTATATGAGTCTAGTTTCAAGGAAAATTTACAGATCTAAATTTCGAGTTTTGTAACTCGAGTTATGGTCGATTTGGTCAGCATGACGCAATTGGACAGCTTTAAAATCTTACACCCGAGTTAATAGTCAAGTCTAGTAATGCCATGTACTCGATTCCGGCAAGGGTTTCGGGTAAGGGGTGTTACAATTTTACCATACGGCACCATCGAGGTAACTCATCCCACTAAGGGCACATTCAAGGTAAATGGTCACCGACTTAAAATTTATAATGGTGCAGATTTTGGAGATATAAGAGAGGAGCTTATGCTTCGTGAGCCTTCTTTTAGAACCGAAAATAGGGAAAGACTAGCTTAAGACTATAAAACGAGCGCTTTTCGGGAGGCAACCCGAGCACTAACATGATTTATCTAAACATTATACTTTTAACTTTAAGCATCTTAACACCATCAGTATGATTAAAGCACAAGTTTCATAGACCACATGGCCTTACACACGGGCGTGCCCATAGTCGTGTGGAGCGCACAAGACAAAACATGGGCACTCTTATGGTCGTGTATGACAAAAGGTAAAACTTTTATCGACACGAGAAAAACACAGCCATGCCTCACGACTGTGCTAAGATACTGACTTCCTACACACGGCCAGTACACGATCGTCCGTCACAACCGTGGGGACATACTGGCTTATCAAACATCGGTAATACACGCCCGTACTAAGTAACCATGTATAAATACTGACTTCCAAAACACGGGCCACCCACGACCGTGCTTCATGATAGTAGGGACATACTGACATATCACACACGGATAACGCACGCCCGTGTTACAACCGTGCTAAAAAACCAATCGCGCCTAAAAATTCAAAACCTTGAATTACACGGGCACTTAAAAATAGCACGGCCGTGGCACCAGCCCGTGCCTCTGCTGCTATTTAAACTAATTAACCGAAATCCCTCTCCTTTTTTAACCCTAGAAAAATTTTCAACCCCCTCTTCTGAAATTTCGGCCACACTCTCACCTAAACCACTGTTTTTTTTCCATCCAAAACAAAACAAAAACCATCCACACGCCCGAAACACCGTCGTGCAACATAAATGCACGCCCCTGCTTCCGTCGTGCTCATCTTGCAACGCCTTACCACCGCCGTGCCTAGCCCGTGTTCTGCAGAAAACCTACACCATCAGCCCTGGTTCTTTATATTAATTCACTTCTAATTTGTTTTATACCTTTAATTTAAGTTCTAAATATAGCCTTTCTCATCATAATAAGAGATAATAGCCATTTTCATTTTGTTTTAGTCTAAAGTATAAATTTCTCATTTTTTTTTACAATTATTTTGTATTATGTATATATTTCTTTCTCAAGCATGAACTATTATATTGATTTTATAACTTTGAAATGCTCATGATGATTTCAATATTTTGTTCATATAATTTATTTCCCGTTTATGATAATGTATAATTTTCCTCATGAATTGCTATTGGTTGCCTATTTGAATATCTTAAACCGGAATTATAGTCGGTATGAATTTTCTCCCTTTTTCCAGGTAACATGTCATCATCACGAGCAAAGCGATCAACAACCGCCCTAAGTAAGAAGATAAAGGGGCTCGGCTAATCCTCAACAAGTGCTTCTTCCGAGATCCGAAACCACTTCCTTCAATTTAATCAAGCCACTCAAGAAGAACAATATAGAGCATTCTGGAAAAGGCCTTTAGGCACCGGATGATGCATCGATTGGGATGCAGTGCAACAAGTCAGACTAGAAAAAGATATCCCAGCCCTAGTATAGACTGAACCATGGGAGCAGTTCTTTTCTATTATCGAACCGACCTACCTGGAACTCACACTCGAGCTCTGCACTACTTTCACTTTTCAGTCAATGATGCCTAATTATAACGATCCGGGAACAATCCAATTTTGATTAGGGGGCACGGTACGACAGCTTAGCGTACCATAATTTGGAGCAGCACTCGAAATTTACACAGAAGAATTTATAGAAGAGAACAACCTCTCTGAGTTAGACCGCCAACTCCACCGGACTCCGCTGAACTGTTGGCGAAGCCTAAAACCCACCACAGGTGTTTACGACCCCAGTCGTTCTAAAGCGGCAGCCCTTGGACCAGCCTTGAGGTATATTCATGCCCTTCTCACTCATACAATCACCGGTCAATGTGAGAGCACGGGCATAGTAAACAAGCACGATGTCTACTACCTGTCGTGCATGTCAAAAGGGCACGTATTTGACCTTGCCTACTTTATTGCCTGTGCAATCCAACACCAAATGGAACTACACAGAATGGGCATTTTATCAATAGGGTCGTACATCACTCGAATAGCTCAACATTTTGGTTTACTCAACATCGAGGCTCAAACTTCCTCTCTCACACTAGTCAGCCAGATGCTACCCCAGGGTATTCAGACGATGTTGCACATGAAGATGGTTAAATATCATCAAGGGACCGATCCACCACAGTATCGACTAGCCACAGACGAGGCAGAGCCAGAGGACATTACTGATGATGCCCCACCACCAACATAGGAAGCACCAATCCCAATCCAGCAGCCATCACATCCAGCAGCCTCAATGGAAGATATCTCTACAAGCCTCACCCAGCTCTAGCAGTACTGTACTCAGCAGTTCATCGACACCACTCGACGTTTTGATGGGATCAAGGTCGCACTCCAGCAAATATGCCATCACTTCCATATATCAACACCAACATAACCACGGGATCTGGCAGATGATGAGGACCTTTGAGTCCTTTCTTATTTGTAAGCTCTATTATATTTCTACTTTTCATTTATTTTAAATCTCTATATTCGTCCGTAACTTTAAACTTTTGCAAATAGCTTCTGTTATTTTCGTTATGATTGGTTATCTAATATTCGAGGACACCTAACATATATTTAATTACGCCTCGATATATCTGACTAATGACTCCGTAGTCCACATACACAAATCACTAGGAGTAGTTCACTTCTACATAAGTCACCTACTTTCTACCACCAGAGACGCCAACTCCCGGAATCATCCAAAATTCGGAAGTCTTACTTCTCCACTTTTCTTTTTATTACATAATTGTTTATCTATCTTGGTACATTGAGGGCAATGTACAACTTAAGTGTGGGGGTAAAAGTACCTAACTTTTTCCATTATTCTCAAATCCTGAATTTTAGTCTTGTCCATAAGAAATTTTCTCATATTATTAATTAGGGTGAAATTTCTAATAATTTATGGTTGCTATTGACATGTTTTTGAGTAAGTCATTGATAATTGTGCATTGATGATTTATACGTAAAGAACACTAGAGAATCAAGCATGATAAGTCTATTTTTCAAGAATCAAAAATTTTCTAGGTTATTGAACTGAATTTGAATATTACCTTGGAGCTTGAAATTTACAGGATTGATGTCAAATACCCATAATTTTTTGTGAGATTTGAGTCGTATAGAGCATATATTCTTTTTCATGCTCACTTTATTAATTATGAGTGTCTCAACACTGAATTGTTATTCTAGAACTTGCCTCGATTATACATGTTGAGACCACATCAATGATTTGATATACTGAGATGATAAAGGCACCTAGGTTTTAACCTATTCACTCCACTAAAAAGCTTGCCTATATAATTAACCCTTAGTGAACCCCTTTGATCCTAATCCCTTTTTATTGAATTAACCGCTTAATATTAACCAAAAACCCTTGTGTTTGTTATCACCATTCTTTTGACTACCCTTCTATCGAGAATTGATTTGATCAGTTGCCAAATTAGTTTATTTCAATTATTAAAGTTCGCTCTATTATGTTTCTAGTTTGTTCTAAAAAAACCCCAAAGTATATTCAAGTATTAGTATATGATTAAAGGAGCTTATTCCAAATTGTTGAAAAAGCTCATATTAAAAAAAAGTATTATTCTTAGTTTCATTTGATGTAGTCATTTATTTTCAGGTTCGTTATTTAGGTAATTAGTCAAGTCAATCTCGATTCTAAAACCTTCTAATTCAGCCTTTGTCCACACCTTTAACCCAAGCCCCGTTACAACCCTATCAAAGACCTTTTGATTTGTGTATCATCTCATATTACAGTGGTGGAGATTTGATTTTCAGGTAAGCCTATAGGATTAACTTTTCAGGTTCAACTTATGAGTGCTTTCTCTTGAAATTCAAACACTTCGAGTGCTTTGAGTGAATCCTTAGTGAGGATGTCAATCCTTGTCGATTTCTAATTAAAGGTAATCATTTAGATAAGGGGAGACACCTATGTTTTCGTACTACAAAATTCATGACTTATGTTGTTTGAATCTTTAAGACTCTTTAAGTTAAATTATCCATGTATAAATTGTCTGTGAATTATGATGAAGCATGGTTGATAGGAATTATGAATTACGGAAAGTTCGTTTTAATTGTAAGTTCAGAATTTTGCTTGAGGACAAGCAAAAGCTTAAGTGTGGGGGTATTTGATAAATCGTAAAAGTAACATATTTTAACCCCATATTTAGTATGCTTTTAGAATGATTTAGCCCTGATTTATGTAAAAAGGTGCTTTTAATCCTTTCTTTTCATATTTATACTCAGGAAAGTGCCCGAGGATGAAAAGAACAAGAAACGTGCTTAAAATGGCCAATTTGGGCCAAAGAAGAAATCAACACGGCCTGGACTTCAAGCCACACGGTCGTGCCTCGACAATTAACTAAGACACGGACATGCCACGATTTACACGGCCGTGCCCCAATCGACATAATCGAGACACGACCCAACCACGATTTACAAGGGCGTGTGCCATGGCCATGCCCCTGTTACGGAAGAGAGCAATTTCACTCAGATTTGGATACTTAGAACCAAAGAAACACTTTCCAAAGCTTATTCAAATATCGAGTATGAAGCAGACTTAAATTAGGACATTAGAGGCCAAGCAAAGCATTCCAAGAGCCTATATAAACACACTAAGTGTATCTTGAAACGGAGGCGGTGAGCTAGGCCAAGGAGCTGAGCCAGAAGGATCACATTTGTGGGAATCACTCGAAGATAGCTAGTTGATCCATCTCAAGAAGTTGGAATTCTACTCAAGACGGTGGATCTCTTCTTCAATTCCTTCAGGGGGTTTTAGGGATTTCCTATGTTTTGTTTTATCTTTTCTCTTGATATGTTTTATTTTAAAGTTATGAACTAAATCCTTCGGATACCTGAAGGGGATGAAACCTAGATGAATTTTGTTATTATTTTCTGAATTATATAATAAATACTTAGTTTGTTCTTAATTATATTGCTTAATCCAAATCTGATGTTCTTAGGTGGAGGAGGAATAGACCCTGCTTAAGAGTAGATCTAGCATAATTAAGCGGAGTTGATCGAACGCCTAGAGATAGGGTTACGAGATTTTATCGGATTAGGGTGAAATCTAATATGGGAATCCATTGATCAATTTACTGCTATTCTAGGGGGTTATTATAAGCGAATGAGAGTTCTACTAATTAACCTATGGTTAGATGTTATTCGCCTCGAGAGAAGGTTTAATATAGGTTAGGGAGTCCTACGGATCAAGCTAAGTAAAGAAATCATATGATTCAGTAATAAGTAACAAGTGAAGTCTAGGTGGATTGGTCCTGAGGGTATCATCGTAATCAATTGAGTTTCTTCAAGTTATTTCCCAATTCGTTCTTTTTGTCTTTGCGTCTTTAGCTTAGTAGTCATTAAACTAGATTAAATCAACCAATCACTCCATATTTTAGGCTAAATAATAAAAAGGAAGTTAGTATTAGTACTTTTAGTTCCTTTGGGTTCGATAATCCAGTCTTGCCTAAGCTATACTACTATTCAATAGGTACACTTGCCTTTAATTCATTGTCAAAGTTAGTTTCCAGGTTTGATCATTCTATTTATAAATTTCAAAGCTCTAATTTCAGTGATCATGGACCATCATCCGGTGAGAATAGACAAATCGTGGTCGTTCACGATACTAAGGGTAAGTATTTCATTAGATCGTTAGATTTAGATATTTGGATTAATAAAATCTTGTTTGTTAGTTAATCGAGTGTAATGGTGATTTAGGTGCCGAGGATCAAGAAAGTTTAGTTCTTACCGTAATCAGGTGTGTAATCTCACACTGAAATTTTGTAAATCTATGATTTATCATCATGTTAGAAAAATCAATCGAAGTTGCTTAAAAACTTAATAACAGTGATATGGTATGCATCGAGTGATTTGCTTAAAAATCGTTAATATTAAGATTTGTCAAAATCGGTGTTAATTTGCAAAATTATGAAAATGCCCTTATAGGTCGAATTATGAAAATGCCCCTATGGGCCGAATTACGAAAATGCCCCTATGGGCTGATTTACAAAAATGCCTCTATGGGCCGATTTTCTAGAATACCTTAATGGTCTAAATTAGCAAAACGTTTTTGTAACATCCTAGATTAGGGGTTATGCGTTTGTGCATAATTCATGAATAGTAGGTTTTGGCAGTGTTTGGAAGTGAATTAAGGGTTTTTAAAATCCTAGGATGGAAGAGAAAGCTTTGGACAATTATTGGTTTTAAGTTAAAAACAAGAAGTGATGTGGAAAAGTGTCAAGGGACGCCACCTAAGGTGCAAGGGTTATGGCATCAAGTGAAGTACTTTGAGGGAAGAGGTTGAATCCCATTGTGTGCATTTTGCTTAATTTTATGAAATAGCATGTTTCTTGGAAATGTAAGGAAATGTATGAAAATATATGAAAATGTAAGGAAATGTATGGAAATGTAAGGAAATGTATGTGATATGTGGTGTGCATTTTAGAACCTTGGAAATGTAAGGAAATGTAAGGAAATGTATGGAAATGTAATGGAAATGTATGGAAATGTAAGGAAATGTATGGAAATATATGGAAATGTAAGGAAATGTATGGAAATGTATGGAAATGTATGGAAATGTAAGGAAATGTATGGAAATATATGGAAATGTAGGAAATGTATGGAAATGTAAGAGAAATGTATGGAAATGCTAAGTTAAAAGAGGAAAGTGAACATTTATGGAAACTAGGAAATGATTTAGAAATGATTCAAAAAGAGGAAAGTGAACATTTGGCGAATCATGGAAGGAGAAGTTCTTTTCGTACACCGTGATTTGATTTTTAAACTAGATGTTCCCTAGTTATTCGATGAATGTACACAAATCCTACTAGGATTTGGTTTATGGTGATTTTTATTCAAAAAGGCCTTTGCTAAATATTACTATGTTGGTCAAACGTAGGCATTAAAAATCTAAGGTAGTAGATCGGATTTCGGGATTTCAAGTGAAATCGTTAAGCGAATCAGGTGTGTACCCTACTCTAAGTTTTAATATGTTCATAGCTATGTTTTAAATTAAATGTGTTAATATGAAAGTGTAAGAATATGGCTAAGGTACCATGTGTAGCCCACACTAATCTTAATAGATTTATGGCTTAAATTTGATACATATGTTAATATGAAAGTCTAAGAATGTGACTAAAGTACCATGTTATGGTACAAAGTACTCAGGTACGTTTTCCTACTCCTACTAGGATTACGAAATATGTTATACATAACATGTGAAAAGTGGCATGAATGTGAATTTAAGTATGATATGCATGATATGAATAATATGGGGCATTCGGGTTATTTGAGAAAGGGAAAGTGAATGTGATGACTTCGGTCTCACTATCTGAATGTGGTGACTTTGGTCACATTATCCGAATGTGGTGACTTGATCACATTATCGAATGTGGTAACCGGTTACATTATCGAATGTGGTGTCTCATGACACAATTATCGAGTGGCAATGCCACGAATTTTATATAGGCGATGAGCACGTCATTGCAATGACGCCTTCGATGGTGTGTAGCGGATGGAGGGTTGACTTAGTAGTCCCCACGATGTGCGAGGATGAATGCACGGTGGATGTAGCGGATGGCATATAGGTTTGGGTTCGGATTGCATCATTATCTTAAATCATTAAATGTGAAATTATGATACATATGAATATGATTTGTTATGCCTAAATTTGTTAAGACTTAGTGTTTGTGTACACATTGAGTCTGTTTGACTCACCCGTTGTGGGAACATGTTTGGTGATGATCGGTGATGGACCGGTTTGGAGAAGCTTAGGGATGGCCATGCACAAGAAGAAATTTACGACTTGGACTTTTATTTTATTTTAAGTAATTTAAAGTTTATTTTGGTTTTAATTTTGGGAAATTATTTGATGTAATAAGGTAGTAGTAGAATTATTTTATTACATATTTATTTATTAAGCTTACAAACTTTTACTTATTAAAAGATTAAGTAAATCTATTTTTAAAACAAAGCTCAAACGTTTTATCACTTAAAGTAAAGGATTCTTAATAATGAAATAAACTTGTTTTCATTTCAAGCCCAACCCAAAACGATCTTTCTTCCAAATCACACAAGTTTTTCCTAAGTAAGAAAAGAATTTGAAACGGTTTACACCGGGGAGCATACCAGATCCGGTCAAGGCTCGTGGGCCAGGTTTGGGGTGTTTCAGTTTTAATGGGCCGATTCATCGAAATAATTCACTAGATTAATTATTGTTATATATATGTGGATATTTTATTTTATTATGTATGATGCATTTTGACATATTGCATGGGATGGAAAAAATTGAATGAAGAGCAGTGTAGCCTGGTGGCATTGCCACAATATAAATATGTGTTTACATAATTATGATTTCGGTGGCTCAGCCACAAATATTCCGTGATTAGCAGCTTGACAACAAATTTGGTGTGAGCGGCGGGGTGGGTTGACTTGATCCCCACAGGTGTGATTGGCTAGTCGGGGTGTGATTGGATGGATGGGTTAGGTTGCATACATTTCATATATATATATTGTTATGCAAATGGGCTTCGGCCCAAGAGTATGTTATATGGGCTTAGGCCCAAGATGTTGCTTTACGGGTTCAAGCCCAGTGGATGACGGTAAGGGGGTTATACACTGAGTTCTAGTAACTCACCTCTCCTTCTTAATCCTTGTAGGTAATACTCAGTTATGTGGAATTGGGCCATGGATGACTCGGTGGAGTCCATACTTTAGAAATGTTGTTTTCGGACTTTAGTAATTTTCATTTTCCGCTTTATTACTTTTACTATTTTGGGTTTAAAGCTGTAATAAGGCCTCTTGGATAAACTTTAATTTGCTTTATGTTTAGACATACTTAATATATTTCTTGAATTGTTTTAAATAAGGATTTTCTAAAATCATAAATAACGATTTTTCTTAAATTGATTTACAAATAGATTTTTATAACAAATATGTACAAATAATTTAAACTAGGATTCTCTTTGAATTATTAACAATATTTTCAAAAGTTACAATTTTAAAGATCACTTGTTAAATTTTTAATTCATCAAACAACCTCTCGATGTTAGTAGTACTTAATGTTTATAACCAAATTTTTTTTCTTAACTATAATCAAATAACACCTATTTTAGTGCAAATCACAAGTTCTTTATACGTTTTCTTCATGTGACATGTCAGATCCAGTCGTACCGCATGGGCCGAGTTTGGGGTGTTACAATAAAAGTCTGAATCTGTGATAAAGAAGATGGTTAGAACTGTTAAAAGACTACGAGCTTGTGAGAGACTATCATCTAGGAAAAACAAATTTTGTTGCGGATGCATTGAGTCGGAATTCACTGTTTGCACTACGTGCGATGAATGCTCATTTAGACTTGTCAGATGATGGTTCAGTTTTGCCTGAATTGAAAGCAAAACCATTGTTCTTACAGCAAATATGTGATGCTCAGAAAATTGATAATGAAATGTTAACGAAACGACCTCAATGTGATTTGAACTTTAATTCTGAATTTTGAATTGATATTGATGATTGTTTGAGATTTCGAGATCTAATATGTGTTCCGAGAAACCCAGAATTGATTCAATTGATTTTGAAAGAAGCGCATAGTAGTCGCCTATCTGTTCATCCGGGAAGTACAAAGATGTACAATGATTTGAAACAACTTTATTGGTGGCCAGGTATGAAGCGGGATATCTCAGAGTTTGTTTCGAAATGTTTAATCTGTCAGCAAGTTAAAGCTAAACATCAGGTGTCATCCAGTTTGTTACAACCTATTATGAATCTCGAGTGGAAATGAGATAGAGTGACGATGGATTTTGTTTCAGGGTTGCCTTTGACTCTAAGAAAGAAAGATGCAATCGGGTTATAGTTGACAGATTGACGATATCAGCTCATTTTATTCTGGTACGATCTGATTACTCACTTGATAAGTTAGTTGAGCTATATATTTTTGATATTGTGAAATTGCATGAGGTGCCACTATCTATTGTGTCTGATAGAGATCCGAAGTTTACTCATGAATCTTGAAGAAACTACAAGAGGCTTTAGGTACTAAATTGCATTTCAGTATAACTTTTCACCCACAGGAGGATGGTTAGTCTGAGAAGATTATTCAAATTCTAAAGGATATGTTGAGATGTTGCATTCTTGAGTTTGAAGGTACGTGGGAACAGTATTTACCATTGATTGAGTTTACGTACAATAATAGTTTTCATTCAAGCATTAAAATGGCACCGTATGAAGCCTTGTATGGTAGAAAATGCCAAACACCTCTGTATTGGTCAGAACTCAGCGAGAATAAGATACACAAGGTTGAATTAATAAAAGAAACTAAGAAGAAAGTCAAAGTGATCTGTAATAGTTTGAAAGCAGCATCTAATCGCCAGAAATCTTATGCAGATTTGAAATGAAAAGATATTGAATTTGAGATTGGAGATAAAATGCTTTTGAAAGTCTCACCTTGGAAGAAAATACTCAGATTTGGTCGTAAAGCTAAACTGAGACCGAGATCCATCGGCCGTATGAAATCATTGAGCGTATTGGACCTGTTGCATATAGATTGTTGTTACCACCGGAGCAAGAAAAGATTCATAATGTGTTTCACGTATCAATGCTTCGACGATATAGATATGATCCTTCGCATGTAATTTCTCTGTCTGAAATAGAAATTCAATCTGACATGACTTCCAATGAAAAACCGATTCGTATCTTATCTCGCGAGATTAAGGAATTACGAAACAAGAAAATTTCATTAGTAAAAGTCTTGTGGCATCGACACGGAGTTGAAGAAGCTATGTGGGAACCTGAAGATGCTATGAGAGAGCAATATCCGAATCTATTTAACTGTAAGATTTTCGAGGACGAAAATCCCTAAGAGGGAGAATTGTAACAGTCCGATTTAGACCCTAGTCAGAATAGTGGTTTTGGGACCACAAATTTGAGTCAAAAAATATTTTAATATTAATTTTTGTGCCTACAGGATGTGATTAAGCATGTGTGAAAGTTTCGTGAATTAATTTTATTGTTTGTGTGTTTAATTTGAGAAAAGGTCTTAATCGCATAAATTGAAAAAGTGACTTCCTATTTGTTAAAGTGCTTTATTGCCATATTCTTTTAATATGGAGCCTTAAAATGAAATTAGGCCATTTTATTATGGTATGGATGGTAGTGGACATTCATTTTTAATAATTCATAATGTATTCATTAAGGATAAAAAGGTAATTATATTAATAAGCTTAATTTGTAACACCCCAAACCCGGCCAATACACCACGACCGAATCTGGTATGTTACGGGGAAATTCGTATTTGAGAGGTTAGGTTTCCGATTAAAGTGTTGATGAAAACTCTTTGCTGTGTTTGTAAAAAAATCTTGGGTATGATTGTTTAAAACCGATAGTGAATTTTGATAACCCGGAAGTTTTGAAAACTTAGTTGAATCTAATAGTAAAACCAATTTATATCATTTGGAAATTCGAGTTATTCCTTTTTAGTTGCTTAAAAACATTTTGAACTTAGTTTAAGTTTGGAAAACATTTGAGTTGCATTCATTTTAAATTACAGCGTGATACCCGATGGTAAAGTTTAAAACATATCACTTTGTAGTTTTGAAAACCTTATCTTTCCAAGTTTTATCCAATATTAACCCAATAATTTGTTAAGGCATATTTGAAATCAAATCTAAGCATACATATAACCAAAACATAATTTTAAAAAGGCCTTTTACAATCTCAACAAACCAAATAAAAGAAAATATGAAATATAGTACCAAGTTTTTAAATTAGTGCAACTCCGAGTTTATTCATGGCATGGTCACCTCAAGTCCACCCGGCTCCATGTCCGCGATCTAAGTGTCACTTGGAATGATAAGGGAGAAGGTGAGTCGCAAGACTCAGTGCATAAATCCCCCTTCCAATGAATGCAACATACTAACACACATCATAACAAAGCAATACAATTAATGCACCCGATCCTAACCATCCATAACACCTTTTCTACCCCGTGTGGTACCAAACCACTGGTGGTGCCAAACCACTGGTGACCCAAAGTCACGATATCCATCAATGTGGTGCCAAACCCTTTGGTGACCCAAAGCCACGAATAATCCATCGTGGGGCCAACCCGTGTGATACCAAATCATGGCGGCGATCTCGATCTCAATAGTGGGGCCAACCCACGATGGCGTTAAACCACGTGGACAAGTCGCTATGAGGTGCCAAACCTCCGTGTCCCAAAGACACAAATGTGATACCAAATCACTGGTGACCGAAGTCACGAATAGTCAAGTTGTGGGGCCAACCCGTGTGATACCAAATCATGGTGACGATCCGTAATATCAAGCGTGGGGCCAACCCATCGTGGTACTAAGCCACTGGGACAAGTCGCTATGAGGTGCCAAACCTCCGTGAGCCAAAGTCACAATAAATCGATCGTGGTACCAAACCACCGGAGGTGCCAAACCTCCGTGTCCTAAAGACACGGATATCATATTCCCCTCCTCTCATATCACCCATAGATATATCATACCGACTCATGTAAAGTATGCCAATCATGCAAATCATGCTAACATGTTAATATTGCATCTAACAACACATACATCATAGATCATGATATCATATATCAATAACAGAACTCGTAATGAAACGGACTTACCCAAATCCGTGCGCATACCCCATAAGGTATCATATCACTCAACCATACCATTTTGGCTTTGTTAAACAATCAGGTTATTAAGCATATTACTAAGCAAAGAGTGTGTTAGTTTACACACCTGTTAACACGCAAGCCTTAATCCCAACGAACCAATCTAAGACTCTCAATTACCCTGCTCCTATAATCGGCCAAACATGAACATCAGAACTAAGGCCATTCGGCCAAACCAAATAACTCAAGAGGGTTAACGCTCAAACCCTTACCTTACGAATGATTTGGTTTCCTACCAAATCTTGAACCAACCGATGGTTCCTCTGACAATCGGCCACACCCTATTAAGAAGAACGATTAATCCATAATAGACTTTAGCTTAATGAAAACTAAAAGAATAAACCACTAATTCACTTCTTACCCCCACTTACCAACCGATTACCCAAAGATGGAGGCTTCGCTTGACTGCTTCGAAATCTCGGATGTCCTTCTCCAACGATTGAAAATAAGAAAACAAGATCAACACCTCCCTAATATCCGGCCAACGCACCACCCAAAAAGAAGAGGGGAGATTCGGCTATAGATGCACAACACCACTTATGTTCAGCTTGAGTGCTAAGAGAGGAAAAGAAGATGTGAAATGAAGATAAAGTTTCGGCAAAGGGTTTTGAGAAAAAGACGAAAAATGGACAGGAGGAAAGTTCTTTTGGTTTTGAAAAGAAAAAGAAATGAAGGAGGTATTTTGGAGAATAACTTTCGGCTATCAAGGTTTCAAGAGAAGAAAGGAAGTGTGAGAAGAAGAGGGTACTAGTTTCGGCTTAACACAAATGAAAAAGAAAAAAAAGAAATGGAAGAGAGCATTCGGCCACACATAAAATTTAGGAGACACAAGTGCAAATTTCAACAAAAAAAAAAAAGAAGAACTTTGGCTTTGACACAAAATGACCAAAAATGCACCAAAATGCAAAGTGAATTTCGGCACTCCTCATTCCCACACCTACCAAACCGGCCACTCCTCCCCCCCAAAATCTCTCCAACAATCGGCCACTATCAACAAACACTCCAAGCCACTAATTCAAACAGCTTTGAACTAGTCAACCTCCTAGATTAACTCTCCACCCACCATTCAAGATGTTTGACTTGGTCTATGACAGAGTTTGAACTGCACACTACTTCTACTCCTTTATGCCGTCAAAATGGAAGCAAAATGTGAGGCTTTCACAGCTCGAACATGGGACCTCCTTCCCTTGCAAGTGACGCCAAATTCAAGCTCTAAGTGGCGTCCTTCTGCCACCTTGCCGACCCTATTTTTTGTGCTCAAATCCACCTAAAAAATACCAATAACCCCTTAGCTCCTTTAGCTCCATTCACTTAAAGCTTAAAAACTAAAATTTTCCCCTACCACTCAGGCTTACACCAAGCTTACAACTAAGCCCCAAAACATCAAAAACAACCACACCGCAGATCAAACACATGCAAACAATGCAATAACAAAATAGCCCCTATTACAGGATATTACATAATTAAATAAAAAAGGCATGAAATTAAGCCATATTATGTTCATCTAGCCGAAAATACAAAGAAAAAGAAAAAAAGAAGAAGCTTGCTAGGTTTTGGCACTTGTATAGCTTGATTAAGGTATGTTTTTGTTTCAGTTTTTGATAATTTTTACGTTTTTGTGATCGTTGCTTAGCATTCTCATAAGCCCATGCTTGAATTTTTGAATTTGATGATGTATTCATGAATTTCCATTGATGAATGCTTGAGCTTTCTGATAGTTGATGATGAAATATGAAAGATATGTAATAGATTAACATGTTTTGTCTTTGGATTTTTGATGAATTTGAGTAATTTGGACTAAATTGTAAAAATGATAAATTGAAGGACTAAAATACAAAATAAATGAAATGTGTGGACTTATATAAACTATATGAATATTCGGCCAAGCATGGGAGTATTGAAATTTTGTATAATTTCTGAATTTATGAAATAAGGACTTAAATGTCAAAATGTGAAAATGTGATGACTAATTTGTAAAATGCCCTAAATGTGTGTTTTTGGATTGAATTGAATGATTTGGTGAATAAAAGAGTTAAGTTTGAATATGTATAGATCAAGAACCAAAGAAAACAGATTTAGATCGAGGAAAGTTGAAAGTGGTCGAGTAGTCGTCTCTGTCCGTTTATATCCATACGAGGTAAGTCGATATACAAATAAATATGTTTAGATCGAATTAATATTGCTTACATGTGAATGAATTGTGTTATATGTAACATCCTGAATTAATGGACCTTTGCGTTAATGTGTGGTTAAGCTTAATGTGAGTGTTAGGGGTCCAGAATGGGCTCAGGGTTGGGCCGAGGCCTTAATCGAATTTTTTGTTTGGACACTCTAATGGGAAGCTAGATAAGATAGGGCTTAAAAGATGTTATTTGTGTTTTAAGATACAAAATGGGGCTTGTGGCCCAGTGGCAAAGTGGCGCCACTTAAAGAGCAGAGAAGTGGCGTCAACTGAGGAGGCCCAAATTCAAGTTGCATGAAGCCCAATTCTTTTAATTAAATTTAGTTAATTTTTGGCATTTAAGTGGGTAGAGTGGGACGGCAATGAGGCTTAGAAATAGGGGGATTTATGTGAGTGGATAATGTGGATAATGTAATAGATAAAAAGGAGGAAGAGGTGGTGTTATCTAGGCCACTTGTGAAGGTATGATCGGATATAGATAAGGGAGAAAGTTTAGGAATTATCTATTGATCACAGTAGTGGTCGAATTTCCAACTCTTGGGGAAAGAGGAAATCAATTTTGATGAGGCTAAAGGGGGTGCCAAAATTTCCCTTGTTAATTAATTAGTTTTAGTTTCCAAAAGAAGGCAATTCCGGCTTTTGGTTAGTGTGTGTGCCGAAAATTTGATTAGAAAATAGGGTACTTCTTAATTTTGGCATTTATTCTCATTCTCTTCTCTTAGTTGTTTCTTTTCTCAAAAATTTGAAAACTCCTAAAGTTCCATCTTCTTCTTCACTCTCTGCTAAAGCCAAAACCTCATAGCCTTTCTCTACACCTTTTTGATTTCTTCTATAAATCGAAACCCTTAAGTATTCTTTCTCTTTACTCTCTTCTACCATAGATGAATGCCCTAATGTCCACTCTTATTTTTTTCTTCTGCCGATTTCTTCATTAAAAATCGAAATCTCCATAGATTTTTTGAATCATCTTCTCTTTTTGATTTCCACAAAAAGCCAAAATCTTCTAGGAGTAGCCGAATCTCCTGTGATAGGGTAAGTGCCGATCTTCTTCTCTTCACTTTTCTTTTGGTTTTTGGAAGCTAAATCTGAAAGGCTAATGGGCTTGGTAAGGTTGACGTTTGATTAATGGTTTGATGTTTTCTTGTTGGGCAACGTCGGGAATCGAAGTAGTTCATTTAGATCTAAAAGCCGAAAACTACTAGTCCCTGAGTCTCAATCTCTTTTCGGGATTTGAAGGTAAGGAGTTCTCTTTAGATTTTCGTTAGGTTCGTTTATCGTGTTTATAATCTTAACCATATGTTATGGATTAACAACCATATGTTGTGCCGGTAGCAACTGATAAGGTCTTTTGATGGAATCAAATGTCAATCAGGTTAAGGAGGGGATTGGATCTGTAAAACCAATCCCTAAGTTTAAGAAACGAGCAGTGTCAGCAGTTCGAGATTGGCCGCCGGGTTGTGGACCGACTTCGGAGAAAAACCTTAGGCAATTAGCAGTCTTATCGGCTACTGACAGTGTCGACATAGAAAGTATCGTCTTGATTGTAATCAGGTGTGTAGATTTCTATTACACTAGTTAATCTGTACTATGTATATGTTATGGGCTAAAAGCCAAAAAAAAAGGCTATATGAAGAGTCGTGTTACCTGAAAATGGTAGGCAAGGGATGCCAGGTACATAATCATAGAAACTTCTCTATGTGTATCAAAGTATGTGATAAACTGTTATCTTTTTAGGTAGTATGTTGATTTGTTCTTGCATGTATGTATGCATGGGATGGGATTGATATTATGAAGGGGAAAAAGGTCGCATGGCAATTGGTGGCTTTGCCACATAGGACACACAGTGATCGGTCTTTATGATAGGCAGCACAGTTGTCAAAATACCACAATATATTATTAAGGTCGCACAGCGATTGGTGGCTTCGCCACATAGGTCACATAGTGATCGGTCTTTATGATAGGCAGCACAGCTTTCGATATGGTGTGTAGCGGATGGAGGGTTGATTGTAGAATTCCCCATGGTGTGATGGTTGGTACGGGCTGGTGTGAAGAGGATGGACTCTTAGGTTTGGGATGGGCCATGTTGCATATAAATATTATGTTGCCATTGTGTATGGGCCAATGACCATAATATGTTTGTAGGCCTCAAGGCTTTTATGTGTTTTCGGGATTTGCACACTGAGCCTTGGTGACTCACCCTTTTATTTTTCCCCACTTTTCAAATGAGCAGTAGATCGTGGACATGGGAGCCGAGGCGGACTCGAGGGGCCATCAAGTTTTTTTTTATTTTCATAAACTATTTCTGGTTTTCCTTTTAGTTTTAATTTTGGGAAATATTTATGTAATAAGGCCTCCGTAGCTTAGGTTATCAAGTTATATTTGTTAATGTTACATTTTATAAATTTGTGTTTAAAGTCTTAATTATAAGAAAAAAAGGTAAAATGGAGTTTGAAACACGTTCAATGCAATAGTTAAAGTTTCTTTCAAAAATATCACAACTAATGATTAGTCGTTTAGATAAACTGAGATTTTCAAAACCCTTCAAAGCATAGTTTTCAACATTTAACCCGTAGCATACCAGATCTGGTCGTGGTGAATGGGTCGGGTTTGGGGTGTTACATTATATGATTATTTGAGTTGAATATGTGAAATCCATCAAGGCTCCGATATTATGACGATATCTGAAAAGTCCTGTACAAACCTTAGGAATAGTTAGGATACCTATGTCATGACATAGGGTTTCGATATGTGATATTGTGTAAGCCACATCTGGGACGTTGGCATCGATTTGAGAATTACTTGCAAGACCATGTCCGAGACATTGGCATCGTATATGATTTCATGTAAGAACTTGTCTAGAACAGTGGCATCGATATTTGAATACATGTAAGACCACGTCTGGGATGTTGGCATTGTCTGAGTATTCTAAGTTATCCGAGTATCCTATTTGATTCCGAATGGTTCAACGGGCATTCCCAGAATTGAATGACTATGTGAAATATGTATCCGACATAGGTACGTTCGAAGTATATGTAAAGTTTGAGTATGAAAAGTAAGTATATGTGAGATTGTGGAATTGAGATATATGTATGAAATTAATGAAATAAGATGTGCTATATACAAGTGTGCTATAATCTAATGAAACACATGGAGATATGATTTGTTGGTAAGCAAATGGTTAGAAACTTTTGAGTCAAAGAAGAATTATGAATTTGCTATTGTGTTATGCTAAAGATCATGTGAATGAAATGGTTTTAGACTGTTTTACATGATAAGTTTATTTTTATATGGCTTACTAAGCTTTTGAAAGCTTACTTTGTGTGTGTTTGCATTGTTTTATAGATTATCAAAGCTACGAAAAGCTCGGGGATCATCGAGGATAATCATCACACTATCAAATTATATTTTGGTACCTTTTGAATGTGTACATAGCTAAATATGGCATGTATAGGCTAGTAGTTTTAGCTTATGTTTTGAGTTGTATATAAAGCCATGTGATATGGCTTGATAATGGTTATGAATATGGTAACTTTTAATCTATGTTTAGATGATGCAATGTTGTTATATAGAGTTGGTAAGTTTTGGATGGATTTTACATAGAAGTAATTGAGGTTGTTATAAGATTATTTGTACACAAGATGATATGTTTGATAGGTTCATGAATGGTTAGAAAATATTGTCATTTTGGTATGTTTTGGTTGCTTTTGGGGTATGAAATGATGTTTGTTTGTGCTTGTAGGATTGACCCTAAAAGTGGGTGGATAATTGGCTTTGCAAATGGCCTATATTTTCCCACACGGTTGAGCACATGGGCGTGTGTCTCGACCGTGTCCCTCGTGGTTGTATTTTGAAACAAGTCAAACTCACACATAGGCGTGTGACAGGCCGTGTGAATTAAGTCAGTGTTGCCCACGAGTCAAGCACATGGGTGTGTCTTTGGCCGTGTGGGCAAGTCAGTATGTATGCCATGTTTTGCCATGGCTTGGAAACACAGTGTGTCTGAGGCCGTGTGAGGCACATGGCCTGCCCACACGGGCGTGTGACCTCTGTAGCTTTGAAAAATGTTAAGTTTTCAAAAAAATTATATGTGCTCGGTTTAGTCCCAACCCCTTCCAAATGCATATTTAAGGTCCTGTAGACCTTTTAAAGGGAATCTATGTATATGATTTACTATGATAAGATAATGATGAATATTGTATTGTAAAATGATTGTAAAAGTTCGATATATCCGGTAATACCTCTTAACCCTATTTCGGTGATGGATAGGGGTTAGGGGTGTTACAATTGGTATAAGTCATGCATGATTGGAATTGAAATATATGTCTATTAATGCTATGTTGTGTGCTAATTGAGAGGTGTAAGTGTACCTAAATTTGGGTGGAAAAATGGCTTGGTAAATAGCCTATTTTTGTCTACATGGGCAGAGACACGGGCATGTATCTCAGCCGTGTGGGACACATGGTCAAGTAAACGGTCGCGTGTCCCCTAGTGTTGAAATTAAAACCAATTCAGTATGCTCTACACGGCCTCAAAAATGGGCATGTGACTTGGTCGTGTGGCATAAGTCAGTATACCCTACAGGATTGGTATGGCCTAGCACACAGCCTGGTACACAAAAGTGTATGGCCATTTTTAGGGAACACGGGCATGTGTGTTGGTCGTGTGACCCAAGTTAGAGAGTTACACGAGGCCAGATACGGACTGGGACACTGCCATGTGCTCCCATTTTGCATGTCCACACAGGCGTGTCTAGTGGCTGTGTGTCTGGCCACACGGGCGTGTGTCCCTTATTTTGAGAAAAATTTTCAAAGTTTTGTGAAAGTTTCTTAAGTTATTGGTTTAGTCTTGAACCACTCCCAATGTATGTTTAAGGCCTCGTGGGCTTGTATTAGGGACAAATTGATAGAGATTGTATGATGAATGGTTGAATTGAGAAAATGTATGCTTATTGAATGCTTAATTATTTTGTAAGTCCGATAATACTCTACAACCCTATTCCAGTGTTGAATACGGGTGAGGGGTGTTACAACACGGCCACACACTCGTCAGTTACTATGATATCTTAATGATAAATATTGTATTGTAAAATGATTGTAAAAGTTTTGATCTGTCTGATAATACCTCATAACCCTATTCCGACGGTGGATAGGGGTTAGGGGTGTTACAATTGGTATAAGTCATGCATGATTGGAATTGAAATATATGCCTATTGATGCTATGTTGTGTGCTAATGAGAGGTGTAAGTGTACCAAACTTGGGTGGAAAAATGGCTTGGTAAATAGCCTATTTTTGTCTACACGGGTGTGTGTCCCCTGGTGTTGAAATTGAAACCAATTCAGTATGTTCTACATGGCCTCACACATGGGCATGTGACTTGGCTGTGTGGCATAAGTCAGTATACCCTACAAGATTGGTATGGCCTAGCACACGGCCTGGTACACAAGCATGTATGGCCATTTTTAGGGCACACAAGCTAGCCACACGAGCATGTGTGTTAGCCGTGTGACCCAAGTCAGAGAGTTACACGAGGCCAGATACAGGCTGGGACACGGCCATGTGCTCCCATTTCGAATGTCCACACAGATGTGTCTAGTAGCCGTGTGTCTGGCCACACGGGCGTGTGTCCCTTGTTTTAAGAAAAATTTTCAAAGTTTTGTGAAAGTTTCTTAAGTTATTAGTTTAGTCCTGAACCACTCCCAATGTATGTTTAAGGCCTCGTGGGCTTGTATTAGGGACAAATTGATAGAGATTGAATGATGAATGGTTGAATTTATAAAATGTATGCTTATTGAATGTTTAATTGTTTTGTAAGTCCGATAATACTCTATAGCCCTATTCCAGTGTTGAATACAGGTGAGGGGTGTTACAACACGGCCACACAATTGTCAGTTACTATGATATGATAATGATGAATATTGTATTGTAAAATGATTGTAATATTTTTGATATGTCCGGTAATACCTCATAACCCTATTCCGACGATGGATAGGGGTTAGGGGAGTTACAATTGGTATAAGTCATGCATGATTGGAATTGAAATATATACCTATTGATGCTATGTTGTGTGCCAATTGAGAGGTGTAAGTGTTCCTAAATTTGGGTGGCAAAATGGCTTGGTAAATAGCCTATTTTTGTCTACACAGTGTGTCTCAGCCATGTGTGACATACGGTCAAGTACAAGGCCGTGTGTCCCCTGGTGTTGAAGTTAAAACCAAGTCAGTATGCTCTACACGACTTTATGCATGGGCAGGTGATTTGGACGTGTGGCATAAGTCAGTATACCCTACAGGATTGGTATAGCCTAGCACACGGCCTGGTACACGAGCGTGTATGGCCATTTTTAGGGCACACAGGCTAGCCACACGGGCATGTGTGTTGGCTGTGTGAGCCAAGTTAGAGAGTTACATGGGGCCAGATACGGGCTGGGACACGGCCATGTGCACCCATTTCGAATGTCCGCACAGGCGTGTCTAGTGTCCGTGTGTCTGGCCACACGGACGTGTGTCCCTTGTTTTGAGAAAAATTTTCAAAGTTTTCTTAAAGTTTCTTAAGTTATTGGTTTAGCCCTGAACCACTCCCAATGTATGTTTAAGGCCTCGTGGGCTTGTATTAGGGACAGATTGATAGAGATTGAATGATAAATGGTTGAATTTATAAAATGTTTGCTTATTGAATGTTTAATTATTTTGTTAGTCCGGTAATACTCTATAGCCCTATTCCAGTGTTGAATACGGGTGAGGGGTGTTACAACACGGCCACACACTCGTCAGTTACTATGATACGATAATGATGAATATTGTATTGTAAAATGATTGTAAAAGTTCTGATATGTAACACCCCAAACCTGACCAAAAGTTAGGCCCGAATCTGGTGTGTCACAGCAGATAATGTATGCAATTCGATGCAAACCCAGCCCAACCTACATTTCCATCCTCTACACACCACCCGTACTAGCCAATCACACTGTGAGGATTTCTATAATCAACCCTCCATCCGCTACACTCCATATGTGGCACCTAGCCACTGGTGGTACCTAACCACTGGTGGTTCCAAACCACTGGTGACAAATGTCACAAAAGAGAATACGTGGGGCCAACCCACTTGTGGTACCAAACCACTGGTGACAATCTTGGATAATCATATATGTGGGGCCAACCCATTGTGGTACCAAACCACTGGGACGAGTCACGAAATCATCAATATGTGGTACCAAACCACTGGTGGTTCCAAACCACTGGTGGTTCCAAACCACTGGTGGTTCCAAACCACTGGTGACAAATGTCTCAAAGGAGAATACGTGGGGCCAACCCACTTGTGTCATTTTCCTCTACATTTTATCCTTAAAGCCTACCTACTAACTCCTAGGATTTTATTCACTTAAAACCAAAATTTCCCTAAAGCCAAAGTTTGAACCCGGGACTTTATAGAAGCCCTCTAACCTTCCAAAATCACTCTCCTACTAGATCAAACGTGCATTAAAGACGTTTTCCTATTCTCTAAAATTTTAAACGCTCCCGTGCCCAAGGCCTAATGAGCCCAATCCTATTAGGCCCAACTTTGGGATGTTACACGATATGTTCGGTAATACCTCGTAACCCTATTCTGGCGATGGATAGGGGTTAGGGGTGTTACAATTGGTATAAGTCATGCATGACTGGAATTGAAATACATGCCTATTGATGCTATGTTGTGTGCTAATTGAGAGGTGTAAGCGTACCTAAATTTGGGTGGCAAAATGGCTTGGTAAATAGCCTAACTTATTCTACACGGGCAGAGACACGAGCGTGTGCCTCAGCCATGTGTGACACACGGTCAAGTACACGACCGTCTGTCCCTTGGTGTGTTGACATTAAAACCAAGTCAGTATGCTCTACACGGCCTCACACATGGGCATGTGACTTGGCCGTGTGGCATAAGTCAGTATACCCTACAAGATTGGCATGGCCTAGCACACAACTGGTACACGAGCGTGTATGGCCATTTTTAAGGCACACGGGCATGTGTATTGGCCGAGTGACCAATGTCAGAGTGTTACACGGGGCCAAATACGGGCTGGTACATGGCCATGTGCTCCAATTTCGAATGTCCACACAGGCGTGTCTAGTGGCCGTGTGTCTGGCCAAACGGGCCTGTGTCCCTTGTTTTTGAGAAAAATTTTCAAAGTTTTCTTAAAGTTTCTTAAGTTATTGGTTTAGCCCTGAACCACTCCCAATGTATGTTTAAGGCCTCGTGGGCTTGTATTAGGGACAAATTGATAGAGATTGAATGATGAATGGTTGAATTGAGAAAATGTATTCTTATTAAATGTTTAATTTTTTTGTAAGTCCGGTAATACTCTGTAGCCCTATTCTAGTGTTGAATACAGAGGGGTATTACAACACGGCCACACACTTGTCAGTTACTATGATATGATAATGATTAATATTGTATTGTAAAATGATTGTAAAAGTTTCGATATATCCGGTAATACCTCGTAACCTTATTCTGGCGATGGATAGGGGTTAGGGGTGTTACAATTGGTATAAGTCATGCATGATTGGAATTGAAATATATGCCTATTGATGCTATGTTGTGTGCTAATTGAGAGGTGTAAGTGTACCAAATTTGGGTGGCAAAATGGCTTGGTAAATAACCTATTTTTGTCTACACGGGTAGAGACACGGGCGTGTGTCTCAGCCGTGTGTGACACACGGTCAAGTACACGGTCGTGTGTCCCTTGGTGTTGAAATTAAAACCAAGTCAGTATGCTCTACACGGCCTCACACATGGGCATGTGACTTGACCGTGTGGTATAAGTCAGTATACCCTACAAGATTGGCATGGCTGAGCACGCGGCTTGGTACACGAGCGTGTATGGCCATTTATAGGGCATACGGGCTAGCCACACGGGTACGTTTGTTGGCCGTGTGACCCAAGTCAGAGAGTTACATGGGGCCAAATATGGGCTGGGACACGACTATGTGCTCCCATTTCGAATGTCCACACAGGCGTGTCTAGTGGCCGTGTGTCTGGCCACACGGGCGTGTGTCCCTTGTTTTGAGAAAATTTTTCAAAGTTTTGTAAAAGTTTCTTAAGTTATTGGTTTAGTTTTGAACCACTCCCAATGTATGTTTAAGGCCTTGTGGGCTTGTATTAGGGAAAAATATATAGAGATTGAATGATGAACGGTTGAATTGTGAAAATGTATGCTCATTGAATGTTTAATTATTTTGTAAGTCTGGTAATACTCTATAGCCCTATTCCAGTGTTGAATACGGATGAGGGGTGTTTCAACACGACCACACACTCGTCAGTTACTATGATATATTAATGATGAATATTGTATTTTAAAATGATTGTAGAAGTTACAATATTTTCGGTAATACCTCATAACCCTTTTTCGGCGATGGATAGGGGTTAGAGGTGTTATAGTTGGTATAAGTCATGCATGATTGGAATTGAAATTTATGCCTATTGATGCTATGTTATGTACTGATTGAGAGGTGTAAGTGTACCTAAATTTGGGTGGCAAAATGGCTTGGTAAATAGCCTATTTTTTCTACACGAGCAGAGACACGGGTGTGTGTCTCAGCCGTGTTTGACACACGATCAAGTACACAGCCGTGTGTCTCCTGGTGTTGAAATTAAAACCAAGTCAGTATGCTCTACACGGCCTCACATGTGGCCATGTGACTTGGCCGTGTGGCATAATTCAGTATACCTTACTGGATTTCCATGGCCTAGCACACGGCCTGGTACATGGGCGTGTATGGCCATTTTTATGGCACACGGGTTAGCCATACGGGCATGTGGGTTGGCCGTGTGAACCAAGTCAGAGAGTTATACAGGGCCAGATACGGGCTGGGATACGACCATGTGCTCCCATTTCGAATGTCCACACAGGCCTGTCTAGTGGCCGTGTGTCTGGCCACACGGGCGTGTGTCCCTTGTTTTGAGAAAAATTTTCAAAGTTTTGTGAAAGTTTCTTAAGTTATTGGTTTAGTCCTGAACCACTCCCACTGTATGTTTAAGGCCTCATGGGCTTGTATTAGGGACAAATTTATAGAGATTGAATGATGAATCGCTGAATTGAGAAAATGTATGCTTATTGAATGTTTAATTATTTTTAAGTCCGGTAATACTCTATAGCCCTATTCCAGTGTTGAATACGGGTGAGGGGTGTTACAACACGGCCACACACTCGTCAGTTACTATGATATGTAATGATGAATATTGTATTGTAAAATGATTGTAAAAGTTCCTATATGTTTGGTAATACCTCGTAACCCTATTCTGTCGATAGATAGAGGTTAGGGGTGTTACAATTGGTATAAGTCATGCATAATTGGAATTGAAATATATGCCTATTGATGCTATGTTGTGTGCTAATTGAGAGGTGTAAGTGTACCTAAATGTGGGTGGCAAAATGGCTTGGTGAATAGCCTATTTTTGTCTACTTGGGCAGAGACACGGGCGTGTGTCTCAGCCATGTGTGACACACGGTCAAGTACACGGCCGTGTGTCCCTTGGTGTTGAAATTAAAACCAAGTCAGTATGCTCTACACAGCCTCACATCTGGGCATGTGACTTCGCCGTGTGGCATAAGTCAGTATACCCTACGGGATTGGCATGGCCTAGCACACGGCCTGGTACACGAGTGTGTATAGCCATTTTTTGGGCACACGAGCTCGCCATACGTGTAACACCCCTAACCCATAACCATCTCCAGATTAGGGTTAGAGGCATTACCAGACAGATCGAAAACTTTAATAACATTTCATACATTTCATTCATTAATCAAACACACAATGTCCCTTAAATAGGTCGGAATAAAACGAAACATATACAGAAGTTATCAGAAACTTAAAACCTTTTCTAAAATAAAGGGATACACACCCGTGGGAGTATGCCGTGTTCCACCCACGGCTACTAGACACTCTCGTGTGTCCTCCCCGTTGACAAAACTGACTTAGTACCATGGCCACCAAGCACGCCTGTGTGCTAAGGCCGTGTAATAACAAGCCATATACTGACTTTCTCACACAGCTTCTAGGCACGCCCGTGTACCATGGCCATGTGCTCTTAAGCTAGCTACTGACTTTACCTTACAGTCACTAGGCACGCCCGTGTGCCTTAACCGTGTGACAAAAATAGGCCATTTGCAAGGCCAAAATGCCACCCACTTGGGTCATACCTACAAGCAACATCATCAAGACATCTCATGCCTATTTGGCAACCAAGAACATACCAAATTAACCATCCAAATTAGAAGACTAAAACTCTTCTCATCACAAGTATAATTCATTCATTTGCCTACTCAAAACTTGACCATTTCCAAGTGCTTCAACCATACTAAGATATGCATCATATATCACAACCATTTAAGCAAATTATCAACTCATAACTAGCCAAACCACATAGCTATGTTCATATAACAAACTTATAACAAAAACTAGCCTATACATGCCATATCTAGTTATATACATTTCCAAAGTGTACCAAAATGATTTTAGTAGTGTGATGACGATCCTTGACGTAACATCCTGAAATTGGGCTTAGTAGGATTGGGCCTAATGGGCCTTCGGCGTAGTAGCATTCAAAATTTTTGAGAACGGCATTAATGCAAGTTAGACTTATTAGGTAAGTGATTCTAGAAGGTTAGAGGGCTTCTATGAAGTCCTGGGATTGAACTTTGGCTTTGGGGAAATTTTGGTTTTAGGTGAAAAGAAACCCTAGAAGTTGGCAGGTAGGCCTTAAGAATAAAATGTGGAGGAAAATGACACAAGTGGAGTGTGTGGTGTAGTGGCAAAGTGACGCCACATAAGAGACAAGGGGGTGACGCCACAAGGAAGGAAGGAGGTCCAAGGTTCAAGTCTTGGCTTTTGCATTTTGGTTTTCTTTTTGCTTGGACCTTAGAATTTGGCTATAGATTTATATTTAGTTGCGCATGGTTAAGACACAAGAGTAGCTTATCGCCAAGTGGTTAGCGGCGTGGATTATGTTGCAAGGGAGCCTTGGTTCGAATCTCATGACAAGTAATAGAGTATTTATTTCGCGGATTGGACGGCAAGAGTTTCAGTTGAATTTAAACTCTCTTGTGGAGGATCCCACATCGGAAAGATACAAAGAAGGAAGGTAAAGAGCTAGCTATATAAAGAGCATTTCAGGAGGAGAGTTAACATACCTTAGTGGACGTTTGGGCGTAGGAGTGGTCGCAGGTGCTGATTTAACACCGCACTCTATAAGGTGTGTAATTCTCTCTTTACTCTAGCTATAGAGCAGCAAATGCCAAAGTGCCGATCATAGCAATAGTAGCCACAAGAGCGTGCGAGCGCACGTGTAGGGCTTCGACACGATAGTTGAGGCCATCAGTAGTATTCTTGTGGGTTGGGGCTACTTGGGTCGCGATGGGCTGAAGTAGGCCAAATGGGCCCGTGGGCCCAATTGAATAAATTGCATGATGATATAGTATATAATGAACTAGATTAGGTGGAACTTATATACGTGGCTAGATGTATGTTAGGTGGGCCACACGAGCGTGTGGGCCCGAATGGGCCGAAATCTAGTTTTAGGCCCAATAGTCCGGTACGACCAGAAATGGTAGCTAAGTCGCTCTGGGCGACATTAGGCCTTCGAAAAGGCCATTGCAAGTGCGAAATTACCAAAATACCCCTAGTTTATGAAATTACTAAATTAGCCCTGGTTTACAAAATTACCAAAATACCCCTGGTTTATGAAATTACCAAAATAGCCCTAGTTTACGAAATTACCAAAATACCCTCGATTTATAAAATTACCAAAATACCCTCGATTTGTAAAATTATTGAAATACCCCTGATTTGTTAAATTACCAAAATACCCCCAATTTGTAAATTTACCAAAATACCCCTGGGTTGCAAAATTGCTGAAATACCCTCAAGTTGTAAAATTACCAAAATACCCCTAGTTTGTAAAATTACCGAAATACCCCTAAGTGATAAAATAATCGTTGTACTCTCATGGTAGTACTAGCGTTGTATGTGTTAATCGTATGATTGATTATGGTTGAGATGCGTTACTTACATGGATTGGTAACGAGTAGAATTACCGAACTACCCCTGTAGGGTGAAATTACAAAAATGCCTTTGGTAGGTAAAATTACGGTTATACCCTTAGAGGTTGATTAGTTTGATTATGTCGTATTTGTTATTCTGATTATGATGGTAATTCGTTTCATACGTTATCTTTGATATATAATTTACATGCATGTCATACTGCATACACGAATTACTATGACTAATGAACATGGCATAAAAATGGGTATGATGAGAGGAGGGGGAAGGATGATTTAGACTGTCACCAGTGGTTTTGACCACACTGTAGATTGGCCCCGCTTTCCTTATTATTTGTGACTAGTCTTAGTGGTGTTGACCACCAGTGGTTTTGACCACACGGATTTTATTTGTGACTACGGTCACCAAAGTGGTTTTGACCACATGGATTATTGTGACTCGTCCCGGTGGTTTGGTACCACGATGGGTTGGCCCCACATGTTGATTACGGATTGTCATCAGTGGTTTTAACCACACGGTGGGTTGGCCCCACCATATGATTTGTGACTACAGTCACCAGTGGTTTTGACCACACTTATATGATTTGTGACTACGGTCACTAGTGGTTTTGACCACCAGTGGTTTTGATCACACGGGGTAGACACTGGAGTTCAGTTGGTTAGATTGGGTTTGCATGATTTGCATATTGACATATCAAATGTGTAAGTGCCTTGTTATTATCGGGATGGGGATTTACACACTGAGTCTCGGTGACTCACCCCTTTCCCTTACATTTGCAGATGAGGCATAGATCGTGGATGTGGAGCCGAGGTGGACTCGAGGTGGCTATGTACTATGTTTTCGGGTTTTATTTCAATTACTATTTTGGGTTAATTTACTTTTAAATTTGGTTTTGTTTTGTAATAAGGCCGCTAAGTATTAATTTGGGTTTTTATTTCTAGATTATAATTTAATTATTTTATGCATATGTTTTATAACTTGATTTGCTTTATTAACCGGTATTAAATCGAAGTTTACAAAATTATACTCTATATCAGGTTTTTCAGCGTTACCATCGGGTGGCATTATTCACAAGGTAATGACAAAGTTAACAAAGATGATTTCAAACCTAAACTTTCAAACAAACTAGTAACAACAACCGAATTTTCGAAGCGAGAGTTTCTTTGAATTCTAAAGCAACCTAAAAACGTTTTCAACATCACTTTTTATAGGGTTTGCTAAACCCTTAGAACGATAAAAGAGTTTTCTGTAAAAATAAACTGGGAAACTTGTTTATTCAATAATTTTCACCCCGTAACATGCCAGATTCGGTCGTGGTATGTTGATCGGGTTTGGGGTGTTACAATTTTGGTATCAGAGCCTAGGTTCAAAAACTCGGCTGTGGAATGGGTTCAAAAATGTTTTTCAAATTTTGGTTGAAATATGGTTTAGAAAATATATATATCACTTTCCAGGAAGTATGACACCCGAGTCTCCGGCACCAATCCGAACTGTAAGTTTTGTGGTACTTCTCTTTGTTATATGTTTGTATTTTGTATCTATTCTACGTGTTTGGTTTGGATGTGATGGTCGGACATAGAGTTTGGTGTGTATGAAATATTAAATGCATTTTAATGGCTAGGTGTTTTGAGTATGTGTAGGAGTTTTAAATTCTAGTTAAAAGTATATTAGTTTTATTAAGATCAAAGTGCGCAGCAAGAGCGTAGTGTGGTAGGTTAGGATGTGTAACTGTTAGTTAGTTGGAAATTTCGAGGACAAAATTTCTTTAAGAAGGGTAGATTTGTAACATCCCGAAATTGGGCCTAGTAGGATTGGGCCCAATGGGCCTTAGGCGTAGTAGCGTTCAAAATTTTTGAGAACGGCATTAATGCAAGTTAGACTTATTAGGTAAGTGATTCTGGAAGGTTAGAGGGCTTCTATGAAGTTCTGGGATCGAACTTTAGCTTTGGGGAAATTTTGGTTTTAGGTGAAAAGAAACCCTAGAAGTTGGCAGGTAGGCCTTAAGAATAAAATGTGGAGGAAAATGACACAAGTGGAGTGTATGGTGTAGTGGCAAAGTGACGCCACATAAGAGACAAGGGGGTGACGCCACAAGGAAGGAAGGAGGTCCAAGGTTCAAGTCTTGGCTTTTTCATTTTGGTTTTCTTTTTACTTGGACCTTAGAATTTGGCTATAGATTTATATTTAGTTGCATGGTTAAGACACAAGAGTAGCTTGTGGCCAAGTGGTTAGCGGCGTGGATTATGTTGCAAGGGAGCCTGGGTTCGATTCTTATGACAAGTAATAGAGTATTTATTTTGCGGATTGGACGGCAAGAGTTTTAGTTGAATTTAAACTCTACTGACGGAGGGATCCCACATCAGAAAGATACAAAGAAGGAAGGTAAAGAGCTAGCTATATAAAGAGCATTTCAGGAGGAGAGTTAACAAACCTTGGTGGGCGGTTGGGCAGGAGTGGTCGCAACACGGTTTAACACCAGACTCCTATCAGGTGTGTAACTCTTTTTTTACTCTAGCTGTAGAGCGACAAATGCCAAAGTACCGATCACGGCAATAGTAGCTACACGAAGCGTGCGGCGCGTGTGGGGCTTCACACGATAGTTGAGGCCATCGAAGAGTATTCTTGTGGGTTGAAATGCTTGGGTCGCGATGGGTTGAAGTGGGCCTAATGGGCCCGTGGGCCCAATTGAATAAATTGCATGATGATATAGTATATAATGAACTAGATTAGGTGGAACTTATATACGTGGCTAGATGTATGTTAGGTGGGCCACATGAGCGTGGGCCCAAATGGGTGAAATCTGGTTTTAGGCCCAATAGTCCAGTACGACCAGAAATGGTAGCTGAGTCGCTCTGGGCTACATTAGGACTTTGAAAAGGCCATTGTAGGTGCGAAATTACCAAAATACCCCTAGTTTATGAAATTACCAAATTAGCCCTGGTTTACGAAATTATCAAAATACCCCTGGTTTATGAAATTACCAAAATAGCCCTAGTTTACAAAATTACCAAAATACCCTTGATTTATAAAATTACCAAAATACCCTTGATTTGTAAAATTACTAAAATACCCCCGATTTCTTAAATTATCGAAATACTCCCAGTTTGTAAATTTACCAAAATACCCCCAGGTTGCAAAATTATTGAAATACCCTCGAGTTGTAAAATTACTAAAATACCCCTAGTTTGTAAAATTACCGAAATACCCCTAAGCGATAAAATAATCGTTGTACTCTCGTGGTAGTACTAGCGTTGTATGTGTTAATCGTATGATTGATTATGGTTGAGATCGTTGCTTACATGGATTGGTAACGAGTAGAATTACCGAACTACCCCTCGTAGGTGGAATTACAAAATGCCTTTGGTAGGTAAAATTACGATTATACCCTTAGAGGTTGATTAGTTTGATTATGTCCTATTTGTTATTCTGATTATGATGGTAATTCATTTCATACGTTATCTTTGATATATAATTTGCATACATGTCATCTTGTATACACAATTACTATGGTGATGAACATGGCATGAAAATGGGTATGATGAGAGGAGGGGGAAGGATGATTTAGACTGTCACCAGTGGTTTTGACCACACAGTGGGTTGGCCCCGCTTTCCTTATTATTTGTGACTAGTCTTAGTGGTTTTGACCACCAGTGGTTTTGACCACACGGATATTATTTGTGACTATGGTCACTAGTGGTTTTGACCACACAAGGATTATTGTGACTCATCCCAGTGGTTTGGTACCACAGTGGGTTGGCCCCACATGTTGATTACGGGATTGTCATCAGTGGTTTTGACCACACGGTGGGTTGGCCCTACCATATGATTTGTGACTACGGTCACCAGTGGTTTTGACCACACTTATATGATTTGTGACTACGGTCACCAGTGGTTTTGACCACCAGTGGTTTTGACCACACGGGGTAGACACAGGAGTTCGGTTGGTTAGATTGGGTTTGCATGATTTGCATATTGACATATCAAATGTGTAAGTGCCTTGTTATTATCGGGATGGAGATTTACACACTGAGTCTCGGTGACTCACCCCTTTCCCTTACATTTGCAGATGAGGCATAGATCGTGGATGTGGAGCCGGGGTGGACTCGAGGTGGCTATGCACTATGTTTTTGGGTTTTATTTCAATTACTATTTTGGGTTAATTTACTTTTAAATTTGGTTTTGTTTTGTAATAAGGCCGCTAAGTATTAATTTGGGTTTTTATTTCTAGATTATAATTTAATTATTTTATGCATATGTTTTATAACTTGATTTGTTTTATTAACCGGTATTAAATCGAAGTTTACAAAATTATACTCTATATCGGGTTTTTCAGCGTTACCATCGGGTGACATTATTCACAAGGTAATGACAAAGTTAACAAAGATGATTTCAAACCTAAACTTTCAAACAAACTAGTAACAACAACCGGATTTTCGAAGCAAGAGTTTCTATGAATTTTAAAGCAACCTAAAAACATTTTCAACATCACTTTTTATAGGGTTTGCTAAACCCTTAGAACGATAAAAGAGTTTTCTGTAAAAATAAACTGGGAAACTTGTTTATTCAACCATTTTCACCACGTAACATGCCAGATTCGGTTGTATGTTGACCGGGTTTGGGGTGTTACATTGACGATCCCGAGCCTTCAGTAGCTTTGACAACCTATAAAATAGAGAAATACACAAGCAGAGTAAGGTTTCCAAAAGCTTAGTAAGTCAATATACAAACAAACTTAGCATGGAAGGCATATATGCAATTAGATACATTAGCACATCTCATTAACTTAACAAACTATCACATATATGCTTTAATTCATACTTGTGGCCACATTTGCCACATTCATCATTTCAGATTCACATTCTCACATTTAAGCATACTTTTCTTCAAATCAAAATCACATAATTACTTACCTTTTAAACACACTTTGTGTATATACCAAACGATACACGAAACAAACATTCGCTCACTTAATTGATCATAGCTCGATTTGCAATTAGTATCACAGACTTGCTGTTGAACCTTTAGGAATCTAGTAGGATAATCGAAAAGCTCAGAATAGTCGCACAATGCCAATGTCCCAGACGAGGTTTTACATGCACTCAGATATCGATGCCATTGTCCCAGACAAGGTCTTACACGAATCAATACGATGCCGATGTCCCGGACATGGTCTTACACGTAAAGCTCATATCGATGCCAACGTCCCAAACATGGTCTTACATGTATAGCTCATATTGATGCCAATTGCCCAAACGTGGTCTTACACGAAATCTCAAATCAACGCCAACGTCCCTGACATGGTCTTACATGAAAAAACAGAACAGATACGAATGTCATGACATAGCTAATCCTATCTATTCCTAGGTTCGTATGGGACTTTTTGAACATTGTCACTATATCGAACTTATCTTGGAATCCATATGCATGACCTCTCATAAGCATTCGTTATCAACATTAGTCGTATAAACAATTACAATTTCATTCAAATACGTTTATTTACATAGTGATTTACCTCGGATTCGATTTATCGGAATGGAAATGGCTACTCAGTTACTTTCGCTTTCCCGCGATCTAAGTCTGTTTTCCTCGGTTCTTGATCTATACATATTCAAATTTAACCCTTTTATTCACTAACTCATTCAATTCAATCCAAGGACACACATTCAGGGCTATTTGCAAATTAACCCTTATACTTGAACAATTTATCAATTTAGTCCATTTTTTTCTCAAAACATCAAATTCACAAAAATCAACTCATACTCATGCTTAGCTGAATGTTCCTACATCTCAAACAAGCCCATATTTTCCATCAACTTTGCAATTTATTCCTTTAAATTACCATTTTCTCAATTTAGCCCTATTTAGCTATATTCATAAAAAATTCAAGAACAAAGTATGTTCATCTAGCTCAAATCTTTCATTTAACACCATAAATCATCACAAAGCTCAATATAACATCAATGACATTTCTCATGAACAACATCAATTCATCAAATTGAGACATAGGCTTGATAGTAGACTAAGCAAAAATCTCAAAAACATAAAAATCATCAAAAACCAACTTAAAATCATACCTTAATTTAAGCTTGGAATGGCCTAATATGCAAAGCTTTAAAACCTTTCTTTTTTCTTACTAGTTTCTGTCAAAACAAAAGAAATAAAAGATGAACACTTTCATCTTTGGTTTCATTAATAATATGTTAATAATTTAACTACCAAAATAGCCTTCATTCATATATTTATAACATATAATTACAAGGTCATTCATGACCTTAACTGACCACTAAACATGATAATGGCTTAATTGCCATACAAGGCCTCCACCATTACAAATGCAAGTTTCACTTTAATGTGATTCAATCCTTTATCCAAATTAAGCTCACATACAGATAAATTAACTTACAAAAATTTACCACATGCTTAGTCACATATCAACGACACAAAAAATAATATTAAAATATTATACTTAATTGATTCGTGGTCCCAAACCACTGCTTCGACTAGGGTATAAACCATTTGTTACAACACGAGCATGTGTGTTGGCCGTGTGACCCAAGTCAGAGAGTTACACGGGCCGATCTGATGCAGGACATGGCCATGTGCTCCCATTTTGAATGTCCACACAGGCATGTCTAATGGTCAGGTCCGCCACAAGGGCGCAGGCGTCGTCCCTTGTTTGAGAAAAATTTTCAAATTTTTGTGAAAGTTTTCTAAGCCCAATGTATGTTTAAGGCCTCGTGGGATTGTATTAGAGACAAATTGATAGAGATTGAATGATGAATGGTTGAATTGAGAAAATGTATGCTTATTGAATGTTTATTTGTTTTGTAAGTTCGGTAATACTCTATAGCCCTATTCCAATGTTGAATACGGATGAGGGGCGTTACAACACGGCCACACACTCATCGGTTACTATGATATGATAATGATGAATATTGTATTGTAAAATGATTGTAAAAGTTTCGATATGTCGGTAATACCTTGTAACCCTATTCCGACGATGGATAGGGATTAGGGGTGTTACAGTTGGTATAAGTCATGCATGATTGGAATTGAAATATATGCCTATTGATGCTATGTTGTGTGTTAATTGAGAGGTGTAAGTTTACCTAAATTTGGGTGGCAAAATGGCTTGGTAAATAGCCTATTTTTTTCTATACGGGCAGAGACACGGGAGTGTGTCTCAGTAGTACTGACTACAGTCAAGTACACGGCCATGTGTCCCCTAGTGTTGAAATTAAAACTAAGTCAGTATGCTCTACACAGCCTCACACATGGGCATGTGACTTGGTCATGTGGCATAAGTCAGTATACCCTACAGGATTGGCATAGCCTGACACACGACCTGGTACACGAGCGTGTATTGCCATTTTTAGGGCACACGGGCATGTGTGTTGGCCGTGTGACCTAAGTCAAAGAGTTACACGGGGCCAGATACGGGCTGGGGCACAGCCATGTGCTCCCATTTCGAATGTCCACACAGGTGTGTCTAGTGGTCGTGTGTCTGGCCACACGGACGTGTGTCCCTTGTTTTGAGAAAAAATTTCAAAGTTTTGTGAAAGTTTCTTAAGTTATTGGTTTAGTCCTGAACCACTCCCAATGTATGTTTAAGGCCTCGTGGGCTTGTATTAGGGACAAATTGATAGAGATTTAATGATGAATGGTTGAATTGAGAAAATGTATGTTTATTGAATGTTTAATTATTTTGTAAGTCCGGTAATACTCTATAGCCCTATTCCAGTGTTGAATATGGGTGAGGGGTGTTACAACACAGCCAGACACTCGTTAGTTACACACGGCCGGGCACACGCCCGTGTGGCGTCGATATGCCATTTTTTCAACTTTCGTCGAACCTCGATTTCCCATGTTTTCGTTACACACCTGGTTTGTTTTTTATGTGAAAATAATCCCAAGACCTCTAAAACCATAAAATAGTATACCAAACACCATTTTAGCAATTTAACTTACAAATCGAGAACAATAACCCGAACAATGTACACAAAGTTACTGGTGACGAAAATAACCTCTATCACGAATCAGGCCATTGGAACGCAATTCACTGCTCATAGTCTTCTCCTACGCAACGAACATTCATAGAAATTAGATCCCCTAAGTACACACCATCATGCCAAAACAAAAGGTATAACTCCAACCGGCCTTACGGAAATCAAAAGCTACAGAAAAACCAAAACCCCACTTACCCAAAACAAACGAAGGAAATCAGAAATCCATGACGCAAAGATGTGATGACATATTATGAACAGGATAGAAGGAGAAAGCAAAAAGAAAAAAAGAAAATGTCGAGAAAGGGAAGAGAAGAACGTCAGTAATAAGGGATTTTTGGGAAAAAATAAAATTAAATAAAAATTAAATAAAAATTAAATTAAATTAAATTAAATTATCCTAACTTCCCATTAATACCTAAATCCTTTAGAATCCTACCCACTAACCACATCCAAATACCTCAGAATTCCTCTTCCACTAAACCGCTATCACACAATCGAAGCAAAAAATTAACATATACGCTCACACGAGAATTCGAACATGAGACCTTCAGTAAGTTAACACCTTACCACTCAAACCAACAGGCTCATTCTGATATGATTCTAATAAAGATAAAACATAACCCAACCCACCAATGATAAGGTTAGGATAAAAATAATGTAATTTTCCGTAAAGTGAGACTTGAACTCTAGACCTCAAACATACAATCGTAACACTTAGCCACCAAGCGAGATACTCATTGATGACTGAATTTACATAAACAAAAATAAATTAGTCGAGGGCATTACAATAAATATTCTATTAATTTAATAGATTTAATATTAAATTTAATTTAATATTTATCTTGATAAGTATTAGATTAAATTTAATATTAAAGTGATTAAGTTTAAATCTTAGTTGAACTCTCCGGACTCTTCCTATATAAAGAAAGCCTTGAGTCGTTATTTTCACAACCTTGAATTCAAGAGAAAGTTGTAGAGAAAATTCTCTTTAAATTGTTTCAAAAGATTTCTAGAGATATTTTTCTTATTTACAATTTGACCTAGAAGTTTAGAAAAATTGTTAAATTGCCCCACTAATAATTTTGTGAAATATTTTTTATTCGAAGCGAGCTCACTCTCGACAACGTGAGCTTGAGGATAGTGGAAAATACTACTTGATTGAGCATTCATCTTAGACAAATCGAAAAGGTACAACTTTGATTGAGTGTTTATTATTTTAGATATCACAACCAAGTTCTCATTTTTGTAAAAAGGAAATTTTAAAATTCTAGTTTTTCTCTTAAACTTATTTTTTGTTGCGTTTGCCAAACCTGTTTTTCCAACATATAAAATATAAGGGTCAAGGAAATGTGAGGAATTTCATTATGCAAATTTTCCATGCGGCTTCAAGATTTAAGACACTTAAGATCGAACCTTCTGAGAAGTTGCATGTTCTTATGGTTTTGGTATCGCTTCCTGCACAGTTTAATCAATTCAAAATTAGTTACAATTGTCAAAGGAGAAATGGAGTCTAAATAAACTCATTTTTCATTGTTCACAAGAGGAAGAAAGGTTTAAGCATGATAAGTCTGATAGTGCTCATTTGCTCAGTGTCTCTAAAGACAAGGGAAAGAAAAGAAAACATCATAATGAAGCTGTTAAGGGTCCAACTCAAGAGAAATAGCAATAGGTTACAAAAGGGTTGTTTCTTTTGTAACAAGTCTAGACATATGAAGAAAGAATATGCCAAGTAACACGCCTGACATACAAAGAAAGGTATATTTCTTTCTTTGGTTTGCTCTGAGGTTAGTTATGCTTTAGTACCTAGAAACACTTGGTGGATAGATTTTAGTACACCTCACATAAGTGTTTCTATGCAAGGTTGCATAAGATACCGAAAGCCAAGTGACGGTGAAAAGCATATATTCGTAGGCATTGGAAAATAGGAGGAAATGGAAGCAATTGAGTATTTTAGGTTCTCATTAGAAACTAATAGTTATTTGGATTTAAAAGTCACTTTTGTTATACAGCTTTTAGATGAAATTAAATCTTTATTTCTTTGGTGGTCAAATTTGGATATTGTTGTTCATTTGAGAACAACCATTTTATTTTGTCTTCAAATTCAAATATTGTTGGAACTGGTTATTTAAGTGCTTATGACAACCTTTATTTGCGAGAAATAGTTGCATCTTATAATGAAACATTTCATGTGAAATCACGTGGTATTAAATGCAAATTAAATAAGGAAAATTCGACATCATTATGGCATAAGTGCTTAGGTTTTATCTCAAAAGGTAGAGTTGTGTGCCTTGTGTATGATGGCATTTTAGAGTCCCTTGACTTCATAAGCTTTGATTCCTATGTCAGTTGCATCAAAGGAAAAGATACCAAAACCAAAATATTGGATGCCAATAGATCTTTAGACGTCTTAGAATTAATTCATATTGATATTTGTACATCATTTACTACAGCATCCTAGAATGGTCAATAATACTTCATAACATTCATAGATAACTACTCACGTTATGGGTACCTATATCTCATTCATGAGAAATCTCAGTCTCTGGACTTGTTCAAAGCTTATAAAGCTGAAGTTGAAAATCAACTCAATAAAAGAATTAAGAATGTCAAATCTGATCATGGTGGTGAGTACTACAGTAGATATGATGGCTCAAGTGAACAATGTCCAGAACCATTTGAGAAATTCCTAGAGGAATGCGATATTGTCCTACAATACACCATGCCAAGATAACCTAGTATGAATGGTGTAGCTGAAAGACGAAATATGACTCTTAAGGATATGGTAAGGAGCATGATTACTCATTCTACCTTACCCGAGTCCCTCTGGGGAAAAGTATTAAAAACATCAGCTTACATTCTAAATAAAGTACCCACTAAAGTAGTTGCAAAAACACCTTAAGACATTTGGACAAGTCGAAAGTCTATCTAAAGTACTTTCACATTTGGGATGTCCAGCTGAGGCAGGGCCTTATAGGACACATGAAAAGAAATTAGAATCCAAAATAGTGGTCAGCTACTTTATTAGTTATTCTGAGCCATCAATGGGCTATAAGTTTTATGATCCCACAATTAGAAATAATTTTTAGATAGGAACTGCAATAATTTTTTGAGGATGTTGAGTTTGAAGTGAGAAATAATGTTAGAGACATTACTTTTGAGGAGGAATTGGATTCTAAATCAGTTCATGCTATCACTTTTGATAATGTTCATGTTCTCACACCTATCATTGATCAAGAAATGAATCCAAAACCTCAACAAGACAATGTTGAACAATTCTCTATTCAAGATGAGGTAATTATTCTAGAAGAAAAAACTCAACAACCTTAAGAAAAAGTGTCATTAAGAAGGTTCACGAGAGAGAAGAGAAATGTTATTTAAGATGATTATGTTGTATTTCTACAAGAACATGAGAATGACAATGGAATGGTGGAATACGATCCAATCAACTTTCGGCAGTCCATGAAAAGTTCTAATCCTTAAAAGTGGATTAATGTCATGCAAGAAGAGTATAAGTCTATGGAAGACAATAAAGTTTAGGAACTTGTCCCATTACTTAAAGATTGAAAATGAATTGGTCGTAAATGGATATTTAAAACCAAGAGGGATGTAAATGGTAATATGGAGAGGTATAAGACATGTCTTGTAGTTAAAGGATATACTCATAAAGAAGACATTGATTTTACAGAGACTTTCTCTCTAGTTTCATCGAAAGACTCTTTTAGGAAAATCTGGACACTTGTTGCTCATCTTGATCTTGAGTTATATCATATAGATGTTAAGATTGCATTTCTAAATGGAAAATTTGAAGAAACAATTTATATGGTGCAACAAAAAAACCTTTGAGTTGGGAGACCTAAAGAATTATGGTCTACAAATTAATAATATCCATTTATGAACTCAAAAAAGCTTCCCGTCAATGGTACCACAAGTTTCATCAAGTAATTGTCTCATTCAATTTTGAGATGAATATTGTCGATAATTGTGTGTATCACAAGTTTAGTGTGAGTAAGTATATAATCCCGATTCTATATGTCGATGACATTTTACTTGCCACTAATAATAAAAGCTTATTGCACAAATCTAAGCATTTTGAGATGAAAGATCTTGGGGACGCTTTTTTGTTTTAGGAATTCTAATACATCGAGACTGATATTGGGGTATTCTTAGATTGTCACAAAAAAACTATATCGATAAAGTACTCAAAATATTTGACATGCAAGGTTGTAAACCATGTGACACCCCTGTTGCTAAAGGAGACAAATTTAATCTTACTCAATGTCTTTCATATTCGGGAAATGTAAAAGATTCCCTATGCATCAGCTGTTGGGAGTCTAATGTATGCACAATTATGTACGCATCCAGATATTGCATATTGATCTTCTATAATTTGGTGTAGCAGATTAAAATAGTTTTCACACTTTAAGAGCTTGAACACAAGCATTTTGGTTAAATTTTAATTACGTTTTTGCAAGTTTAGTTAAATTTAATAAAGTGTTGAATTTGAGCCTTTTATTAACCTTAGGAGCCGAATGAGGCCTAAAAGTGAGCTAATATACTTTGTAAATATGTAGAAGACCATAAGAAGGCATGCTAACTCGATAATGGTCACTCTGTTGCAACACAAAAAGCTGGATTTTGCAACACACAGAGCCGAATAGAAGAATTCCAAGACTGTCTTAGATGTCGAGACACACCATTGAAGACACCCTGAAGATGAAGCATACTACCCTTGATGTTGCTACATAGGATCTGGTGTGTCGTGACATCACCTCTTTATGGGAAATAATTACAAGCCAGGGTGTTTTGGTCTACACAATCAAATGTTAAGAATGAGGACAACAGCTAACCTAGGGTTAAGGATGACAACCACTCTAAAGCCTATAAATAGGCTCATTTAACACATGTTATAAGCAGGTTTCGTATTGTATAGTTTTCTTCTTAGATTTAGTGTTTAGTTTTTCTCTTTTCTTACGCTTAAGTTTATTTCAGTTTTTGTTATTTTCTTTTGTGAAAGAAATCAGATTTGTGAAACATAATCAAACTTTGTAAGGATTTTGCATTCAATTCTAATACAAATTAGGCTTCTTCTATACTTTATACTCTTGAATTATTATTCATGTTTACTCTTTCTATCAAGTTTATATTGTTTATGAGATCTATAAGGAACTAATCCTCCTGTGGGGGGTTAGCGAGTGAAGGTATGATTAATTAACTATTTTGTAGGGTTCTCTTAGCTGGTCAATTGTTTAGGAAAGAAAGAACCTAAACCGTAGTCCTGATAACCTTAGGAAGTCATTAAGGTTGGAATTAACCTAAATCTGGTATGGCCTTTCCATGAACACCTTAACCCTAAACTGGTCTGGAATGTGAGACCAAGAGATAAATAGTTCTTGTAAACTCGTTATTCTACTGGAAGATCCTACTGGGATATCGACTAGTTGATTGAACAAGAAAACCTAAAGTGGCAGTTGATTATGATTACCGGAGTGAGCTAATCACCCATGCCCAAATTTGATATATTTTATTATTTGATTTCTCATGATTTATTTATTTATTTTCTTTATTTTATTATTATTAGTATAGATCACCAAAACATTTCTTTTTTTTTCATCGTAATATAATTCAATTAAATTACTAATTAGAACTATTTATGCTTAGGTTAGAATTACTTTAGTGCTCGCCTACCTTGGGTACGATCCTCGGAGTACTCATCTACTCCATTGTAACTCTATTACAACCTGACCCGTATACTTGTGGTTATCACCTTTTCATATATTTTGTGCAGGATTTCTACTATAGACGTTGGTAAGTCCAGAGGCGGTCACGTACATTGTTGGGATGTTAGGTAGATATTTAAACAACTCTAGTATGGACCATTAGATAGCAACTAAGAGGGTTATGAGATATCTTCAGAGAACAAAAGATTACATGCTCACTTATAAAAGATCAGATCATTTGGAGGTCGTAGGGTATTTAAATTTTGATTTCACTGAGTGCCAAGATAGCTAGAAATCTATTTCATGTTATATTTACATGTTAGCTGAAGGAGCTATATCTTGGAAGAGTGTCAAACAGACACTTGTAACTTCTTCCACTATGCTATGAGGCATCAAATCATGGAATGTGGCACATTGGGACAATAAGTCAGCAATGTTGTATTCCAACAATAACAGGAGCTCAGCTAAGCCAAAACATATTAAAATAAAATTCCTAGTTGTGAAAGAGAGAGTGCAAAGTGGACAAATATCCATAGAGCACATTGGGACAAACTCTATGATAGTGGATTTGCTCACAAAAGGTTTACCACCCAAGGTCTTTCATGAGCACACTGCTCATATAAGTGTTATATTATTTGAGGACATTATGGTTTAGTGGGAGTTTGTATTTTATTTTCTTTATGTTTGTTTCATACATTTATGTATTTAATTATTTTCTTATCAGAAACGAAGTATTAAGTTTATTCACTCTATTTTGTTATTTTTATACTGACCTCACTTAAGTTTAAGGAGGCCCAGTTAGAAATAGGCATATTTGGTTCACGTTGCATGTAATTTCCATGCTACACATCCATGATTGATCTATGTCAGTGACAATATTTGTATATGTGACTATTGATGAGTTTTGTAACAATTTAATTTCTATGAAATCGAACGTTGATTTTGGGACCACAAATCCGAGCTAAAAATAAAATTTATTTTAATTTTATTTTATGGTATATAATATGATAGAAATTTCATATGAAAATTCTAATAAGAAATTTTTATCGATTATATGCTTAATTACGAGAAGGACCAAATCGCATAAAATGCAAAAGTTGAATTCTAGTAGCTATAAGGATCAAATAGCTATGGAATTCAAAACTTAAGGTCTTTATATGGTAATTAGACCATAAATGAAAAGTATGTAGATATTTTGGTGACTTATCCATGGAAAACTAGAAAAAGGCTAAGGACTAAATTGGAAATTAAAATAATTTAATTAATTAAAAGATGATAAAAGAATTATCATCTTATTTTCTCATCTTATTCCCAAAAATATTCCATGGAAACCCTAGGAAAGAGAAAGCAAGTTTTCTCGGCCAAATTGCGAAAGTTTTCTTGTCCCGTTTTTAGTAATTTTGATATTTTTGAAACTGGGATAGCTTAATCTATCTATTTGGGGATTAATTTGAAGAGTTATCAAAATATGAAAATTAAGTCATGGATGAATATGCTGAAAATTTAAAATTTATGGTAGAAAATGAAAGGTTGTTGATAGATAAACAACTTTTACAAAGTGATTTTTGATGAAAACATGATTTAGGGACTAAAATGTAAAGTTGTAAAAATTGAAGAAAAATTATAAAATTTATAGAATATATGTGCTGTAAAATGTATATTGAAATTTCGTTTAGGCTTGGAATAAGGAATAAATTGCATAAATTTCATTTTCCGAGCCTAGGGACGAAATTGGAATTTATAGAAGAGTTAGGGGCAAAATGGTATTTTTGCCTAGGGTGTAAATTGAGTCCACTTGTATATGAAATGTGATAAATTGATGTTAAATTTACTTTTATAGATCCAGATGGATCAAATTCAGAGCTAGAATGAAGAAAAGAGGAAAATGTCGGATTAATAGATTATATATACACGAACATTTGTCGAGGTAAGTTCACGTAACTAAGTTGTGTATATTTATATGCTTGAATTAAATTTTGTGCTTGTGAATTGTATAAATATTATATGTATATGACATTGGAAATATACCTGACGAAGCCCGATCAATAATAAGGCCCGATAAATGATAAATGATAAAAATGTTACTAATGTACTTGAAATGAATGTGAAATGTGACTATTTGAATTATGTGAATATTATAAACGTATGAAATAATCACATGCCTAATAATGCTTGGAAAATGTCAAATTTCGTTTCAATAAATGGAAAATTCGATGGATATGTGATTTCAAATGAATGAGGTCATGCATTTGATGCAAACGGATTTAGTTGGATGAATAATCCTATTGACCTCATTATAGAAAGGATTTAGCCCGGACGAGTAATCCTAATATAAGTCCTCTCGAGCATATGTTATGTAACACCCTTAAACCCATGTCCGTCGCCGAATTAGGGTTATAAGGCATTACCGAAAATGGCACAAGTCATGACAAAAAATTTTCTGCTCATATAGTAAAAACCAAAAGCATTGTAAATAATAATACTTAATCTTAATATACTTAACCCATCTCAAGCATATCTCATAACCATTAACCAATTCTCATCTAAACATTTTTTTTTCATCAAATACAAAGATTTCAACTCATGTGATCAAATAAGATTTAGTATTTGAACCTGCACATGCTCATTTTTAGTCTGCTAAAGCAAGTTGTCAATTACTAAACTAAACATATATATATTTTTGAATAGGATTTCACTTAATCATGCTCAAAATATACCACTTGCTCACACATCTATACAAAACTTACATTACAACATCTAGATGTACATATTCACATCCAATTATACCAAATATGTCTTCTAAAGCATGAACATCTAAATTTAAACTTAATATGCATGCATATATATGTACCATAAGCGAATATGTCAATTCAAAATACATAACATATTTTCTCATCATCTAGGCGAATATACACATGCTTGCAAACACATTATTAAAGCATGATATCACTTAATGACATTATTCATACGTATCCATATATATATATATATATATATATGCTTATAATGAATTCACATAGCAACCATACTTTTAAACCAAGCAAAACAAACACATATAACATGATTAAAACATAAGCATTAGAACATTTGACATTAAGATCAAGCCATTTTCGCATGGCCTATAATTACAGCATCAAAACGTCTTCTATTATTTAACTAGATATACATGCCTTTGACTCAAAAAGTATGCAAAACATATATATACCAAAGAGAGTGATAGTGTGGTCGACTTTCTTGATGATCCCCTGAGCCCGTAATTGAATCAACAATCTATAAAAAGTAAATACAAACACAAATGTGGTAAGCTCGCTAGCTTAGTAAGTCTTAAGCAACTTTAACATAACATTATAACACTTAAACATTTATTAACCATAGCATTTACTCTACATTATCATAATCCTATAATTCATCGAACTATAGTATAAACATATTTAACATGAATCTCATGCTCCTTATCACATAGGTGCAATATTCATATCAACTCTATTATCATATTCACGACTTTTTACTAATAGCATTTCTACTAGTAATAGAACATCGACAAAATAGCACGCTTAAGCTCGATTCTATTTTTACCATTCATACATATCACCATTCTTAATATGCTATTTCAATTCAAGTAACATTAATCACAACTTACCTCACCTCGATAAATTCAATGAGATTTAAACTTACTCGAGTATTTAGCTTAATAGGTTCACTATAATACACTCGAACCATTTATAACTTCTTCGCTTTAAAGTATCATCGGCATTAAGCCCGCTAGGCACGAAGCCGAATATATCACCTAAGACTAAGCTCGCTAGGCACGAAGCCGAATCAAATCATCTAAGACAAGGCACGCTAGGCACAAAGCCCGAATATGTCACCGCAAGACTAAGCTCGCTAGGCACAAAGCCGAATATATCACCAAGACTAAGCACGCTAGAGCACTAAGCCCGAATATGTCATCGGCACTAAGCTCGCTAGGCATCAAAGCTCGATAGTAACACCAAGCACAAGGCCTGCTAGGCATTAAAGCCTGATATATAACACCGGCACAAGGCCTGCTAGGCTAATAGCCCGAGATATCAACATTTTCAACATTTCAATGCACATTTCAATAATACCATAACCAATTAAATAACTTGAATTTCATAATTCTATCACATTTCAAATTCAACTAAGCTTATTCACATTTTCTAAATAAAATCATTACATCATTGTATAATCCGCATATCATATCGATTATACACCTTTACATTGTATTAACAAAACATATCCAATTGAATGTAACATCTTTACATTCGGCTATCACATAAAAATATGCCTAAATTTATCAAACATTGCCATTAAACCCATTCATAATTCATTCTTTAATATAATCTAGCTTAAGGACTTACCTCGACTGTCGACGAACAACTTAAACCGGCTATTCGAGAACTTTCGTCTTTCCACGATCCAATTTCATTTTTCTTTGCTCTTGATCTAGAACACATTAAATTCAGCTCATTCAAGTACATTTCAATTCAATTTAGTCCCAAAACACATAAACATGCAAATTACCATTTTGCCCCTAAGATTTCACATTTTTACTATTTAGTCCTAATTGTACAAAACACAAAATACACAAAATTTGCCAAGACTATACAAGGGCCGAATGTTCACAAGGGCATTATAAGTCCATTTCTTTCATTTATTTTGCAAATAAGCCCCTCTAAAAATTTACTTTTACAAATTAGCCCTAAATACTCAAATTCACCAAAATTTCCAATACCAAATATATTAATCTTAAACATATCTTTAATTTAAAATCATCAAACATCAAAAACCTCAAGAATTCATCAATGGCCAAATCATATATACCCACTAATCTTAGAAATTCTAGCATGGGTCGGGTAATATACTAAGCAACGATCTCAAAAACGTAAAAATTAACAAAAACCGAGCTAGATTTCATACCTAAATAAGCTTGAATAAGGCCGAATGCTTCAAAGCTTTTCTCCTTTTTGTTTCTCTTTTAGTTTCGGCAAGATAAGCATGCAAATGGCTTTATTTTATGAATTGTTTAACTAATATTAACATAATTTAATAATTACCATTTTAACCTTATGATATAAAATATTAAACATTATAAATTAAGGCTAGTTATGTACTTGGCCGGCCACTTACTATAGAAATGGGCTATTTGTCCTTTTAGGACTTCAATTTAAAAAGCCACTATCACATTAGGACTTTTCACTATAATTTACAACTTTTGCACTTTACGCGATTAAGTCCTTTTTATCAAATTAAGCGCTTAAACGATAAAATTTTTCTACGAAACTTTCACACACATTAATTCACATATAATAAACACAAAATATAATATTTAAAAATTTTTCAGACTCGAATTCGTGGTCCCGAAACCATCGTTCCGATTAGGGTCCAATTCGGTCTGTTACAACTCTCCCCCACTTATGGATTTTCGTCCCCGAAAATCTTACCGTTAAACAAGGTTGGGTATTGTTGCTTCATTGAATCCTCAGGCTCCCACGTAGCCTCTTCAACTCCGTGTCTATTCCATAATACTTTTACTAATGGAATCCTCTTGTTTCTCAACTCTTTCATTTCCCAAGCTAAGATACGGATCGGTTCTTCATCATATGTCAAATCGGGTCAGATTTCAATCTCTGACGGTGTGATCACATGTGACGGATCGATCAGATTACTACAAGCATCGAAACATGAAATATGTCATGTATCTTTTCTAACTCGAGGGCAACTTTAATCTATAAGCAACAGTCCGACACGTTCGGTGATTTCATAAGGTCCGATGAATCTTGACTAAGTTTGCCTTCCGACCAAATCGAGTACTTTCTTCCACGGAGAAACTTTCAAGAATACTCGATCCCCGACTTGAAATTCAACATCTTTACGTTTTAAATCAGCATAAGACTTTTGTCGATCTGAGGCAGCTTTCAAAGTATCTCTGATCACAGCCACTTTTTGTTCAGTTTCTTTGATCAAATCAACCCCGTGTATTTTGTTTTCACTGAGCTCAGTCCAATACAACGGTGTTCGACATTTAGGACCGTACAAAGCTTCGTAGGGCGCAATTTTGATACTAGATTGAAAGCTATTATTATAAGCAAATTCAATCAGAGGTAGGTATCATTCCCACGCACTTTAAACTCGAGAACGCAACATCTCAACATGTCCTCAAGTATCTCGAATAGTTCTCTCGGATTGACCGTCCGTCTCATGGATGAAAGGTCAGACTAAAATGAAGTTTAGTACCTAAAGCATCTTGCAACTTCTTCCAAAATCGCGATGTGAATCTCGGTCTCTGCTCAAACAATGGAACTCGATGCACGCCATGCAATCTCACAACTGTGATACATACAATTCAGCAAGTTTATCAAGTGAATAGTCCGATGAACTAGCACAAAGTGAGTGATTTAGTCACCTATCAACTATAACCCGATAAAGATCTTTCTTACTCGGTGTCATAAGGAGACCGGATACAAAATCCATTGTAATTCTATCCCATTTCCATTCAGGTATCATGATTGGCTGAAGTAACCAAGAAGGCACTTGATGCTCGGCTTTTACTTGCTGACAAATTAAGCACTTTGAAACAAATTCAGATATATCTCATTTCATACCAGGCCACCAGTAGAACTGCTTCAAGTCATTATACATTTTCGTGCTACCCGGATGTATCGACATCTGACTATTATGAGCTTCTTTCAATAACATTTGAATCAAATCCATGTCCCTCGGTACACAAATTCGGCCTTTGTATTTCAAGCAGTCATTTTCATCAATTCAAAATTTTGACTCTGCATTATTTTCACACTAAACCCGTTTAACAGTCATATCTTTGTCAGCTTTTTGTGCATCACAAATTTGCTGAATAAACATTGGTCTGGCTTTTAACTCAGCTATGATCGAACTATCACCTGACATAACCATCTGTGTGTTCAATGCACGAAGAGCAAACAATGATTTTTGACTTAATGCATCTGCAACAACGTTAGCTTTCCACGGATGGTAGTCAATCACTAACTCATAGTCTTTCAACAGTTCTAACCATCTGCGTTGTCTCAAGTTCAACTCTTTCTGAGTCATTAAATATTTAAGACTTTTGTGATCCGAGTAAACATGACATTTCTCACCGTATAAATAATGACGCCAAATTTTCAATGCGAACACAAAAGTCGCAAGTTCTAAATCATGCGTCGGGTAATTTCTTTCATGCGGCTTCAATTGTCTTGAAGCGTAGGCTACAACTTTGCCTTCTCGCATCAAAATGCAGCCCAAACCATTCAAAGAAGCATCAGAATAAATAATAAATTCTTTACCCGATTCAAAGCTAAACTAACATCGAGCTTCGATCAAAGGGCTTTCAGTTGATCAAAGCTTTTCGACACTTTTTCGACCACTCGGATCGACATCTTTCGCAATAACTTTGTCAACGGGTAGCTATAATAGAAAAAC